>CM077676.1:125918746-127118746 GCA_039707655.1 Elymus sibiricus | reverse complement strand
CAATGTATGTTTTAATTAGATGCTCTAGAGAGCTATATGTTGTTCTATGAGAACTATATATGTATGAACTTTATGTATTTATTTTTTCAGTAATAACATTTGATCACTACTGTACTTTGGTTTTAATGTGATGATGAACTTGTATTAATTTGGTCACTTCTCTATTCATGATGTTCTGTAATGGTTTTTGATACACTTAATTATATAATGCACGTAGATGAACCGGCAATGGATGTACGGTGACCGACGCACCTCCGAGTACATTGATGGCATGCATAATTTTCTCGAAGTGGCTGAGGCAAACAAGCAGAATGGTTTTATGTATTGTCCATGTACTGTCTGTGGGAATACGAAGTCTCACTCTGACTCGAGAACCCTTCACATCCCCCTGATTGAGAAGGGTTTCATGCCACACTATAATGTTTGGACCAAGCACGGAGAAAGAGGGGTTATGATGGAAGACAACGAAGAAGAAGAGGATGATGACAACTATCCCCCTGAATACGGTGATACTGCAACGGGGGAAGCTGAAGATCAAGAGGCACCAGACGATGTGCCCGATGATGATCTTCGTCGGGTCATTGTTGATGCACAGAGAGGATGCGAAAGTGAAAGGGAGAAGTTGAAGTTCGAGCGCATGTTAGACGATCATAAAAAAGGGTTGTACCCAAATTGCGAAGATGACAACACAAAGCTCGGTACCACACTGGAATTGCTGCAATGGAAGGCAGACAATGGTGTATCTGACAAGGGATTTGGAACGCTACTGAAAATAATGAAGAAGAAGCTTCCAAAGGATAACGAATTGCCCGACAGTACGTACGAAGCAAAGAAGGTTCTCTGCCCTCTAGGATTGGAGGTGCAGAAGATACATGCATGCCCTAATGACTGCATCCTCTACCGCGGTGAGTACAAGGATTTGAACGCATGCCCGGTATGCGATGCATTGCGGTATAAGATCAGACGAGATGACCCTGGTGATGTTGAGGGCGAGCGCCCCAGGAAGAGGGTTCCTGCCAAGGTGATGTGGTATGCTCCTATAATACCACAGCTGAAACGTCTGTTCAGAAACAAAGAGCATGCCAAGTTGATGCGATGGCACAAGGAAGACCGTAAGAAAGACGGGAAGTTGAGAGCACCCGCTGACGGGTCGCAGTGGAGAAAAATCGAGAGAAGGTGGGGGGACTTTGCAGGTGATGCAAGGAACGTATGGTTTGGTTTAAGTGCAGATGGCATTAATCCTTTTGGGGAGCAGAGCAGCAATCATAGCACCTGGCCCGTGACTCTATGTATCTATAACCTTCCTCCTTGGTTGTGCATGAAGCGGAAGTTCATTATGATGCCAGTGCTCATCCAAGGCCCTAAGCAACCCGGCAACGACATTGATGTCTACCTAAGGCCATTAGTTGAAGAACTTTTACAGCTGTGGAATGGAAAAGGTGTACGTGTGTGGGATGAGCACAAACAGGAGGAATTTGACCTACATGCGTTGCTGTTTGTAACCATCAATGATTGGCCTGCTCTTAGTAACCTTTCAGGACAGACAAACAAGGGATACCACGCATGCACGCACTGTTTAGATGATACCAAAAGTATATATTTGGACAAATGTAGGAAGAATGTGTACCTGGGACATCGTCGATTTCTTTCGACCAACCATCTCTTAAGAAAGAAAGGCAAGCATTTCAAAGGTGAGGCAGATCACCGGAAGAAGCCCGCCCTCCGTACTGGTGATGCCATACTTGATATGGTCAAGGATTTACAAGTAATCTATGGAAAGGGTCCTGGCGGACAATCTGTTCCGAATGACGCTGAGGGACGCGCATCCATGTGGAAGAAGAAATCTATATTTTGGGACCTACCCTATTGGAAAGACCTAGAGGTCCGCTCTGCAATCGACGTGATGCACGTGACGAAGAATCTTTGCGTGAACCTGCTAGGCTTCTTGGGCGTGTATGGGAAGACAAAAGATACACTGGAGGCACGGGAGGACCAGCAACGTGTGCACGAAAAAAACGGCATGCATCCAAAGCAGTATGAAGGTCCTGCCAGCTACGCTCTTACCAAAGAAGAGAAGGAAATCTTCTTTGAATGCCTGCTTAGTATGAAGGTCCCGTCTGGCTTCTCGTCGAATATAAAGGGAATAATAAATATGGCAGAGAAAAAGTTCCAGAACCTAAAGTCTCATGACTGCCACGTGATTATGACGCAACTGCTTCCGGTTGCATTGAGGGGGCTTCTACCGAAAAACGTCGATTAGCCATTGTGAAGCTATGTGCATTCCTCAATGCAATCTCTCAGAAGGTAATCGATCCAGAAATCCTACCAAGGTTAAAGAATGATTTGGTGCAATGTCTTGTCAGTTTTGAGCTGGTGTTCCCACCATCCTTCTTCAATATCATGACGCACGTCCTAGTTCATCTAGTCGACGAGATTGCCATTCTGGGTCCTGTATTTCTACACAATATGTTTCCCTTTGAGAGGTTCATGGGAGTCTTAAAGAAATATGTTCGTAACCGTGCTAGGCTAGAAGGAAGCATCTCCATGGGCCGGCAAACAGAGGAGGTCATTGGGTTTTGTGTTGACTTCATTCCTGACCTTAAGCCGATTGGTCTCCCTCAATCGCGGTATGAGGGGAGACTGACTGGAAAAGGCATGCTAGGAGCGGATTCAATAATATGTAGGGACGGGCATTCTTGGGCTCAAGCACACTACACAGTTCTACAAAATTCTACCTTGGTGACCCCGTATGTCAATGAACACAAGAATATTCTGCGCTCCAAACACCCGGAGCAGTGTGACGACTGGATTACATGTGAACACATCAGGACTTTCGGCAGTTGGTTGCAAACACATCTCATGGGTGACAACATTGTTGGAGATGAGCTGTACTCGTTGGCCAGGACACCATCTTTGACTGTATTGACTTACCAAGGGTACGAGATAAATGGGAATACATTTTACACGATCGCCCAAGATCAAAAGAGCACCAACCAAAACAGTGGTGTCCGCTTTGATGCAGCAACCAACAGGGGAAAGGACACATATTATGGTTACATAGTGGACATATGGGAACTTGACTATGGACATGATTTTAAGGTCCCTTTGTTTCGGTGCAAATGGGTCAATCGGTCAGGAGGCGTGGTACAAGTAGACCCACAGTACGGAATGACAACAGTGGATCTGAACAATCTTGGGTACACAGATGAACCATTCGTCCTAGCCAATGATGTGGCGCAGGTTTTCTATGTGAAGGACATGTCTACCAAACCGAGAAAAAGAAAAGATAAGGAAGCGAATACATCATACGATGAGCCAAAGCGCAACATAGTTCTTTCAGGGAAAAGAAACATCGTGGGAGTGGAGGACAAGACAGACATGTCTGCAGATTATGAAAAGTTTCATGAAATTCCTCCCTTCAAAGTGAAGGCTGACCCAAGCATCCTGTTAAACAATGAAGATTATCCATGGTTACGGCGCAATATGCAAGGGACACACGCGAAGAAAAAGTGAAGACTTTCTCTCCACACCTATTCTGATGATGGCTTTGATCTAGAATATCACTGCAGTTACATGTCAACAAATGAAATCCCTTTTGTAACAGATGAGTTTTCGTCCGAAACCCTGATACTCCGAAAGAGATTGTCCAGTTTGTACATGAAGTGCATCCAGTTTTTGTCGTAACCCTCTCAACTTTTTAGCACTTGCTATGTGAGTGAAATTATGATACCATGCCAAGTTTCAACCTTTTCAGACTTCATTTGTAGTGCTTTTCAATTTCAGGGTCATTTAGCTCAAAAGGCATCATTAAATGCATGAAAAATAGCAAATTGAATATAATGATAAAACACACTAATATTAAACAGCTGGAAAAAGAATCACTCAAAAATCTATTTTTAAAGTAAAGTAATTCACAAACTAGTGATTCACACAAATTTCAAATAATTCAAATTTAAACTATTGAAATTTGAAAACTACTGGCACTAACAGAAAGTTTAGAATTTTTGTGACCTAAAGCAAAAAAGATTCACTCAAAAACTCTAATAAAGCAAAAAACAACTCAGAAACAAAAGAAAATAAATAAAGCAGAAAACAAAAAAAAAATGGAAAATAAATAAATTAAATGTCCAGTTTGTACACGAAGTGCATCCAGTTTTTGTCGTAACCCTCTCAACTTTTTAGCACTTGCTATGTGGGTGAAATTATGATACCATGCCAAGTTTCAACCTTTTCAGACTTCATTTGTAGTGCTTTTCAATTTCAGGGTCATTTAGCTCAAAAGGCATCATTAAATGCATGAAAAATAGCAAATTGAATATAATGATAAAACACACTAATATTAAACAGCAGGAAAAAGAATCACTCAAAAATCTATTTTTAAAGTAAAGTAATTCACAAACTAGTGATTCACACAAATTTCAAATAATTCAAATTTAAACTATTGAAATTTGAAAACTACTGGCACTAACAGAAAGTTTAGAATTTTTGTGACCTAAAGCAAAAAAGATTCACTCAAAAACTCTAATAAAGCAAAAAACAACTCAGAAACAAAAGAAAATAAATAAAGCAGAAAACAAAAAAAAATGGAAAATAAATAAATTAAATGTCCAGTTTGTACACGAAGTGCATCCAGTTTTTGCCGTAACCCTCTCAACTTTTTAGCACTTGCTATGTGGGTGAAATTATGATACCATGCCAAGTTTCAACCTTTTCAGACTTCATTTGTAGTGCTTTTCATTTTCAGGGTCATTTAGCTCAAAAGGCATCATTAAATGCATGAAAAATAGCAAATTGAATATAATGATAAAACACACTAATATTAAACAGCAGGAAAAAGAATCACTCAAAAATCTATTTTTAAAGTAAAGTAATTCACAAACTAGTGATTCACACAAATTTCAAATAATTCAAATTTAAACTATTGAAATTTGAAAACTACTGGCACTAATAGAAAGCTTAGAATTTTTGTGACCTAAAGCAAAAAATATTCACTCAAAAACTCTAATAAAGCAAAAAACAACTTAGAAACAAAAGAAAATAAATAAAGCAGAAAACAAAAAAAATGGAAAATAAATAAATTAAAAAAAGCCCCCCTACTGGGCCGACACGGCCTGCATACGACTAGAAACCAAACAACTAGTTGGGCTAGGATGCAGGCCCGCACGGTCCAGTAGGGACCACAGGGTAGGACAGGTTTGATAGGCCCAATAGGCCTGCTAAAGAGAGGAGCTCGAAGCAGTTGCCGCAGCGGGGCTTATAAACTGGTGTTCGCACCTCTCGCCAAGCGAGGTGGGACTAAACTTGTCCTGCACCGCGCCACCAGAAATTTAGTCCCGGTTGGTGGCTCCAACCGGGACTAAAGTCCCCCCTTTAGTCCCGGTTGGATCCACCAACCGGGACTAAAGCTCCTTTTCAGCAGCCGAAAGGGCGGGAAGCAAAGGGCTTTAGTCCCGGTTGGTGGCTCCAACCGGGACTAAAGGGTGGCCTTTAGTCCCGGTTGGTGGCACCAACCGGGACTAAAGGGGCTAGTATATAAGCACGACTTAGAAAATTTTCTTCTTCCTCCCCAATCTTCTTTCTCTCTCGCTCCTCTGCCCCGACGCCGAACCACCGCACGCCGCCGCCAGGCTGCCGCGACGCCCTGGCCCGAGCCGTCCCCTAGCCCGCTGACCGTCGCCGGACCTCCTCGCCGTCCTCCCCGAGCATCGCCGCCCCCGAGCCCGCTCCTCGTCGCCGCGCGCCCCCGATCGAGCCCTCCTCGTCGTCGTCGCCCCACGATAGCACCCCCCTCCTCCCCCTCTTCTCCAAATGGATGGATGGATGGATTCATGAATGGATTCATGGATGGATGGATGGATGGATTCATGGCAGGAACCCTAGTTCATCACTTTGTTTGAAATTTTGTATGGATGAATAAATTGTGTGGATATGTGTTGATGAATGTATGGCAGAAATTAATAGAGGTGTGTTGATGAATGTATGGATATGTTGTAGTTAGACAGGGGCCAAATCATCTAAATCTTGCTAATTTTGTTTGAGAAATGGAGGATTAGGAGCACATATTGTTGCTAAGTGTAGTATGGTTAATATGGTTCATTTTTTGAGTTGTGTATTCATCTTGTGTATAAATCTTGTATTTTGCTAAGTGTAGTATTGTTAAATGAAAATTGCATGAAGAAGCACGTTAATTTTGCTAAGTGTAGTTTAGATGAATTTAGTAGAAATAGATTAAAAAAAAATTGTTTGGCTTTGCCCCGACGATCGCCGGACGAGTCCCCGACGATCGCCGGGCGAGTCCCCGACGATCGCCGGACGAGTCTCCATCACTGCAGGGACCCTCTTCTGGCTAGGAACAGGATTCAGAATCACAACTGATTCTCTTAGTCCTTTAAGGGATTTATCAAGAATATGCCCCCATTATGGATGTGCACAAGTTGATCCAATTTTTTTCTGATCTCATCTACCCTTCTATATGTCACGTTGTCTAGTGTCAAAGGGTTGAAGAAATACATGGCTTCATCATTAGCCGGAAGTAACAGGAGCATGATGGTACGAAGCTCTTCAAAGTTGTTTTGGAACGGAGTCCCGGATAGGATAATTAGCCTTTTGGTACGAAGTTCAGCAAGGGCCTTCCGAAGTTGCCGAACTTCGTACCAAAAAGCTAATTATCCTATCCGGGACTCCGTTCCAAAACAACTTTGAAGAGCTTCATACCATCATGCGCCTGTTACTTCCGGCTAATGATGAAGCCATGTATTTCTTGAATCCTTTGACACTAGACAATGTGACATATAAAATGGTAGATCAGGAAAAAAATGGACCATTTTCTGCACATCCAGAATGGCGCCATTTTGTTAAATCCTTTAAAGGTTAAGAGAATCTGTTATGATTCTGAATCCTGTTACTAGCCAGAAGAGGATCCTTCCAGTGATGGAGAAACATAGGGCAACAATTTAGATTTAGAATACAAGATATCTCTTACGTATATAACTTTGCTAAGTGTAGATGCTAATTTTGCCAAGTGTAGAGATGGATAGATGCTAAGTGTATAAGCTAATTTTGCTAAGTGTTTATGAAATTTGTTTTCATAATTAAGCATTTGTTCTCGACGTCGACGATGCCTGGCATGCATCCAAGTCGTCGACTCGGCGGAGGAGGCCTGCTTGATCAGAGGGGCCATGTCCGGGACTGGGCTCCGCCGGGCTGGGACTGGGAGGTGCTACCTTCCGGGGCGCACAGCTTGGTGAGGAGGTAGCCCGTCGTCGACCCGGAGCTTCTTTGGTGGCGGTCGCGTGGGCCAGTGACGGTGCGGAGGCTTGAGTCCCCCGCGGAGGTGGTACGTCACCGTGTCAGGGAGGAGGACGAGCACGTCCGTCGCTACATGGTTGCGTTGGAGGCCAGCTCCGACAATACCTGGCAGGTTCTTCAGGGATCTCACTGGAGCTATGATCCTGTGATGGTTCCTTCTCTTTGGGTGTCCACCGCCCGCGCCGATACCCGTCGTTCGCTAGGGTTCTAGCTGTATTAGTGATGTTATATATATGATACTATTCGAGATGTATTAGTGATAATATTCGACGATGTACGGACGCAAGAGATATCTTGTATTCTTAATCTAAAATTTTGCCCCTATATATATATAACTTGTGAACTTTGCATGATGTTTGCCACTAATCCATTGCTCATATGCATATGATTCCTTTTTCTGGTTAGGTCTATGTTTGCCACTATCCATCTCTCATGGTTTGTATTTTGCCATGTTGTAATATTTGCAGAAACTATGGATCACAGAGACTTAGAAAAAGAAGAGGCGTTGGAGAATATAATCCGCGCCGGAGAAAATCCAATGGAGGAGGACACCTTGTCGTTTCTCAACGACAACGATGGTGGAATGGAGGAGGAAGGAGATCATCACGGCTCCGATGATGGAAGAATGGAGGAGGAACAAGATCATGACGGCTCCGGTGATATGGAGAAGGGAGCCTTAACTAATGCAGAGTCCGGCGAGGTATATATATATATATTAATTAAGCCTCTGCTGACTAGATGCATTAATTGTTTTGTATGTACATATATTAACGCTTCTTTCTTCTTTTAGCCTTCCGGAACGAGCCAAACTTCGTCAACAAGGAGACGAGGCGCGAAGAAAAGGTTGGACAAGGAGGAAAGGTACAAGATCGACGTAATCTCTCCAGCTGGCCAACCGATTCTTCCCAAGCGGACCAAACACGCCTTTACATATCAGTGCGGAGTACTGGTTAGGGATAGCATCCCGATCACCATCGAGCAATGGAATAAGAAGAAGGACAACCCTTCAGTTACTTTTGTCCAGGATAGACAAAAAGAAGATCTTTGGAGCTTGCTGCTAACAAATTTCATCCTACCGCCAGAGGAGGATCCGACAACCCCACCAGTTATAGATCCAAAGGTCAAGGCGTACGCTCTAAAGAAGATGGCAGAACTGTTCAAGAACTGGAAGAAGAATTTGAACACACAGTTTGTCGAGAAAAACAAGACTCCAGATTTCACCGGTATATATGAGAAGATAAAAGATCAGTGGCCCGCATTTGTGGCCTACAAGAAATCCGAGAAGGCGCGGAAAACGTCACAGCAAAATAAGCTGAATGCTGCAAAGAAGCAGTACCACCATGTTACGGGGTCAGGTGGCTACAGCCAAGCCGAGCCTAAGTGGGAAAAAATGGAGAATGACCTACTTGCTAAATGGGTCGAACCAGTGTCACGGAACTGGCCAGATCGGGTAAGGACTTGGGTATTCAGGAATGGGGGAGCTTTGGACCCAGAAACAGGGGAGGTTGTTTACGCGGATCCTAAACTTGCAATACCCATGAAAAAGATTGAGGAAGGAATCAAGGAAGTGGAGGAAGGGAGGTTCCATCCCGACAGAGAGAAGGACGTGCTGACAAAGGCCCTCGGGAATCCTGAACACCCTGGACGAACACGAGGCACACCAGGCTCCGTTCCGTGGGTGCATGGGTTTCGCGATAGCAGAGACACTTATAGAAGCCGAGGGCGAAAGAAGAAAGAGGAAGCAAGCAAACTACAGCAGATGGAACAAAGATTAGCGGCACTAGAGGTGGCATCAGTTAGCCAGCGAGCCCTCGGCCCACCATCTCAGCAGCACGATCCTTCATTGGAAGCTATTCCACCATCTCAGCGGAGAAGCAGCGTGGCTTCCACAGAGCACGTTCAGCCTGATATCATGGCTCGCCGCTACCCCGTGGATGGTATCACGGAGAATGAACATTGTGTGCTGTTGGCGGATTGCGGAAACCTGAGCTTGGAGGTGGCGAAAGGCTCTGTCCACCATCCTCGACCTGATGCAACTTTCCATTGCGCTCCGATTCCAGATGACTATGCTGTTGTCATGGTGGATGAAATAACGCCCGGATTTGGGAGCCTGCAGCTTGATCATCCTACAGGTGAAGGCGAGGTTTATTCTCTGGAAAATGCCTTAAGGATTACCTGTCTATGGAGAAAGTCACACATCAAGCTTCCTTACTTCACGCCGCCTCAGCATACTCATGAGCCGGAGGAGGCCCCTCATCAGCAGACTCAGCCGTCTCCGGCCCGTCTGCCGTCTCCGCCATCTCCGGGGCGTCAGCCGTCTCCGCTGCCTCAGTCGTCTCCGGCGCGTCAGCGGACTGCGCCTCCTCCGCCGCGTCAGCGGACTCCGCCTCCTCCGCCGCGTCAGCCGTCTCCGCCGCTCCGGCGGCTAGCAGTACAACAACAGGAGGGAAGAGGTTTCAATATGGTCTAAGCCTCAAGCCTCTTCCACAGAGACCATATGATAGGTCTGAAGAGGAAAGCAAGGCAATCTCAATGGCCGAAGTGAAGGCCCATTTTGCACCGAAACATCCACCTCCAAAGGAGAGAATTGATCCGGAAATAGCGAGGCGTACGCTGAAAAACCTTGAAAAACCACCGCCTAAGTTGCTATCAGACTATGACCGTGAGATTGTAAAGCCATTTGCAGATCCACAGAAGCGGTCGGGAAGCAGCGGTCGTAATGCATATCAAGGGAAAAAAACGATTCCCCAACTGGGCGAGCAGGAGAACCAATCGTGCCCCCCGCTCATGGTGTCTAGCGATATCCCTGATGTTTCGGAGGGGGTAGCGCCCGGTACTAATCCTGGTGATTACTTACCCGATCATATACCGTTACCCGAAATGGCTGATGTAGTAGCCTTTAGATTCGAGCACGGGAAGCCTCTCGTCAGACCTGAGGAGCTCCCGAATCTACCAACGAGGATGCGAGCATTGCATAAATGGTACTTGGAAGCCTGCGAGCGAGGGGAGAACTATATCACTGCAGGAGTTAAAGATGAACATTTCTTCAATGGAAACGAGTCGGTTTACATTGAATTTTCAAAATTATTCCAGTTATACAATCTAAAAGAGATCGACAAAACTATCATCACTTGCTATTGTTTGTAAGTATCATTTCTGTAATTAAGTCTCTAGCTCAGCTCGTTCATTATTGCATGTATATAATTATCCTCACCATATGTATATTATGCAGAAAGAAGATCCTCGAATGCAACAAAGGACCAATCCAAATCTATGACATTGGGTTCGTTAGCCCAAATATTGTTCACGAAGTTACTGTCCAACACAACAAAAAGGATGTAGAGGATTACTTGCTAAGGGCGTTTATCAAACAACAAACCAAAAGAGAAATACTACTTCCTTACAACTTCGAGTGATTGTTATATACTGTCTTGTACATACACATCATTTTGTTTCGCTTACTCGATGTTAAGTGTAATTGATGAGCTACATGTGTGCAGCTTCCACTTTATTCTGCTCATCATACAGTTTGACCAAGTCGAATACAAGTCATGGACTCGTTACGTAAAGACCTTTCGAAGTGGGCGCCCCTGCAAAAAATTCTCCAGAAGTAATTTCAATCATTATCGCACTATATCGGCAACTATCGTTCATTTCCTGATATCAAGTAATTAATAACTCTTTAATTCATTTTGTTTGCCGGGCAGGGTTTGGACAAGGTTCACCGAGGCGGTTAGGGGTCCCTGGAAAAAGGAGCTGCGATATGAATTGCTCCCTGTAAGTAGTACTAGCTAGGCCCGCGCATCTCTTTGATTCTAGTTTCAATACCACTATCATTCTTGATTATTATTTTGATTGAACTCTATTCTCGTAAAGTGCCCTCATCAGGGATCCGGGAATAACTTTTGTGGATACTACGTCTGCGAGTTCATGCGCCAGACGACCTGTGACAAGGGCAGAATATTAGAAAAACTTGATGTACGTAAACAATATTCACAAATTTATTTTATTACCATCAACTGTGTTGAGTTTCATTCATATATATATATATATATATTGACCCCCTTCTTTAAATTAGATCGAACGGAAGAGGGATGGAGTCCTACCAGAGTATCGCCTACGAGCAATTCAAGAGGAATTGGCGGGATTCCTCCTTGATCACGTCATAGTTAAAAATGGAGAATACCATGAAGAAATTAGGATGAATGTTGGTAATTAGATATTAGAGATCGTAAGAGATGTTATTCATTGTATATATGCATGAACGTGCACTAGACATAGTACGTAGCGTCGAATAGATATACGAAAACATGTTGTTCGACCAAGCACGGAGAAAGAGAGGTCACTTCTCTCTATATTAATTCATGACGATTTGTGTAATGGTTTCTTCATTGCTTTATGTAGTAGCAAACGTCGAGTTGAATCGTCTACACAAAAAAGAAAAGGGGGAAACTCAATATGAAACCCCTAAACCCCTAAACCCCTCCTTTAAAAAAACAAACAAAAACCCCAGCGCCTCGAGCTGCTGACGCGTGGCAGTCTTTTAGTCCCGGTTGGTGTTACCAACCGGGACTAAAGTTCCTCTTGCCTGGACGCCTCGAGCTGCTGACGCGTGGTAGTGTTTTAGTCCCGGTTGGTGTTACCAACCGGGACTAAAGTCCTCCTGCCTGGGCGCCCCACAGCGGCCACGTGGAGGCACTTTAGTTCCGGTTCGTTACAGAACCGGGACTAAAAGTGAGGACCTTTAGTCCCGGATGCTTAGTCCCGGTTCCAGAACCGGGACTAAAGGCCCTCTGGAACCGGGACTGATTCCCTGTTTTCTACCAGTGAACACCTCCACTGAACCATGTAATTAAAGCATTTCATTCATCCCGTGGTCCATAATGGACACCAGAGGTTGACTGATGAAAATAGTGATACAGTTTATTGCTAATTCTTCCTGCACTTTTCCTTGGGAGAAACCACATCAGCCAACGGCCCCACGTCTTGCAACCAACCATCAAAACTGAGATCAGTTGAGTTTGAAGGCCCATAGGTGGAGAAGAAAAGACACTCATGTCACTGAATTTTCTCTACATGCTCTGGAAAGGCATGTCATTACAACGCTCATGGTCATCTTCACTTCTGCTCTTGCATGGATAACTTGGAAATTCGTTGACTTGTTGTTGATATCCCCAACAAGGTACAGATATTTGCTCTGCGAGTCATTCTAATTGATACCGAATGGAAGAGGACCCTTGTGCTTCTTAGGGGAGGGTTTTCAGGATTAGCAAGCCTCTTGATGATTGTGGTGAGAGCACAACACCCCTGGGATTTGCCAAAGAACTGGACTTGGTACTGTAAATTTTGGACGTCTCCCTCCTATAATAAAAATAAATAAAAATAGGTTACTCGATGATACTTAAGAAGAGTTCTCCGTGTAAGATAAGTCAATATCCTAGGATCTACTAGTAGCAAATACTGGGAAGAAATAACAAGTTTGAAACAACAATCATAAATATGGGAAAAATTGACGTTACCATGCCACAGTATTGAACGTGGACAATCTTTCAGACATTGAAGTTGCCATTCATTGGGAACAATCTCTTAATGTGCCATTCTTTGTAAGCATACAGATTACAAGAGAAGAAAATCTTCTATGATGATGAGAATACATCATTGGCTCGAAAGGAAAACTGAAGCATAAAATTGCCATATTATATCCATCGTGTAAACAAAATACATTCTTCTTATCCAGTTGATTGGTTACACCATCTTGTATAATCTTTTATTCCCTTTTCTTGAACATAATTTTAATTTTTTAATAGATGTAGTAGGACACTCTCCTACTATATTTCTACAGCATGGCTGAAGGGATGGAGAACATAAGGAAATGTATAAAAGAAAGATAAAAGTAGCAACCAAATAGGTGGATGTAATGGCGGTCATAACATATCGGACGGTGGCAGCAGATGGAGCCAGCGGTGGGACATTCCACCTCGTCTGCTCCGTACAACTCACTGCCATATATGGGCCGCCTTCGACCGATGACCTGCCGTTAGTGAAGTATTCGTACGACCATGCCTGCACGAGAAGAGATCACCTACAAATCTTCAAGGATTTAACAGTCCTACTGCAAGCCTTGCTTAGTTCACGGTACGTCGAACAAAGCACTGCAGAGCCAAAGCTGGGTTGAGGCATCTTCGGTCGGCATCCGTGATCATTCCGGCTAGGCGGATCATGCGCTTGTCTATGGTGTCGCATGTGAGCTGGCGGACATCACCCAGCCAAATAAAAGGAGGATGGACGCCTCCAATTGACGTCTGACAAGTTCATAACTTGCTTCATCCACATACATTCCAAACAAAATATAATCGACAAAGACAAAATTGGACAGGAAAAATCTGACGGGATTTGAAAATTATCGTTATACCTTAAACTAATGAAGCCACTTCAATGTGAGTCCATGGCTGTTTTTCTTAGGTTCCACGTTGTTTCAGTATGTTGGCGGTATGACCCTCTTCAAATAGTCAACAAGGTCTGTGTGCCAGTCATCAGGTGCATCTTGCGGCGTGACAACTTCCCCTGCTATGGGTAAGCCGGTGAGCATGGAGACTTCTTGCGAAATGATCGCATCTCCCCGTATGGCAGGTGATACATGTTCATGTCGGGACGCCAGAGATTGACAAGAGCGGTGGCGATCGATGAGTCATAATTGAAGTGCTTCGCTCGAGCAGCCGCGAGCTCTTTCATCCGCGCCAGTGGAAGAAGGCCAACTCTTGACAACCTGATTGATAAAAAGTTTCTTGTGAAAAGGATGGTTGCCAAAAAGTAGTGAAGGGCAAAGAGGGTCTTTAGGCGTACATGTCCGTCCATCGACGATCCAACCTCCAAGCTTACTTGCTAGTGCGTATCCTAAATGTCTCTAAATTCTCACGTATGCAGCGGTGGCACCGGTCAATCTCACGGTCGAGCAGCTCGTGCTGTCCCATACGGGTCACTATCATTCTTTTTTTTGAGCAACCACTATCATTCTTAAGAACAATAAGAATGTAATGGTAGAGTAACAAGATTATCAACCACAATATAGTACATAGAGCTTCGATATAAGTGTCGGAGTTCGGGCTCCGGGGACCCAAAGGTTCGAACACTGGGGTGAGCTCGTTCCTACCTCCTCGTCCCCTACCACGGCTGAACTACGACGGAGCTACGGCGAGAGCGCGCTAGCGGGAGCAGGTCACGGACTCAGCGGTTTACCCAGGTTCGGGCCACCTTGCGGTGTAAAACCCTACTCCTGCTTGGTTGGGATTGCTCTGGGCAAGAGGATGCTCTCGCGTACAAGGTAGGAGATGATGGGGATCCTTTCTACAGCGGCACCCTGCCCTCCTTTTATATCTGCCTTGGTCCTTTTCTCCCGAAAACATTGGCAGGAAGGGTTGCCACACAACGGCAAATTTGAAGGGGGACAGGGGCGCAGTCTATCCTGACAAAATGTGGTCTTCATCTGCAAAGCGACCGTCCATGACGCGCCGGTGGGCTCGGGGATGACCTCCGCCCTGCGCGCCCACCGTCTTGGTCTTCTTTCACCGATCGGGCAACCTTTGGGGGTTGCTTTGGGAAGTGGATTGCTGGCCTTGCTCCCTTAGCACAAAAGGGGAAACCTTCTCCATCCGTGCCTGCTGGCACAGCCTTTGTCGCCGTTCAGCGGCACGCGTGTCACCCACGTGATGGGTACGAGACCGCGCGACCGAGCCGAACATCACTTGTCCTGCGCGCCCTCGGGAGGGTGCCTAGGGAGGCAACCTCGGGAGGCCGCCTCGTGAACCTCTTGGTGAAGTGGCTGAGTCTTGCGTGCTCGCTCCCTGAGGAGGGGTCCTCAGGAGGCCAGGGCCTCATGAGGGGTCTTGCCTGAGATGCCCGTTGATGGCTGCCGGTTGGGCCTCCGCCAGGCGTTGCGCCCTGGGCCAAAGGCAGACGGGCCGGGATACCCTGGGTTCCACGGGCCCTACAGTAGCCCCCAGGCCTGCGGCGCGCACGTTCCCGCCTACTCGGGGGCGAAACGGCGCATGCCCTAACCGCTTGCGGGCCAGGCGCGACGCGTGGCGCACGATGTGATGGGGGACGCCCCCACTTCTCCCACGACGCCTCGGTAACCGCCCGTGCTGACATAAAGCCTGCCCGCGCACGGCGCAAGGCCATCATTGCCTTCCTTCGCGCATTCCGTATCCCCGCGCCTTCCTTCCTGTGCACAGCTCCTCCTTCCTCTCCACGATCTAGGCGGGCCTCCGCGGCGATGGCAAGGGGGAGAGGCAGAGCTCGCGCTTCCTCTGCTGCTTCCAGGGTTCCGCCCCGGGGGCGTGGGCACTCTCCGGCGGCTGCCGGCGCCGGCCCCAGCGGCCGTGGAAGGGGCGCCACCTGCGGGCGCGGAGGGTGCGGTGCCCGCGGCCGAGGTGGCCGTGGCGGGGCAGCCGCTCTACCTCCCCAGGCGGGGAGCCACTCAGCGGAGGCGGCTCATGAGTTCATAGTGAACATGCATCGCCGGCCCTGCACCTGGCTCCGGCTTCCTGACTCCTTCGCGGAGGCGATGGCGGACCGCGCACCCTTGGGCCTGTGGGTGCAGGCAGATGGCTGCTGCAACGGCCCCTCCTGGGTGGCGATGGAATTCACCCCCTCCGGTTTCATGTTCTTGAAGCAGGGGTGGAAGTCGTTTGCCCTCGCTCGCGGCCTGAAGCAGGGCCATGTCCTTCAGTTCAAGTACGACGGGGCCGCCACGCTCTTCGTGAAGATCTTCGGGATCTCCGACAGCCGTCTGGAGTGCTGTGCGGAGAGCGAGGACGATAGCTACAGTGGCTCCTCCAGCGAGGACGACAGCGACAACGGCGCCACCTCCTCCGGTGGAAGCGGGAGCGACGACAGCTCCCCCCGCGTCAAGAGCGAAGATGAAGACTCCGACTAGGCGCGCGCGGCGTCCGTGCTGGAGTCTCAGGGACGACGGCGCCCCGCCTAGGCCTCTTTCTTTTTCCCTCTTTTCTCTTGCACTGGATCGATGTATCCCCATGGGGGTGTGAAAACAGTGGCCTCTACGTTTTAATTTAATGCTCTTGTGGTTTGGAACGTGTGTGTTCCCTCCCGAAGTCCTCTCGCGAGGCCTATTTTTCTCTTTCTCGTTTGCCTCGGCGCTCTACGCCATCTGGACCCAGCCCCCGAGCGGGCCTGCAGCCGTCGGCCTCAGGAGAAAACTTCACGAGGGCATGAGCGTTCATTACAACCAGACAACGTGTACTTAAGCAAAGGTCATTGTCTTCACACCCCCATGGGGATACATCGATCCAGTGCAAGAGAAAAGAGGGAAAAAGAAAGAGGCCTAGGCGGGGCGCCGTCGTCCCCGAGACTCCAGCACGGACGCCGCGCACGCCTAGTCGGAGTCTTCATCTTCGCTCTTGACGCGGGGGGAGCTGTCGTCGCTTCCACTTCCATCGGAGGAGGCGACGCCGTTGTCGCTGTCGTCCTCGCTGGAGGAGCCGTTGTAGCTGCCGTTCTCGCTCTCCGCGCAGCACTCCAGACGGCTGCCGGAGATCCCGAAGATCTTCACGAAGAGCGTTGCGGCCCCGTCGTACTTGAACTGAAGGACGTGGCCCCGCTTCAGGCCGCGAACGAGGGCAAACGACTTCCACCCCTGCTTTAAGAACATGAAGCCGGAGGGGGTGAATTCCGTCGCCACCCAGGAGGGGCCATTGCAGCAGCCATCTGCCTGCACCCACACGCCCAAGGGCGCGCGGTCTGCCATCGCCTCCGTGAAGGAGTCGGGAAGCCAGAGCCAGGTGCAGGGCCGGCGATGCATGTTCACTATGAACTCGTGAGCCGCCTCCGCTGAGTGGCTCCCTGCCTGGGGAGGTAGGGCGGCTGCCCCGCCGCGGCCACCTCAGCCGCGGGCACCGCGCCCTCCATTCCCGCGGGCGGCGCCCCTTCCATGGCCGCTAGGGCCGATGCCGGTAGCCGCCGAATTGCGCCCGCGCCCCCGGGGCGGAACCCTGGAAGCAGCAGCGGAAGTGCGAGCCCTGCCTCTCCCCCTCGCCATCGCCGCGGAGGCCCGCCTGGATCGTTGAGAGGAAGGAGGAGCAGTGCGCAAGAAGGAAGGCATGGAGAGACGGAATGCATGAAGGAAGGCAATGATGGCCTTGCGCCGCGTGCGGGCAGGCTTTATGTCAGCGCGGGCGGTTATCGAGGCGTCCTGGGAGAAGTGCGGGCGTCCCTCGTCACATCATGCGCCGCGCGTCGTGCCTGGCCTGCATGCGATTAGGGCCCGCGCCGTTTCGCCCCCGAGTAGGCGGGAACGTGCGCGCCGCGGGCCCGAGGGCTACTGTCGGGCCCGTGGAACCCGGGGTATCCCGGCCCGTCTGCCTTTGGCCCAGGGTGCAACACCTGGAGGAGGCCCAACCGGCGGCCTTCAGCGGGCATCTCAGGCAAGACCCCTCACGAGGCCCCGGCCTCCTGAGGACCCCTCCTCAGGGCACGAGCAAGCAAGACTCAGCCACTTCACCGAGAGCCTCGCAAGGTCCTCTGAAAGCACAGGTTATCTCCCAGAGGGGGGGGGGTGAATGGAAGATTATTAGAAATCCGTCAAACTCTGATGAATTTGACGAAGATCAGAGTGAAGAAATAGAAACGCAAGGGAAACTAAGTCATCACAGAATCAGAGTACATGCGAACAGAATATATAAGGGTGAAGAACATGCAATCATACAATCATACACGCATGAAGAATATGAACTGAGGAAATAAACGATAGCATGATCAAATACTTCAGTTCAAATTCGTCAGAGGATAGATCACAAATTCTTCAGCAGCGGAATAAAGTAAGGGATGGTGAGGAATTTGAAACCAGGTTGGCTCGGTGAAGACAATGGAATTTGGTAGACCAGTTCCAGTTGTTGCATCAACTGTACGTCTGGTTGAGGCGGCTGAGTCGCAACTCAGAGAACACTTAGTCCTCACCGTATTCCTCTTGAGCTAAGGTCACTTAGACCTCGCCCAATCACTCGTGGTAAGTCTTCAAGGTAGACTTCCAAACCTTCACAGACTTGTTCACCGGCACGCCACAATTACTCTTGGGTGCTCAGAACATGACGCCTAACCATCTGGAGGAATGACAGTCCTCAAAGGTAACAAGCGTCGGATCACACAGATCAATCTCTTCAGTGATGCTCAATCACTTAGGCTCTGGTTGGGTTTTTCCTCACTTGGGTTTTTCACAAAGTCGTCAGAGGATGGGTTGCTCTCAAATGACAAGTGTCAAGTTCTCTAGGAGCAGCCAACCAACAAGTGGTTGTGGGGGGCGGCTATTTATAGCCAGGGGGCAACCCGACATAAAATGTCATAAATGCCCTTGTCTGATTCGATCGTTGTCAGGATAAGGATCCACTCGACAGCTGGCACGCGACGCAACAACGGTCTGAAAATCGAACTCTCAATTTTGTCGGGGCACTCAATTTCCTCACTTTAGGCAGACCGCACTGGCGAACTCCTAACTCCTCAGCCTGACCAAATTCGTCAGCGACCAGATGAACTTCATCACTGTCGCTAGCAAATGCGTCAGCTGTACTGGAGATTTCCAAAGGCTTCACTCGAAGCGGCTTGTGTGTATAGGTTTGAGAAGTTTTGAGCATCACTTTGGAAATGTGAAATATGTTTCACCTAGACCCCCTTTAACAGTACGGTTTTTCCTATGACTCAAATAAGAAGAAAAGAAACTACGAAAACCAAAGTCTTCAAGATTCAAAGTATTCACATCAATTTCTTCAAAGGCCGTACCAATTTCATCACCAAATTCTTCACTTGAAGAAATCTATTTTTAGGGGTCGTCTTCCATGTGTTAAACCAAATCTTCAGGGACTCTGTCTCCTGTGTATACTCACAAACACATTAGTTCCTTAACTTATTTGTCTTCAATACTCCAAAACCACTAAGGGGGCACTTGATGCACTTATAATCTCCCCCTTTTTGGTGATTGATGACAAATTGGTTAGGCTTTCAATGGGAGTAAAAATAATTGAAGAGTAAGTACAGAGTTTGAAGAAATTGATTACAAGATATTGAGGAACTCCCCCTGAAGATGTGCATATGAGGAATTTGCTTTGGATTGCAAATGCACATGGCAGGTTGAAATTGTGGAGATCTCCCCCTATATCTTGGAATCCAATCATGCATGATCATAAGATACTTGAAGAATATGAATGCATGATGAAAATTGGTGTCTGACGAAATTGTGCATGCATGATGAACAGATATATTAGGATCAGAGCACGCATAATAAATGTAGCAAAAGAGTCAGACGACCAACAGTTATTTAAGTTACAACTCGTCAAAGAGCGAATCAAATGAAGTCCAAGAGTTGCAACTCAGCAAAAACAGCCCATATAACGACCCGCTTGAAGACTAACTCACACTTCTCCCCCTTTGTCATCAGATGACCAAAAGGAGACAAGGTGAGGACTAACGCCCCGGAAGAAAATCAACTAGGAGATGTCGAGGGAGCGCCAGCGGTGTTGGGGTCGCGTGATGCAGAAGGACCAGCCGCAGTGTCTTCAACAGCTTCATTTTGATCAGTCCTGCGTGATGAAGACTCTGAACTTGGCACGAGGGGAGGAACTTTGGTATTCTTGAACTTCTTCCTTGGCGGTTCTGCCTAGTCAAAGTTCATCTGGAAGTCCAAATTAGCAAGTTCTTCATCGGTCTTGAGGTGTGAAAGGATGGCCCATGATCTGTCAAAAATCTCATGAAGATAATAGCGGTTTTTGCGGACTGTGTTATGCGTCACAGTCATGTTGGCTTGTACAGCAGCAAACTGACGCTTAACCCATCTGTGATTCCTGTCCACTTTCTGGTGAAGACTGATGAGCAGCTCACGGCCCGTCATGACATGTGGTGCTTCAGGTGAAGAAATTAGCCTTGAAGCTTTTGCAGCGGTGTCCTGGCTGGCAGTTTCATCAGCATTGGAGCTGGAGATTGGTTGACAAAAATGTCCATCCAGAGGACGTAAGCCTTCATCTACGGGAGTCTTGCCCTTGTCAGGAACTGAGGAGATGGTGCTCTGAAGAACTTCTACTTCAGGCAAATAGCTCAAGTGATTCTGACGGTCAGCCTTGTAGTGAATAGCAGATCGAGATCTGATGAATCTCATGATCCATGGAGCATATGGCTTCAGATCAAAAGGCGACTGTGCCACTGTGACCAAAGTCCTCAGAAAGAAATCATGAATGTTGATGGGAGTGCCATGAATAATATGGAATAACAAGTTCTTCATAATTCCCACAACTTCTTCAGTGTTGGAGTTGTGACCCTTAATTGGACTGAGGGTTTTGGACAGAATGCGAAAAACGGTCCTTGGCAGATATAGCAAATCCTTCACTAGGAAGGTTGTCCTAGGAGCATCTCCTTCAGCCATTGGCTTCATCAGTACTTGCATCAGGTGGTCGGGGAGCTCAGGTTTTTCATATATTTTCTTTGCTTCGTCTTGGGGTGGATCGACGGGTAGAGCACGAAGAAGTTTTTCAATAGGTGCTTTATAGTGAGTGTCTTCACTCATCCATTCTAGAGCCCATGTAGCAATGTCTTCAGCCTCTCCAGAGAAATGCACAGTGGCGTAGAACTGAAGAATGAGTTCTTCATTCCAATCGCACATGTCAGAGCAGAAGCTGAGCAATCCAGCATCGTGAAGAACAGCCAGAACTGGCCGAAAGCATGGTAAAGACTCCATATCCATGTGAGGAATATGGCGATGCGGAAACACTTTGTTCTTGTCGAATAGCAATGAAGCATAGAAGTTCATCTGCGTCCTTGTCTAGAATCGCAGGCGCCTGATCTTGGCTGAGTCATATGGGGACTCACCTATGAAGAAATTCTTCTCTTCGAAGAATTTGGCATTATCGAACTGAGGCCGCCTGAGGGTTCTGCCAATCTTAGGCATCACTGGCACCGGGTGAAGGTTGTGCATCTTCTTGCGAACGTCAAACACTGGTCGTGGGGACCCAGTGGAATCATTGGGATCGGTGACAGCAAGGGACTTGGCAATTTCCTCAGCAGTTGCAGTGGGAACAGTATCGGTGTCTGCTAAAGGAATTGAGTCTGCATGAGGGGATGTATTGACGACATCAACCACTGGCTCATCTTGACCAATTTCATCAGCTGTTGCAGCTGGTATTTCTTCAGGATGCTCTGGAGCGGTGATGGTTGTTTTTCCTCAGAGCCCGTTTGAATTTCTTCAGTGATGGCGGGTGACTGTGGCACTTGCGTCAGAGGTGTGGTGAGGGGCGAATTTGGATGGAAAGCTTCCCAAAATTCATCGATGATCGGAGGGGTAGTAGCACCATCAATATCCACATCCTCTTCTGTTTCTTCACTACTTCCAGACGAAGCAGTGTCATTTTCTTCAGTCATCGGAACCTGTGAGGGCTTCCGTGACATGACTTGGTGAAATGAAGCATCATCTTCGACTTCAATTTCTTCATCCACCTGCTCTGTGGTAGTAGAAGAGTGGGTTTCAGTGTCATCTGCATCAGCCTGAGGAATTTCATATTCCACCCCATACGGAACTATTTGAAGATCATCATCGGTAGGAGCTGGGGGCCCTGATGAGATTGGTATAGCATCAATTGGAACATCTGAAGACATTGGAGTCGTCTTCACTTTCTTCACAGTTGCTGTGTTGGTTGGTGGGCCTGAAGCTTTTCTTTTCTTTGCTTCCTTCTCAGCAACCTTGGCTTTCTTCACTTCTGATGCAGAAGGAAGTGTGATATGCTTCATGGGTGAAGTCGCTGGTGGAGCTGCTGCTGAGGAACTGGATGGTTCAATTTCTTTAGGGACGACTGATACAGTCGCCCTTGTAATTTCTTCAGGAACAACATCGTCAGTTGCTCTATCTTGTACTTGCGGAGATAATGGCGCAGTCTCACTGGCCGGGGCTGTTGGTGGTGAAGCTGAAGAACTTGTGGGTGGCACTGTACCAAACTTGGCTGCCTCACGCTTGTTGTGGTCTTCAACAACCAGGTTGGTTGCAGCGATGAATCTGTCACGCACACCACAGCAGTGACTTGACTGGCGTTCAAATTCTTCAGACATCTTTTGGTGTTGGAAATATGCCCTAGAGGCAATAATAAAATGGTTATTATTATATTTCCTTGTTCATGATAATCGTTTATTATCCATGCTATAATTGTATTGGTTGGAAACACAAATACATGTGTGGATACGTAGACAACAACATGTCCCTAGTGAGCCTCTACCAGACTAACTCGTTGATCAAAGATGGCCATGGTTTCCTGGTCATAGACATGAGTTGTCATTTGATAATGGGATCACATCATTAGGAGAATGATGTGATGGACAAGACCCAAACTATGAACGTAGCATATATGATCGTGTCAAGTTTATTGCTATCGTTTTCGCATGTCAAGTATCTGTTCCTATGACCATGAGATCATGCAACTCACTGACACCGGATGAGTACCTTGTGTGTATCAAACGTCGCAACGTAACTGGGTGACTATAAAGATGCTCTACAGGTATCTACGAAGGTGTCTGTTGAGTTGGCATGGATCAAGACTGGGATTTGTCACTCCGTATGACGGAGAGGTATCTCAGGGCCCACTCGGTAATACAACATCACGATAAGCTTGCAAGCAATGTGACTAAAGAGTTAGCCACGGGATCTTGTATTACGGAACGAGTAAAGAGACTTGCCGGTAACGAGATTGAACTAGGTATGGAGATACCGACGATCGAATCTCGGGCAAGTAACATACCGATGGATAAAGGGAACTGCATACGTGATTGACTGAATCCTGACATTGAGGTTCAACCGATAAAGATATTCGTTGAATATGTAGAAACCAATATGAGCATCCAGGTCCCGCTATTGGTTATTGACCGGAGAGGAGTCTCGGTCATGTCTGCATATTCCCGAACCCGTAGGGTCGCACGCTTAACGTTCGGTAGCGCTAGGGTAGTATTGAGATATTAATAGTGGAAATTCCGAAGGTTGTTCGGAGTCCCGGATTGGATCCGGGACATCACGAGGAGCTCCGGAATAGTCCGGAGGTAAAGATTCATATATGGAAAGTTGTTATCGGGGTTCCGAAAAAAGTTCGAGTTTTTTCGGTATTGTACCGGGAAGGTTCTAGAAGGTTCCGGAGTGGGGCCCACCTGCATGGGGGACCCACATGAACGTGGGTAGTGGGGAAATTCCCCACAACCTTGGTCTAGGCGCACCAAGATCCTCCCTTAAAAGGAATAGTATCATATCCCAAAGGGATAAGATCAGGATCCCTAAAAAGGGGGATAGTGATCGGTGGGGAAGGAAAGGAGGGATTTCCTTCCTCCCCCATTGGCCAACGACCCTAGGGCCTTGGAGGGCAAGCCACCAGCCCCCTCCATGCCTATATAAAGGTGGGGAGGTGTTGGGGGCAGCCACCCCTTGGACCCTTGCCCGTTACCTCTCCCAACTCCTCCCACGTTTCACCGGTACGCGCTTGGCGAAGCCCTGCCGGAATTCCGCTGCCACCACCACCACCATACCGTCGTGTTGGTCCCGATCTCATCTACCCCCTCTCTCTCGCTTGCTGGATCAAGAAGGAGAGGACGCCGCCGATCCGCCCGTGTGCTAAACTCGGAGGGTCCGTTCGGCACTTGATTGGGAGTTCGTGGACGGATCGTGATTGGATCGCGAAGACGTTCGACTACATCAACCGCGTTTCTTAACGCTTCCGCTTAGCGATCTACAAGGGTATGTAGATGCAATCTCTCCTCTCGTAGATGTTCATCTCCTAGATCGATCTTGGTGAGCGTAGGAATTTTTTTGTTTCCCATGCAACGTTCCCCATCATTGGTATCAGAGCTAGGTCTTTGCATAGATGACATCACGAGTAGAACACAAAGGAGTTTGTGGGCGTTGATATTCAGATTGCTTCCTTCCTTGGTCTTTTCTTGATTCAGCGGTATTGTGGGATGAAGCGGCCCGGACCAACTTTACATGTCCACGTACATGAGACCGGTTCCATCGACTGACAAGCGACTTTGTTGCATAAGATGGCTGGCGGGTGTCTGTCTCTCCCACCTTAGTTGAATCGGATTCGACGAAGGCGGTCCTTGTAGAAGGTTAATTAGCAACTTGCATATCACCGTTGTGGTGTTGCGTAGGTAAGAATCGTTCTTGCTAGATACCCATAGCAGCCACGTAAAACATGCAACAACAAATTGTGTTCTCCCCAAGTGTGCACCATTGCGAAAGTTCATCGTTTCGAAGCACCACGTGATGATCGGGTGTGATAGACTCTACGTTCACATACAACGGGTGCAAGCCAGTTTTGCACATGCGGAACGCTTGGGTTAAACTTGACGAGCCTAGCATGTACAGACATGGCCTCGAAACACAAGAGACCGAAAGGTCAAACATGAGTCATATAGTAGATATGATCAACATGGAGATGTTCACCATTGAAACCACCTCATCTCACGTGATTATCGGACTTGGGTTGGTGAATTTGGATCATGTTTCACTCGGACGACCGGAGGGATGTCGATTTGAGTGGGAGTTTTTAAGTAAACTAAACTCATTATCTTGAACAATAGTCTAAGTTGTCTTTGTAAATTTATGTTGTAGATCAATGGCTCACGCAGTAGCTTCCCTGAATTTCAATGCGTTCCTAGAGAAAGCCAAGCTGAAAGATGATGGAAGTAACTTTGTAGACTGGGCCCATAATCTGAGGATTATCCTCACGGCTGCCCAAAAGGCTTATGTCCTTGATGCACCGCTTGGTGAGCAACCCCCTCCAGTGTCTGTGGACGTTATGAACGCCTGGCAGGCGCGTGTTGATGACTACTCAATAGTTCAGTGCGCCATGTTGTATGGCTTAGAACCGGGACTTCAAAGGCGTTTTGAACGTCATGGAGCATATGAGATGTTCCAGGAGTTGAAGTTTATTTTTGAGAAGAATGCCCGGATCGAGAGGTATGAGACCTCCGATAAGTTCTATGCTTGCAAGATGGAGGAGAACGGGTCTGTCAGTGAACACATACTCAAAATGTCTGGGTATTACAACTGTCTGGCTGAGTTGGGAGTTGTGCTCCCGCCAGAGGCGATCACTGACAGAGTTCTTCAGTTGCTACCACCTAGCTACAAGAGCTTTGTGTTGAACTATAACATGCAAGGGATGAACAAGTCAGTCGCCGAGCTGTTTGCGATGCTAAAAGTCGCTGAGTCAGACATCCAGAAGGAGCATCAAGTGTTGATGGTCAATAAAACCACTAGTTTCAAGAAGAATGGCAAGGGCAAGAAGGGAAACTCCAAGAAGAGTGGCAAAGTAGTTGCCCCTCCCGTGAAGAAACCCAAGGCTGGGCCCAAGCCGGAAACTGAGTGCTTCTATTGCAAGGGAACTGGCCACTGGAAGTGGAATTGCCCCAAGTATCTGGCCGACAAGAAGGGGGCCAACGCCAAACAAGGTATATATGATATACATGTTATTGATGTGTACCTTACCAACTCTCGTTGTAGTGCCTGGGTATTTGATACCGGTGCGGTTGCTCACATTTGCAACTCAAAGCAGGAACTGCAGAATAGACGGAGGCTGGCGAAGGACGAAGTGACGATGCGCGTGGGAAATGGTTCCAAGGTTGATGTGATCGCCGTCGGCACGCTCGCTCTTCAATTACCATCGGGATTAGTGATGAACCTGAATATATGTTATTTAGTGCCTGCGTTGAGCATGAACATTATATCTGGATCTTGTTTAATGCGAGACGGTTACTCATTTAAATTAGAGAATAATAGTTGTTCTATTTATATGGGTAATATCTTTTATGGTCATGCACCCATTGTGAGGGGTTTATTCTTATTGAATCTCGATAGTGATGATACACATGTTCATAACATTGATGCCAAAAGATGTAGAGTTGATAATGATAGTACCACTTTCTTGTGGCACTGTCGCTTAGGTCATATTGGTGTAAAACTCATGAAGAAACTCCATGCTGATGGACTTTTGGAGTCACTTGATTTTGAATCACTTGACACATGCGAACCATGACTCATGGGCAAGATGACTAAGACCCCGTTCTCTGGAACAATGGAACGGGCAAGTGACTTGTTGGAAATCATACATACTGATGTGTGCGGTCCGATGAGCATTGAGGCGCGCGGTGGGTATCGTTACTTTCTCACCTTCACCGACGATTTGAGTAGATATGGGTATGTTTACTTAATGAAACACAAGTCTAAAACATTTGAAAAGTTCAAGCAATTTCAGAGTGAAGTTGAGAATCATCGTAACAAGAAGATCAAATTCCTATGATCTGATCGAGGGGGAGAATATCTGAGTTATGAGTTTGGCAGTCACTTAAGACAATGTGGAATTGTTTCATAGTTGACGCCACCTGGAACACCACAGCGTAATGGTGTGTTTGAACGTCGCAATCGAACCTTATTGGATATGGTGCGTTCTATGATGTCTCTTGCCGATCTGCCACTATCATTTTGGGGTTATGCGTTAGAGACAGCTGCATTCACTTTAAATAGGGCACCATCTAAGTCCGTTGAGACGACACCGTATGAACTGTGGTTTGGCAAGAAACAAAAGTTGTCGTTTCTTAAAGTTTGGGGATGCGATGCTTATGTCAAAAGGCTTCAGCCAGATAAGCTTGAACCCAAAGCGGACAAATGCGTCTTCATAGGATACCCAAAAGAGACGGTTGGGTATACCTTCTATCTTAGATCCGAAGGCAAAGTGTTTGTCGCTAAGAACGGGTCCTTTCTCGAGAAAGAGTTTCTCTCGAAAGAATTGAGTGGGAGGAAGATAGAACTTGATGAGGTTGTTGAACCTTTACTTCAACCAGAGAGTAGCACTGCGCAGAAAGATGTTTCTGTGGAACCTACGTCAGTTGAAGAGGAAGCTGATGATGGTGATCATGAAGCTTCGGATCAAGTTACTATCGAACCTCGTAGGTCAACAAGGATACATATTGCTCCTGAGTGGTATGGTAACCCTGTCTTAAAGGTCATGTTGTTGGACAACAATGAACCTACGAGCTATGGAGAAGCGATGGTGGGCCCGGATTCCGACAAATGGTTAGAGGCCATGAAATCCGAGATGGGATCCATGTATGAAAACAAAGTATGGACTTTGGAAGTATTACCTGAAGGGCGAAAGGCCATTCAGAATAAATGGATCTTCAAGAAGAAGACGGACGCAGACGGTAATGTCACCGTCTATAAAGCTCGACTTGTGGCAAAGGGTTTTTTCAAAAGTTCAAGGAGTTGACTACGATGAGACTTTCTCACCCGTAGCGATGCTTAAGTCCGTCAGAATCATGTTAGCAATAGCTGCATTTTTCGATTATGAAATTTGGCAGATGGATGTCAAAACAGCGTTCCTTAACGGTTTTCTTAAGTAAGAGTTGTATATGATGCAACCAGAAGGTTTTGTCGATCCAGAGAATGCTGACAAAGTTTGCAAACTCCAGCGATCCATTTATGGACTGGTGCAAGCGTCTCGGAGTTGGAATCTTCGCTTTGATGAGGTGATCAAAGCGTTTGGGTTTATACAAGTTTACGGAGAAGCTTGTATTTACAAGAAAGTGAGTGGGAGCTCTATAGCGTTTCTAATATTATATGTGGATGACATATTGCTGATTGGAAACAATATAGAACTTTTGGGAAGCGTGAAGGAGTATTTGAACAAGAGTTTTTCAATGAAGGACCTAGGAGAAGCTGCTTTCATATTAGGCATCAAGATCTATAGAGATAGATCAAGACGCTTAATAGGACTTTCACAGAGCACATACCTTGATAAAGTTTTGAAGAAGTTCAAAATGGATCAGTCCAAGAAGGGGTTCTTGCCTGTTTTGCAAGGTGTGAAGTTGAGTAAGACTCAATGCCCAGCGACTACAGAGGATAGAGAAAAGATGAGTGTCATCCCCTATGCTTCTGCCATAGGCTCTATCATGTATGCGATGCTGTGCACAAGACCAGATGTCAGCCTTGCCATAAGTATGGCCGGAAGGTTTCAAAGTGATCCAGGAGTGGAACACTGGACATCGGTCAAGTATATCCTTAAGTACCTGAAAAGGACTAAGGAAATGTTTCTCGTTTATGGAGGTGATCAAGAGCTCGTCGTAAAGGGTTACGTCGATGCAAGCTTTGACACTGATCCGGATGACTCTAAGTCTCAAACCGGATACGTATATATTCTAAATGGGGGAGCGGTAAGCTGGTGCAGTTCCAAGCAAAGCGTGGTAGCTGATTCTACATGCGGAGCGGAGTACATAGCTGCCTCGGAGGCGGCAAAGGAAGGTGTCTGGATGAAGCAGTTCATGACAGATCTTGGAGTTGTGCCCAGTGCACTGGACCCAATGACTCTGTTCTGTGACAACACTGGTGCCATTGCTCTAGCCAAGGAGAGGACTAGACACATAAAGCGACGCTTCAATTCCATCCGCGATGCGATCAAGGAGGAGGACATAAACATTTGCAAAGTGCACACGGATCTGAATGTTGCAGATCCGTTGACTAAACCTCTTCCACGGGCAAAACATGATCAACACCAGAACTCTATGGGTGTTAGGTTCATAACCATGTAATGCTAGATTGTTGACTCTAGTGCAAGTGGGAGACTATTGGAAATATGCCCTAGAGGCAATAATAAAATGGTTATTATTATATGTCCTTGTTCATGATAATCGTTTATTATCCATGCTATAATTGTATTGGTTGGAAACACAAATACATGTGTGGATACGTAGACAACAACATGTCCCTAGTGAGCCTCTACCGGACTAGCTCGTTGATCAAAGATGGCCATGGTTTCCTGGTCATAGACATGAGTTGTCATTTGATAACGGGATCACATCATTAGGAGAATGATGTGATGGACAAGACCCAAACTATGAACGTAGCATATATGATCGTGTCAAGTTTATTGCTATCGTTTTCGCATGTCAAGTATCTATTCCTATGACCATGAGATCATGCAACTCACTGACACCGGAGGAGTACCTTGTGTGTATCAAACATCGCAACGTAACTGGGTGACTATAAAGATTCTCTACAGGTATCTCCGAAGGTGTCTGTTGAGTTGGCATGGATCAAGACTGGGATTTGTCACTCCGTATGACGGAGAGGTATCTCAGGGCCCATTCGGTAATACAGCATCACGATAAGCTTGCAAGCAATGTGACTAAAGAGTTAGCCACGGGATCTTGTATTACGGAACGAGTAAAGAGACTTGCCGGTAACGAGATTGAACTAGGTATGGAGATACCGACGATCGAATCTCGGGCAAGTAACATACCGATGGATAAAGGGAACTGCATACGGGATTGACTGAATCCTGACATTGAGGTTCAACCGATAAAGATCTTCGTTGAATATGTAGGAACCAATATGGGCATCCAGGTCCCGCTATTGGTTATTGACCGGAGAGGAGTCTCGGTCATGTCTGCATATTCCCGAACCCGTAGGGTCGCACGCTTAACGTTCGGTAGCGCTAGGGTAGTATTGAGATATTAATAGTGGAAAGTCCGAAGGTTCTTCAGAGTCCCGGATGGGATCCGGGACATCACGAGGAGCTCCGGAATAGTCCGGAGGTAAAGATTCATATATGGAAAGTTGTTATCGGGGTTCCGGAAAAAGTTTGAGTTTTTTTGGTATTGTACCGGGAAGGTTCTAGAAGGTTCCGGAGTGGGGCCCACCTGCATGGGGGACCCACATGAACGTGGGTAGTGGGGAAAGTCCCCACAACCCTGGTCTAGGCGCACCAAGATCCTCCCTTAAAAGGAATAGTATCATATCCCAAAGGGATAAGATCAGGATCCCTAAAAAGGGGGGATAGTGATCGGTGGGGAAGGAAAGGAGGGATTTCCTTCCTCCCCCATTGGCCAATGACCCTAGGGCCTTGGAGGGCAAGCCACCAGCCCCCTCCATGCCTATATAAAGGTGGGGAGGTGTTGGGGGCAGCCACCCCTTGGACCCTTGCCTGTTACCTCTCCCAACTCCTCCCACGTTTCACCGGTACGCGCTTGGCGAAGCCCTGCCGGAATTCCGCTACCACCACCACCACCATACCGTCGTGTTGGTCCCGATCTCATCTACCCCCTCTCTCTCGCTTGCTGGATCAAGAAGGAGAGGACGCCGCCGAGCCGCACGTGTGCTAAACTCGGAGGTACTGTCCGTTCGGCACTTGATCGGGAGTTCGTGGACGGATCGTGATTGGATCGCGAAGACGTTCGACTATATCCACCGCGTTTCTTAACGCTTCCGCTTAGCGATCTACATGGGTATGTAGATGCAATCCCTCCTCTCGTAGATGTTCATCTCCTAGATCGATCTTGGTGAGCGTAGGAAATTTTTTGTTTCCCATGCAACGTTCCCCATCATTTGGATCTCAGACTGCAAAGACACAAGCTGCTGAGGAGAAATTGAAAGCATGTTCTTCCGCAGCTCCTTCTCTTTCTGCAGCTGCTGTTTCCTCACCAGTTTCACCTGAGCAATTTTATGCTTCTCATTCAAAATGAAAGCTTATAACACATGACTCGGACCAGGAGGCAAATTCAATTCGTCAAGGGGCGTGTCTGGCTTGGTACACCAGATGTCAATGAAGTCTAAAAGCTTCTTGGGGTCCAGCAGCATAGGGACTGAAGAATTCTTAGCAACTGCTACTTGCTCTTGCTTTCGTCTGAGGAACTCAGCAAGCTCATCTTCGTCAGCCAGCCCTTGTTCGTCAGCCTGAGGCACGACGACCTTGCTCTTGGGACTTGGCCTAGTTCCACGGCCAGCTGTTGCCTTTTTCTTCAGCGTGGGCAGTGAAGACAATGGTTGCCCACACGCTGAGGCACTTGATGCAGCGATTGAGGCTGTTGGAAAGCCCTCGGTGCGCTGGCAAGATGCGAGCACGACCGGTGTTGAAGCTTTTGCTGCTGCCATTGAAGAACTTGTAGCAGGAGGAGGCACTGAAGATTTTGAGATCTTAGGTGCTGAAGCCTTTGAAGCAGCTGGCTGGGCCACTGAGGGCTTTGGGACAGTCGGCTTCGGCTTGGAGGCAGGCTTCTTTTGCATTGCCTTCTTCGGAGCACTGGCACTGCCACTTGCACCCGCTTCAGCTAAGGCCTTTGCGGCCTTGTTGAATTCATCAACGACCTTTTTGGCCCATTTATGCAACTTTGCTTGTTGCTTTGCCCATTCTTTGGGGAATTCTTCACCCCTTCGGATGCTGGTAGGATGAGCAGTTTGGCCTTCAGCAAGTGGTGGCCTGTTGCACGGTGGCTTCACGGCAAAATCCTTCATGTACTTGGAGGTGATGAAATTGTAATCCCTCCACTGATATGTCCAGCATCTCTTGATCTTTTGCATGCGCGTTTTGCGCTGCTCCTTTGTTTCCTTTCCATGTGTTTCCTCATCTGGAGTGCAATATCCATCATACAGATCGTCAGGAATCTCAAAGGGGTATGTTCCTCTTTCTGCTTGCCTCCCTTCTGAGGCCTTTTCCCATCAACCATTTTCTTCAGCTGAGGTTTTTGAACTTTTGAGGACTCTGAAGAAGTTTGAAGGTTTTCCTCAAGCAATGCTGCAAATGAATTAATTTGATGAGAACCTAGTGATTCGTCGGCAGACATTGTACCTGTGAATAGAATATAGTTGCAAGGAAATAGGGAAGAGTCACATGCGTTCTCAGAGATTTTTAAAATAAACCAGGTGAAGAAATTGACCCTTATCGTCTTGACGCATTTCACTAAGTGTTCTTGACAAAGGTTCCAGAGTTGTACAGATTGAAGCAATTGCACAATTGAGGAATCTTGCTGTTAAGTGTAACTTAGGTGAAAATACTCAAGATTGGCCAGAAGGAAGTGCTGAAGAATTGGAAGAGTGGTAAAAACAACACTTGAAGATTTTGTGGCAGTAAAAAGATCAAACTTGGGCGGTAAAAGTAAATTTTAATTACCCCAAGGATGAACTCGACGAACTGGACGACGAGGCGAAGGAAATCGTCAGTTCAGATCTTCCGTGCCCTAACTTGGCGACGAAAGACGGCTACGGTGGCGGCGGAGGTGAAGAAATCCGCGGCCGGCGCGAGTACGACGGCGAAGAAGTCGAGGTAGTGAAGCTCTTCCTCTCCGGCGACGATGAAATCCAGCGGCGGCGCTAGGGTTTGAGAGTGACAGGGGCACGAGAGTGAAAGGAGTTGAGGTTGACGGGGTCAAGCCTTTATATAGGCGCGGTAAAAACTGAGTGGCCCAAAAATTTTGGACGGATAAGCCCCTGGCGATTCGCATCTGAGTGACAAGCGTCACACATGCATTTTCATTTCAATCCACGCGTGCGAAGCACGGGATGAAGTTACTGTGGCAACCGCCAAAAAATTGATTAGAATATTTTCAAAATGTTCGCAATTTCTTCAGCTGTCAAGGACACAGTGAAGACTTTGAACAGTGTCAAGTAGAACGCATATGAATAGATTGTGAACAGAGTGGGTTGAGCTTAGCACAGAGGGGAGCGGGTCCGATCACATCCACATAGATGACGAAAAACACGATTGAAGAATTAGTTATATGTGGATGCTGTTGAGGACATGAAAAACTCAAATATATTCTTAAATAGGTATAGAATCAAAAGCAGTGAAGAATAACCTCAAATGACGAAATTGAAAAGTTTGACGAAATTGCAAATGATGAAAAACTCAAATTTGAAGAATGTCAAAAGAGGTGGTGGCGTTACCCACCGTATAAGAACTATGATGATTTCAGACACCGCGTACAATTGTCGTAGGGTTCTGAGAATCAAGTTCTTCATTAATTTCTTCACACTTAGAGGCTTAGTCTTCATTGATTGAAGAAAAATGTTACTTCGTGTGTTGTGCATAAGCGTTAGGATGTGTGTCCTTTTCAAAGGACATTCGAAAATTCCAAGATGTTTAGCTCACACCGCAACATGCAAAACCTTCTCTCATCCAAGGGCTTTGTGAAGATATCTGCAAGCTGGTCTTCAGTCTTCACGTGGTCGATGACGATGTCTCCCTTCAACACATGATCACGAACAAAATGGTGATGAATCTCAATATGCTTCGTCCTTGAGTGTTGCACTGGGTTGTGGGCGATCTTGATGGCGCTCTCATTGTCGCAGAAGAGTGGCACTTTCTTCACGTTGACGCCATAGTCCTTGAGGGTTTGCTTCATCCATAGTAACTGAGAGCAGCAGGCGCCAGCAGCAATGTACTCAGCCTTGGCAGTAGAAAGTGAAACACAGTTCTGCTTCTTCGAGGACCAACATACAAGAGATCGTCCGAGGAAATGGCATGTGCCTGATGTTGACTTGCGATCCACTCGATCACCAGCATAATCAGAATCGGAATATCCAGCAAGATCAAGTGATGAGCCCTTGGGATACCATAATCCAAGCATTGGGGTGTGAGCCAAATATCGAAGAATTCGTTTCACAGCCTGGTGGTGTGATTCCTTCGGTGACGCTTGAAAGCGGGCACACATGCAAACGCTAAGCATAATATCTGGCCTAGATGCACATAGGTAAAGCAGCGAACCAATGATGGAGCGATATACCTTCTGATCGAAATCTTTCCCATTTTCGTCAGTGTTGAGTTGGCCATTTGTTGGCATTGGTATCTTGAGGCCTTTGCAATCTTGCATTCCGAATTTCTTCAGGCAGTCTCTGAGGTATTTCTCCTGAGATATGAAGATGCCATTGGGTTGTTGACGAATTTGAAGCCTGAGGAAGAATTTCAACTCCCCCATCATAGACATCTGATATTCTTCTTGCATCATATGAGCAAATTCGTCACTGTATTTCTTGTTAGTGCAACCAAAGATAATATCATCAACATATATTTGGCATATGAACAGTTCACCATCATAAGATTTAGTGAAAAGAGTAGGGTCAAGTGAACCGGGCTTGAACCCCTTTTTCTTCAGGAATTCCTTCAGTGTGTCATACCAAGCCCTCGGGGCCTGCTTGAGGCCATAGAGAGCCTTGTTGAGTCTGAAGACTTTGTCAGGATGCTTTGGGTCCTCAAAACCTGGTGGTTGAGCAACATATACTTCTTCCTCAAGCTTACCATTGAGGAATGCACTTTTCACATCCATTTGATATAAGAGGATATCATGATGGTTAGCATATGCAAGCAATATACGAATGGCTTTAAGCCTAGCAACAGGTGCAAATGTTTCATCGAAATCAATACCCTCAACCTGTGTGTAGCCTTGAGCTACAAGACGGGCCTTATTCCTCACCACTTGGCCATTTTCGTCTTGTTTGTTGCGGTAGATCCACTTTGTGCCGATGATATTGTGCTTGCGTGGATCAGGATGCTTGACAAGCTCCCACACATTGTTGAGCTCGAATTGACGCAATTCATCTTGCATCGCTTGAATCCATTCAGGTTCCAGAAAGGCTTCATTAACTTTGGTGGGCTCTGAAATAGAGACAAACGCGTAATGCCCACAAAAGTTAGCCAAATGTGAAGCTCTTGAGCGAGTGAGGGGACCAGGTGCATTGATGTTGTCGAGGATATTCTCAATCTGCACTTCATTCGCCACTCGTGGATGTGCTAGACGAGGGCCTTGTTGTTGTTGTTGCCGTGCAGAGTCCTCATCATCATTTTCGTCAGGATGTTCATTTTCTTCACGGCGGGGAACAACCACTTCTTCATCAGCAACTATTTCTTCACTGGGCACAATTTCACCCGTGCCCAACAGCTTGATAGATTCCTCAGGTGGCATTTCATCTAGCACAGGAGGCAGGTGCTCTCTTTGCAAGCCATTAGTTTCATCGAACCGCACATCTACAGTTTCAACAACCTTGTGGTGGAAGGAGTTGAAGACTCTATAGGTGTGCGAGTCCTTTCCATAACCAAGCATAAAACCTTCATGTGCTTTTGGTGCAAATTTAGAATTGTGATGAGGATCTCTAATCCAACATTTTGCACCGAAGACTTTGAAATAACTCACATTGGGTTTCTTGTCAGTGAGGAGTTCATATGAAGTCTTCTTGAGGAATTTGTGAAGATATACCCGGTTGATGATGTGGCATGCAATGTCAATTGCCTCAGGCCAGAAGTGACGAGGTGTCTTGTATTCATCAAGCATAGTGTGCGCCATCTCGATGAGGGTTCTATTCTTGCGCTCCACGACTCCATTCTGCTGAGGAGTGTAGGGAGCAGAGAGCTCATGAGTAATACCAAGTTCATCAAGATAGTCATCGAGGCCTGTGTTCTTGAACTCAGTGCCATTGTCACTCCTGATGTGCTTGATCTTGAGACCATAATTCGTCATGGCCCGATTGGAGAATCGTCTGAAGACATTCTGAACTTCAGTCTTGTAGCTAATGATGTGCACCCAGGTGTAGCGAGAGTAGTCATCAACAATGACGAATCCGTAGAGAGATGCTGCATTGGTTAGTGTGGCATAATGTGTGGGACCAAACAAATCCATGTGAAGTAATTCAAAAGGACGCGTAGTGGTCATGATTGTCTTCGCCTGGTGCTTGGCTCTGGTCATCTTTCCAGACTCACAAGCACCATAGAGGTGATCCTTGACGAATTTGACACCCTCGACACCAATGCTATGCTTCTTCTTGACAAGAGTGCTCAAATTCCTCATTCCAACATGTCCAAGTCGTCGATGCCATAGCCAGCATTTCGAAGCTTTTGCCATTAGACATGTTGCAGGCTGAGGACCTGTTAAGAAATCTACAATATACAAGTCACCTCTCCTAAAGCCTTCGAAGACTTTGGATTTGTCAGATTCCAACATCACAATGCATCTATATTTGCCAAAGATGACAATCATATCAAGATCACAAAGCATTGAGACAGACATGAGGTTGAATCCAAGGGACTCGACAAGCATCACCTTTTCCATGTGTCGATCCTTTGAAATGACAACCTTACCTAGACCCAATACCTTGCTTTTTTCCTTTATCAGCGTAAGTGATATGCTTCAGATGAGATGGAGTAAGGGGAGCATCAGTGAGGAGATTCCTATCTCCAGTCATATGATTCGTGCAGCCACTGTCCAAGACCCATTCAGTGGCTGAAGGTGTTTCATCATGTAGGAGCATTAGTCTGACTTACAAATTCATATGCTTCAAAGTGAAGAATATGATGATGATCAATTTCATCAGACAATTTCATCAATGAGTAATATCTAGCAGCATAAGGGATGTGTGAAATGAAACATTCATTCCAACATGATTAGCCTGCATCCCAACAGGTATTTTGTCAGGTCTTCAGCAAATTCATTAGACATTTAGTTGCCTGAAGACCTGACCCTGCAGAAGAGATTAGTTCTTCTTCTTAACCACCCACATCTGAATGGGTGGCTGAGAAGCAATGTGACGAAGTGCATTGATGGAGAACTTAGGCATTGAAGAATATGCATTTCTCTTCACAGGAGGGTTATAGTAATTGAATGAATAGGCAGAGAAATTCTTCGATGATTTGTGAACATAGTGGTTCGAAGAATAATGCTCATATTCATCAAATTGCTGTTTGTTTCCCTGTGAAACAGAGACAATAGTGCGACCATAAGTGCGTCTGCGTCCATTTGATGACTTTGATCCCTGTGAAGAATTTGCCCTGGGAAGTTTCTTCTTCATCGGTGGTGTCATGATGACATTCACCTGAAGATTTTCCAGAAGGCTTTTAGGAACCCAGATTTTCTTCACAGGTGGACCGTTCCTGCAGTTAGTACCAATGAGTCTGGCAAAGACTTCACCATTCTGATTTTTGAACAGTTTATAGTTGGAGTCAAATGACTCATCTGAAGAATATGAAGAATCACAAGTATAGCCAGATAAAGAGGATGGGTCTACTGGAGGTCCCTTTGCAGCAACCCATGTGGTTTTGGGATACTGCTCAGGCTTCCAATACGAACCATCAGCATTGAGCTTTCTCTCAAAGGCAATACCCTCTTTCCTAGGGTTCCTGTGAATAATTTGCTTTTTGAGCACGTCACACAGGGTTTGATGCCCTTTGAGGCTTTTGTACATGCCAGTGACATATAATTCCTTCAGCCCTGCATTTTCATCAGTATCACCGGTGGCTTCCTCAGATGAGGGGTTAGTGGCCACCGTAGCAGTTGAAGCAATTGCAAGAACAGAAGCATTTGAACATTCAGCTGAAGAATTAGCATTATCATATTCAAGGCATTTTAAGCATGGTGCAACAAATTCTTCCTGAGCGGTACTGATCTGTTGAGCGAGGAGTGAATCGTTTTCTTTTTGAAGATCATCATGAGACGCTCTCAGCTTCTCGAGATCTTGCTTCCTTTGAAGAAATTCATAGGACAGCTTTTCATGTTCAGCTGAGAGGGACACATGACGACTTTCAAGTTCGTCATATTGAGACTTAAGCCTTCTGAGATCCTCAGACAAGGCTTGACTACGATCCATTTCCTCGTCCAACAGGTCATCGCTTTTGTCTAGCAGTTTTTGAATCTTTTCCATGGCATGTTGCTGTTCAGTTGTAATTTTAGCAAGTTTCTTATAGCTTGGTTTAGATTCACACTCAGAGTCATCATCACTGGAGGTTTCAAAGTAAGCTTCTCGTGAGATTACCTTTGCGCCTCGAGCCATGAAGCAATAGGTGGGAGTGTAGTCATCAGCACAGTCATCATTGTTGGTGGAGATACCATTATCCTCAGTGTTGAAGATGGACTTGCTGACGTACTCAGTAGCGAGTGCAAGGCTTGCCACACCAGTGTCTGACTCCTCAGATTCCTCAGCTTACTGATCATCAGATTCTTCTTCAGAATCCATTTCCTTCCCAAGGAATGCACGAGCTTTGCTAGAACTAGATTTCTTGTGAGATGAGGACTTTGATGAAGACTTTGAGGACTTTGATGAAGACTTTGAGGACTTCTTTTTCTTCCTATCAGACTCATCATCATCCCTGCTCTTCTTCTTCTTCTTCTTCTTCTGCCAAAGAGGGCAGTCGGCGATGTAGTGGCCTGGCTTCTTGCATTTGTGACAGGTTCTTTTGTTGTAGTCTCGAGCAGACGCTTCTCCAGTGTTGTTCGAGTCATACTTTGAAGATTTTCCGAATCTGTTCTTCTTGGAAAACTTCTGGAACTTCTTCACCAGCATAGCCAGCTCTCTGCCAATTTCCTCAGCACCGTCAGAACTGCTCTCATATTCCCCTTCTTCTTCAGATGAAGAAATTGCCTTGGCTTTTGCTTTAGCCTTCAGAGCACGGGGGCGACCATAGCTAGGTCCATACATGTCTCTCTTCTCTGCTTGCTGAAATTCATGTGTGTTGAGCCTCTCAAGAATGTCAGCAGGATCCAGTGACTTGTAATCTGGGCGCTCTTGAATCATCAGTGCCAAAGTGTCGAAGGAATTGTCGAGAGACCTCAACAGTTTCTCCACCACCTCATGATCGGTGATGTCAGCAGCACCAAGATCTTGAAGCTCATTGGAAATATCAGTGAGGCGGTCGAAGGTTTGCTGCACATTTTCATCGTCGAGTCTTTTGAAGCGATTGAAGAGATTGCGCAGAACATCAACTCGTGAGTCACGTTGAGTGGAAACACCCTCATTCACTTTTGAAAGCCGGTCCCAGATAAGCTTCGAGGTTTCCAGTGCACTCACTCTGCCATATTGTCCTTTGTTGAGATGACCACAAATGATGTTCTTTGCTTGAGAGTCCAGTTGATTGAATCTCTTCACATCAGCAGCATTGATACTTGGTGAAATGGTGGGGACGCCGTTCTCAACGACAAACCAGAGATCATTGTCAACAGCCTCAAGATGCAATCGCATCTTGTTCTTCCAGTAGGGATAGTCTGTACCATCGAAGATGGGGCACGCAGTGAAGACCTTGAATTCCAGGTGGTTAAACCAAAATCACAAAGAACAAGGGAGCACCTTGCTCTGATACCAATTGAAAGCGCAGGTTATCTCCCAGAGGGGGGGGGTGAATGGGAGATTATTAGAAATTCGTCAAACTTTGATGAATTTGACGAAGATCAGAGTGAAGAAATAGAAATGCAAGGGAAACTAAGTCATCACAGAATCAGAGTACATGCGAACAGAATATATAAGGGTGAAGAACATGCAATCATACAATCACACACGCATGAAGAATATGAACTGAGGAAATAAACGATAGCATGATCAAATACTTCAGTTCAAATTCGTCAGAGGATAGATCACAAATTCTTCAGCAGCGGAATAAAGTAAGGGAGGGTGAGGAATTTGAAACCAGGTTGGCTCGGTGAAGACAATGGAATTTGGTAGACCAGTTCCAGTTGCTGCATCAACTGTACGTCTGGTTGAGGCGGCTGAGTTGCAACTCAGAGAACACTAAGTCCTCACCGTATTCCTCTTGAGCTAAGGTCACTTAGACCTCGCCCAATCACTCGTGGTAAGTCTTCAAGGTAGACTTCCAAACCTTCACATACTTGTTCACCAGTACGCCACCGGTACGCCACAATTACTCTTGGGTGCTCAGAACATGACGCCTAACCGTCTGGAGGAATGACAGTCCTCAAAGGTAACAAGCGTCGGATCACACAGATCAATCTCTTCAGTGATGCTCAATCACTTAGGCTCTGGTTGGGTTTTTCCTCACTTGGGTTTTTCACAAAGTCGTCAGAGGATGGGTTGCTCTCAAATGACAAGTGTCAAGTTCTCTCGGAGCAGCCAACCAACAAGTGGTTGTGGGGGGCGGCTATTTATAGCCAGGGGCAACCCGACATATAATGTCATAAATGCCCTTGTCTGATTCGACCGTTGTCAGGATAAGGATCCACTCGACAGCTGGCACGCGGCGCAACAACGGTCTGAAAATCGAACTCTCAATTTCGTCGGGGCACTCAATTTCCTCACTTTAGGCAGATCGCACTGGCGAACTCCTAACTCCTCAGCCTGTCCAAATTCGTCAGCGATTAGATGAACTTCGTCACTGTAGCTAGCAAATGCGTCAGCTGTACTGGAGATTTCCAAAGGCTTCACTCGAAGCGGCTTGTGTGTATAGGTTTGAGAAGTTTTGAGCATCACTTTGGAAATGTGAAATATGTTTCACCTAGACCCCCTTTAACAGTACGGTTTTTCCTATGACTTAAATAAGAAGAAAAGAAACTACGAAAACCAAAGTCTTCAAGCTTCAAAGTCTTCACATCAATTTCTTCAAAGGCCGTACCAATTTCATCACCAAATTCTTCACTTGAAGAAATCTATTTTTAGGGGTCGTCTTCCATGTGTTAAACCAAATCTTCAGGGACTCTGTCTCCTGTGTATACTCACAAACACATTAGTTCCTCAACCTATTTGTCTTCAATACTCCAAAACCACTAAGGGGGCACTTGATGCACTTACACCCTCTCGCGAGGCAGCCACCCGAGGTTGCCTCCCGAGGCACCCCCCCGAGGGCGCGCAGGACAAGTGTTGAGTAGCGTCTGGTGGGCCGCCGTTTACAGGGCGCGCCTTGCGAGGCTTCCGCTCGCGAGGTCCCCTGCTGAGATGACCGCCATAGGTTAGCTCCCGAGGTGGGGCCTGCGAAGCTTCCTGAGGCTCAAGGGGGCGTCTGGCCATTGGGCCCCTTCGCGAGGCGTCCTCGCGAGGCCCTCCAGGTGACCTGTTCCTGTGATAACTACATGCAGGAAGTCTCACCACAGGGGAGCAGCGCATGCTCGCCGGCTTGCTCATCAGCGTTACGCGAGGAGATACGACACCAAGGACCTTGGTGGGGTGGCGTGCACGGGAGCAGGCCCGCGAGCCAGAGCCCGGTTGCTTGGGGTTTTCAGCGCTGTTGGGACCGACCCGAGCACAGACACCGTGTCCAGCCCCCGCACGCGTGAGGCTCATGAGGGAGGTCGCGAGCACGCACGTCTCATGAGGCAAAGACATGACGAAATACACCATGTATGGAAACCGAAGTTTTACTGAGGCAAGATAACAAATTCCATTACACAACCAAAAAAGAGATGTGGCTGCCGTGTCTGGCACGGGTCAGCTTGAGGTTGGTGCAGCCCGTGGGGCACCCTCAGTTACACATCCGAAAGCGAAAAAGGGTGCTGCCGTGTTCGGCACGGGTCAGCTTGAGGTTGGTGCGGCCCGTCGGGCGCCCTCAGTTGATTGTTCCGCCGGCGCGGAGCATGGGGCTTCCACCGGGGTGTGGGCTTCCACCGGGGTGTGGGCATGATCGCGGGTCGATCGTTCCGCCAGCGCGGAGCATGGGGCTTCCACTTGGGCTTGGGCGGGAGCTCTCGCGTGCCCGTCAGGCGAACACATTGAGAGTCTCTGGGACGTGTACAACCCCATTTCGTTCATACGCGTGAGGATCACGGGTAGAACTTGCGGAGGTGTTGGATGTTCTAGGCGTTAGGCACAGGAACTCCGTCCCCCGTCTCCAGCCGGGCTGCGCCGGGCCTGGAGACATGAGCAACCCTAAAAGGGCCTTCCCACATGGGTGAGAGCTTGTGGAGTCCCTCCCTGGAGAGGATCCTGCGCAGGACGAGGTTGCCGACCTCGAGAGTGCGAGGGCGGATGTTGCTGCTGTGGTAGCGACGCAGGGCCTGCTGGTACCTCGCGGCGCGAAGAGCGGCCTGACGGCGGGCCTTCGCAAGGAGCAGCAGGTCGGCCTCCCGCGAGCCATCCTGACGCACCTCATCGAAGGCAAGGACTCGCGAAGAGCCGTGCTTAAGCTCCGAGGGAAGGAACACCTCAGCTCCGTAGACCAGGAAGAAAGGGGTCTCGCCGGTAGGCTTGGTTGCCGTTGTGCGGATGGACCACAGCACGGACTGCAGCTCGTCAAGCCAGCCCTTGCCGCAGGCTTCGAGCTTCTTCTTGAAGCTCCTCATTTTGAGGCCCCTGAGGACCTCAACGTTGGCACGCTCGGCCTGGCCGTTGCTTCGCGGGTGCGCCACAGAGGCGTAGCAGATCTGCGTGCCGAGGTTGGCGCAGTAGGACTTGAAAAGGCCGCTTGTGAACTGGGAGCCATTGTCAGTGATGATGCGGTTGGGGACTCCGAAGCGGCTCACGAGGCCCTTGATGAACTTGACAGCAGAGCCTGCTGGGATGGTGCGCACCGGCTCGACCTCTGCCCACTTGGTGAACTTGTCGATGGCGATGTAGAGGTAGCGGTAGACGCCAGCCGCGCGAGGGAAAGGCCCCAGGATATCCAGCCCCCAGACCACGAAGGGCCATGAGAGGGGGATCATCTGGAGACCCTGCGCTGGCTGGTGGATCTGCTTGGCGTGGTACTGGCATGCTTCGCAGGATTGGACCAACTCGGTGGCGTCGCGGAGCACGGTAGGCCAATAGAAGCCGCTTCGAAACACCTTGCCAGCAAGGGTGCGCGACGAGGAGTGGTGGCCGCAGTCTCCTCCATGGATATCAGCGAGCAACTCGCGCCCTTGTTCTTCTGAGATGCACTGCAACGAGACGCCATTGGGGCGCCTGCTGTACAACTCGCCGTCTTGCAAGCAGTAAGCGGTGGCCTGCCGAGCCACGCGCTCTGCTTCTGAATCCTCCTCCGGGAGGGTGCCGTGGAGCAGGTAAGCCTTGAACTCCGCAGCCCAGCTGCCTGGTTGAGGCTCCAGCGCCAGCAACAGGCGGGCTCCTGAAGCCGGGCCGCAGTCTGGCGCGCCCGTGGGCGGCGCGGGCGGGAGCTCTTCATGAAGCAGCGTGGTGCCCACGGCAGGTGGTGCAGCTGATGGTTTGAGGAGCCTTTCCTCGAAGACGCCAGGTCTCTGGGGCTCGCGGTGGGATGCTCTCTTGGCGATGTCATCGGCCTCCTTGTTGCCACCGTGTGGGACGTGCTGCAGCTCCAAGCCAAGGAAACGCTTCTCAAGTTTACGTACCTCTTCTAAGTAGGCTGCCATGTGCTCGTCCTTGGGCTTGTAGCTTTTGTTGGAGAAGTTGATGAGGAGCTGAGAGTCACCCTTGATGGTGAGGCGCTTGATGCCGAGGGCAGAGGTGGCCTTGAGGCCGGCGATGAGGCCCGCATACTCTGCGATGTTGTTGGAGACCTTATCATCTCTGGATTGGTGAGCCATTCGGGGTGGCGCACCTCACGGATTACTCCAGCTTCTTGCTGTTGGGCAACGCAGCAGAAAACAAAAATTTTCCGACCTACGCACCAGCCCAGGACCACTATGGAGACTGCATACAAGGTTTGATCATTTTCGTTACCGACTCGTAGCACAGCGGAAGTAGAGTCGATGACGAACGGCGGTGCAGATCCCCGCAGCTAGGATTTTACAACCTCCCAACCGCGAGGATTTATACCCTCATCTGCCCCGCGGACAGCCCTCCGGGAGGCGGTCGCACAGTCCCCCGGACGGTGTCGCGGACAGCCCTTCGGGAGGACCTCCAAAACTCGGACTGTCACTCGGACAGCCCTTCGGGAGGACCTCCAAAACTCGGACGGTCACACGGACAGCCCTTCGGGAGGCACTCTCGAACTAAGACCGAAACTACGATCTCTCTACAGAGTTGCACACATACGGTGTCATCTATCCGGCAGGGCTTCGCCGTCCAGAACTAGTTCCCACCGGAACCCAGACAGCCTTTCGGCTCTACGAAACTATTTCGCTGGGAGGGAGAGAGAAGCCAGAAATGTCATGGCATGTGTATGTGAGAGCAAGGATGAAGCATATGGGGCTGCCTCCTCCCCTCTATTTATAGGAAAAACAAGGGGTAGGATGGGCATATCCAAAATGCCATGTCATCCCAAAATATCTTGGGAAGATATTTGTGGAAAGCCAACTTCCAACCATATCCATAAATCTGATTTCACTATCCACGACGACATTTTTCAGCGTCTGATCGAACTGAAAATATTCATGTGGGCTTAGAACATTTCCAGTACCCACCAAAATAATTTTCAACGCGAGCCGGAACAATTCCGGTTTAGTGATTTTCATCTGCGAAAAGCATCTGAAGCGGTTTCGGCAGGTCCGGAACATTTCCGGTTTTCATTCCGGAAAATTCCAGAAAGTTTCCAGAATGATTCTGGCACCCTCCAAGAATTATCAGGCATGTGCCTAAACCAATTTGACTTTATGGTGTACTCCGAAACAACTTTTCGGTTTAGTGATTTTCATCTGTGAAAAGCAACTAAAGCGGTTCCGGCAGTCCGGAACATTTCCGGTTTTTGTCTCTGAAAAATCTCAGAAGTTACCGGAACAATTCTGGTACCTTCCAGTAATTTCCAGGCATGTGCCGAAACCAATTTGACTTTATGGAATACCCTGAAACAACTTTTCAGTTTCACCGGAACTATTCCGATATCCTCTCTGGAACGTTTCCGTTTCGTCCGAAACTTTTTCGGTGAATTTCTCTCAGACTCCCCGTCTAGTATTCAGCAGATAGATGACCCTTAAGCGTGTGACCCTATAGGTTCGGTGAAGTATAGACATGACCCGGAACACTTTCCGATCAATGATCAACATCGGAGCCGTGGACACCCATATTGACCCCTATACCCACACGAATGAATATTCGAGTGAACCTCCAGTTGCCGTGTGCTATTCCTGTTGCTTCGCGATATGTTACAAATACCCGAGGTGAGACATGTAGGCATCCCCGTGGATCAACAACTTGTCCACTATGCCAGTTACCTCGTTACCGGTATTGTTCTCTTTTCTCGTTCCCGTGTTCTGGCATCCCCGTGATCAAATCACAAAGTGTCTGGCCAGACGATGATGGATACCGTAACACCGAGAGGGCCCAGAGATATCTCTCCATCGTCGGAGGAGCAAATCCCAATCTTGAGCTATCAAGTTACTTGACATACTTTTCCATGAACCCGTAAGCCGCCGTAATAGCCACCCATTTACGGATGACGTTTAACAAACCCCAAAGTTCATGAAGCAAGCATGAAGAAACTCGATACTCTCATGGTCTAAGGAATCATGCAAACATTAACCATCTCTGTGTTATTAACCATTAACTAATGACGAATGTATCTCATAGCATAACATCAATTCGGGTCGATTCAACATAAGTGTTCTACCAACAATTGTGCCCTCAAAATTGCCGGCATAGTCATGCCCATGATCAGGAAAACAGGATCATCATGCAATACTTGAGCCAGTCATAGAGGCTTGACTAGGAATACTTTTTACCGTTTATTATCCCACATGTGCACATGAGTTTCCCTCCAAGCCTCGTTTTATTTGCAGACTCGAGAATCATTGCAGTTATAGCATGGAACATAAACATAATTATGAACAGGGAGATAATCAATAACATTTATTATTGCCTCTAGGGCATATCTCCTACAGACTCCCACTTGCACTAGAGTCAATAATCTAGTCAATGCTAATGCACTTTACACCTATGGCATACTGGTGTAAAATATGCTTCGCATGTGGTATAGCCTGATGTCCAACGGATCTGACGACTTCAGCTCCGTGTGTAACTTTGCATATCCCCGCGTTTTCACGCTTTCACAAAATTCATATTTTGTGTGGACTTGGCTTTGCATATGTGTGAATCATTGGTCGAAACCTGATTCCTCCGACTGAGCTATGGAGCAGCTATCTGCAATAGTGTCCCATAGACCAAAGCCATCTTGGAACCATACTAAGTTCATGAATGAACTATATGATTCAACAACTTCTTTGTCACTTCTTAAGTGTCAACATACTTAGCCTTTGTTATAGAATTCGCCACAGTATCTTGTTTGGAACAATTTCCAACTACCGTGCCACCATGATGTGTATCACAAAACCCTCAACTTAAATCGAAAATCGCATGGAGCATCGATGAAGACTGTATCGATGTAACCTTTTACAACGAACTCTTCATGATCTCCACTTGCGAGAAACCATGTCATCGGTACTGCTCTAGTACTTAATGACATCTTTCACTGTTGTCCCATGATCAGTACTTTGATCACTATGGTATCTATACTCGCAACAACTTTGGAGTATTGGACATATCTGGTTGTTTTACATACCATGGAATACATGATTAATCCAAACACAAGAGTGTGTGGAATCACCATCATGTATTTTGCTCATCAGTGTTTTGAGACACCGAGTCTTGCAAAACCCTTTCCATGTGACTTCGGCAAGAATCACTCCTTGGCGTTTTAAATGCTAAAAGGTTTTTAGCACCTTGTCAATATGTATTCATAGCTTAGCCCCATTAGGTAAATCTATCTCCATAGATCATCATGCCTAATATTAAGGCTATTTAGCCTAAGCACTTCATCGAAAAACTATTTTCAAATGAAGTCCTAATTCGTGTCAAGAAATTTATTTCCAATTAACAATGTGTTAAGTACACAAGGTTTTTCAAATATTATTATGCTCCCACTTACTTTCTTGAATCACAAGCATCTTCGATACCCATTTGATGAAGTCAAAAAAACCCTTTTGACCATTCCATCAAAAACGAAGATTCCAACTCCACTTTGCTCTCTTCTGTCCATCGCTGGAACTCTGAAGTTTGCATACTTACTAGCATCCTCTGGATCGACAAATTACTTTGGACTGTATCACATACAAGTCCTAGGTTTCATTCCCATCAGATGGAAATCCTTTTTGTCATCCATGTTTCATATCTCATGATTGAAATATGTATTAATTGCTAGTTCAACCCGAACCGACTTCAAGCATCGCTACGGTGAGACAATCTCATCGTAGTCAACTCTTTGAACTTGTTTTTGCAACAAGTCGAGCTTTATGGATAAAATATTTTTATCCGTATCAGTTTTTAGTTCCATAAATATCCGTTAGACTCTAAGCCTTCCGAAAGGTGTATCAAGATTTTAATCTTGAAACATTGATATGGAAACTATCTCAGATTGTATTGGCATTTAGCCAATTCCGGAGTCAGGGCCCATCATCGCTTCCTTATGTATCGTAGGTATACTGTTGTCCAACAACAATATCTCGTTTGCGCACCTGAGAGGTTTGCACGAGCCTTGCCTACGTGGTTCAGCTGCAAGTTCGACTGAAGTCCATACATTTTATTGTAGAGACTTCCGTATCAGTCGCAGTAGGAAACTCCGGAATCACTTCCAAGGTTTCTTTCCTTTGATCTGATGACGAAGATACTGGTTATCTCATCGAGTTGCACTGTCCTCCCACTCGCCTTTTGTAAGAACTATTCTCTTTAAAAGCATACCGTTTTGCGGAAAAATCCTTTGCCTCGGTATAGTGGTGGGGAATACCCAATGACTTGGGATAACCTTACAAAGTAGCACTTGCCTGATTTGAAATAGGTTTGTAACCTTTTACACAAGCCCCATATTCCAAATGTTAAGAAAAGATATAACATGGTTGGGCGTACCATACCATGGCATCATTTCAACAGACCCGATGGAGCTCTTTTCAGTGTAAAAGCCGCAGTCTCTAAAGCATCACCTTTTTAAAAGGGGTAATGGCAAATTTATTCATGTCATCTTTGATCTTACCATGTCATGAATGGTTCGATTACATCTACACAGACTCTCCACTTGCAGTGGTGTTCCGGGAGGTGCAAGTTATGAAACCCCTTTCACAACTCATCAGACATTCGCTAAACTTGTAACTCAAATATTCCTTTCTGCAATCGAATTGTAGAAACATAATTTTCTTGTTACAATAACTTCTACTTCATTTTTGAAAACCTTCTGAATGAATTCAAAAGATCCAGACTTACGTCTCAACAAGTAAATATCCATATATCTACTTGAGTCATTTCTGAAGATAGATAAATCCACTACTTGCAACAACATTTATTGGACTACACACATCATAATGTATGATCACCAATATGTTCTTTGCTCGTTCCTTATGGCCTGTGAACGGTATTTCAGTCACTTCACTTTTCGGAGGAAAGTTGCAAGTGTCAGATGATTCAAAATCAAATGACTTTAAAATCCATCATAATGGAATTTTCCATGCGGGTTTCTCCAAAGTGACCAAATGCAGTGCCACACATATGTGGTATTCTTTTAGTCTTGCGACATTTAGCGTCAGTGTTATGGATGTATCATATTACCATCAATATTCATAACATACATCCCATCCTGGATGGAAGCATGGCCCTTCATGTTATTCATAACACCGAACATCAAAAGTTCTCTTATGAATAACCTCCTTGCAAGATACCTTATGCAAAGGGCTAGAGTGTATTGAAACTCTAAATGAATTATGAAAGTAAATACAGAGGTAATGTATTATTATCAATATTCATAACATACTTCTCATTCATAATGAAAGTATGGCCCTTTTGTTATTCATAACTCCGAACATTAAAAGTTCTCTTATGAACAACCTTCTTGCAAGATACTTTATGCAATGGGCTAGAGTGTGTAAAACTCTAAAATGATTTATGAAAGTAAATACATAGGGAATACACCTATGGAAGGTATAGTAACATTTACTATGTTCCCTGCGTGTATCTAAACCTCATTCCTGGCTAGTCTTTCAAGCCATAGTAGTTCTTACATCGAGTTGCAACAGAATGCAATCGAGCGGGTATCTTTGTGATTAACTCACAATACCCAAGAATTAGTGATTAACATGTTTAACCATAATTCCAAAGAACTATATCTCTGACCAGCCTTCTATACATCAAAAACTTGTATGACATTCATACATGAGCTGGATATTCCAGTCTTCTTTCCTTTTGCCATTATACTTCTAACAGTTTCACTTTCAGTATTTCTCCTACTCTCAGAAGAAGCACCCAACTTAAGAGTGGCGTTAGCCCCGGACTTCCTAGGCGTGAAAGTTTCACTAACACCCTTCGGACACTTCCTTTCTCTTTAAGTTGTCGTTTTATTCACCATCATCATATGACAGGCATTCTTCTGGATCCCCTCTTATCAGTCAAATGCCTAGTAAACACTTTTACTAATAGTTTGCAAACAAACATGGCTTTAGATATCTCATATCTTTCAGCCTTTGTTTGTATCTGAAAATTAATTTTTAGTTCCATGAATATCACATAACTATCCCACAACTTTCGAAGTTCGGGTCTCATGGAAGCAAACATATTTCACTTGACCGTAACGGAATTTTAGCTTTTGGATCGAAGGACGAGAGTCATATCATCCATAGCATTAGCGGGAGAATACCGAAAGTATGCGATAGGACAAAGTCCTTCTCGGCACTCTTGAGGACAATCCTCACATTACGTTACCAACCGTAAAGTTTTAACCAGATATTTAACAGCTATTCAATTTTAATAGGGAAGGTGGAAACGCGAGCCATTATTCTACTTATTATGCAAATCACACTTAGACAGTGTTCAAGATTAATTGCACTGAGAATTAAACAAGGTAATTCTACAGTGCGCTCCCACTCAAATCAATATCTCTCAAAATTGATTATGAGTGATACAAGACCCGATTTTTGATTGTTCGCCACGATGGTAGCATCACAGATGACGAAAAATCTCAACCGGTAGGCCAACTTGCCAATCACATCTCTATGTGACTCTTGTTCATCTTTCGATGCGTGTGTTCCGAGCTCATGACTTTCATGCCTGAACGTCAAGACAACCAAGTGATCTCGCTGCGAGGTCTCAACTCACCCGCCTCACACTTCTCTAATCGTTCGTGCCCATGTTAGCATGTGACACCCCGAAAAGTTAGGTGCCGTGACGGTGCTACACTTGGGAGAACACTAACTACTTGATATTTGTTGTGAGAGATCACCCTAATAAAAGCGACTACCGCGCAATCAAAAGGGTGCATCATAAGGGATAAACATCTCAGGCAATTCATAATAGCAAGATATGGTATAGCCCTTTCTGACGGAGAAGTCTTTCATTTCTTCGTCTTCGGCATTCGCGTCGGTGTTCACCTTCGCGAAGATTGCCACCACCTTGTCGATGCACCAGATAATATTGCTATCTCTATAGCTAATAAAATAAGTGCATTACTGAAGGTTGACACGCAGGTCATTAAAGTGACAATCATATGGCTCCAGCCATCATGCCGAATCATGACACGCAGGTCATGTTAATCAATTTACATTATATAGTCATCTCATACATAATCAAATTATAATGAGCACTGCTATACCACATCACATGCACATGCAAACCATCCTGCAAAACCAAGTTAGATGCCTCTAATCGGTTTATACAAGATTATATTTTACGTGGCTTCTAAGGTTTCAAAACAAACCGAAGCTACCAACGTCCATCATCAAGCATGATAATCCAAGTCGCTAGATTAACATTGCGGGGTGTATGAAACACGAGATAATAAAATCTCGAGCCCCATACTAAACTTCGTCATACGCGTGACCCCCGTGCAGATCATATCTGCATTGCCCTTTCATCTGCGAATTTCATCTTTCTTTTGACTATGGCGGAACCCAAAGAACTGAAGCACTTCGTTGATCAATCAGGATCGCGGATTGCCAGAACTTTGTGAAATTCCACCATACTGTCTCGAGATTGAGCAAACGCAAATTCTAGGGAAGCAACAAGAACATCGGGTAACAGACTTCATCTGCTACCCGCACAAATAATTTTCAGCAATAGATCTCATCTACTACCTAATTATATTGTGCAACACCCATACATCTCTATGTATTCTAGATCGCAACCTGCATCTACGCATAGCACGGCTCTTGATGCCACTGTTGGGCAACGCAGCAGAAAACAAAAATTTTCCGACCTACGCACCAGCCCAGGACCACTATGGAGACTGCATACAAGGTTTGATCATTTTCGTTACCGACTCGTAGCGCAGCGGAAGTAGAGTCGATGACGAACGGCGGTGCAGATCCCCGCAGCTAGGATTTTACAACCTCCCAACCGCGAGGATTTATACCCTCATCTGCCCCGCGGACAGCCCTCCGGGAGGCGGTCGCACAGTCCCCCGGACGGTGTCGCGGACAGCCCTTCGGGAGGACCTCCAAAACTCGGACTGTCACTCGGACAGCCCTTCGGGAGGACCTCCAAAACTCGGACGGTCACACGGACAGCCCTTCGGGAGGCACTCTCGAACTAAGACCGAAACTACGATCTCTCTACAGAGTTGCACACATACGGTGTCATCTATCCGGCAGGGCTTCGCCGTCCAGAACTAGTTCCCACCGGAACCCAGACAGCCTTTCGGCTCTACGAAACTATTTCGCTGGGAGGGAGAGAGAAGCCAGAAATGTCATGGCATGTGTATGTGAGAGCAAGGATGAAGCATATGGGGCTGCCTCCTCCCCTCTATTTATAGGAAAAACAAGGGGTAGGATGGGCATATCCAAAATGCCATGTCATCCCAAAATATCTTGGGAAGATATTTGTGGAAAGCCAACTTCCAACCATATCCATAAATCTGATTTCACTATCCACGACGACATTTTTCAGCGTCTGATCGAACTGAAAATATTCATGTGGGCTTAGAACATTTCCAGTACCCACCAAAATAATTTTCAACGCGAGCCGGAACAATTCCGGTTTAGTGATTTTCATCTGCGAAAAGCATCTGAAGCGGTTTCGGCAGCTCCGGAACATTTCCGGTTTTCATTCCGGAAAATTCCAGAAAGTTTCCAGAATGATTCTGGCACCCTCCAAGAATTATCAGGCATGTGCCGAAACCAATTTGATTTTATGGTGTACTCCGAAACAACTTTTCGGTTTAGTGATTTTCATCTGTGAAAAGCAACTAAAGCGGTTCCGGCAGTCCGGAACATTTCCGGTTTTTGTCTCTGAAAAATCTCAGAAGTTACCGGAACAATTCTGGTACCTTCCAATAATTTCCAGGCATGTGCCGAAACCAATTTGACTTTATGGAATACCCTGAAACAACTTTTCAGTTTCACCGGAACTATTCCGATATCCTCTCTGGAACGTTTCCGTTTCGTCCGAAACTTTTTCGGTGAATTTCTCTCAGACTCCCCGTCTAGTATTCAGCAGATAGATGACCCTTAAGCGTGTGACCCTATAGGTTCGGTGAAGTATAGACATGACCCGGAACACTTTCCGATCAATGATCAACATCGGAGCCGTGGACACCCATATTGACCCCTATACCCACACGAATGAATATTCGAGTGAACCTCCAGTTGCCGTGTGCTATTCCTGTTGCTTCGCGATATGTTACAAATACCCGAGGTGAGACATGTAGGCATCCCCGTGGATCAACAACTTGTCCACTATGCCAGTTACCTCGTTACCGGTATTGTTCTCTTTTCTCGTTCCCGTGTTCTGGCATCCCCGTGATCAAATCACAAAGTGTCTGGCCAGACGATGATGGATACCGTAACACCGAGAGGGCCCAGAGATATCTCTCCATCGTCGGAGGAGCAAATCCCAATCTTGAGCTATCAAGTTACTTGACATACTTTTCCATGAACCCGTAAGCCGCCGTAATAGCCACCCATTTACGGATGACGTTTAACAAACCCCAAAGTTCATGAAGCAAGCATGAAGAAACTCGATACTCTCATGGTCTAAGGAATCATGCAAACATTAACCATCTCTGTGTTATTAACCATTAACTAATGACGAATGTATCTCATAGCATAACATCAATTCGGGTCGATTCAACATAAGTGTTCTACCAACAATTGTGCCCTCAAAATTGCCGGCATAGTCATGCCCATGATCAGGAAAACAGGATCATCATGCAATACTTGAGCCAGTCATAGAGGCTTGACTAGGAATACTTTTTACCGTTTATTATCCCACACGTGCACATGAGTTTCCCTCCAAGCCTCGTTTTATTTGCAGACTCGAGAATCATTGCAGTTATAGCATGGAACATAAACATAATTATGAACAGGGAGATAATCAATAACATTTATTATTGCCTCTAGGGCATATCTCCTACACTTGCAGCTTGTGTACTTCTTGAACAATGAACTCTTGCTTCTCGGGCGCCTGGCGGCGTGCTTTTTGCTTGATGGGGCGTGCGTTGGGGCACACCGCTAAGTGGTACTCGATCACCTCCCTTGGTACACCGGACAAGTCAGATGCTTTCCAGGCGAAAACATCCGAGTTTGCCCGAAGGAAGGCGACGAGCGCGCTTTCCTATGCAGGAGGGACGCAGGTGCCGATGGTGAAGGCAGGGCCTGAGCCGCTGCCATCAACTGACACCTTCTTTGTCTCGGCACGGTCCTGAGAGAACAGCTGCTTCTTCTTCGCGGGTGCGGCCTCAGGAGGCTCGACCGCGTCCTCGTCAACCGGATGCGCGGCAGCGGCGGCTTTGTAGGCGTGCTCGAGGGAGCAGACCGCGTCCTTCTCGTCGCCGGTGATGGTGATGATGCCGCTGCAGCCAGGCATCTTGAGGACGTTGTAGGCGTGGTGGGTCACCGCCATGAACTTGGCGAGAGCTGGGTAGCCCAAGATGGCGTTGTACGGCAGGCCGATGTGCGCCACATCGAAGTCGATGAGCTCGGTGTGGTAGTTCTTGCGGGTGCCGAAGGTGACGGGAAGGCGCACTTGCCCCAGAGGGATGGTGGAGCCATCGGTCACTCCGGAGAAGGGCCTGGTCGGCATCAGCTGGTCGTAGGGCACTTGGAGCGTCTCGAAGGTCTCGATGGAGATCACGTTTAGGCCGGCGCCTCCGTCGATGAGGGTCTTGGTAACCGCGACGTTGCTGATGGTGGGAGTGCACAGCATGGGGAGTGCGCCTGCGGAGGCCGTGGACTTGGGATGGTCCTTGGAGTCGAAGGTGATGGCGTACTGCGACCACTTGAGGGGCCGTGCGGCCTCAGGCTTCGGGAGGGCGGTGTTCACCTCGCGAGAGAACTGCTTGAAGTGGCGGTTGGACATGGTTGCTTAAGCCCCACCAAGGATGCAGGCAACCGCGCGAGGCTTCTGGTAGCCCCCAGCGCCCTCGTCAGGCTGGTTGACGTCGTTCCTCCGGGGTGGCGGCGCCAGCGGCGGGAGAGCGGCGTTGGCCTGAGGGTTTGCCTCACGAGGCTGATCGCGCCAGGCGGCCTCACGAGGCTAGTTGCGCCAGCCTTGGCGGAAGTTGCTGTTGCCGTTGCGGCCGTCCCAGCGGTTACCGCCGCGGCCACCTCCGCGGCAGGCGCCGCGGTCGTTGCGGTCGCCTCGGCGGCCCTGGCGCTCGTCGCGAGGCAGCTTGAGCTCCTGGCAGTCCTCAGTGCTGTGGGAGCGCATGTTGTGGTAGGCGCAGAGCGCGCGGCCGTCTTTCCTGGGCTCGTCGCGGTCGCGGCCGCGCTACTGCTCGGGCTCCACTGCAAGCACGGCGGGGCCCTTGCGCTTGACGTCCTTGCTCTTGGCCTTGGCGGCGTCGGGCGTCGCATCGGGGTCGTTGTGGATGAAGAGGCGACCTTCTTCAGCCTTGGCGCATTTGTCGGCGAGGTCGAACAGCTCAAGCACCGAGTCCAGCTCGTCATTGATGGCGAGCTTCTCGCGCATCTTGACGTCCGTGACGCCGGTGGAGAACGCAGAGATGACGGCCGCGTCGGAGGGACGCGGGATCTTGTTGCGCACCTGGCTGAAGCGCTGGATATACTTGCGGAGGGACTCGTCTGGGCGCTGCCGCACATGTCGCAGGTCGCTGATGGTGAGGGAGCGGTCGTGCGTGCCCTTGAAGTTGGCGATGAACTGGCTGCAGAGCTCGGCCCACGACGAGATCGACGCCTCAGGGAGATTCATGAGCCAGGAGCGCGGGCCGTCCTTGAGGGCCATGGGGAACCAGTTCGCCATTACCTTGTCGTCGCCGTTCGCCGCTTCGACGCTCAGCGCATAGAGCTGCAGGAACTCTGTGGGGTTGGGGATGCCGTCGTAGTGTGGAGGCAGTTCCGGCTTGAACTTCGCGGGCCACACCACCCGACGCAACTCGCGAGTGAAGGCGCGGCAGCCCACGCCGCTCGAGGGGACACCGCCGGCGAGTGCGGCACGATTCTGGCGGCCAGCCACCGCGACCTCCTGGACGGCCCGGTCTTGGCGCCGGCGCTGCTGCTCCAGGAGCACACGCGCATCAGGCGGCGCGCGGCGGATGATCTGGCAGCTGGCCTCGTCTCGGACCGGCGAGGAAGCGCCGCGAGACGGCTCACGCGCCCGCGCGTTGCGCTGGGGCCCGGCGAGCTCGTCGCGCAGAGGAGGTGGCGGGGGAGTGCCATGTGCTACGTCCCCAGTGCGAGACGGCGGAGGGCGGAGCGAGTAGGAAGGCACCGAAGCGTCCCCGGCGGCGTTGACGAGCTCGGTGATGCGACCAAGCCAGGCGTCGTAGCCGGCGTCAGCTGAACGGTAGCGGAGTAGCTCGCGCGCCATGAGTAGCGCGGCCTGCGCGTTCGGCGGCCCACAGCGGGCGAGGGAGGAGGAGGCCGTGGCAGTGTGGCCCTCTGCCCACACGGAGGGGTGCAGGGAGGAATCCTGCTGCTCTCGGGCGGCAGGGTCGGTGGCGGCAGCGGCCTCGACAGGGCGGCAGTTGCCGTGGGCCACCGGCTCCGTCTGAGCCACGCGGCCAGCCCTGCGCTTTGCGCGCTCGCGGCGGGCGTCGGCCATGGGGCTGATGAAGCGGAGGACGGAGAGGAAGAATAGTAGCGCACCCCTACCTAGCGCGCCAAATGTCGGAGTTCGGGCTTCGGGGACCCAAAGGTTCGAACACTGGGGTGAGCTCGTTCCTACCTCCTCGTCCCCTACCACGGCTGAACTACGACGGAGCTACGGCAAGAGCGCGCTAGCGGGAGCAGGCCACGGACTCAGTGGTTTATCCAGGTTCGGGCCACCTTGCGGTGTAAAACCCTACTCCTGCTTGGTTGGGATTGCTCTGGGCAAGAGGATGCTCTCGCATACAAGGTAGGAGATGATGGGATCCTTTCTACAGCGGCACCCTGCCCTTCTTTTATATCTGCCTTGGTCCTCTTCCCCCGAAAACATTGGCGGGAAGGGTTGCCACATAACGGCAAATTTGAAGGGGGACAGGGGCGCAGTCTATCCTGACAAAAGGTGGTCTTCATCTGCAAAGCGACCGTCCATGATGCGCCGGTGGGCTCGGGGATGACCTCCGCCCCGCGCGCCCGCTGTCTTGGTCTTCTTTCACCGACCGGGCATCCTTTGGGGGTTGCTTTGGGAAGTGGATTGCTGGCCTTGCTCCCTTAGCACAAAAGGGGAAACCTTCTCCATCCGCGCCTGCTGGCACGGCCTCTGTCGCCGTTCGTCGCCGCGCGCGTCACCCACGTGATGGGTACGATACTGCACGACCGAGCCGAACATCACTTGTCCTGCGCGCCTTCGGGAGGGTGCCTCGGGAGGCAACCTCGGGAGGCCGCCTCGCGAGAGGGCCTCACGAGGCTCCCGGTGAAGTGGCTGAGTCTTGCTTGCTCGCTCCCTGAGGAGGGGTCCTCAGGAGGCCGGTGCCTCATGAGGGGTCTTGCCTGAGATGCCCGCTGATAGCCGCCGGTTGGGCCTCCGCCAGGCGTTGCGCCCTGGGCCAAAGGCAGACGGGCCGGGATACCCCGGGTTCCACGGGCCCGACAGTAGCCCCCGGGCCCGTGGCGCGCACGTTGAGGGGGGTTGATTGATTGCTACTAGCCGTTGTTGTCGAGCAGATAGAGAACACGGGACTCGTCTGTAGCGGCGACAGTGTGGTCCTACTTCTCCTAGAATTGAAGTCGTCGTCTGTTGCGGCTCTAGGTTAGGTGTTTGGAATGGGAATCGATTGCTTCCAACTGTGGAGATTGGAGAGGGTTTGTGGGGGAATTGGTTGACTGGAACCTTGGAAGATGTACGGGATGGAGAAAAAGTGGTAGGGATCTGCTACTTGAGGGGGTTTGATTGATTGCTACTAGCCGTTGTTGTCGAGCAGATGGAGAACACGGGGCGCGTAAAAGTAATGAGAAAAAACTAAATTTCGCCTCTTTGTTTGATGATACGGCTGCAAAGTCGACCGTTCAAAAGGCGGGCAATAAATTGTCACCTAAATCATTGTTGATGCGACAGCGAGCCTTCCCTACTCTATTTGAGGTACGTGCATGTGCACCGATTTATCCACTACTCTTATTGATAGATTGCTCCCAGAATAGCTACATCAGTGCACTTGTACGTACCTCAGAGAGAGTTGCGAAGGCTCTTTGTCACACCGCAACTATGTAGGTGGCAATTTATTACCCGCCTTTTGAACACGCGACTTTCCGACCGTATCGTCAAACAAGGAGGCAAAATTCTGTTTTTCCCCATTACTTTACTTGCCTCGCATTCACCATCTGCTACACTGCAATGGCTAGTTGCAATATATCAACCCCCTCAAATAGCATATCTCAAGCCATTGCTTCACCATCCCGTACCTCTTCCAAGGTTCTAGTCAATCGATTCCCCATCCAAACAATCTTCCAATCTCCACAGTTGGAAGCAATCGATTCTCCTTCCAAACTCCTAACCTAGAGCCGCCATGGACGGCGACTTCAAACTACAGGAGGAGCAGGACCACGCTGCCGCCGTTGCAAATGAGTTGATCGGGAACCGGGACGATGAAGGTGAGCTTCCACCCCCACATTGATGTGTTACTCGTTTTTCTATATATACTACTATTTCACGGGTCCCTTCGATGAGGTTTTTGCACCGGTTATCGTCCGTTGGTCGAGCGATCCCTATACCGACTCTAAGTTGTTTCTTTTCGATTCAATTCAATCCAGGCTGCATAAAGGGGAACATGAGTTTGTTGTAGTATAGAAAATATTATTTGGTTCCCAATCTGCTGAATTCTCATGCTTGCCACAACAGAATGAAATATTGAGAATGAGAAGATTACTATGGAATCAAAATTACATTTACCTGCAATTATTTCTGGGCAAGAGGGTAAATTGTCTCTAGAGAAAATACTGCTACGTGTGCCGCTAGTGCTTTCTGCAATCATTTCCTTGTTGTGCTACCAAAACAGGACTGATCATACACGATTTGGTACTATATATATGTGTGTTGTGTAGTTCATCCATATAATACGTAATTATATCGAAGCCTTATGTACTATATTGTGCTTGGTAGAACTCCTTAATTAAGAATAGTTTGCATATTATCGTTGATAATTTTGTTACTCTGCCGTTTGCATTCTTCTTGTTCTTAAGAACAATTGAGGTTGCTTAAATAAAAGAATGATATCATGACAATACCCGGAGAGCTACTTACCATTGGACAGTATGAGCTACTGGACTTTGAGAATGACACGCACCAACGCTGCAGGCGTGAGAATTTAGACACAAAATTGGAATCCGCACCAGCAAAGAAACACGGAGGTTGGGTCGTCGATGTATGGACAGGTACGCCTAAAGGCCCTCTTTGGATTTCACGGCTTTTTGGCAACCACCCTTTTACAAGAAACCTTTCATCAAACAGGTTGTCAAGAGCTGGCCTTCTTCATCTAGCATGGATGATTCAACCCTTGGCTTCAATTATGATTCATCAATCTCTGCCACTCTTGTCGAATGCTGGCGTCCCGAGATGAACACATTTCACCTACCATGTGTGGAGATGATGATCACCTTTGCAAGACATCTCAATGCTCACCGGTTTACCCATAGCAGGGGAAGCCCTCATGCTACAAGATGCACCTGATGACTAGCACGTAGACCTTGATGATCATTTCAGGAGGGTCGTACCGACCTGACGGTGTCCTGGACTAGGGGGTACCAACCTAGTCGGCCCATATTCCTCGGGCTGAGCCAGTGGGCCCTCATTCTTATCAAGATGGACTCCGGAAGATGCACGCGAGAAGAAAGAGCAAGATTACATCTGCCGAAGACTTGCCGTATACTCCAAGACTTCTTCTGCTGCCTCCACGCCTAGATACCGACCTTGTAACCCTAGATACCCTACCTGGCGTGTATATAAGCCAAAGGGTTTAGCCCCTAGAGGGGACTTCAACACAATCTCATTCACCTAGCCCTAGAATTTGAGCATATCTCACGATCTCGAGGTAGATCAACTCTGTACTTGATACATCTCCATTAATATAAACAAGAGCAGGACGTAGGGTTTTACCTCCATCAAGAGGGCCCAAACCTGGGTAAAACATCGTCTCCTTGTTCCTGTTACCATCCGTTCGAGATCCACAGCTCGGGACCCCCTACCCCGAGGTCTGCCGGTTTTTACACCGACACCACCAACATACCAAAACTACGAGGATCCCAAGAAAAACATCAGTGGACCCACGCTGAAGTGGCTTTGTTAGTTTAAGGTATAACGATATTTTCCAAATCTCGTCAGATTTTCCCTATCCAATTTATCCATGTGGATTTTATTTTGTGTGGAATGTATGTTGTGTTATTTTTGTGGCAGATGGGAATCATGAACCGTAATGTGGACTAAGCAAGCGATGAACATTTTAGTCGTTAGTTGGAGGTGCTCATCCTATTTTTATTTGGCTAGGTGGTGTGCGTCAGCTCCCGTGGCAACACCATGCACAAGCGCATGATCTGCGTAGCCAGGATGATCATCGATGCTGAGCCAAAGATGCCTCAGCACAGCTTTGGCTCTGCGGTGCTTTGCTCGACGTACCACGAACTGAGCAAGGCCTGCACAATGATAGGTAAATCCTCATGATTTGCGAGTGCCCTCTTCTCGTATAGGTATGGTCGTACAAATACTTAACCATCGGCAGGCCGTTAGTTGAGGGCGGCTCATATGGCGGTGAGTTCTATGGCATAGACGAGGTGGACGGTTCCATTGTTGGCTCAATCTTGGTGCAACGACGTCACTTCTTTTAAGTTGGTCTTTGTCATAGCTCAGTTTCTCCAATCCTCTGAACTAGTGGTGAAGGATTGACACAGATAAATGTGCAACCGATGAAGAATCATTGATCAAAGTGCACACAGCCTATTACAAGATAAAGCGCCACTTTACCAATTTCACACTTTCTATCGTTGTGTACTAAAGAGAAGAACATTTGAGCTCAGTAGCGGAAGAACATTTTCGAGCACATTAGTATACAACACCACCACTGAACCATGTAATTAAAGCATGTCACTGATTCCGCATTCCAAAATGTATGATTGACCGATGGAATACATATACAGTTTGTTGACAATTCTTCCTGCGCTTTTCCCTGAGATAAACCACATCAGCCGACGCCCCCACATCTTGTAGAACACCATTGAAACTGAGATCATTTGAGTTTGAAGGACAACAGGTGGAGAATAAAAGGCACTCATGTCATTGAATTTTCTCTGCAAGCTATGGGAGGCATGTTGTTACATCGCTCATGCTCATCTTCACTCCTGCTCTTGCATGGAACTGCTTGTAGCAGCTGTAGACGATAGTGGATAATCATTCAGACACTTGTTGTGTTGTTGTTGATATCCCCAACAGGGTTCAACTCTTGCACTACGACTCATTCTAATTGATACCAAATGCAAGAGGACCCTTGCACTTCTTACGAGAGGGCTATTCAGGATTAGCAAGGCCTCACAACATCCCCAGAATTTTCCAAAGAACTGGACTTGGTATTATAAATTTTGGACGTCTCTCTACTATAATAAGAATAAATTTTAATAGGTTACTCGATGATACTGAAGACAAGTTCCCTATGTAAGACGAGTCAATATCCTAGGATCTACTACTAGAAAATATCGGGAAGAAATAACAAGTTCCAAACAACTGTTAGAAATAGGGTAAAAACTTGAGGTTACCATGTCACAATATTGAACATGGATAATCTTTCAGACACTGGAGTTTCTATTCATTGGGAATAATCTCTTAATGTGCCATTCTTTATAAGTGCATATGGACTAATGTTCAGGATATCGGTATATAGTAGTTGCTCGGTCGGGTGAGGAGTAGGGATTAATCGATGAATCGATCTATTAACTGAATTTATCTGTAACCCATTTATCGGTAGGTTAAATAGAGCCATATCTATATATCTTAGGCTACATTTCAACATGTAATGTACTAAATGCCTAAATATGCTATTGTACACGTGAATGTAACAAGGAAAAGTGTGGCTGCTAGTGGACGCCATGGACAGGGGCGTCGGCGGCTGCTCGAGTGCTCAGGGAGGGAGCGGCGAGCTTGGGGGATCGACTGGATCCTGGAGGAGTTGGGGAGGGGATGCGAGCTCGGGGAGGGGCGGCGAGCTTGTCTGCCATGCTGTTGTGCTGGTCGACTAGATCGATTCTAGAGGAGTGGTGGAGGGGGCGGCGAGCTCGAGCAGGAGGAAGAGGCTGGGTGCATGGATCCTAGAGTAGTGGAGGCGCCTATGGCAGACGATGCCGACAACTGCTCGGGGCGGCTGCTCAAAGAGGGGGAGCGGCTGCTCCTCGCCTCCTCCAATGAGGGTAACTAGGGGAGGGGAGGGGAGGGTAAGAAGGAGGGAACGGGTCTGACCTAAAACGCCCAATTTTGGGGTAAAGGAGGTAGCAAGCCAATTTTTTTGAGCCCAAATTTATCTCCCCCTCTATTCAGTTAATCGGCCTGACAGTCGATTAATCAACCAGACCAGATAACGCGATGGATATGGGGTTATCACATCCGTGACCTGCGGATTCAGGATTAACTGGCCGATTAACTTAAATATTGGCCGATATTTAGAACAGTGATATGGACTACAAGAGAAGAAAATCCTCCACGATGATGTTAATACATCATTGGCTGGAACGAAAAAAATCAAGCATAAAATTGCCATAGTTTATCCACCGGGTAAAGAAAAATATATTCTTCTTATCCAGGTGATTGGTTACACCATCTTGTATAATCTTTTATTCCCTTCTCTTGCACATAATTTTTTAATTTTAATATATGTAGTCGGACACTCTCCTACTGTATTTATCCAGCGACTGAAGGGCAGGAGAACATAAGGAAATGTATAAAAGAAAGATAAAAGTAGCAACCAAATACGTGGATGTAATGACGGTCATAGCATACCTGACGGCGACACCAGATGGTGCCAACAATGGGACCATCCACCTGGTTTGTTTCGTAAAACTCACTGCCATATATGGGCTGCCTTTGACCGACGGCATACCGATAGTTAAGTGTTTGTCCGACCATATCAACAGAAGAGAGCACCCATAAATCATCGAGTATTTACCAGTCCTGCTGCCAGCATTGCTTAATTATGTCGAGTTAAAGGCATCTCCGTGCCGGCATCGACGACCATCCTGGCTATGCAAATTTTGCGCTGGTCCATGGTGCCGCCATGGGGCTGACGAACATCACCCATATGAATAAAAGCATAATGAACGCCTCTAGCTGACGACTAACAAGTTCATCACTTGCTTCGTCCACATTACGGTTCATGATGCCAACTTGCCACAAAAATAACATAACATACATTCCAGACAAAATAAAATCGACACTAATAAAATTGGACAGGGAAAATCTGACGGGATTTGAAAAATATAGTCATACTCAATTCAACGTGGGTCCATGGTTGTTTTTCTTGGGATCCTCATAGTTCCGGTATGTTGGTGGTATGACCCTCCTCCTGAAATGGTCAACAAGGTCTGCGTGCTAGTCATCAGGTGCATCTTGCATGTGATGGCTTCCCCTGCTATGGGTAAACCGGTGAGCATGGAGACGTCTTGTGAAGTGATCATCATCTCCCCGCATGGGAGGTGAAACATGTTCGTGTTGGGACGCCAGAGGTCGGCAAGAGTGGCGGGGATCGATGAGTCATAACTGAAGTGCTTTTGCCAAACAGCCGCTGGCACTATCATCCGCGCCAGTGGAAGAAGGCCAACTCATCCCAACCAGATTGATGAAACATTTTCTTGTAAAAAGGGTGGTTGCCAGAAAGGACTGAAGGGCAAAAGTGCCTTCAGGTGTACAGATCCATCCATAGACGACCATTCTTCCATGTTTCCTTGTTGGTGCGGATCCTGTATGTCTCTAAATTCTGACGCACGCAGCACTGGCGCCCGTCAATCTCATGGTGGAGTTGCTCGTACCATGAGAAATATCTCTACGGGTATTGTCGTTAGGCAGTATCATTCTATTTTTGAGCAACCACTGTCATTTCTAAGAACAAGAAGAATGTAACTGGTAAAGTAACAAGATTATCAACTAGAATAAACAAACTATTCATAATTGGAGTAGCTTATAATCTTATTACTCTATCGCTTGCATTTTTCTTGTTCTTAAGAATGATTGTGGTTGCTCAAACAAATAATGATAGTGCATAACGACAATACTCGCAGAGCTACTTCCCATGGGACAGTACGAACTACTGGACCATGAGATTGACAGGTGCCACCGCTGCAGACGCAAGAATTTAAAACATTTAGGATCCGCACCAGCAAAGAAACATGGAGGTTGGACCATTGATGGATGGACATGTACTCCTTAAGGCCCTCTTTGCCCTTCATGACCTTTTGACAACCGCCCCTTTTATAAAAACTTTTCATCAATCAGGTTGTCAAAAGCTAGCCTTCTTCCACTAGAATGGATGATTGATCCCAAGACTGCTCGGCCGGAGCACTTCAATTATGTCTCATCAATGGCGGCCGCTCTTGCGTGGCATCCCGAGACAAACACGTTTCATCTGCCATGTAGGGAGAGATGATGATCACTTTACAAGATGTCTCACTGCTCACCGGCATACACATAACAGGAGAAGTTATCATGCTGCAGCCTGCAAGATGCACCTAATGACTGGCACACAGACCTTGTCGACCCTTACAGGAGGGACAAATCACCAAAATATCAAAACTACGAGAATCTAAAAAACAACCATGGGCCCATGTTGAAGTGACTCCATCAATTTAAGATATAACGATATTTTCCAAACCCCGTTAGATTTTCGCTGTCCAATTTATCTATGTGAATTTTATTTTGTCTGAAATGTATGTTATGTTCTTTTTGTGGCAGGTGGGCATCATGAAACATAATGTGGACGAAGCAAGTGATGAACTTGTTAGTCGTCAGTTCGAGGCGTTCATGCTGTTTTTATTTGGTTGGGTGATGTTCGACAGCTCCCATGGCCATAACGTGGACAAACACATGATTCGCATAGCCAAGATCATCGTTGATGCCGACACAGAGATGCCTTAGCTCAGCTTTGCTCGACATATATGAACTGAGAAAGGATTGCAGCAAAAAAAGTAAATCCTCGACGATTATTGGGTGCCCTTTTCTCGTGCAGGTATGGTCCACTACTAGGGAAAACCCTAGCTGTAGCGGGGGTAAACGCCTACCAGTAGCGCGGGCCCCCGCGCTACTGTTAGGTCGCTACAACTAACTTTTAGCGCTACTACTACCAATACGTATCGGTAGCGTGGGTCCACCCAACGCTACTGCTAACTAGCTGCGGCGCGGCTATGGAACCCTCGCTACTGCTAAGCTCTCGCTGCTGCTACTCGATTACACCACGCTACTGCTAAGATTTTCTATATTTTTTTCTTCTACGTATTTACGCTGTATTTGTACAGGTTTTATACAATAGCAACATACACATACATTGAAACTATATGAGACAAGAATGTCTCATCGTCGTCATCATCATCGTCATCGAGGTGGTACAACATAGTCTCATCATATCATCATCATCATCATGATCCAACACAAATGATGTCTCATCATCATCTCGAAATAGCGATACAAGTTATCACATGTCTCGAATACATGCAACTACATGGTCATCACATACACATGTTTCATCATCTATCTAAACAATGATACGAGAAGAGCGATCACTATGTGCAAGAGCGGGATTATGTAGTTCTTGAGGCGTCGGTTCTGATTCCTCTCTCGCGCTAGCGTGAACCTCAAGTAACTAGCTTTCGCTTTGCTTCTGCTTTCAAACCCTCTTTGGCTGCCGCCCGGGAACCGGTACACTTGGGTCTGACACTCTGGCCCCTCGTCGTACACTCCTGGAACCCTCCCTATGTACACGGCATAGCACTTCTTCGCCATCGATGATCTATATACCTGTCAGAGATGCATCGTCATCACGCGAATTAAACGATAATATGCAACATAATATACTTGAGGAACACGAAGATAAAGAGTTAGCAAATAGAAGCAACATATAGTTAACATAATTAACGAAGTTCATCGTACCCAAACTAATTAACTAGAGTGCGACACCGTTTACATCACAAAGTTTCATCGTATAGAAATTCAAAGTTTCGTCCTACAGAAAGTATTAATTAAATGGACACATTGTCATCGTCAATCACTCGATGTTCCATCCATCCAAATCCAGGAGGATGCACCCTAGCTTCGTGAAAGGCGTCATGTCCAGACGCTGTAGGGCTATGCGAGTTCGGATGTAGCCCGCGATATTGGGCCGGCGTAGAACATCCCATTCCTTTCAAGGATGTCTTTCATGATGATAGTCGCAATTTCCTGCTGGATGCGATAGAAGTCATTTCGGAGTTGATTATCCGGTACGGCTCCTAAGGCTTCAGCCCTTCTACGGATATGGGCGTCGGATGAAGATGTCATGTGAACTGTTTGCCAATCCCTTCTGTACTCCAGCATGTGATGGATGACGTTGAATCCATCCTTATTACTTTGGGCCGGTTGCTGGACGCATGAGAAGTCAGTATTATGGCCAAAACATGGCGCGCCGTTCTTAGTTTTTTGACCGTTATGTGGCCACCCCGTGTGTCTAAGGTCGGGAGAGCACTATGAAGAATATTCTTTATGTGTGTGAAATCTTTCTTCCGTATGTTCTTCAACGAGTCCAAATACAGAGTGTGGGAGACCTGCGGGTAAAGCACGTTGAGGACGGCGCGCCCCTCACTGCGCAAAATAATTACACCTCAAGTTAGCATCCATACGTGCAAAGGAATGATTGAAATGTACGAAAGGATGTATGTGCTATAGTGGCTATCCGCGGATGACTTATATGGGATGATAAGGCAGGAGAATAGTTTATTTGTCCTTATTGGCGACCATGAAGTCTGCGATGTAGTTCCTCGCATATTCACAGTTCACTGGGTTGATTGCCAAGAAGCCCTCATGCATGTAGTATGGGTCCGCGACCGCGATTTGAGAGATTCGCTCTTCCCTGATGATGTAGTTCATATGCAGCGCATAAAAGCGGACAAACGTAAAATCGAGCCGCCTCATTTGAAACATCTCGAAGATGTAATCAAAGTGCAGGAAGAACAGGTCCGCGGGGCATGTCTCGACGTACAACCTGCCACTCGGCACATGAACCGCGTAAAGAGGGGTATCCTGGATCATTCGAGGCGAGAAGGCTTTTCTCTGTCGACAGCACATCGTCATGCAGTCTCTTGAGATCCCCATCTATGGACTTGAGAGCGTTCGGCGGTAGGATCAGGTCGCCGGCGACATGGGGTAACGACGCACCTCTGATCGGTACACTGTCCGCAACCCTGGTCACCGGAGATGGCTGGCAGCTAGAAGCAGCTTTGGCGGCAGCAGAGCCTTTCTTCGACGGTCTCTTCCTCTGCTTCTTCTTGGGTTGAGGTAGTGAGTTTTCCAGACTCTTCCTGACCCCCACCCCCAGTGGTGTCGGGTTAAGCACTGCACGACCCTCAGGTAGTTGACCCTGGGTTGAGGCCGCATCTGGAGGCGTGTCCTGTGAGGATTGCAAGAAGAGAGATGTAACGCCCCCATGTATGAGCTACAGTAATCACCTGTTGTTAATGCCATGTCATCATGATTAACAGTGCTTGATCAATTATTTGCATCATATCTCATTTCAAAATCCAAATCAAATTGCAATTCAAATTTAAAGTGAAAATAAAAGTTGTTCAAATGTGGAAACCAAAATGTTCATAATGCTGCAAATAATACAAATGCATTTATAAAAATATGATCCACATTTATTGAATTAGTTAATTGACCATAACATCCTTAAACAGAACCAAAACAGCAACATTTGATACCATTTTAATTAAATAAAATTCAAATGGAAACATATGAACTCCAAGCCAATTTCTGGTAGTGTCTAAATTTGCACTGTGAATATTGGGCCTAGTCACATATTTTACTAAACTCAATTTGAACCTAAACTAATTGCAAAAGAGAGAAGAAAATGGAAAAACAGAGAAAGAAAAGAAAGAAATAGAAAAGGGCCGCAGCGGCTGGGCTCTAGTCAGCCAGCCGACCCAGCCCACCTCGCTCGGTCGCCTCCCTCCTCGCACTGCTCATCCCCGCGGTCGCCCGCGCGCCCGACCGCGAGCTCGCCGGCTAGCCGCAGCCGCGCCAGCTCCCCGGGTCGCTACAGGAGGACGACGGAGAGGATAAGACCGCCTCCCCAGGAACCCTATCCAGCCCCTGGATATTTCTCCCTCTCGCCCGTGCGCTCTCTCTCTCCCTCTCCCGCGCCGCCGTCGCCATTGCCGCTCGATCCCGCGGCTGCCGAGCCCTGATCGCCTCTCCGACTAGTCGTTCGTCACCGCCGTCCTCGACTACCCCATCTGCACCGCCTGCCCCGAGCTCGAAGCCTCCGCATCGACGCCGACGAGGTCGTCTTCCTCCTCGGACCCGCCACCGTTCACCGTCGAATACGTCGCCGTCACGCCACCCCGAGCCCATTTGAGCACAACTACGGGATCCCGGTGAGCTTGCGCAACTTTCCCCATTCTCCCCTGCCGCTCATCGCCGCCGTAGCCGTCGTATTCGACTTGCCTGAGCCCGCCGCCGCGGAGCACGTCGCCGACGTCGTTCCGGCGACCAAATGATCGCGCGCTGCTGCCTATCTTACTCGCCGCACCACGTAGGTCTCGCCTAGCTAGATTGCGCGCTCGAACTCGCCCCGCAGCCGCATCCCCGTTGCTCGTCGTCGCACGAGCTCGCCGGAGAGCTCCGGCGGCCGGCGTCCGACGTGTCCGGCTGGGGCCACCCTCTGTGCCGCTGACCCGCGGGCCCCGCGGGCCCGGTTGACCCGGTCAGCCGCTGACGTGGCGCCGATGGCCCACTGACATGCGGGCCCCGCCGCTTAAACATTTTAGAAATAAATAAAAATTGTTAATTAAAACATTAATTAAATTGGTTAATTAAATTAATTAGTAATTAGACACTGACAGTAGGCCCCACACCTCTAATTAATAATTAGTTAGTTTAGTTAATCCTAATTAATCCTAGTTAACCCCCACGTCATCATGATTAAAATAATTCAGATTTAATTAATTAAATAATTCCAGAAATTAATAAAAACTTTAGAAAATCATATCTTTTAAACCGTAACTCGGATTAAAATAATTTATATATGAAAAATGATCAGAAAAATGTGTAGAATCCGAATAACCTATCCACATGTCTGCCACACCCCTCTAACATACCGAACATGCAACATTTTGCCCGTATCCGGTATATGAACAGTGCCTAACTTTAATAAAATAAATCCAAATAAATTCCTAAATTAACTAAATCATTTACATAGGCAGTAAAACACCTCTACATATAATTTAGACATGTCATGCATCGCCGTTGCATTATTGCCATGTATTTATTGTTTCTTCTCCCCCTTCTCTCTCGATAGTCCCTGAGACTGCCGACGACGCTGCCGTGTACGACGACGTCGCCGACGATCAGCCCCCTTCCGCAGAGCTTCCAGGCAAGCAAAACCCCCTTGATCATCAGATATCACCCATTCCCTTCTCTCTTATGCTTGCATTAGAATTGCCCCTGCTACTGTTCCGATAGCACCTATTCCGATGCATAGCATGATTTTGTAGTCTGCTATTGATACTCCACCTGTTGTCCCACAGTGCTTAGTTAGCTGTGCTACTGCTTCATCGGTGACCCATCACCCTTGTCCGTATGCCATGCTTGTTACCGGGCCATGATCACTCTGGGTGAGGATCACGGAAATGTTTACATTACTACATTCATTTACTATTACGGGGCTGAAGGGCTGGTGGTACCATCCAGCCAGAGATGGACCTGAGTCCCGACAGCTCCCAATGTTAAAGTCGGGCTGGCCCCAAGGGTGCCCGCGAGTGAATATCATTAAAGACGGGTCGGCTCCAAGAGCACCCGCGCGTCATGTTTTACCAAGTCAGAGCGACAGGAAACCTGTTCGTCTCTGCGAGTTACTAAACGAGCTTAACAAATTTGGGTATTTGATCTGAGTTGGCTATGTGCATATACGCACTACCACCACGTGGGATAATGGTTTAATGGGGCCCTCTACGTCGTACGTTTCTCCCGAAAGCTCTTCAGACGTCACAGCTCAGAGATGCGGGCTGATTGTTGGGGTGAGCTGGTTACGTCACTGTGTATACAGTGTCGCACTTGGGCCCCGGCCAGTCTCACAACGTGCAGGAGTGCGGAGGGTGATGGCCCAAGACCCCTTCGTGCTTAGGATTTAGACCGACGTGTTGACCTCTCTGCTGAGCTTAGGTAGGACGCTGCTTCGTGTCGATTACCCGAGGCCGGGTATTACCCAGCAAGTGTGTCCGGCCAGATGTAATCGAGCGTGTTGGGTAACAGTAGTGCACTCCTGCAGGGAAGTTATCTATTAGAATAGCCATGTCCACGGTAACAGTACGCTCAGAGTTGTATCTCGATCTGCTACAACTATAAATGATTACTGTCACAATATTAAACTGCTACTACCGCTCTCGGGATCACTTTCTCGCAGGTTAGTCGAGGAAGGATCTCAGGGAGTTACTAAACTATGTTTGCTATATATTATCTTGCTCTATTCTCTTCTGATGCTGCAAGATTGCTTCAAGATGCTAGTCTTCGATAGGCTAGGCTTCTCCCCCTCTGTTCCAGCATTCTGCAGTTTAGTCCACAGAAATAGCCCCACTCCTTTGATACATTGCATTTAGCATAGTTCTGATGTCAGTCTTGCGAGTACTTTGGATGAGTACTCACGGTTGCTTTGCTATTCTTTTCCCCCATACCCGATAATTGCGACCAGATGATGGAGTCCAGGAGCCAGACGCCACCACCGACTGCTACTACCAGGAGAGCCCCGGAGGTCACTTCTACTGGGTTGAGCCAGCCGACCAGGAGTAGTTCGGAGGCTCCCAGGCAGGAGGCCTGCGCCTCTTCGATCATGTCGTTGTTTGTGCTAGCCTTCTTAAGGGAAAACTTGACTAACTATGTCTGTACTCAGATATTTGGTTTGTATGACTTATGTATTCGGGTCCTCGTGACCCCCGGCTTGTAATATGATGATTTATGTTTAAGTTTGAGTTTAGAGTTGTGTTGTGATATCTTCCCGTGAGTCTCTATTCTCAAGCGTGCACGTTTGCGTGTATGATTAGTGCACGTGTCGAGCAGGGGCGTCACAAGTTGGTATCAGAGCCGACTGCCTTTAGGAAGCCCCCCTTCCGATTCCTTGGTCGAAGTTGAGTCTAGACGTCCAAAAACTATTTTACTAACAGTGCTGTGTGGCTTACGGGCCCACGATGCACATGGATGGGATTAGGATCTTTTATTCCTCTTCCTTACTCTGGGACTCTGAACTTCTCATCCTTTCGGGTTAAATGATTTTACTAACACTGACTCTAGGTTCTCGTGATCGCGTCCACCCGGCGCTATGATTACCTGCAATATTGCTTCCTTAAATGCCCGATGCGAGAATTCACTCACTGTCATTTGACAATCTTGAACTTTCCTCTATTTCAGATGGATCATTTATTCCCGCCACGTCCCGCAAGACAGCTTGTCCGTCTGACCATGGTTGTTGATGCGACTGGGTTCCCGGCCATCTTGGTCGATCTCTTGACCAGGCTGGGATATCGCTGGTATCCTGAGTACACTGTATACGAGGATTACCGCGAGTTCAACCAGGAGCAGTACCATGCTGAGGTTTGCATCTTTGATCGGCAGGACAACTCCGTCACTGAGTTGCACACCTTTCACGGTGTTGGAGTGACTGTCGACATGGCAGTCCATGATGCTGCCTATACTGCTATTGCCCGTCTCCGTGGAGAGTACAACAGTCGCTTGGAGCATACTGCCTTTAGATACATTCCGTATGCCCCTGCTGGGGACGAGACTGGATATTACACTGCTGTTTGTACCCCTTACGTGCCGCGTCGATATGACCCGTAGGTTTTGGTTCAGTACACTCAGATTCTGGATCGCACTGCTCGAGCCCTTGCTGTTGAGTTGCACGCCACTCGTGCCCGTCTTTACGACGCTCTGACACAGTTGCTGCCAGCAGTTAGTGCAAGGATGCACCCAGAGTACATTCTTTACCCGCGCAGGACGGAGATGCCACCAGGTCTTGACTGGCCTGCTGTTGGAGGTTTTACCCCTCCACGTGGTCCTCTTCTTCCAGTTCGGGACCAGGTTCTGCACCAGAGTGTCCACGGAGCACAGGATTCTCACAACGAGAGTGCCCGGCGTCGTCACTTGCAGTTACCTGAGTTTTGTGGTTTTCTCCGACGCTGATGTAGCATATCGCTATGTCACATTGTTGTATCCCTCCACCGCGTGCCTGCGCGCCGCCTAGTATGTCTAGCTGTTTACATTGCGAAGTTATGCTATCCGCGTGTAACCGACTCTGTGTATGGATCTGTATGTCTTCATTGACTACTGTTATGTATCTGTTGCACTACTTAATCATTGTCGTGATTACATCATGTTTGTTACTAAACATTTGCAGTTGCTTTTACTAAACTACCCCCTGTTAAATTTTAGCAGGATGGTTAGGCCAGGTGATCGTGGGCGTGGTCGTGCCAATGATCCACCACCACCGCCAGACTATATGGCAGCTATGATGCGGCAATTTGAAGTGAACCGTCAATTCATACAAGGCATCATGGCTCAGTTTCCACACCAGAACAATCAGAATCAGAACCCTGCTGCAATAACTCTGCAGGAGTTTGTCCGTCTCAACCCAACCACTTACCGCAATTCTGAACAGCCACTGGATGCTGACGACTGGCTTCACGACATCGCATATGAGATGGAATCTGCCAGTGTCGCCCCTAACAGCTATGTCACCTTCGCGACCTACTTCCTGAAAGGCCCCGCCGCTCAATGGTGGTCCACCCACAGGCGTTCACTACCTGAGGGGACAGTCATTACCTGGGTTGAATTCCAGACTGCGTTCCGTGCCCGGTACATTCCTCAGGGAATCATGGACCGGAAGAAGACCGAGTTTCGCAACCTCACTCAGGGCAATAGGACTGTCGAAGCTTATCAGTGGGAGTTTCTTAACTTGTCCCGCTATGCTGAAGAAGACATTCCAACTGATGCTCGTAGACAGGAGAAGTTCCTCAATGGACTCCACCCAGACCTTAAGCTCGCTCTTGCTGCTCAAGACTTCACCGACTTTGCCACTCTCGTGAACAAGGCTATCCGGATGGAGACTGCTCAGATGGAACACAAAGAGTCACAGAAGCGCCACCGTGACATTGGCTCATCCTCAGGCTCAGGACAAAGGCGTAAGATGTGGATCCCCAATAGCATGTATTGTCCAACTGCCCCTGCGCCAAGGCCCTCATATGCTGCACCCCGCCTGCCTCCTCCACCACCGAGGCAGCCAAGAGCACAAGTTGCTCCACCATGTGCTGCTCCTCTTCGTCCTGAAGATGGTCTGTGCTTCAAGTGTCACAAACCAGGTCACATGGCCAAGGACTGCCGCCAGAATCCGAATCAGTTGGCACTTCCTTATGCTGGCCGTGGCAACGTTCGTGGCAACAACCAGACCCGCAACTATAATACCGGGCCTGCTGCTTATGGATGTGGACAAGCTTACCACATTGACATTGAAGAAGTTCAGGAGCAACCTGACACTGTGATGGGTACCCTTCTCGTTAACTCAGTACCTGCTTCTGTTTTATTTGATTCAGGAGCATCGCATTCATTCATGTCAGGAAAATTTGCATTCATGCATGGCATACAATATGAGAAGGTGCATACTCCACTAGTCGTTAAAACCCCCAGTGGCCATTGTCATGCTGACATGATCACACCCAACGTCCCCGTCGAAATCAAGGGATTGGAATTCCTTGCCTCTCCCATTATTCTGAAGTCTTCCACCATAGACCTCATTCTGGGAATGGATTGGTTGAAAGCTCACATTGCTTCGATCAATTGTGCCACTAAAGTCGTCCAACTCCTTCATCCCTCCAACAAGATAGTGAACTACACTGCCCGAATTACTCGGAATGCCGAAGCCCAGATATATGCTCTGAATGCATTGAACGCTTCACCTCTTGAGGGAATTGAGAACATTCCAGTTGTTCGCGATTTTCTGGACGTCTTTCCAGAAGAACTTCCCGGAATACCCCCTGTTAGAGCCGTTGAATTTGTCATCGACTTGAAACCGGGCACCACTCCTATTGCTAAGCGCCCATACAAGATGCCGCCACATGAACTCCTTGAACTTAAGGAGGAAATTGACAAGTCACTGACAAAGGGTTTCATCCGCCCTAGTTCCTCTGCTTGGGGAGCACCTTCTCTCTTGGTTAAGAAGAAGGATGGAACTAACCGATTGGTCCAGGACTATCGGCCTATTAACCAAGCTACAATCCAGAACAAGTATCCACTGCCCCGGATCAACGATCTTTATGATCAGCTTGATGTATCCTCTGTGTTCTCTAAGCTCGACTTAAGGTTGGGTTATCATCAGATCTGAGTTCGTAAAGAGGATATTCCGAAGACTGCTTTCGTTACTCGCTATGGATCATACGAGTACACCGTCATGTCCTTTGGATTGACTAATGCTCCCGCAACCTTCTCTCGCTTGATGAACTATATCTTCATGGACTATCTCGACAAGTTCGTCGTGGTTTATTTGGATGATATCCTTATGTTTTCCAAGAATGAAGAAGAACACGCCGAACATCTTCGGCTTGTATGGAGAGGCTTCGAGAACATCAACTGTATGCCAAATTCTCCAAGTGTGAATTCTGGTTATCTGAGGTGACCTATCTTGGTCATGTGATCTCCAAAGATGGCATTGCAGTTAACCCAGAATGAGTTCAGGCTATTCTTGACTGGACTCCCCCGAAGAATGTCAAGCAAGTCAGAAGTTTTCTCGGTCTTGCTAGCTATTACCGACGTTTCGTCGAGAACTTCTCCAAGATTGCTAAGCCACTGACTGATCTGCTTCACAAAGGCGTTAAATTTGCGTAGACAGAAAAGTGCCAGGAAAGTTTTCAGGCACTCAAAGATAAGTTGACATCTGACCCAGTGCTAGCTCCCCCTGACTCCCGCAAGGACTTTGTGATATATTGCGACGCATCCCGTCAAGGATTAGGCTGTGTCCTAATGCAAGAACGCAAAGTGATTGCTTATGGCTCTCGTCAGTTACGTCCTCACAAAGATAATTATCCAACTCATGATCTCGAGTTAGCAGCAGTTATCTATGCTTTGAAGCTGTGGCGACATTACCTTCTCGGTAATCGTTGCGAGATATACACGGATCACCAAAGCCTGAAGTATCTGTATACTCAACCAGATTTGAACCTTCGTCAACAAAGATGGCTCGAGACAATAGCCGATTATGACATGGATATCTCTTATACCCCTGGCAAGGCTAATGTAATGGCCGATGCTTTGAGCCTTAAGTCGTATTGCAACAACCTCATGGTTCAGCAAGCACAACCTCATCTCTATGAAGAGCTCCGCAAGTTGAACCTCCATATTGTTCCACAGGGTTATCTCAATACCTTGGTTATTGAACCAGACCTCGAGTCCAACATCAAGACAAGACAGAAATATGACTCTGAAGTCGAGAAGATTAAGAAGTTCCTCTCCAAGGGAAATCCTTCTTTCTACCATGTTGGTAATGATGGTGCCTTGTTCTTCAAAGGCCGCCTAGTGGTCCCCAGAAAACATAATCTGGACTCTCGTTCGGATGTAATGAAAGAAGCACATGATACGCCTCTTTCAATTCACCCCGGTAGTACTAAGATGTACCAGGACATTCGTCAACGGTACTGGTGGCCTGATATGAAGCATGACATTGCTCGCTATGTGTCTGAATGTGACGTTTGCCGTCGCATCAAAGCAGAACATCAAAGGCCTGCTGGACTTCTGCAACCCCTTGAAATTCCTGAATGGAAATGGGACAAGGTCGAAATGGACTTCATTACTGGTTTTCCCAGATCGCAGAAAGGTCATGATGCTATCTTTGTCGTCATTGACCGTTTCTCCAAGGTTGCTCACTTTCTGCCAGTCAAGGAGACGATCACTGCTAGTCAGTTAGCAGACTTATATGTTTCCAGAATTGTGTCACTCCACGGTGTTCCGTTGGAGATCAGTTCAGATCGTGGCAGCCTCTTTACCTCCAGATTTTGGAACAGTTTCCAGGAAGCTATGGGAACTCACCTGTCCTTCAGCACCGCTTTTCACCCCCAGTCCCAGGGACAAGTTGAACGAGTCAATCAAGTGCTTGAAGATATGCTTCGAGCTTGTGTCATCTCATTCGGTATGAAATGGGAAGAATCTCTCCCATATGCCGAGTTCTCTTATAACAATAGCTATCAAGCTAGTTTGAAGATGGCACCCTGTGAAGTTCTATATGGACGTAAGTGTCGAACCCCTCTGGATTGGTCAGAAACTGGGGAACGATCACTCGTTGGACCGGACATTATTCAGCAAGCTGAAGAACAAGTCCGCATTGTCCGAGAACATTTGAAAACTGCTCAGTCCCGTCAGAAGAGCAACTATGATCGAAAGCACCAGGTAATGGTCTATCAACCTGGCGAACAAGCTTACCTTCGCGTCACTCCGATGAAAGGCACTCACCGATTTGGGATCAAGGGCAAGTTAGCTCCTCGCTACATTGGCCCCTTTCGCATTCTCGCCCGTCGAGGAGAAGTGGCATACCAATTGGAATTGCCGCCAAACCTTTCTCAAGTCCATGATGTATTTCATGTATCGCAACTCTGACGCTGCTTCAAAGATCCTATCCGAGCAGTGGATCATGAAGTACTTGAATTGCGAGAAGATCTTTCTTATCAAGAGTATCCGATCCGCATTCTCGATCAAACTGAGCGTCGAACCCGCCAGAAGTCGATCAAGTTCCTTAAAGTACAGTGGTCGAATCATTCTGAAGATGAAGCCACTTGGGAACACGAAGATCGTCTTCGTGAGGAATATCCCGCTCTCTTCCAGCCTGCCTCTTAATTCTCGGGACGAGAATTTCTTTTAGAGGAGGAGAATTGTAACGCCCCCATGTATGAGCTACAGTAATCACCTGTTGTTAATGCCATGTCATCATGATTAACAGTGCTTGATCAATCATTTGCATCATATCTCATTTCAAAATCCAAATCAAATTGCAATTCAAATTTAAAGTGAAAATAAAAGTTGTTCAAATGTGGAAACCAAAATGTTCATAATGCTGCAAATAATACGGAGGCATTTATAAAAATATGATCCACATTTATTGAATTGGTTAATTGACCATAACATCCTTAAACAGAACCAAAACAGCAACTTTTGATACCATTTTAATTAAATAAAATTCAAATGGAAACATATGAACTCCAAGCCAATTTCTGGTAGTGTCAAAATTTGCACTGTGAATATTGGGACTAGTCACATATTTTACTAAACTCAATTTGAACCTAAACTAATTGCAAAACAGAGAAGGAAATGGAAAAACAGAGAAAGAAAAGAAAGAAATAGAAAAGGGCCGCAGCGGCTGGGCTCTAGTCAGCCAGCCGGCCCAGCCCACCTCGCTCGGTCGCCTCCCTCCTCGCACAGCTCATCCCCGCGGTTGCCCGCGCGCCCGACCGCGAGCTCACCGGCTAGCCGCAGCCGCGCCAGCTCCCCGGGTCGCTACAGGAGGACGACGGAGAGGATAAGACCGCTTCCCCAGGAACCCTATCCAGCCCCTGGATATTTCTCCCTCTCGCCCATGCGCTCTCTCTCTCCCTCTCCCGCGCCGCCGTCGCCATTGCCGCTCGATCCCGCGGCTGCCGAGCCCCGATCGCCTCTCCGACTAGTCGTTCGTCACCGCCGTCCTCGACTACCCCATCTGCACCGCCTGCCCCGAGCTCGAAGCCTCCGCATCGACGCCGACGAGGTCGTCTTCCTCCTTAGACCCGCCGCCGTTCACCGTCGAATATGTCGCCGTCACACCACCCCGAGCCCATTTGAGCAAAACTATGGGATCCCGGTGAGCTTGCGCACCTTTCCCCGTTCCCCCCTGCCGCTCATCGCCGCCGTAGCCGTCGTATTCGACTTGCCCGAGCCCGCCGCCGCGGAGCACGTCGCCGACGTCGTTCGAGTTCCAAATTGATATTTCCTCACGTAAGCAATAAAATGTGAAACCAATATTCATCATGAAACTTCAGACACTGATGATTGTGAGGTTCTGGAAGAGAGACGACGTAGGGCGACCAAATGGTCGCGCGCTGCTGCCTATCTTACTCGCCGCACCACGTAGGTCTCGCCTAGCTAGATTGCCGCTCGAACTCGCCCCGCAGCCGCATCCCCGTTGCTCGCCGTCGCGCGAGCTCGCCGGAGAGCTCCGACGGCCGGCGTCCGACGTGTCCGGCTGGGGCCACCCTTTGTGCCGCTGACCCGCGGGCCCGGTTGACCCGGTCAGCCGCTGACGTGGCGCCGATGGCCCACTGACATGCGGGCCCCGCCGCTTAAATGTTTTAGAAATAAATAAAAACTGTTAATTAAAATGTTAATTAAATCGGTTAATTAAATTAATTAGTAATTAGACACTGACAGTAGGCCCCACACCTCTAATTAATAATTAGTTAGTTTAGTTAATCCTAATTAACCACTGACTCTATGACAGGTGGGTCCCACCTGTCAGATTTGACCAGTCAACCAGCCTGTTGACTGCTGACGTCACCCCCACGTCATGATGACGTCATCCAACACTATTCTAGATAATTCAGATTTAATTAATTAAATAATTCCAAAAATTAATAAAAACTTTAGAAAATCATATCTTTTAAACCGTAACTCGGATTAAAATAATTTATATATGAAAAATGATCAGAAAAATGTGTAGAATCCGAATAACCTATCCACATGTCTGCCACACCCCTCTAACATACCGAACATGCAACATTTTGCCCGTATCCGGTATATGAACAGTGCCTAACTTTAATAAAATAAATCCAAATAAATTCCTAAATTAACTAAATCATTTAGATAGGCAGTAAAACACCTCTGCATATCATTTAGACATGTCATCTATCGCTGTTGCATTATTGCCATGTATTTATTGTTTCTTCTCCCCCTTCTCTCTCGATAGCCCCTGAGACTGCCGACGACGCTGCCGTGTACGACGACGTCGCCGACGATCAGACCCCCTTCCGCAGAGCTTCCAGGCAAGCAAAACCCCCTTGATCATCAGATATCACCCATTCCCTTCTCTCTTATGCTTGCATTAGAATTGCCCCTGCTACTGTTCCGATAGTACCTATTCCGATGCATAGCCTGATTTTGTAGTCTGCTATTGATACTCCACCTGTTGTCCCACAATGCTTAGTTAGCATTGCTACTGCTTCATCGGTGACCCATCACCCTTGTCCGTATGCCATGCTTGTTATCGGGCCGTGATCACTCTAGGTGAGGATCACGGAAATGTTTACATTACTACATTCATTTACTATTACAGGGCTGAAGGGCTGGTGGTACCATCCAGTCAGAGATGGACCTGAGTCTCGACAGCTCCCAATGATAAAGTCGGGCTGGCCCCAAGGGTGCCCGCGAGTGAATATCATTAAAGACGGGTCGGCTCCAAGAGCACCCGCGCGTCATGTTTTACCAAGTCGGAGCGACAGGAACCCTGTTCGTCTCTGCGAGTTACTAAACGAGCTTAACAGATTTGGGTATTTGATCTGAGTTGGCTACGTGCATATACGCACTACCACCACGTGGGATAATGGTTTAATGGGGCCCTCTACGTCGTACGTTTCTCCCGAAAGCTCTTCAGACGTCACAGCTCAGAGATGCGGGCTGATTGTTGGGGTGAGATGGTTACGTCACTGTGTATACAGTGTCGCGCTTGGGCCCCGGCCAGTCTCGCAACGTGCAGGAGTGCGGAGGGCGATGGCCCAAGACCCCTTCGTGCTTAGGATTTAGACCGGCGTGTTGACCTCTCTGCTGAGCTTAGGTAGGACGTTGCTTCGTGTCGATTACCCGAGGTCGGGTATTACCCAGCAAGTGTGTCCGGCCAGATGTAATCGAGCGTGTTGGGTAACAGTAGTGCACTCCTGCAGGGAAGTTATCTATTCGAATAGCCGTGTCCACGGTAACAGGACGCTCAGAGTTGTATCTCGATCTGCTACAACTATAAATGATTACTGTCACAATATTAAACTGCTACTACCGCTCTCGGGATCACTTTCTCGCAGGTTAGTCGAGGAAGGATCTCAGGGAGTTACTAAACTATGTTTGCTATATATTATCTTGCTCTATTCTCTTCTGATGCTGCAAGATTGCTTCAAGATGCTAGTCTTCGATAGGCTAGGCTTCTCCCCCTCTGTTCCAGCATTCTGCAGTTCAGTCCACAGATATAGCCCCACTCCTTTGATACATTGCATTTAGCATAGTTCTGATGTCAGTCTTGCGAGTACTTTGGATGAGTACTCACGGTTGCTTTGCTATTATTTTCCCCCATACCCGATAATTGCGACCAGATGATGGAGTCCAGGAGCCAGACGCCACCACCGACTGCTACTACCAGGAGAGCCCTGGAGGTCACTTCTACTGGGTTGAGCCAGCTGACCAGGAGTAGTTCGGAGGCTCCCAGGCAGGAGGCCTGCGCCTCTTCGATCCTGTCGTTGTTTGTGCTAGCCTTCTTAAGGCAAAACTTGACTAACTATGTTTGTACTCAGATATTTGGTTTGTATGACTTATGTATTCGGGTCCTCGTGACCCCTGGCTTGTAATATAATGATTTATGTTTAAATTTGAGTTTAGAGTTGTGTTGTGATATCTTCCCGTGAGTCTCTGTTCTCGAGCGTGCACGTTTGCGTGTATGATTAGTGCACGTGTCGAGCAGGGGCGTCACAAGAGACTTCTAGCACTCAACTCGAGGACGTTCCGGCTCCAGTACATCATCATCTTCACGCTCATAGCCTGAGTCATATGGCAGCTGACTCATAAGTTCTGCGTCGTCATAGCTAGTATTGATGTACCGCAGAGGGTCATCCTCCTGCATGTCATCATCCATATCTTCTTCCATGGGGGCGACGTGATCAGGCACCGGAACGGTTGGACCCCCCTTCCTCACATTGTCTGCTCCCACCCAACACGACAGAAAGTGGTAATTGCGTGGGTGGGGTGGTGGTCATACCTTCCATCGGTACTGTTGTCGTTGGTGTGCTCCCGGCCGCGTCCACGCGAAGAAGATTCTTCGGCCACAGCATTGGCCAATTATTGCATTGGACCAGCTGCACTGGGCTCTCGTCGTCCTCTCCCTCGGTTTGTAGCGGAGGGGCTAAACCCTCGTAGGAAGCTTTCACACTCGCCAAGGAAACCCTGAAGACGTTATCGGGCATATGCCGGCCGTGGAACAAGCGATCCTTGGGCTTCATTATCGTGCCCTTTCCCACATCCACCAACTGGCCATTGATGTCGTAGAGTAGGGTGCACGGATTTTCGTCAGCCTGCTAAGACATGTGTGCGGTGTCAGAGATCCGAAAGGCAAAGGAAACGGAAGGTTAGATATTTTGATGAGGGTGCGACGTGTAATTATCGTGAGGGCGTCGAGCTCAGCTAAAGTCGAAGCCCCACCGAGTAAGCCAAATACGGAGGACGGGCTGCTATGAGCTGGTGCGGGAGCAGGTGCAGGCCCGGTTGCGATAGGAGGTGCGGGTGCGATGTACACCGAGTTGCTCCCGGTGAAGCTGGGCATGGGAAAAGCCTCTGCGAGTGCGCATGGTTTTTTTGTCCAGTTGATGATAGCCGGAACCAAGGTAGTTATTGCAGCTGCCATAGCTTCCTGCATAATCTCAGCTTTGGTATTAGCTTTGCTTTTCTCGGTCGCCAGCGCCACCTTCTCGTCGATAGTTACTCGCCTAAACTTCCTTCTCTGCCTTTTTGCTTCCGGGTCATCGCGGTAGTAGTACTTCCACGTCGCGCCGTCTCTGGCGGCGTGCACACGTCCATACTGCGGCCGCTGGTGCTCCGAGAGTCCCTTCATTATGTTCAGGGCCCGGTTGAAAGGATGTCCCACTTATACATCATCGACGACTGAGTCGACGAGTCACTTTCGGCTGCAAGCCCGTGTTGCTCTCTCTACAAAATGAACATGATCCATTTACAAATGTGACTAGAACGTAGTCAACTTGATCAGAAGCTAATATAAGGTGGTAAAATAATAATTACCAGTATTCTCATGAATTTCCTCATCGGCCCGTCCATGTACCAAACCTTTTTTTTCTTGTCCCACTTGTACCGGGCCCTGATTAAGTCATGCTCCTGTGGGTCGGTGAACTCCGCCAAGGGGTCTGGGATCTCTTGACTTTCATGTTCCGCATCCTAATTAGCCCACATGGGCCTCTTGCCCGTGTAACCACGGCTTCCGAGGCGGTGGATACCTGTGTTCCTGGCCTGAAGCTCCTTCATTCTCTCCACCTTGGCCTTGGTTGCCTCGTCAGCGATAGTCTCCTTGAATTTTTCTAAGTCCAGTTCCATAAGTCCCGGATTCTCTTCAATAATCTCGATGTCGGATAATTTTTCTACTTCAATCGATCTTTTGACCCTACCTTTCCAGGCGCTCAATGCGTCGCTGAACTTGACAAGCGCTTTGTTGTTTATCTTTGTCAAGTTCAGCGGCGCATTGAGCGCCTGGAAAGGTAGGGTCAAAAGATCAATTGAAGTAGAAAAATTATCCGACGCCGAGGTTATTGAAGAGAATCCGGGACTTACGGAACCGGACTTAGAAAAATTCAAGGAGACTATCGCTGATGAGGCAACCAAGGCCAAGGCAGGGAGAATGAAGGAGCTTCAGGCCAGGAACATGGGTAACCACCACCTCGGAAGCCGTGGTTACACGGGCAAGAGGCCCGTGTGGGCTAAGGAGGATGCAGAACGTGAAAGTCAGGGGATCCCAGACCCCTTGGCAGAGTTCACCGACCCGCAGGAGCATGACTTCATCAGGGCCCGATACAAGTGGGACAAGGAAAAAAAGGTTCAGTACACGGACAGGCCGACGAGGAAATTCATAAGAATACTGGTAATTATTATTTTACCACCTTATATTAGCTTCTGATTAAATCGACTACGTTCTAGTCACATTTGTAAATGGTTCACGTTCATTTTGTAAATAGAGCAACATAGGCTTGCAGCCGAAAGCGACTCGTCGACTCAGTCATCGACGAAGTATAAGTGGGACACCCCTTTCAACCGGGCCCTGAACATAATGAAGGGACTCCCAGAGCGCCAGCGGCCGCAGTATGGACGTGTGCACGCCGCCGGAGATGGCGCCTCATGGAAGTACGACTACCGCGATGACCTGAAGGCAAAGAGAAGGAAGTTCAGCCAAGTGACTATCGACGAGAAGGTGGCGCTGGCGGTCAAGAAAAGCAAAGCAGTAGCTGCCTGCAGAAGTGATATGGCAGCTGCAATAACTACCTTGGTTCTGGCTGTCATCGACTGGACGAAACAAAATTCAGGCGCACTGGCAGAGGCTTTTCCCATGCCCAGCTTAACCGGGAGCAACTTGGTGAACACCGCACCTGTTATCACAACCGGACCTGCACTTGCTCCCGCACCCAGCACATAGCAGCCCGTCCTCTGTCTCTGGCTTGCTCGGCGGGGCTTCGACTTTAGCTGAGCTCGACGCCTCACGGTAATTACGCGTCGCACCCTCATCAACATATCTAATCTTCCGTTTCCTTTGCCTTTCGGATCTCTGATGCTGCACACATGTCTTCGCAGACCAACGACAATCCATGCACCCTACTCTACGACATCAATGGCCAGTTGGTGGATGTGGGAAAGGGTACGATAATGAAGCCCAAGGAGCGCTTGTTCCACGGCCGGCAGATGCCCGATAACGTCTTGGCGAGTGTGAAAGCTTCCTACGAGGGTTTGGCCCCTCCGCTACGAACCGGGGGAGAGGACGACAAGAGCCCGGTGCAGCTGGGCCAATGCAAGAATTGGCCGATGCTGTGGCCGAAGAATCTTCTTCTTGTGGACGCGGCCAAGAGCACACCAACGAACAGTACCGATGTAAGGTATGACCACCACCCCACCCACGCAATTACCACCGTCTGTTGTGTTGGGTGAGAGCGGACGATGCGATGAAGGGGGTCCAACCATTCCGGTGCCTGATCATGTCGCCCCATGGAAGAAGATATGGATGATGACATGGAGGAGGATGACCCTCTCTAGTACATTAATACCGGCTATGACGCCACATAACTGATGAGTCAGCTGCCATACGACTCAGGCTATGAGCGTGAAGATGAGATGCATGATGTACCGGAGCCAGAACGTCCTCGGGTTGAGTGCAAGAAGTCTCTCTTCATGCAATCCTCGCAGGACACGCTCCAGATGCGGCCTCAACCCAGGGTTAACTACCCGAGGGTCGTGCAGTGCTTAACCCGACAACATTGGGGGTGGGGGTCGGGAAGGGTCTGGAAGACTACCTCAACCCAAGAAGAAGCAGAGGAAGAGACTGCCGAAGCAAGGCTCTGCAGCCGCCAAAGCTGCTTCTAGCATCCAGCCGCCTTCGGTGACCAGGGTTGCGGATAGTGTACCGATCAGAGGTGCATCGTTACTCCATGTCACGGGCGACCTGATCCTACCGCAAAACGCTCTCAAGGCCATAGATGGGGATCTCAAGAGACTACATGACGATGTGCTGTCGACAGAGAAAAGCCTTCTCGCCTCGGATGATCCAGGATACCCGCTTTACACGGTTCATGTGCCGAGTGGCAGGTTGTACATCGAGACATGCCCCGCGGACCTGTTCTTCCTGCGCTTTGATTACATCTTCGAGATGTTTCAAATGAGGCGGCTCAATTTTACGTTCGTCTGCTTTTATGCGCTGCATATGAACTAAATCATCAGGAAAGAGCAAATCTCTCAAATCGCGGTCACGGACCCGTATTATATGCATGAGCACTTCTTGGCAATCAACCCAGTGAACCGTGAATATGCGAGGAACGGCATCGCAGACTTCATGGTCGCCAATAAGGACAAGGAAACGATTCTCCTGCCTTATCATCCCATGTAAGTCATCCGCGGATAGCCACTATAACACATACATCCTTTCATACATTTGAATCATTCCTTTGCACGTATGGATGCTAACTTGAGGTGTAATTATTTTGCGCGGCGAGGGGCGCGCCGTCCTCATCGTGCCTTACCCGCAGGTCTCCCACGCTCTGTATTCGGACTCGTCAAAGAACATACAGAAGAAAGATTTCACACACATAAAGAATGTTCTCGATGGTGCTCTCCTGACCTTCGGCACGTGGGGTGGCCACATAAGGGTAAACAAAACTAAGAACAACGCGCCGTGATTCGGCCATAAGACTGATTTCTGGTGCGCCCAGCAACCGACACAAAGTAATAAGGATGGATTCTACGTCATCCATCACATGCTGGTGTACAGAAGGGATTGGCAAACACTTCGCATGGCATCTTCATCCGATGCCCATATCCGTAGATGGGCCGAAGCCTTTGGAGTCGTACCGGATAATCAAACTCCGAAATGACTTCTATCGCATCTAGAAGGAAATTGCACCTATCATCATGAAAGACGTCCTCGAAAGGAATGGGATGTTCTACAGTGGCCCAATATCGCGGGCTGACGTCCGAACTCGCATAGCCCTACAGCGTCTGGACATGACACCTTTCACGAAGCTAGGGTGCATCCTCCCAGATTTGGATGGATGGAACATTGAGTGATTGATGATGACAATGTGTCCGTTTAATTAATACTTTTTGTACGACGAAACATTGAATTTCTGTACGACGAAACTTTGTGATGTAAACGATGCCGTGCTCTAGTTAATTAGTTTGGGTACGATGAACTTCGTTAATTATGTTAACTATATGTTGTTTCTATTTGCTAACTCTTTCTCTTCGTGTTGCTCAAGTATATTATGTTGCATATTATCGTTGAATTCGCGTGATGACGATGCATCTCTGACAGGTATATAGATCATCGATAGCAAAGAAGTGCTATGCCGTGTACATAGGGAGGGTTCTAGGAGTGTACGACGAGTGGCCAGAGTGTTAGGACCAAGTGTACCGGTTTCCAGATGGCAGCCAAAGAGGGTTTGAAAGCAGAAGCGAAGCGTTAGCTAGTTACTTGAGGTTCACGCTAGCGCGAGAGAGGAATCAGAACTGGCGCCTCAAGAACTACCACATAATCCCGCTCTTGCTCATAGTGATCGATCTTCTCTTGTATATCATAGTTTAGATAGATGATGAAACATGTGTATGTGATGACCATGTGGTTGCATGTATTCGAGACATGTGATAACTTGTATCGCTATTTCGAGATGATGATGAGACATCATTTGTGTTGGATCATGATGATGATGATGATGATGATGATGAGACTATGTTGTACCACTTTGATGATGATGATGACGACGATGAGACATTCTTGTCTCATATAGTTTCAATGTATGTGTATGTTGCTATTGTATAAACCTGTACAAATACAGCGTGAATACGCAGAAGAAAAAAAACAGAAAATCTTAGCAGTAGCGCGGGGTAATGGAGTAGAAGCAGCGAGGGCTTAGCAGTAGCGAGGGTTCCATAGCAGCGCTGCAGCTAGTTAGCAGTAGCGTTGGGTGGACCCATGCTAATAATACGTATTGGTAGCAGTAGCGCGGGGTAAGTACCCGCGCTACCGCTAAAAGTTAGCTATAGCACCCTAACAGTAGCGCGGGTCCCCACGCTACTGGTAGGCGTTTGCCTCGCGCTACAGCTAGGGTTTTCCCTAGTAGTGTGTCGCACGAACACTTGACTATCGGTAGGTCGTCGGTCGAAAGTGGCTCATATGGTGGTGAGTTGTATGACGTAGACAAGGTGGATGGTCCCCTTGTTGGCTCTATCTAATGTTGTTGTCGGGTATTTTTGTGACCTTCATTGCATGCACCTTTTTGTTTGCTACTTTTATCTTTCTTTTCCGCCTTTCCTTATGTTTTCCTGCCCTTTAGCCACACTGGAAGTGGCGCAACGCGCATAACTACTATCGGCTGTTTAAGATTGAATTCGACAGCCTAGCTATTGGTGACCTGCACACCATGCACGCAGGCAAGATTGGACGCTCGTGCTCTGATGGGCCTCTCCAGCCACTGCCTGCGAGACATACAATACTCGTTGACACGCAAGAAGCTCATTTTCGAGCACATCCTCGTTCCTCTTCATCTTCACCCCATCTGCAATCTTTGGCCATTTGGTCTTGAGGTGTGAGCTTGCTCTTGAACGTCTTCTATGGGCCATCACATATCCTAGTCGTCATCCCAATTGGTGACTCTTATAGTATCGACTATTTCTTTACTTATTTCATTGGAGCTGGGCTTTGTTGCCATGTCAGGATCAGTGTTGGTGTGAGAGGCCACCGAAGGATCTCAAAGGAGGTGCCATCCAGAGCCCCGTATGTCCTTCGAGTCCCCACAAAGCATATGTGGCAATGAGCGGTGCTGTGAACGACTAGGCCATGGCATCCCCATCCATCTTAAATTATGCGTGTTGACTCTGACTAGGGCATGCTGGATGCTCGACACGAGAACAAGGCCGACAAGGAGGTCACCAAGATTCTGGTCTGACGACTATGATATGCATGCTCGAAGGATGGAGGACTTTAGGGGCCCTAGATGTTGCCTCCTTTGAGCTCCTCCATTGGTCTCTCACACCAAAGAAGAAAAGGGAGAACGAGAATGAAATGGGAAATCAAGAACAAAAATATAAGAAGGGACAAAGTTAAAACGTCAGGAATCTCATTTAGGACATGAAAATTGAAACAGAAGATGCTCACCTTACACAAAAAGGTGATGGTTCAGTTGTAGCCAACTCAAATGGCAACAAGATCGAAAACCTCTACGTCTAGGTCGCAAGTCGAAACGGCCACAAGCACCAAAAACTTCTATTCGGAATGTCGCCTTTTCAAATGGCATATTCAAGACTAAACGTCTCCACCGGGCAATCACATATCTTAGTCACCATACCAATTGGCTATGTGTAAAGTGTTGACTATTTCTTTACTTATTTCAGTGGAGCTATGATTTATCGCCATATCAGGATCTATGTCGGTGTGAGAGGCCACGTATGTTCGGGTCCGGAGAATGCATATGTGACCCGTAATGAGGGATGCTATGAGCGACTAGGCCTTGGCGTCCGTCTGTTTAATACCAATGGTGTGAAAGAGTTGGCCACACAACACTTTAATTGCTTGTTTCTCCGAGCCATACTTTATTTGCTTGTTTATCTGATGCATACGATATTTGCTTTTCTGTCAGAAACTGAATGAGTTGACTATTGATCTGAATAGTTTTTCTTGTAGAGGATTTATATGAACTCATCTGTGGCATAAATAAATTCTTGTGTAGTTCATTAGGCTCCCTAAGACTCCATTGAAGCAAACCACACAATGTTCTAGTTAGTTTATATGAGGTACGCAAAGTTTAACTGCTTCTTTAATTATACGCAAGATATGTCCAATGTTTAATAGCCGCGTGTGGTCTCAATCTGTAACCCGTTGGTAATTTGGAGTTGCCCCAACATGTTGTCTATTTCTTTATCATGCTCCTTATAGTGAGAGATGGAAGATTTTTGTATGCGTGCTACACAGGCTACCATCTTTATAATTTTACAATATATCTCGTGCTAATGCTAGCTGGCGTGTACTCTAGTATTAGTCATGTTTGCCATGTAAAAGTTAGTCTACCTTGCTTGGTTCACTGTTGTGTGATTTGTGTCCATGAACTACGAGGTGTATGTGCGCAATGCGGACATGTAACATAGGCGATTTATTTTCGATGTCATGTAATAACTTGCATTTTGCAAGATAATTTACTGTTTTAGGTTTGCTTAACCAACGAATCATACATGGGTCGTCAACAAGCCAGACCATACGTGGGCCATTAATGGGCCAGATCATACATGGGCCGACATCGGGTCAGACCAAAGGTGGGCCGTCAATAGGCCAGACAATATGTGGGTCGTCAATAGACCACACCATACATGGGCCATCCATGGGCTAGACCATACGTTGGCTGTCAACTGGCTAGTCCATACACGGGCTGTTACGGGCCAAGCCATATGTGGGCCCTAATTGCGCAAATCGTAAATGGGCCTTGACAGGCCAGGATAACCTTGGGACACTGACGGGCCTAAAGATAACATGGGCCCCAAACAGGTCGAAAGCACCATGAGACATAAATGGGTCCAAGTACATAATAGGTCATTAACAGGATGAAAGACACTTCTGGCCAGAATTTTTCTAAAGCCACCACAGGCTGTTAACAGGCCAAAAGACACATTGAGTCGTAAATGGATCCAAGGACACAACGAGACGTTAACAGTTTGAAAGTCGCATCGGGCCATAAATGGGTTGAAAGACACCACGGGCCGTTAATGGACAAAAACTATCAACGGGTCGTCATAACAATGAAGGGGAATTTGATGATTTGCCATAACTTTCTTTGCACTTTGATGATTTGCCCCTGTTTTCATTGACACTTATTTTTTGCCACACCTTTGCCAAAACTTTGATGATTTGCCCCTGACAAGATGGGTCCACCGTGAATTGTCTAAAATGTCCCTGCAATCCAAATGACCTCAGCACAGTCCAGACCGAGCCCCATCTCACCTCTCCCAGCCCCGATCAAATCACGGCGATGACCTGCACGAGCGGAAGCCCCCGACCTCGGCGTGCTGTGGAAGCTCCCGGCCGTCGCGGCGGTCTCCTTCACTGGGTGTCCGCGCTGCTAGCCTACCTCGGCGGCTCGCGGTGTGCTGTGGGATCTCGCGGACGGCGCGGCGGGTGCCAACGTTGCGCTCGTGGTGACCACGGTTGGCGAGGTGGCACTGCTTGGCTACCTCTGTGTACCGCGGAAGCTCTCGGACGACGCGACGGTTGCCGACGTTGGCGCTCACCCTGACCACAGCCAGCAAGGCGGCGCTGCGTGCGGCGGCGCAGCAACTAGGCTCGACCTGCGGTCGCCGATCTGGTTGGCGTTCCTCGAGTTAGAGGAGGTGATGAGGCGAACGCCGCAGCGGATTCCGGCGCTGCACACGACGGCCGCAGCGACCGAGCTCTACCTACAGCTGCGCGTGGCGGCCGCAACGACTGGGCTCCACCTGCTCTGGTAGACGGAGATGGGCGGGCATGGCTAGTTGAACATGGTCGTAGAACCGAACAACATGGCAGCTCGGGCATCCAACAGGCGAGGGGAGAGCAGCAGCATAGCGAGCCACCGAGGTTGGGCACGAACGGAGTAGTGCAGGCGACGGACAGAGCTAATTCTTGTGAATCGATTAAGTTCAACCAATTTGGGCCGCTTTGATTCAAGGGGTATTTTGGTAATCAGTTCAACTGTATTATATGAAAATAGAGTAAACCGGTTAAAAGGGGCAAATCATCAAAGTTTTGGCAAAGGTGTGGCAAAAAATCAGTGCCAATGAAAACAGGGGCAAATCATCAAAGTGCAAAAAAAGCCGTGGCAAATCATCAAATTTCCCAACAATGAATGACCCATGAGTCTGTAATGGGCTAAATTCACATAGGTCCTAAAGGGTCGTATGGACCTGGGTCGTAAATTGGCTATTGTAAGCAGGCCATTATGAGGCTTATCATTGGGTAGTCCGCTAAATTTTGACTAAGTTTTTTGGGCCTTAAGCACGCGTTTAACCGAGCCAACCTTCTTAACTAAACGAGCCACTGTTGGTTTATGCCACGTGTTGGTACGACATAGGTGCTCATCGTCCATTAGATGGGCGATACATGTTCAAATGAAGAGTTGGCGCATGGACCCGTCGGCGAATAAGAAGCATAAACGTGGAGGATCATCAGTAGGCCACATCGTTAGCGGGTATCGAATCCGAAACCCACTCCAGATAGCTTAACAGTGACCCATTATGATGGTTACCATGTGTCGGTTACCCTTGACGAAACTCTTTCATGACGCGTCATTTTCTATCATGTAAGAACACACTTCCATTATGAAAAAGTGACTATTGTCATGGAACACATCTACGACCGCACATGTATGACTGTCTTGATACTATCATAGAACCGTCACCGATGTATATGCATGACAAAAAACATGACCTACTATAATAAACACGTACCATCACAATTGTGTCTTTTTTTTGTAGTGAAGAGTAAAGTTTCTTTGTGTTTGATTAATTGTCCAAAGGCTTTCACATTGGTATTTTTTGTTGGGTGTTAATTTTTTGATTTGCTTTGCTATTTACCACACCATTTCTAAGTGGGATTTAAAACATATTGCATTTCATACATGCATTAGTACATTTGATTAAACAGATGATCAATGTACTAATGCATGTTGCATGGAAGAGTGACTCTTGTCCAAATTAAACAAATTTTATTGGACCTAGCTAGCAAATGCTATGGCTACAAAAATTTAGATGATGTGGAAGCACACATGTTCAAGAAAATAACTTTTTAAGGACTCGTAGCAGGGTTTACCTCCAAAATGGATTGATAACTCACTACAGAAACCTACACTACATCACATTCATGAAAAAATAACCATTCTGGGAGAAGTGGTGTGTTCAAAGAGTTGATGGGCTACTACACATGCCAATAAACCCCAAGCTCGCTCTGCCAACTCCTTGATTGTGTATGTCCATTCAATTTTCTTTTCGTACGGTTACCTTCACATACTACTACCTCCCTCCCTCAGGAAGAATGTGCATGATTGGTGCCTTACCCTCTATCCCCCTTTAGTAGAGCGTCGCCCACTCACCATTGCCCTTTCTCCGCTCCCTCAAGCCTATTCCCAGTGAAATCAATGAACTAGTGGCCATACCCCACATTTATCTCTCTATTGCCCCTGACCATTCACATCCCTGCATCAAGCTTGTGCTCACCACCCTCCCTATTCTTACACCAAGCCACCCCTTCCCTCTGTCTGCCCGCTCCCTTAACTTCGACACATCACATCAGTTTGACCCTATAAACTATTATCTTCTTAAAGTTCAGTTATTCCTTCCTGATTTTTATGTATAAAAATTCCTACCGGTGGTCCAATAAACCTTAATCATGTTAACTCTTTTCTCCTTCCTATTACCTTATTTTATGTTGTTATTCAGCTTGAGCTTCAGACATTAGCTCCAGCGAAGTGTATGTGCTGAGTATATGGTATTTGAACTACATTCCTAATTAAGTGGTTGCCATGTTATTTTCCTTATCAACACTTCAACATAAACATATTTCCTTGAATGTAGTCATTAACTGTAGTTTTGCAATTTAAAGCTAGAAAGTGTGTGCTCGCTTTGATGCATGATATAATTAAGTGGTTGAGGACATAAACATAGTCTTTGAATTAGTTTTTTTTGCCATACTTCATGTGAAGATGTGTCAAACAAGGTAGATTGTATATTATGAAAAATTATGATTAATTCACCTCAAGTGACATGCTGCCCATAGTTTTAGGAATTCAGTTCGATAACCTGAGTCTGCTTCCTCTATTTTGTTCCCGGGCTCCTTTCTCTTATGAGTGATGTTGTCGCGAAACCTGAAGAGGTCGCATATTTTATCCTTGTTGTTATCTAAGTTGGTCATGTTCTTTAAGGCTCTAGCAATAGAAATTAGGGCTGATAGTGATGGTGTTACATTTGTGGTCCACCTGCCTTCCTTATGATTGAATGTTTGATATCTATGTTTGCTATAACTCTCTTTCGGCCTCGAATGTGTTGTCTCATATGTCTACCACCTACAATAGTTGGGGGAGGATGGTCGCATCGCTAAAAGTGTTGATTGTAGGATGCCTACTATTGGTTGTTGGGTCCCTAAGACACACACAAAACAAATTAGGTCCTAACACACAAAAATTGAGGGGTGGATCAGGAGCAATACTACCTCATCCAGTTAACAAGTTACATTTTAGGGCTTAGCTTTCTTGTTTATATGGATTTGTAATGTATGATTTGAATTACAAGGTCGAAAGATCTTGTACAAGATTAGCTACTTCATCGATGGGTGTTGCCTTAGTCGCCAACGAATGGGCTCTGTCTTGTAAATCGAAAGAGCTATTGTAGAAACTTATGTACCGACTTGGTTGGTTCATACTTGAAGTTTGGCATACTTTTCAACTACGCTTGTCAAGACAAAAAAAATATGGTGAAGTAATTGGTGCTACAACTATGGCAAGATTTGGCCAAAAGTATGAGTCAATGGCTATCTTTGGTTGGGCTTTGGTTGGCTTTGGTTGTAGCTTTCTGGGCATATAAGTCAAAAGTTGAACCAAATAGAAACCCCACCAAATGTAACACCGAGGCGCATAGTTGCTTACTACTCCCTCCGTCCGGAAATACTTGTCCTAGAAATGGATGTAAAATACATCCATTTCTAGGACAAGTATTTCCGGACGGAGGGAGTATTTCTCAAGTGATCAACGATGTCTGATTCTTAATTAAGTGTAAGTGAAAATTAGTGTGCTTATAGTAGAAAGTGTAGTTAGGGTGCCACATAATTAAGTGCAAATTATGTGCTTAGTAAAGAAACTTTTTATTTAATTAAGTGCAAAATTACTAGCAAGAACTAACTAGAAAAATATGTTGTATACAATTAGCTAAACTTAACAATTTATGGCCCAATCAACATTTAATAAGCTGATGGTTGTCAAACAATTTCTATATAACCCATAAACTCCTCATGTGCATTTCAGAAATTTAAACTCACATCCACAACTCCAACAACTAGTCTACCAAATGGCTTCACTGTTTTCAGAACTCACAACGCACAATTACTTTTCCATATCATGCAACCCACAACTGCTTTCCGTTAAGCCACACCCCAACCCACACCCAATGACAAGTGTGGAAGCTATTTACAGCGGCATTTTTAAACTAACAAGTAAAAAATAATAATGCCTAAAATATCAGTGGCCAAGTAAGGACTATAGGGAATCCATCAATTAACTAATTAATATATAGTTTCGAAAAAAAGACTAATTAATTTATAGCACACAACATTTGGTGTGTCGGTGGAGAGGCTATGGCAAGGACTTTTAGCTAGATCCCCAAAGATGTGAGATACCACTAGGTATGGGGCAAAGATCAAAGAGTATGTCATCAAATCGGACACCCTATCTGTGTGAAAGGTTCCCTGGTAAACGGACACCCCATAAGCAATATGGTGACATCAGCAACTAAGGCTAACGTATTTGACTAAGCCAGAATTCATATAGCATGTGATTTTACCGTTTTCACAATCTTAAAATCCGATACTTATTAGGCATCATGTGGTACGGGGCGACATATTTGTCTCTTCAGCTTTTGAAGGGTAGCCAATCGCTACTTGAATCCTTGATTCAGCTGCCACATGGACAAGTGTTTAGTTGGTAAGTTTCGCCCAGAGTAGAAGAGGATAGATGAACCAACAACTGGTCCAATGTCCTAGCTCGATGAGCTCAATTGTAAGTTTCAAAGTGTCATTGATCCTGGAAACTGATCCGAAGAGGCAATTACATATAGATTATTGGGCATAGCTAAGCATTTCTACTTTATGCATGATTACTACATAATTACACTCCAGTGTCAAGTGAAACAAGCGACAAGCATATCACTTTAAAGTGTCATTCGACACACTACCTACAAGATTAAATAGCATGCATGCTTATAAACCATAAAATACTATGCAATATTTAAAGCAAGGTATATATAAGCATGATCAAAGAGAGAGGCATGCCTACGTTGATGAGTCCTTCATCTCCCTCTTCCTGGTGGTGCTTCTTCCCGGTCATGACACCTCCTACTCATTGTAACAACAAATAAAATAAAATAAATAAACTAGCAAATATAATTCCAAATAACATCCAAATACAAATTGAGTGTCATGAGGTAGCACGATGAGGAGGTAAGTAGAGACGTTTTTCAGCGAATGGTAGGGTCTAGGTTCATCATGGCCAAGCAACACTTCACCAACAAGTCTAAATATTCTACTATGAATTATGCTACTGAGCACTACTATTACCCATTATATACTATTGACACTACTATTGCCCATTATATACCTGGACTAGAAATATATCAAGATTGAACATAACACTAAATATAGCATGGCAATAAATTAAATAATAAGACCATGGACATTTCAATCAACAATGTGCCATGCTTAAAAGTAATAATTAACCAAAATTATCAACTTAAAACAATACGTAAAAGTAGTTATAATAAATAAAATAGATCATAAAATAACTTTATGAAATTATTAAATTCTCCAAAAGTAGGAATAACAATCGAGTGATTTCCAAAATTGTTTTTGCCTGTGGATTCCCGAACATTCTATTGGCATATCAAAAATAAACTAACACCAAACGACTTTACGGAATTCAGACTACAAGGAAATTTATCAGATCTGACCCATTTTGACTGGATTTAACATAACACAAAATCTACTCAAAGGATTTGAAAACTATCACCAGCAACACGTCCTGACATCGCTTCCCTCAAGAAAAAAGAACACGTCCTGCGATAGCTCAGGTTCATACTATGGGTTTAGGTTTTGGTTTGATTACCCAGAACATGTCGCCGATGGTGATGTCGAGGTCGGCGTCGGTGTACTGCGTCGTTGGCGCTGATCTCCGGCGCTGTCCAAGTGGTTGGCATGGCTCCAGGCAACGAAGCGAATCCTGTGACGCGGATGGAATGGCCGGACCGGTCCTCAGGCGACGGTGGTGTCAGTCCCGAGCTGAAGCGGCGGCCTGGCTACGCGAACGTCCGGGAACAGATGTCAGGGAGGTGAGCAATGGCGAGAGGGTGCCGGATGTGCGCCAAAACGTGTCGGAGAGCTTACCTCCGGCGACGGCGGGCGAAATACGGCGCGGTTTTGGCTCTGGGGCAGGAAGGTTGCGAAGCGAAGGAAATATATTGGGGAAATGAGACATTGGTGCTTTCTTTATGAGGAGGTCCGGGCGTACGCGTGACGCGGGTGGCGTTTGGAGTGATGGCCGGGCGGGCGACGAATGCGTTATTCGGCGCGTCAGTTTCTGGAGGTGGATTTAAACTGATGAGTATCAGAATCGGTTCGTGGACCGATGGGGATTTAATTCCCTGGGCGGCGGGGATCACGCGTGCGCGCATGCTGCCGTTTCTGCTTTTTTTTTTTTTTTTTGAGGGGATGATGCTGCCGTTTCTGCTGCTTCGTCTTGTGCATGCATGTGCGCGCTGAAGGAGGAAAACAACGAAGCGGTGCACTCGGCTAGGCGTCCGGCCTGCTGCGCTGGCACGTGATCGGGATGGGCCTCCGGCCCGGTAGCTTTGGTGGTTGAACTTTGAAACAAAAAGAAAAGAATAAAAAAGAAAGGAAGAGAGAGAGAGAGAGAGAGTGTGTGTGTGTGTCTCAAAAAAAAAGGAAGAGAGAGACGCGATTCGGTGCATAGATGATCGAAATTGCTCTCCATGGGACATTTGTATATGATTCCCGTCCGACATTAGAGATACGGAAAGATGGGCGGCGGCCAAAGAGATACGGAAGATGGTCTTCCTGTAAACCTACGGGGAGAAAGGACCACTTTTACGGGATCCTCTAAAGTTAAGGCCAGTTTATGGAACTATTGGAGAGGTTTTTTGGTCTTAACTTCGTGCAAATGGCGGTTAATTTAGAGATAGGGGAGCTGTTGGAGTTACTCTCACTGATTCCGCAGTCTAAAATGGACACCAGTTGTTGAAGATGAAAATACAGATGCATCCTATTGCTAATTCTTCCTGCGTTTTTCCCTGGGAGAAATCACATCAGTTGACGCCCCCACGTCTTGGTGACCAACCATTGAAACTAAGATGAATTGAGTTTGAAGGCCAGCAGGTGGAGAAGAAAAGGCACTCATGTCACTGAATTTTCTCTGCAGGCTATGGCAAGGCATGTCGTTACAGCACCCATGCTCATCTTCGCTCCTGCTCTTGCATGGAGAACTGCTTGCAGCAGCCGGAGACGATGGCGCCCTGCACTTCGTTGGGCTGTTGTTGATACTGTATCTCCAACAGGGCTCAACTCTTTGCTCCGCGACTCATTCTGCTCGATACTGAATGGAAGAGGACCCTTGCGCTTCTTAGGGGAGGGGTTTCCAGGAGTAGCAAGGCCATTTGATGATTGAGGTGAGAGCACAACATCAGCGGCATTTGCCAAAGAACTAGACTTGGTATTATTGATTTTGGACGCCTCCCTCCTATATTAAATAGAAATTAAAATAGGTCACCCCATAATATGTAAGATGAATTCTCTGTGCAAGACAAGTAAATATCGTAGGATCTGCTACTAGCAAATACCGAGAAGAAATAACAAGTTCCTAGCAGCTGTAAGAAATAGGAAAAACTTGAGGTTACCAGCAGACAAGTATCAATAGTTGTAAAAAATTAATATACCACTGTTTAGACGTCACAATATCAAATATCGATACTTTTAGTGAGCCATTCTTTATGGGTGCATATGAACTACAAGAGAAGAAAATCTTCCGTGATGACGATAGTACATTATTGGCTGGAACTAAAAATTCAAGCATGAAGTTGCCATGGTTATCTACCAGGTAAAGAAAAAAGGACTACACTAGGGAGCGGCGCCGCATATTTGTCTTCCTGTGCGGCAGCTCTCTCCCATCCATTTATTGCATGCATGCAGCAATACACAAGCATGAGATCACATGAGATCAGCAAAGATTCTTTTGATTTTGCATTTTGAAAAATATTTATCTTCCAAAGCGTTATCTCAATTGGTGATCCGTTTTCATGGTTGGCCTTCTTGCGACGAGATCTTCGAAACTAGATCCCATGTCGACATGTTTCGATAAAAAAAAAATCGTCGGTACTTGCCAGATTACTGTCACTGACTTGTCACATTATTAGTCGCTTAGTTGTCACATTAAATTAACTTGGTTGTCAGATTGATGAAAAACGATATACACCACTTCAAAACTTGATTCATGACACTTTTGTTGGTTGATGCATTTTCTTACCTATTGGTGCTTGCCAGATTACTGTCACTAACTTGTCACATTATTAGTCGCTTAGTTGTCACATTAAATTAACTTGGTTGTCAGATTGGTGAAAACGATATACACCACTTCAAAACTTGATTCATGATACTTTTGTTGGTTGATGCATTTTCTTACCTATTGCTAACGCTTGAATACCCATACTGTAGCTCCACATAACATTGCAATGTTTAAAAAACATGCAAAATTATTGTCCGGTAACTATGTACAATTTTTGCGACAACTGTACATGCGTAAGATGACAACTATGATGACGTAAATGTGGCAACTGGTAAGGACAAAAATAATTTCATCGAAACATGTCAACATAGGATCTTATTTTGAAGGCCTCGTCAATACAAACCTACCGGTGAAGACGGATCTTTAATCAAATTATTGGTTTGCGAGATAAATCATTTTAAAAATTCCAAAAAAACAATTAATGTGGTGATGTCACCGTAAGGTACAAGATTATTGCATGCATGCATGCATGTGCTGTCTCTATATAGGCAAAATCCCACTGGATAGTAGGCGCATGAGAAAGACATGCATGCATGCATCGCTGCGCGCAGCTGCCGCATGGGAAGGGCGACATGCGGCGTCACCAATTAGATTTTCCCAAGAAAAAATATTCTTCTCATCTAGCTGATTGGTTACATCATCTTGTATAATCTTTTATTCCCTTTTCTTGTACATAATTTTATAATTTTAACAGATATAGTAGGGCACTCCTACTGTCTCCCTACAAAAAGCAGATTTACTTGACTCCTTATAATTTAATAAGAATAACTCAGGTCAATCTTTTTTTTTTTTTTGCGGGCTCATCACTTGTATTACTCAATCAAAACATTATTACAATCCTCAGCAACTAACTCCAGAACTTCAGGAGGACCTGACCCTATCCAAGTCATAGTCCTATTATTAACACGTCCAAAAACAGCTAAACTATCACTCGCTTTATTTTGCGAGCGTGCGACATGAGTAATACAAGTTTGGCGAAGATTTAATAGAAGTCTAATCTCATTCACTAGAGAAGAATACGCCGATCGATCGATGCCCCCACATGTGATCATAGAAACTGCAACTGAGGAATCCATCTCAATTGCTATCGGCATTTCGGTGCGTTGAATCGACGAGGACAGCCCCTCCATACATGCACAAAGCTCCGCCTCCAACGCATCACTGCAGGAGTACAAAGCTCTACATGCTGAAAAGATGATCTTCCCTGAAGAATCCCTCAAAATCATCCCCGCACCTGCCGCATCACTCGTGACAAAGGCGCCGTCTGTATTTAGTTTAGTCCAGCCCTGGCTCGGTTTAGTCCATCTAGGCGTCTCAGCCACTTGTATTGTCGGTGCATTCCCACGATCCAGGGTAATATACGCCTTACCCTTCACCGGATCAGCACTAGTATCAGATTTGACGGCCATCAAAGACTCCATATAGCTCTGTAAGAATCTGACAGACACATCCATCGGCAGGGCAGGTTTGTAATGCACCAATTCGTTGCGAACATACCAGCTTCTCCAGAATATCAGTAATATCATACACCTCTCCAAATCACTCATTGGCGCTAGTACTTGCAGTAGCCACTCCTTCACATAATTAACTAGCGATTGTAGGTGAGGGAGTCTCTAGATTTCCGCCATTGCCACATATAAATCCCGTCCAAGTTGGCATCTAACAAACGGGTGAAAATTGTCCTCCGTCTCCATTCCACACACTGGGCAGATGCTCGTAGTTTCTAAACCAATCTTATGTTTATTCTTCCATGTTGGCAGTCCATCAGTCGCTACTCTCCATGCGAAATTTGAAACTGTCGGCGGCGCTCCACAGCTCCAAATAAACTTCCAGCAACTTCTCGCTCCGGACGGCGCCGTGCTAGATGAGGCCGCATTAGACCTATGTAGCTCATCAAAGGCCAAGTGATAAGCATTCTTCACCGAAAAATTACCGAGCTTTTCAGGCCCCCATGCAATAACGTCCTCGCCTTGCCTTGGGGAAGCCTTAATCTTTAGGATCTCCTCCACATCTGCTCGGACAAAGTACTGATTCAGAAGCTGAATATTCCAAGAGCCAGTCTCATTTAGAAGGTCCGAGACATAACGAATACGGCATAGACCCTGCCTAGAAATAGGTTTGTAAGAGAAAGGACGTGGGATCCAACTGTCCCGCCACACCCTAATACTTCTCCCATTACCCACTCTCCAAATTAAACCTTTCTTCAGTAAGTCCAGCCCATGACTGATAGCCTGCCATGAAGACGAAGCATTACCGGTGAAAACCGTATCTTCAAGCTTGCCCACGGGATAGTATTTAGCTTTGAGCAAACGCGCGCAGAGGCTGTCCGGTCTCGTGATAAGCCTCCAAGCTTGGCGAGCTAGAAGAGCTTGATTAAATAGACGAAAATCCTGAAAGCCAACACCACCCCTATCCTTTGGTTGCATGAGATGATCCCAACCTTTCCAATGCACCTTCCTTTTTCCCTTCGCCGATCCCCAATAAAAATTCCTCACCATTCTAGTGAGGTCATCACAAACTGAAAAAGGGAGTTTGAACACTCCCATTATGTATGTGGGCAAAGCTTGCGCGACTGACTTTATAAGTACCTCTCTTCCCGGCTGTGCTAGGTACCCATCTCCCCACTGAACAAGCCTTTTGGTGAGACTTGTTTGAAGATTTTGAAACTTTCCTTTGGACATACGTCCCTCAGGTGTGGGGAGGCCCAAATACTTCTCCTCAAAAACCAAACTCGTGACATGTAGGGCCTCACTAACTTGTTCTTTAACCATGGCCGGACATGCTTCACCAAAGAACATAGAACACTTGTCATAGTTCAAACTTTGACCCGTGGCCGAGCTATATAAATCCAGAGCTGATTTAACATGTTGTGCTTGTTCCCTAGAGGCCTTGAAAAAAAAGCAAAGTATCATCTGCAAACAGCAAATGTGAAATACCCGGTGCCCTCCTACAAATGTTGACGGGTATTATATCACCGTTCTGCACCCTACTTCTCAGAATAGCTGAGAGTCCATCTGCCATAAACAGAAATAAGAATGGAGAGAGTGGGTCACCTTGCCGCAGCCCTCGCGACGGTGCAAATGAATCCAAGAGAGTTCCATTTAATTTTTCTGAGTACCTCACCGATGTGACACACGCCATTATCCAGTCAATCCATCGCTGAGAGAACCCTAACTTTTGCATCACTTGCTCCAAGAAAACCCAATCCACCCTATCATAAGCTTTTGACAGATCCAGCTTATAAGCACAATAACTCCTTGTGGGGTCCTTCTCCTGTTTAATATAATGTATGCATTCAAAAGCAACCAGGGCATTATCAGTAATCATCCTTCCCGGGATAAAAGCACTCTGCTCCACAGAGATTATATCATCCAAGAGTGGTCGCAACCGGTTCACCAAGCACTTGGATATTACTTTGTAGATCACATTACAAAGACTGATAGGCCTGTAATCAGACATTTTTGTGGGGTTAGTAATTTTTGGAATAAGAACAATTGAAGTTGAATTTACTCCCTCTGGCATGATTCCAGTCCTGAAAAAGTCCTTGACTGCTGCTATCACACTCTCCTTCACCGTGCTCCAGTTTCGCTGAAAGAATCGAGAGGGAAAACCATCCGGGCCTGGTGCCTTCAAAGGCCCAATCTGAAACATTGCATCTGAAATCTCCTTGTCTGTGAAGGGTGCACACAGCCTAGTATTGTCGGCCGGCGACACCACTTGCTCGAAGAGACCCACCACGGCTGATGCATCCAGAGAGGTATCGGCTGCAAAAATATTGTGAAAATAATCATTTGCAATTCTCCCCATAGCAGCAAAATCAGAGTGCACTGTCCCTATACTGTCCGTCAACTCCCGGATCTTGTTCTTCCTCGCCCTCCAAACAGCTTTACTCTGAAAATATTTTGTGTTCCGATCACCTTCCTTGAGCCAAGAAATCCTCGATCTCTGCATCCACATCATCTCTTCTTGATATAACAATTCATTCATCTTGTCCATCACTCTTCTTATTTCTTCCCTATCTGCATTCATATGCATTAGCTCTTCCAGTTGAGTCCGTGACTTTGCAAGTTCCCTTGTTACGTTGCCAAACTTCTTGCTCCATGACCCTAGAGCGGTCATAGTTTTAGACAGGGCATCTCTCAGCTGCGTCAAAGTATGGATCTCACCTACCGCACCCCACGCATCTTCCACAACTTTTGGCAGTGCCGAGTCCCCCTCCCAGAAAACCTCATATCGCCTGCTCCTCCCACCCGTCGGTCCCGGGTCCGGCTCCCCCTTGAGAAAGACCACGACATGATCAGAGCAGGGTGTCGGGATATGCTCAACTGCAGCAAAGGCAAACATATTACGCCACGCGTTCGTGGCTACCGCTCGATCCAGTCTTACTCTCACATTGGCCGCCCTACTCCGCCTGTTATCATATGTGAAAGGTAAGCCAGTGAATCCCAGATCCACTAACTCACAGATCTCAAGCGTATCTCGAAAGGCTAGCATCTGAGCTTCTGCACGAGGTGTGACCGAGAAGTGTTCAAAATTCCACATTGCCTCATTAAAGTCACCAATCACCAGCCAAGGCAAATCACTGACGGTTTTCAAGTTCTGAAGCTTTGTCCACATTAAGTGTCTGTTCTCCACACGCGGCTCTCCATACACAAAGGTAGCTCTCCACTGATCAGCCCCTTCACGAACTCTGATAATTGTATCAATATATCTATCATCTTTGTCCACTATCTCTACCACACAATCCTCCCTCCAGTATAAAGCTAGGCCTCCACTCATTCCACTGCTATCCACACCACAGAAGCCCTTAAGTCCCAATCTGGTTCGGAACCTCTTCATCTTCTCCTCCTTCTGTCTAGTTTCACATAGAAACACGAGCATGGGGGAACGCGACGTCGCTAGCTCTCGAACTGTCCGGGTGTTCCCCCCTCCCCGACAGTTCCAACTTAGGCAATTCATTGGGCACGGCGGTCCTCCTCCTCGGAGGCCGCCTGTAAAGAAGTATCCATATCCACTCCCGCACCTTCATCCACCACTCCATCTCCATGCCTTCTCCTCTTCACAATGGGTTTTTTGCCAGGTGTAGAATTAGGGTCCGTAGAGATCCCTCCCTCCACGGCCTCCCCGTTCTCAAGACGAAGAACAGCACCCGCCACCTTGCCCGCCAAGTTTGGCAAGGGCTGGCCACGAACATTGATCGAGCCGTCGTCACTAACCAATCTCTTCCTAGCTGTACGCTCCTCCACAACACGCATCGATTTGTAGTGCATAAGATCCATCCCCACAGCCAGCTCTACTCCACCCTCCCTCCGAACAGCATCATCACCACGTCCTTCCGCTGCATACGTTCTGCCTCCTCTCTCTCCCCCAACCTTGCCGCCCCTTCTTCCTCCCCGACTTCCTCGAGCAGGGCCGCCACCCCCTCTTCCTCCATCAGACCCTCCTCCCCTACCTCCCCTTGCGCCAGAGCCCACCGGATCGCTGACCCAATGCAACCAGTCCCCCCATTCACACAAACTCATTTCATGGACTCCATCACCACACTCCTCCACTACGTGTCCCATACGTCCACAGAAGTAACAGAAATCAGGGAGCTTCTCATAGAACACCGGGTACCTCCTCCTCTCTTTCAAAGTAATAGGGACAAACCTTACCAATGGCAGTGTGACATTAACGAACACCCGAACCCTCAAGTAGCTAGACGGGTTGATCTTCCCCTCATTCACTGACACTGTAAACAGAGGTTCTCCTACCTTCTTCGCCACCTTTTCAGCCAACTCCTTCTTCCTCGTCAAGCCATCGGGTAAACCCTTTATTCTTGCCCATAGTGGGTACATGTTCAGAGAATACTCTTCCACATTCGTGAAACCGTCATATTCTACCAGCACCACCGGATCCCTCCTGAATTGCCATGGTCCCCCTTCCATCACACGCTTCCAATCACCCAAACAATGGCATTGAGCCAAGAACAAGTTGGGGCCTTTGATATTGAAAGTCACCCCCTGAGCACATGCCCAAGCGTTCCTCATCGAGTTCAACAGGGAAGCATGGCTAAACGGACGCAGAGTATGAACCCTAAAGAGCGCCAGCCACCGGACGTCTTTGATAAGTTCTTCAACCTCCCCAGACAAGTCCAAGTCTTCCTCCTCCTCCCCATGCAGATTGAGACCCTCGAACGCATCCTCCAAATTCAGATCTGGACCGTAATGGTCCCAATTGGCTTCCTCCTCTTCCCCCTGATCGTTCTCTCCATCCCCCACTGCCTTCCCGCCGTCTCCCCCTTCCGCCGTAGTCGCGATCGCCGGGCCATGCCCGACTCCCGCGGCATGATCTTCAACCCTCGTCTCCTCCTCTCCTGGGTTCTTCGCCCCTCCGTGCACCCCTAGACTGCTCGGGCCGTCCATGCCGCCGACGAAACCTACAGCACCGCCTCCGCAAGGTCGATCTTCGCAGGAACAAGCTCTCGATCGGTATCTATCACGTGGATCTTGGTGGACTTCGGCGGCGCCGCCAAAGGAGAAGTTGGACCCTAAGGAAACCCTAGGGGAAACCTTCACCCTTCTGTAGATCTATCCACCGTGTTACTAAACAAGGTGTTATCGTGCCTTCCTGCATCCTCGCCTACCTCAATATTAACGACGACGTGAAAGATCCGCTGCCACCCCTCTCTTTGGTCCACCCGGCCGTGCCCACCACCATAACTCAGGTCAATCTTAACACGAGAACATACAAACAGCTAAAGACAGCAAATAAGGCACCCTAGCAAACAAAGGAGTTACTCCTGCCAAAAGAAAAACTGCATGCATATATCCTTGAAATATATTAGTAAGCTCATTATCATGGGAATCAAGTAATAACTTAGCTTAATCTGGACAATACCAGTGATATGGAACAATGCCCAGTGAATTAAAATATATGCCATGAGCTTTTCAGCTGTGGTTGTGGACACAAAAGTTCCCAGCAAACTTGGTTCTTCATGTTCTCTTAAGGTTGATTGAATAGAAAGCTACATATTTCCTTAAACATGAGTACAGAATATATCATGAAAAAACACTACTGAAAAGGACAGCTAGAACTGCAGATTTACACATTAAAGATCAAAAACTCAAGTAAGGTTCATGAACAAATAGGTTCACGGAAAACAACGACTTGCTCTAGCTAGCACGATCATGTGTAGCTGCAGCGACAAACATTTGCATTCTGTTTGGAGATAGAGTTGACAGTTACACCTCTAGATTAAGACATGCTGAATTTCTGATAGATATTTCGGAAAGTTTTCATGTTTATGCATAAACAACGTACTTATACATTTTTTCACATGATTACCTCGTAGACTTATGCTTAAAAGAGCACCACGGTGCTTTAATGATTGCTTATTGCTGGTTACTATTTTAATTCAGCCAGAACAAACTAGTGTTGAAAGTTGGAACTAACAGTTACACGTACCAGTCAGATTTAGGAAACAACAACCAACCGAAGTTTTGGACTCTTGGGCGTATATAGGAATATAGTATGCCTAGTTATTATGCATAGCATGATGTGTTCTCTGGGTCAATGCAAACAAAACCAGAGCATGCTTATAAAAGATCAGCAGACAAAACTAACAACCAAAACAGTCTTCACTAGTTGACTCTTGACTAAAGCATGCGTTCTGATGCTCCAAGCCTGTCAAATAGGTGGCGGAAAACCAACAATCCCAAGCTAAAGCATGACTCCACGAGAAGAAACTCATCATGGATCAAAGCTACTAACAAACTTGTTTTACAATTGCAAGTTCCTCGCATGACTAGCAACGACCAAAAATTTCAAGCTTCCCAACCGCATTGTCTTTTTGACACCAGATACTGCGAGCACTAAGTAGCAAGTACTACTAACTAACAATAATTGAATTTTTCTTAAATATCCTCCAATGCCACGGATTATTGCATTGCAAAGCCCTTCCACCGATCAAATAGATGAAGAACCGAACTTCCTAAAACAAACTCTTAAGCTCAGAAGGTTTGTCTGTTGGAACTGAACTTCCTAAAAAAAAACATGCGCATTGGAGTATTGTATTTGTACCCATATAACCAAATACCCCACCCCATGGCCTCAGAAGGCTCTGATCACCCAGGAAATCCCCATACCTCATAACAGATCCCGCCGGACACAACTACTTCTCCCACAAAATTCCACTGCACTACTCAATCACCCGAAATTTCCACCTGAATGACGCACCCTGCACTGCTCCATAGCATCAGATGAATCATACAAATCCAATGCAATGATTCCCAAACGATCCAAGCATGAACGAATCCCCAAAATAAACATGTGGAAGTAAGATTACGGCGCAAGAAGGCCGACGAAGGCGCGACCTTTGCGGTGGATTGGGGGGCTGACCTGGGGGGCAAGGCTTCCTGGAGCACGTTCATGGTGTCGAAGGAGCCTCTGAGCGAGCTCTGCACCTCCCACTCGCTCTCCTCCGACTCATCGAGGTGCACTGCCTCCGCCTGGCTGCTGCTGCCCCGCCCAGCCGAAGAGGAGCAGGCGCACGCCGCCGGCACCCCGCGGCCGAACAGGGCGGAGCTCTCCAGCGCGATCGGCATTGCTCTCCCCACTCGCGTTCACAGCGAGCAGTGCCTCGCGGTCAGGAGAGGAGAGGGTGGTGGCGGACGGAAGCCGGGGCCCCGTGCGCCGGCGTCTCGTGGTTCTTGTGCTGCCCTTTGCAGCAGGAGTTGGGGGAGAGTGGGAGTTTGGCCACTCGGCTTTTGTTCGGATGACGTGTGGGCCCTGGTTTAAGTCGGAAGGCAGGTTTAGCATGACAGTGCACTCGGTTTCCACGCATCCCTAACCGTCCGTCCGATTTGGTAGATCCCGACCGTCTATATTTGATGAACATATATTGCTTCCATATTTTTTTCACTGCAAATTCTCTTTATATGCCAAACAGCATATTTGCATCATTGCCAAATAAAGGGGAAAGACCATGAATCACTGACTAGTGTCAATTCCTCCTCATATCAGTCACTACCATCTCTTACGAGATCTAGCCCGTTAAAGCATACATTATCTTTGATTTTATGATTTTTTTTTGCAGGTGATCATTGAATTTATGAAGTTGAGATTGTAATATGCAAGAATTTGAAAGTCGGGTATTACTTAGATAGTTAATGAAGGTAGTTGAACCTGTACCACAAAAGACCAAATCGAGTAGAAATTATGTGAGTGTCTCGGTGTCATGATGCGCGTGTAAACCTACGTGCTGAATTTGACGTGAAAAAAAAAATTAACGTTTCTGAAAGAAAAACCATTAACATGTCCTAATGACATGAGGTTATGGTTGTAACATGCAAGGACATTTTAAGAGTCAATTGTCCCTTAAATATTGAGCGAGGTGGTTGAACGCGCACTCCACTAAAACCAAACCAAGTAGACGTCATGTGAGTGTGTCCACATCGTGCATGTCAATCTATGAGGTGTGTGTATTGATGTTTCCGAAAACAAAAACTAACAATGTGTGATGCCATGAAATTATGATGGTAATATGTTTTGAGAGTTAAGTATCATGATTAAAGCGTGAGTGTGTTTTGAACCTGTACTCCGCCTAAAAAGACTGATTAAACATTGCGTGAGTGTATTTTAAGTCGTGATGTGTGATGTTTCTGAAAACAAACATCAACGTATCGTGATGCCGTGAACTTATTATGATTGTAACATGCAAGAACCTGTTTGAGAGTCAAATATTGCCTAAATAATTGATGGAGGTGGTTGAATCAGTACTACGCTAAAAACCAAACCGATTAAATGTTGTATGATGCATCAGTGTCGTGATGCACCATAAATCTATGTGTTGTATTTGATATTTGTAGAAAGGAAATATTAACAAGTTTATCAAAAATGCTGCAGAGGCATAGCTAGCGTAGAAGCATTGGGTGTAGATGACACCAACGAAATTTAGCTGATAAAGTAGCGCTTTATAGATATTCGGTGCGTGAACCCAACAAAAGATCATAGTTGAACCCATTGAATCCCTAGCAGCACTAGACAAAAGCTTTTTAGCCCATGTATTTAGTACAAGTTGTGCAAGCCCAAGTAAAAGCCCACAGTTGGCTAGCCGCACGATCTTCAGATCGAGGTGCTTCACAACCGCAATGGGCAGAAGAAAATAAATCTGAATACTCTTGTCTCTTTCATCACCCTCATGCTGGCAGCTGGCAGCGGCAAGCCGACAATTGTTGTTCAAAATATTGGTATCGTCTCTCTCGTCGCCCTCACACTGCCAACATGTAGTGGCATACCGACAATTGCTATTCAAAATATTGGTACCTGCGATAGAACACGCTCTCGCTCTTGTACAAGTCTTATCTAACCTTAATTATCTGATTGCTTTTTTGGCCGAACCTTGATCTAGGTCATGGAACAACATTTTGTAAAAAGAACGGTCATTAGATCAAGATAATAAAGCAAGTACTTCAAGGCTACCCTTATGCGCAAGCAAACAAATGATGTGCTACTGCTAGTCCCGCATAGCCTATTATTCAGATAGAAATTGATTTAGATTAATTGTCATATTCCGACTAATCGAAAGGGAATTCCCGAATACATAAACATTCTTGATAAAGCAAGACTGAGATTAGGAGAAGAGTTATGTGATGATTGTAATGTGAGGAGCTTACTGAAGCTAGCTGAGTTTTATCCAGATGATTTTGATTCAAATAAACGGCATGATTTTGGTCCTGAAGGAATTACCGATCTTGCTAAATTAATGGTGCAAGACCAATAAGCATACTACTTTTACTTTGGTCTATCAACCTGTAAAGCTAGTACTGGTATTGCCGATTTCATGGAATTAATTGACAGATGCTTTTGATATATGATTGTTGTCAATAAAATATTTCATAAAATGGGTGATCAATCCATGAGTGATGTTCTAATTTGCTAACAGATAGTAGTTTTTTACCGTTAGTAAGTACTAATGATGATGTGACTGGTCTTTTTAAGAACATGAAAGATCGAGCAAAGAAACTTGGAAATGATAGGTAGTTTTTTACCGTTAGTAAGTAGTAATGATGATGTGACTGATCTTTTTAAGAACATGAAAGATCGAGCAAAGAAACTTGGAAATGATAGTGACTCTACATGTTCCACTTAATTGTACTTATTTACAGCTTAAGAAATTAACATGACTTTTTTGTTTTTTACCAGGAAGACCTAATCTAACTTCCCATGAAACTACAAATTTGTGCTTCTGACTACTTTGTTTGAAACGTGTGAAAAGGGGGTTTATGTTTTCATTCAACTGATATTTATTAATCATGTACTTTTACGTAACTATTATATGCGGTATGATATTTTGGTTCCTTATGTTGTATATGTAAAAATAATCAGAGGTAGAGCTATGTAAATATCACCCAGGGGGGGGGGCATTGGCCCCAGCCTTGGATAAGTTGTGAAGGATTTTAGGAGAGCTTAGCCTGGATTTATTAGCAAGCTCCGCCATTGCACGTCAGCTGGACTTGCTGTAAGCCATCTTCTCCCAGCAGAACTTTTTTCCTTTCGAGAAATTATCCTTTCTATCTAATCCATAAAATAATTATCAAATTTTCATTTGTTTGTCAGACCCGATTTTTCCACCCTGGATAATCAATGTCGGTGCTCACGCGTCCAGATCAGAGATGCGGGACCATGTCCAGTGCGCATTTTGCAGGATGCCATGCCTCGACCAACAGTTGTGTCTATGACCTTGGGTATGGTAATGGAGATAGTGATTTGGTGCACTTGGACGGTCCATCTACCCCTGCAAGATAGTTTGGGGCTATGCTCCTGCATCCTCTACTCCTCTAGTATCATTACATGTCCTATCCATCAATTTACCGATCCTTTTTACAGCAGATGCACCACTTCATGGACGGGGGAACGGTCACAAGCCTCATTTGACGGGATTTTCGGCTTCGCACCATTTGGAATATCCATTATTTCACAATTATATTCTCCTGAAGTATCGGGCAAAGTCTTCACGCTATGCATGCACAGTCCAACGGGTGGTGGTGTTTTTGCCTTTGGTGAAGCCATGGAGCCAGGGTTGATGTACACATCACTTTTGTCGTCACCGTAAATTTTCTGGCTTTAAATAAATATTTTATCATTTAGTTTCTACTTTTACCATCATTTATCAAGTGCACCAAATTATGTCCTGACCCATGCAAAATTATTGAGATCCTCGATTCATTTTATTTTGGTAGTGGTACAAATGGTTTACCACACATTTGGTTTTTCAATGAACCTCATGACCAAATAGTCATAATGGGACGAATCTATAAACCCTGAAGGGAACTAGAACGAACATACATGCTTCAGTAGATCTTGAAGTGAACCTCATGACCAAATAGAGCTATGTAAGTATCGCGGGGGGGGGGGGGGGGTGCCCCCTAACCTTGGATTAGTTGTGAAGGATTTTTTTTTTGAAAACCCCTCCCATATATTAATTAGATAAGACAAGATTCTTACAATCGTTCATTACAAAACTAGCCACGCAGGGCGGAACACTATTACATAAAACACCGTCGGACCTGCTACCAAAACTAAATTTAGCAATCTCATGCGCCACCCTATTAGCCCGCCTATCCGCCTTCACGATCTTAAAATCCTTAATAAGCTTTGAGACGCTCAGCGTTTCCCTTTTCAGAGCAGCAAGGGGAGACCTGTCAATGGATTCTTTTGCCAGAAAAGAAGCAACAAAAGCGCATGTGAAGTGTAATACCAATGTATAACCCGGCGAGGGACGCACGAAGTTCCTTCATCCACACATGTGCACGACCCGATAAAATCCCAAGACAAAATCAAGACTTCGCCCAGGTGATTCCTGGCAACCACCCCAAAACTAGCAAATCTCATGCTCTCCACGAAACTAGCATCAACATTTATCTTGATATACTTAGGATCCGGGGGCTCCCACAGACGACGACCAATCGCGGGTGGCGTAACGTACCTCCAATTATCTATCACCCCCTTACCTTTATTGCTTAAATCAACTTGCACACAGGCGTTTGCTGACGTGAAGGATTTCCAGTAATTTCCCAGAAAAATAACAGAGGCAGATAAAGATTCTTTCCCCCTTCCAAAGATCAGATCATTCCTCAGATGCCAAGCTCTCCAAAACATGAAAATAACTTGCTCGCGGATCGGTGATCCCAGCTGGTGGAGCAAAATAAATATCCAGTCCGGCCCCGTAAATCTGAAAAGCTCCTCTCCTGGAATATTCCACACTTCTCTCATGGCGAACCGGAAAGCACGCGCCTTAGGACAATCACAAGGGCATGGAAAATACTTTCATCCTCCACACCACATATAGTGCACATACCTGACACCGTTTGGTGGTGAGCAACACTGTTTACCTGGGTCGCCAAACTGTTGGACGCAGCTCGTCAGGCAAAAATTCTTATTTTTTGCGGCACTTTGGCCTTCCAAATAATATCCCACACTCTTCTTTCCTCATTAACGACAGGGCTGGACGTTCCAGTCTCACCCTTGCAATCCTTTAGATTTAAAGCCAGTCTATACGCACTTTTAACAGAAAACATACCATTTTTCTCAAAGTGCCATGCAATTTGATCACCCTCTCCAAGAGACTGAATACGTAAATTTAGGATCTCCTCAGCATCATGGTGATAGAACAGGTGCCTAATTAAATCCTTCACAACTTTTCAAGAAGATGGGATGAAAAGTTGTGAAGGATTTGGGGAGAGCTTAGCCTGGATTTATTAGCAAGCTCCGCCATTGCAGACAATAGCTAGTTCATACCCCAAATCCTTAGTGAACCCATTGGCAAAACTTCCTGGCCCCGCCCCTATTGATCTGTACCTAAAACAAGCATGAATGTACCCGGTTGGCTAATGTGTTGGGTGTGGTTAATGGTATGCACCAGCTATCTTGGCGCAAGCTAACCAGGGTGCACATATACTCTCGTGTCACATGGACCAAACATGTATGTTTAAGAGTAACATGCAAGAACATGTTTGAGAGTCAAGTATCGATTGGATAGTCAATGGAGGTGGTTGAATCTGTACTAGGGTAAAAACTAAACCGTGTAGACAGGTGAGTGTGTTTGTGTCATGTTGCGCCCGTAAATCTCCATGTTGTATTATTTGATGTTTTTGAAAAGAAAATGTTAATAGGTTCATCGAAATGCCAAACTGACATGGAAATTGAAGCAGTTCCCCCTGATAAAATTAAATGGAACGAGTTGTCACCAAACGGACGGTGAGAGCAACTGGCCATTTTTATCGCTTCTCTAGCACATCGATCGCCTGATCCTTGATCACCACCACAAACCACTGGGCCTCTGCTCTTTGATTTTTATGAGGTCATTACTTTAATTGATGGAGATCAGAGCACTGATGGTTATATTCATGGCATTAGAAGTACTACTAATTAGCAACCATTCTCTTGATCCTGAAGATCATGCATTTTTTTTTAAATCCTGAAGATCATGCATCACTAACAACCACCAGCATGCAAGCTTATACGGGTACCCCATATGATGAGCTTGTTAGCTGATCTAAAAGGCCAAATTATAAGGCCAGCTGCAATAGCAGCAAGTTGGCAAAACCAACTTTTCTAAGTGCCCTGATTGGGGGCAAAAATATCCAGCTGACAGGTGGGTCCCCCTGTGGTACTGTGCATAAATATATATAAAGGGGTGTCCCTTTGGGACAGAAGTGAGAGACGTGGTGAAACTTCTCTCAAACCCAGCTGCCCAATCCAGTGAGCACAGGAGCCACAGGAAGGGCTCTCCGACACCTTCCACATGCTCTAGCAGCTACGGAAGGAGAAGAAGAGATAGGGCTTCATCTGTGAAGCCCTAAATGACATCTCCAGTAACTACAAGGTCACTAAGATGATTTATCGATCACTCTCAGGTGTGCTTGCTTTAATAATTATCTCAGATGTGGTTCAAAACTTGAGCTTGATGATCCTGAGATCATCCTATAAGTCTAACAATGGTATCAGAGCCTGCTTGCTCAAGATTGAACCCCTCATGTTCATTTTTCATGCTGATTTGCTGCTGCCGGGGGCATGTTTTTATATTCATGTGTTTATGTTGTTGCTAAAGTTAAGATATACGCCCTAGATGCTCTTATGCAAGCAATTCATGCTCATGTTTAAGTTGTTCATATAATTGAACCATGATTAGCTCAAGTCCTTGCTTGATCTGTTTGATCAAGCTAAAGAACTAAAGGGCTCTCTCTGTTTATGCTAAGGATCAAGTTGTCTTTAATGTTTAAATACAGCTTGAATCCTTTTGAGCCCTATAAATGATAGATCAGTCTTGATTTATTTCAATTAAGCTAAAGATCATACTATTCTTGTGATCTATTAAGGTTTGAATTTATTTTAGTCCAAAGTATTTAAGGACCTAGCCCTAACAGATCATGTGATGGAAAAGGGTTTCATTTTGACGGTGAATTAAAAGGGGATTGAAGTTTTATGCAAAATCCCCAATTTCTGGAAACCCTAGTAATGAAATTCCCCATTCTACCTCCTGTTTTTTGGGCTTGTAGTTTCGGTTATGTCATGAATTAATGGGGAAATCACTAAATTATGCATGAATTTTATGGATTTCCCCAAATCCGAAACCCTAGCTTAAGCAACTTCATGATTTCTCCCCTGTTATGTGTTTATGGTTTCGGCTAAGGCATGAATTAAGTGGGGATTGATTGAACTAAGGCAAACCCTAAAGCAAAAATCCCCAAATCACCGAAGCTCCAATTTCTGAAATTTCCCTAAATCCTGGCGAACCCTAATCCTAATGAAGATGAATTAAGGGCAGTGGATGTTACCTTGGAGCTGTGGTGCTCGTCACCGTCGTGTGGCGTCGCCGTGGCCATCCTCTTATTCTGGCAAGAGCGCTTGGGCTCGTGCCCGAGCGGCCTAGTCCTCCACTGCACCGGCTGGTGGCCGCATCTCCTCGCGCGCTTGTCGCCGTTGGAGACCTGCTGCCGCGCCGAACTAGGCGAGGACGGTCGACGCCGACGTGGGGACGTCTGCTCGTGCGCCGCCGCCTCGCATAGGGCACCGGCTAGCTCCGCTCGGCGGAGCTGCGAGCTAGCCAAAGCTGCACGCAACTCCGGCGAGAGGTGTTCACCGGCGCCATCCCTTTCCTCCGGTGCGACTGGCCTCGCCGCCGCGCGTCGCATCTTCCTCGTGCGCGCCGTCGCTGCGGGTGGAGAGGCAGAGGGGGAGGAGGGGATCGAATGAGCTAGGGTTCAGGGAGGCCGGCGCTGGCTGGCTGGTTTTGTTCGGGCCAGCACGACTTGCTGGGCCAACAGCGGCAGCTGGGCCAGTAGGCCCAGGCCCAGGCAGACAGCCTGATGACCAGGGGGAGGTAGAGGGGATTCTGGACTGGGCCAGAATTGATCTCTGGCTCAGCACAGAAACTGAATTTTTAGCCTGAAGAAAAAAAAATTGTTATACATTGGGCTAAATTCTGTTATGGGCAGAAATTAAGTCAGGAAAAATGTTAAATAATTTTTATTTATTTAATGATCAGACTTTATGTGACAAAATGATAATTTTAGGGCTAATTTTTTTTATGCATGGATTATTATGTTTATTATGTTAATATAATTCTTTATTATTTTAATCCTCATTATGAATTTTTTATGCCATGCTTAAATCTTTTATGTTGCAATTCAGTTATGTTTAGTCATTTTTTTCCCTCTATGGCATTTTTATGATCATAATTATTATCATATCATTTGTGCAATATTTAATGTTCATCAAGGTATTATATTATTCTTAAGGTTTTCTAAGGCCATTATGTTATGATTAATTATTTCAAGGCATTTTATCATGTCTTGATCTCAAAATAATGATATTCCATTTAAGTTTATGATGTTCTTCTTTAATCAACTTTCCTATTAGAAAGCTTTGAGGCTTTTAATCTTAATGTGGCCTCAATTAAATAACGCTTTGAGCAATCAAATTAAATTGGGGCTTTTATGTGTTTTATGAGCAATTATGTTAATTATGATTATAGCCCTAAAAGTAACTAAAGGTTGTTGCTCAAAATATAATGTATCATTTTGAAAGAGGCCTTTATGATAAGTTGTTCCCCAAAATTTAATTAATGGTTGATTTACCTGAAGAAATTAAGTGGCCCTTTTGATCTGAATTATGATTAAGTTTTGGGCATGAAGAAAACCTAATGTTGACTTTTCATGGTTATATTTTGACGAAATCATGGATTGTCATAATTAATTGCCCACTAAAGAAGTTTTGTCCTTAAGCCATGCATATTTAATGACGCTATTTTATTGAATGTCTCTTGACTAATGAAGTGTGGTCTGTATTTACCATTCTGGCCAAAGCTGATTGGTGGGTACATGACTGCAGAATTTTATTGTTCTTGTCCACTTCTGACCAAAGTTGATGTGGACTAGTTCAATAAAAGAAGTATAAAGAGACATGATTTCAATTAAGTATGGCTGATGTTTGTCATCCTGGCCAAAGCTGGTTGATAAATATCTGACTACAGTTTTTTGCTGCTCTTGCTCACTTCTGGCTAAAGCTGATGTGGGCGGGATCAGTAAAAGAAGTTTGAATAATGAGAGGCCATAAAGTGTGACTGGTATTTGTTATTCTGGCCAAAGCTGATTAATGAATACTTGATCACAAATTTTGTTGTTATGATACACTTCTGGCCAAAGCTGATGTGGATCATATCAACAAAAGAAGTTTATGATCTGGGAAAAGAATTCTCATGCATAAGGCTTACGGACAATTTTAGGCCACAAATATTAAGGTACTTTTGGGGAATCAAACTAAAGGACATAAATCAATTAATTGATTATTAAGTTGTTGTAAGTCTATACTTACAATTGATCTATTAGCTTCCGCAATTAAGTGCCTCTGACTAATATTATGATTCATGGCTATATATATATATATATAAATTGATTAAGTTTTTTTAATTATAGCCGTAAGTCATTTAATTAATTCCCATATCAATTAATTTTGAAGCTATAAGCTTCTGTGATCATTATCATGATCACTAAGTTGTCTCCAATTAAGATGGAACCAAAGGGAAATTTTGGTTGGAGACTTGATGTTATTTTGGGATAAGTTGTGGCACGTGAATTCATTCTGACCAAAGCTGATTGGATACATGTGCCATTCCCTAAAAGATCAATGCTTACATGAGAAATTATGTTATATATGATCACTATCGAAAGTTGTGATCATGCATTTTATCCCTATTGCTAATGTTTTACAATTCAACCATAATGTTTTCGGCTGATTTAATGTTTCTCATAAATAATGATTTAAGTTTATGTACATATTATTGTTTCATGAGGTCATGCATAATGAAAATCTAATGAGCTCCCGTTAAAGAAACTTTGATTATTGAGGTATTAACAAGAATCCGATAGGCTTCTTGTTTATTAACATCTAAGGGAGCAAAACCCAGTAAAGAATCTGGGGGAGTATGCCAGTAAGGATCTGGGGGAGTAATTCCCTAGTTCTGTCATAATAAAGTTGTTTCTGGCATTAATGAAGTAGCTTGAATGGCTTCTTAAAATCTTTTGAGATCATATTGATCATTAAAAAAAAACTCAAGATTTAAGGTTTGAAGACATGATGAATTTACGGAGTTTTTTAGTTCACTTTATTATGTTATTTACGATAAAGCGCATAAAGTGGACTGGAATTAAGCTCAAAGAAATTTGTATGATGTTGTTATGGCCTCATGGACGAAAAGGTTTGAGGTGAAGTTTTTTTTAAGTTGGACTGTAGGTTAATGTTAAAGGCTATGGAAATTTTCCATTAGCACAAAAAAAATATAAAGTTCTTTATCCTGCATTCCTATAATGTGATTTATGTTATGACTTTTATTGACTTCTCTTCTAAAAGTGGAATATTTATTATGGAAGTTCGTCGAAATGTTGAGTAATAGCTCCGTCCACATTTCGAGGGGGAGCAATTGAACTTCCAGGTATGTTTAAAATCCACTCCTAAGTAATTTTATTTTCTGTCTTTATTAAGTAAAGCTAAGTTGTAGAATTATGAATGAAAATTGAGCTTTTGTTAAGTACCACTTCTAGTCAAATTTCTTAAGTTTCCATCTCTTAAGGAATAATGCTAAAGTAATTTCTAAGGTAAAGATGATTAAGAATAATTAATTAAGATTGCCCTTTAATATTAATGGCCATACATAAGTATGTCTCCTGAGTGAGATCAAAGATTTAATTATGTTCTCCATAATGATCCTCCTAATGATCTAAAACATCAAAGGAGGAGGATGAGAATTATGATACTCTGAAATAGAGTATGATATTGAAAAACTAAAGGGAGAGCAGTTAAGTTATAAGGGCCTTATGACAATTAAGAGCTCCACTATTGACATTATTAAATGAGCTATTCCTAACTCCCAGATTGCCAAGGTAATCCGTGGCAAAAGTTCCTATTAAAGTTTAAGCAACACGTCTTGCTAGAAGACTTGTTGAAACAAATTTAATGCAAATGGGAGTTTGAGGGAATAAATTATGAAAAGGTGAAATGTGATCACCATTTTAGAGATGGAAATTCCATAAAGCTTTTCCTTTTACATAATAAGGAATCAGTCATGATGATTAACTAATTTTGAGGCAATGTATTTTTGACAGTGGTACAAAGCTCAATAAGAAATAAGTTTAATAAGGAATTTACGATTGGTCAATATTATGTTGGCAATAAGTAATAGGGATATTGCATAAGACCTGAGGTTTTTTTTCCTCGGGGTACTAAGTTAATCTTGGTGATGTTCTTTATGTCTTAAAGATTCACTAAGATTGGTCCATAAAGGGGAGTATTAAGTTCATCCTAAAGGTTTATGTTTACTCCCTCAAGGGTGATAAGTTTTCTTATGTTGTCACTAATGTTTAAGATATTATGCGCCCTTAAGTTTTGAGACCGGGATAACTGGCAGACATAAGTTCAGGACTGGACCCCTGGAAAATTATTAAGAAAAGCTTTGCCTTGCTGGCATAAGCGCTAAAGTAATAATGTGTTGTATATCACACTAAGGGATTGCATGCTCATGTTTAAATATATACGGTAACCACCAAGTTGTGGACCGCTAAGGTTTTTGGCAAGGTGTGAATTTACGAAAGTTTTATCCACAAAAGTTTCACCCTTGCGGGGGAGCCATATTGTGGAGTGGCTTTACCCAATTTTCTTAAGGCATCGTCAAGGATGCAAACTAAAATTGTGGCATGCTCTTAATTCCCTAAGTACTTAAGATATGGATTCATGTCCCTGATCCATATAAATTTAAGGATAAGCAGTTTTCTTAAGAAATTCATCCCGGAACTAACTATGTAAGAGTGCAGATTATTCGAGTAACGTGTCTATAGGTACCTGCCAGACCTAAGACATCGTGAAAGATTAATTCCAGAATCGAACATGTTCAAGGCCTTGATGAATTAAGTTTTATAGCTCAACAAATGAGTATTAAATCTAAGGCATAAGTGTTGGGAATTATGTAAGGTTAACCTCTTGATGCTTAAAGTATTATGCTAAAGATATTAAAGTGAAGTATCACATTTAAAGAGGCCTGCCTTATAATGTTGCCGGCATAGAGATTAAATGGCAGCCTATTATTAAGGGACAAAATGATGATTCTGGAAACAAAACGTATTTCTATTCTTTTTCAAAAGCGCGCGCATAAGGATATGCTCAAGAATATATGAAGAGAAACTGCACTCTTGGGACCATTGCAACACCATCTCCCCACAAACCTAAGGGGGTTTGTTCCTTCGATGGAATGATGTACCGTGGTCAATTAAATCAATGGTACTTAATTGACCATTGTATTTTATTGACTCTGTATAAGTTCCAACAAAGGGATGAGCTCATAAGTTTTTTTTTTCAAGTAAGAATTAAGATTATGGAGCTCCTAAGTTAAAGAAGTTTCATTTCAAAATAAGGTGGTATATTGTAGTAACTGGGTTCTGCGGTACTAATTGGCCGTTGCAATCCTTTTATCTCGTATGCCATTTTATTGAGAAGTGGGCTTATAAGTTTTGCCTTACGATCAAGGGGGAGAATGTTAGCTGATCTAAAAGGTCAAATTATAAGGCCAGCTGCAATAGCAGCAAGTTGGCAAAACCAACTTTTCTAAGTGCCCTGATTGGGGGCAAAAATATCCAGCTGACAGGTGGGTCCCCCTGTGGTACTATGCATAAATATATATAAAGGGGTGTCCCTTTGGGACAGAAGTGAGAGACGTGGTGAAACTTCTCTCAAACCCAGCTGCCCAATCCAGTGAGCACAGGAGCCACAGGAAGGGCTCTCCGGCACCTTCCACATGCTCTAGCAGCTACGGAAGGAGAAGAAGAGATAGGGCTTCATCTGTGAAGCCCTAAATGACATCTCCAGTAACTACAAGGTCACTAAAATGATTTATCAATCACTCTCAGGTGTGTTTGCTTTAATAATTATCTCAGATGTGGTTCAAAACTTGAGCTTGATGATCCTGAGATCATCCTATAAGTCTAACAGAGCTCAGTTGTCTCCGTACAACTAATTATGTCACACCTTTGGTAAAGTAATGCACTCTCAATCAACGATATAGGCTGTTTTATTTCGAATTTGATGGACTAAGTGCATGCATGATTGCTGATGTTACACGTGTTGCGCTGTTTTATGATCAATATAATCAATGAATGCCTATCTTATCTTCTACATGATCATGAACTGTTGATTTTGATTGTGTATTGTTAGTTTTTTTTAAGAAAAGGTCATTCCAAAAAAAAAAACTCCAAGCCTCAAGTTGGCTTGGAAGCTTCACGAGCCTAAGCCGGCTCGGCTTGTTGGACCTTCAAGTCGGGCTGAGCCCAAGACGAACCTTCAAGCTTCACATCGCATTGTTGCAAAGACTCACGGTACCAAGCCAACAACGAAAAGACTTGCAGGCCTGTATATTTTCTTTCATCATGGGAGAAGCATCCTCAACTCCTCATCTACAAAATGGCAAGAGCTCCATCCAAATGGGAACGGAGGCCCCTGGCACAGCAGGCAGATGCACATCTCCCATGTGTGTGTGTTACAACAATACAACATCGCCCTTTCCACCTTACAGGTTACCATATCTCTCAGCGTATGTACACGCAACGATCCTCGCCTAGTTTCCTCCTATCCACATGCTGTAACGGAAGAACGAAAGAATTCTCTGACCCACCGGCCCTGTTTCATCCGCCGCATCTGCCCATGAGCCCAGCGACATTCCGGGCGACTTCCCTTTTGGCCTCTAGCGAGACGGGCGAATCGCCAATGTACATGTCGAAGAAAGCCCCTGCTCATAGAAAATGTCCGGGTTATAAATTACAAGCAACGAATATGTACTGTACCATCAGACTGCCTTAGCATAGGAAGTACTTCTTCATATGCAACTTATCACTTGTTGAATGTCCAAAGTGGAGACAATGAGAGTGCAAACAATAATAGTTCCAAAAATTTCACTAGCGAAACATGTACTTACTGCAAAGGTCTTTGCTCTGAACAGCACTGATTTGCCTGCCATTAACTGCAACCAAACATTCTTGTTAAGGTCCACTCGATATTTACATTGAACATCTTGAAACAAATAAATCAATTCAGCGGCCATGGCTTGAGATACTTACTTTCTGTTATTAGTTGGCCGTCAGACGTTTGGCAGAAGTCGATCTTTGTGCCCTGGAAATAGCATTAATTTAACCACTCAAGTCTGAAAGTTACCAACTACAAACTAGTATGTCGAGCCTTACAGCAGGTATAGGGATATCTTTAGTGAAGTAAGAACCAAAGGTCTTCAAGCAATGATAGTCAGTGTTGGGATTTATCTGTTGCAGAAATAAAATGCAAAATCTCATGTAAGTCTATAGGACTAGTAAGAGAAGTGAAGTGGCATCTGAAACAGCAAGTACCTTTCGCAAACGCAGGCCAAGTGACTTCTCGAATACACTGCAAAGAACAAAAGGAATGCCAGTTCAGTCTGGAGTACATGATAGATATGTGTAAGAGATTCATGCCAGCAAAATAAGATCATACTACTTACTCTCTCACTGCACCAATGCTAAGGCCATTGTAGTTGACTACCAACCTAACTCTGATATGAAGGTTTTCCCTGGAAAAATGACAACACATATGTCATTAGAACCAGAGGATCATAGAATGTAGAAGAAGTATGAAGATCCACTTTGGATTGCAAGAATGAAAAACACAGACTTTTAACAGAATGGAAGTCCAAAACAGAGAATTGAAAACACAGGAAAATGGTAGGAACAAACGTTCAGCTATACAACAAGAGAAAAGTGCATCGATCCTACGAGAATGAGTGGGAAAAAGAGGTCGGAAACTTGGAATGGACGTTGCAATTCCTATGAATTGGGGCATAGGAAACCAATAAATTGGAATCTGGAACCAACGCCTATGATACAAAGTGCCTGTGCAGGAAACAATTCTACAGATTGGAATCCTACCAAAATCCTATGAAATCCGTATAATAAAAAAGGGCCTAACTTTCTTATCATATTTCCATGATGAAAACATAGTAAACAACCACTAAATGTTCCATATGAGGATTCAGTGATCTATGGACATGTGGGTGAATATGCACCATCTGCTGCCATGAAAGTGTACAAGCAGAAATCCTGACAACAAAATACCAACTGATAGCAACATGCAGTACAACCAGAAACCAACTACCACAATAACATATATCCAGCTTAAAGAAGAGTCCTTATAGACCTTGCTCGACAAGATAATTTTGTGACGCCACAATAGCGCATGCTAAGCTTATGCACTTCAGAGAATGTGTGAGCATAACACTGGGTCAGTGACATATCAATGGAGAGCATACCTCAGAAGATCATTATAGAAATCTGGGTCATCCTTCAGAGTTGTGGTTGGAACGGAAGCATACTTAGGACCCAGCTTCTCGCAAATAGAATTCGGTTGCATATCTACGAGGGCATGGTATCGTCAGTAATCAATAGAGGAATACCAGATAAACAAATTATACTGGTAAATAGATACAAACAACCTAATCTCTTTTCAAACAGTTTACTTACATAAACCAAAAGCGTACAGGTTCAAATTTTTGACCCTCATTATTTTCATGCCTTTGAAACCCACCCCAACAAGGACCTGCAATTTAGTTTTCAATGAACTGTCACATGAAGTCATCAACAAACCAAGGTAGGACAAATGACTTAGAAAATTGAGAAGTAAAGCATTAGTTATCAATGAACTGTCACATGAATCCATCCACGGAATAACTGAGTATACCAAGTGTCTTGGTTAGTCGATGTAATACTTATCCTAGACTTACGTCCAATCTTAACTCTACATTGTTAAAGAAACAACTCTGCAGTATGACATAAGAAGCTCCTAAAAATAAGGGGTGTATACCGTTGTAGCTGGACAGGAGTCATCTTCAAGGAATGCAGGGAACTTGATTCCAGTTTTTGGTTCAACTGCGTCTTCTTGAAAGATCGTAGTTGGCACAGCAACAGAAGAACAACTTAGGCGTTTTCCATCCAAACAAGGTTGATCTGCTGGCATGTTGATATAACCATCAACATTTCCAAACGCCATCAACTCTGCAAGCATCTTCGGAGATCTTGTACATTCATACAAATATAAAATGAGAGAGAAGCATTTTCAAGTAATACAATAGAGAAGTCATGAACGCAGACAAAAAATATAAAAGGGAAAGTAGAGCACATGATGGGCAAATAATTGGTATTGAGACCTACATGTTTTCAAATGGTGGTACGATAGCAGCAAAACCAGCCATAGTAAGAAGATTGCTGGCATGTTGCTGCTCAATATCATTCCACAGTCGTCCAACGGTTGCCTGTGCAAGTCTGGCTAACAACAGCTGTACAGCATGCCCTTCTTTTAGAGAACCAAACTGCGAGCCCACCAAACTTTGCACACCAGAAGTCACTCGCTTTATATGTGAAAACCCATGGGGACTCTTGGGGTCATACGCTCTAGAAAACCAGAAGAAGAAAGCTCTGGCAAACTTCCTGAGGCAAATGAATGCTTCCTGAGCCTTCACATTTCCCGAAGAACAGATCTCCCTGCGATGTTGCAAAGAACTCCCCAACAATCTTCCAAGATGTGTTACCAAACTCAAACCAAGATCATGAGACATTGGGAACTCTGGTGGATACTGGTACATGTATCCCCCACCATGACCAATATTGGCGAAAATTAACCGATCGTGCTTCATGCTAAAATGAATATATATGAAGCCTTTCAAGCGTGTGGATGTAGGACGAGGATTATATAGTGATCTGTCAATAAGAGCAAAAGTAAAATAAATCAGCTATGCAATAACAACAGCAGCTGTTCAGAACAGACCTAAACAACGAGTAGAAATCTTAATTGACTTGACGGCTTTTACCCTGTAGGCGAGTTCATAATAATGACAACGAACATTGCAAAATATTATAAATCACACTTGTACATGTCGCTTTGGGATACCTTGAAGTCAGCTTTATGCCAACTAAATAAGAAAAATATCATCTAAAATCAGCACTCGCAAGTTGCAACATTAGCATTTATTCACAAAACTATTATCAGATCAACACCAAATGCCCATATATATAAGCTGATGAACAGGACAGTGCCGACGCAATCAGATTCCCACCTGGAGCGGGCAATTTTTAGTGCAGCAAAGGCACAAATCAATGCCCCCGAACCCAAAAAAAATCCCCAAGATAAGCATCAACCACCCCAACCGTGTTACGATTCAAACGTCATGCATACTAAAATTTGCTGAGCAGCAATCTGTGCCTAAAGGGAATCCATCACCCCGCTCCCCGCAAAATCAACAAAATCGTCACTGGCCAACTCACATTCACGAAAAAAAACTTCTCATACCAAAAAAGGAAAGCTGAATAAAATCACCATACCTATCCGACGGATCAGGGAGAACTCCGGGGCGAGAGCGGCAACCGAGGCCGGCCTAGGATCCGCGCGCGATCCCTGCTGATTCGGGGGCGCGGGATCAAAGACCAACCGGCCCAGAGCCCCCGCGCCTACCACGAAACTTGGAGGGGATGGAGAGGCCGGACAAGCAACGCTCCCCGCGGCGGATCCCCTGCTCGATCAGCCTCCCCAAATCCGATCCCCCGCGCCTCGCCTCCGCCCTCGCACTCGCCTCCCGTGAGGGTGGGAGAGAGGGAGAGGGGCGAAGAACGCGTGCTCCGGCTCGGCGTCGTTTGCTCCGTTCTCTCTCTCTCCTCCCCCCCCCAGCCGAAGCCGAAAAAGGGGTTCAATAAGTTTTGGGCTTCCCTCCTTTCCGCATTCACCGGGGAGCCCCTCTAAGCATCGTATTCTCATGTTGGTCCTTTTCACGTGCACTCGATGCGTGACTGTCCTTGTTAGGGATAATACGAGTTATTAAGGGGGGGTTGGTTGCAAAATGTCTCGTCCTTTTCGGGGAAGGTGCGGGTCGTGGCACGAGGAACCGAGGGATATTCGGCGGGTCGATCGGACGGCCACGAGGAAGGGGTCGGCAGGTGTTGGGAGGTAGCGGCCGTCGATGTGACGCGACCGCGGGAGTTGGTCCACGTCGACCGCGGAGACAGACGCGGACGGCGGCTGGAAGGGCCTGGAGCACGTTTAAAATGGACAGCTTCTTCCTCTTCCTCGTGGAAAGGTCCAAATTTCCTGGACGTGTGTTTTTCTCTTTGGACGCTGGGTCCTGCTGCTGGGTCGCCGGGTCCTGTTTTAACTCAATCAAATCAAATTAGATTTATCAAAATGTTAACTGAAAATCAAAATTTATCAAAATGTCAACTAAATCAAATTTTCTTGTCCACTGTCCATACCCAAATCAAATCAAATCTTTACAAAACTCAACTATATCAAAAAAAATAATCCTTGCCTTTCTATATACCCATACTCAAATATGATCAAATCTTACCAAAATCTAAAATATGATGGGTATACGATTTATGTCGGACTTGATTGGTGTTGGGACAATAGAATATGTATGACTCCGTTGCAAGGCAATATGTATACGTATTTGCTGCCTAGGCGGTGCCTCTCTTCACAGTGGTGTGCGTCTGTTCACTCCGTGTTGGCAGCAGACCGATCAATGTCTTATGCGTTGTTATATTTCATGGCAGTTTAACAAAAAGGAGTCAGAATGCAGAAAACGGTCCGTGAGAATAGGCACAGGCGACCTAACCCTAGCCGCCACCTCGTGATCCGATCCCTCTTGCCGTCGTCAGGATTAGCCGTCGAGCAAAGCCCGCGTGACTTAAAGGATCGAGATAGACCTATAGAAGGGTTAATAGGTACAATTACAAATTTTAATTACTAATTATCAATTTTAGGCAAGTGCGGAATATAAATGTAAGCCTAACAGTTCCAAAGGTGAGTTAAGTTCTAACAATAGATGATAGCAACAATAGTAGAAGCTCAACAACACAATATGATATATCAAGTGCAAGGTCAAGTGATCAAAGCAACCTCAAGCAAGGAGTTAGGGTTAGAGATAACCAAAACTCTGGAGACAATGATGTATCCCGATGTTCACTTTTTTGGAGGGAAGCTAGTCACCGTTGTTGGAGGGGTGGATGTTGCTACAAAGGCTCATCATATTCTCCTTGAGATATCACAACGAATGTGATTCTTATTCACTAGTGGTAGACCTTGAGGCGGCCTCCAAACGGGGGCGGGCCCACTTCAATTCATGGGTATTCAGTTGAATACCCATTATTTTTGTCAAAAGATTTCATATATATAGTGCATATTACATACATGTATGAAAAAAGAAGGAAACTGAGACAGTATGTGAGGCTAACAAGCATTCAGCCCACGTTCTGGGTGTCGTGGTTCCCTCCTTCCCACCCACATGGCCCAGTAGCCCAATACGGCAGTAACTCCTCCCACGCTCGCGGCCCATACAAAAATAACTACAGCCTGCGTCATTGCGCCATACTGTGAACTCGATTGATCAAACAAACTGTCGCGCCGCCTCCCCAAGTCCCCAATTCTGATCGCAACTCATCCTCCCACCGTCCCACGCGACCACGCACAGCGGCGCATCCAGCCATGGCACAGGCGCACAACGGCAGGGGCAGGTGCGGTCGTGTTTCTTTTCTTTTCATATTCATATATATATAAGTGACACAATCAAGCATGGAAAAAAAAGGTAAACTCGAATGGGACTTCTCTTTTAATTTCGGGCTATCGTGTTTCTTTTCTTTTCATATATACTCCAGCTTCCTTCTATTTAATCTTTCTCGATTCGGTGGAGAAACAAACCTAAAAGAACACAAAATGGGCTCGAAGAGGCACTCCAGAAGCCCATCAACTGATCCGCCTCCGCCGTCCAGATGCTGCCAGCATTACAGCTGATCCCAGCCATCGTCGGTGTACCATTATGCACAACAGATATCGCTGATAGTTGGGCTTGGAATTTTGAAAAAAGTGGAATGTTTACTGTGAGATCCGCCTATAGGATGATGATAAATACCAAGATGAGGAGAGAGGCTTGGCTGGATGGCTAGTCGGGTTCTACTAGAATGGACCGTTACACGGCTTCACGGAAATTACTGTGAAAAACACCAATCCCAGGTAAAATAAGAATGTTCTTATGGCGTCTGGCAAAACATTTTCTCCCCACTGAAGATGTTAGAGCTCACATGAACATGTCGACTACGAGTGTGGTGCGGAGGATTCTTGGCGACACTCCCTGCTACACCGGACCACCACGCCGCACCTGCCCAAAACCAGCCTACGGTTCAATATAAAGCTAATTAGAACACTTAGTGTTTAACACGGGTTGTTTATTCATGGGTCAAATCAAACCAAGCACCATATATAAGTTTTAAAGGGTGAAAATGGACTTCTTTTAGCACATCAAAACCTCATTTTCTCCTCAATAACAACACTTCTTCACTCATATCGTAGTGAAGTAGTTGTGGAAAGAGAAAAATAATGTGTTTTGGCGTTTGTGTATATATGCATATTTATTATTGGAATTTCTATTTTAATCTTAGTACTAAACTATTAAAACACCACAAGTAAAAGCTTACACGGTACACCCTCTGCTTCAATTTAAATTGCCAACACATCTTATATTTAGGAACAGAGGTAGTAGCTTTCAGTAACTCAGCAAAGACCTCGTCGTAAAGCCTCAAAACCTTATAAATAGTTAAACACAAGTAAAACCACAATTTTAAACCTTATCTATCGGAATTTCTAAAAATCTGATGACAACAAGTTCAGGGAAGTGACAAATAGATCCTCAAATCATGGTTTTCGAGGCTAGTATGCCAGTGGGAAGTTTTTTTTTTTTGCGGGGTAAAGGGAGATTTCTATTAACTCAAGGTGGCAAGTCAGCCACAACCAGTTTTACAATGTCGCTCGCACCCGAGCCCAACCAAACAGCAGTACGAGGCGTACTTCTACCATATACAGCAAGGGCAATGACTCACTTTATTCTGCGAGCGTCTAATAGCAGTAATCGATATCTCCCTAGGGTCATCCGCAATCATACTCTGGATGTCCGTGACGAGTGCACGCGAACGCGACCGGTCCACCGACCGAGCGTTCAGCATCATGATCGCTTCAGTGTTGTCCATCTCAACCACAATGGGGCGGTCTGTGCGGTGTAGGGCAAGCTCGATTCCTTCCCTACACGCCGCAAGTTCAGCATCTAGGCTATTATCACATGTGCGGATCTCTCTACAGGCGGTAAATATGATTTCGCCCCCTTCCGAGCGCGGCACCATGCCGCCCCCGGCCTCGCCTGTAGCTGGCACGTAGCTACCATCAACATTCAGCTTGGTCCATCCAGAACGTGGTACCTCCCAGCGCAGCTCTTCCTTCTGCTTCACTGTGCGAGAGCTAGCAACAGCTCCCACCTAGATGACCATCTTACACTTAGCCATATCTCCTTGAGGCCACTGATGGATACACAAGAGAGAGTTGATATACCCATGGAGGAATCTACGGGAAGCTTCGGTCGGTGGAGGGATCTTCCCATGGGTTATTTCATTGCGCACGTACCACACACGCCACATGATCATAAGCAGTACCATGCGTGTGGTATCCGGAAGTGGTTCCAGCAGCGAGAACAGCCATTCCAGGCCTGTATTGATGATGCTCTCCACCGTTGGAATGGGCCAGTCTAGCGCCATAGCCCTCCACAGCTCCACTGCTAGGGGACACCTGCACATTGCGTGGAATCCATCCTCCCGTTCCATTCCACAAAGGGGACACACATCAGTAAGCTCAAGGTGTCGAGAGAATTTATTTGCCCAAGTAGCAAGCGAGTTTGACAGCAGTTTCCATATAAAGACGCGTACCTTTGGGGTAGTAGGGCACCCCCATATGGTCTTCCAGATGGCGCGACAACCATCCGGTGCCCTGCTCGATGCCGTTGCCCATGGACGCTCGCGCTCGTCCATGGCTAGGCGATAAGCGGAGCGAACAGTGAAGATATCGTTCTTCTCTGGGGCCTATGCAATAACGTCATCGGTGATGCGAGGCGACGTACGAATGTTGGTGATGGTCACGACGTCCGCCGGGAGGAAGTACTGCCGCAATATCTCCGTGCACCACGCACCGGAGGCATCCAGAAGCTCAGAGACCCGCCGCAGTCGGCAGGTTCCCTGCTGTGTGATCGGCTTGCCCGTCGGGACTGTAGGGAGCCGACGCGCCATACAAGCCCCTTTTTTAGGAGCTCCAAGCCATACTGGATGGCCTGCCACGTAGGGGACGCATTCCCCGAGAAAACGGTATCCTCAAGCCGACCATCCGGATAATATCGAGCTTTGAGAACCTGCGCACATAAACTGCTAGGATTAATCATTAACCTCCACGCCTGCCTCGCCAGAAGGGCTTGGTTAAAAAGACGGAAGTCTTTGAATCCCAAGCCGCCCTTCATTTTATGCGCCAGAATATTCGGCCAGGTCATCCAGTGTGTTTTCCTTTTGCCTTCAGAAGAACCCCCACCAAAAGTTACGCACCATCCTGTTGAGGTCGTCGCACACCGACATCGGAAGCTTTTCTATAGGAATTTGCAAGAAGCTGAACACACATGCTTTCTTTACAATATGGCCGAGCTGTTTGTAGTCGTCATATGTAATTTTGGTTATTTCTCATGTTCTTTATACTACCATGATACTTGATGAATAGATCAAAAGTTTTTAAGGAAAAAAAAAGACCAATGTTGAACGTGGATTGTGAGATTCAGCTTGGTTTAAAATTGATTGATGCGTTGTGTCACTCCTCTTGATGCAAACGTACCTTTTTTGGCGACTTTTTTGATACAAACGTACCTTGGTCAAAGTAAACTCGGATGAGACCTATCCTTCTGCTATTTTATGATTCGTGGCCCGTTGGCTGTCCGGGTTAGCGTCGACGGTCAGATATTCACGTTTCTTTTCACGTTCAGGTTTAGGATTGTCTACTATCTGTACTGCTTGCTTATGTTAGAATTAATGGGCTAGGTCCATAACAATTTCTGAAATCTCAAATAGTTGCCCATGAATAAAATGGCAAGAGGTGGTGCTAAAGTTTAGTCCCATACCGCTAGTTGAGGAAGAGTTGGACCTCTGGTCCTAATATATATACTGCTACCGATTGCAGCCAAAAGACACACCAAAAACACCTAGGGTTTTGCCTCATCTCGCAACTTGCGCCGCCACCGTAGTCTACTCTATCTCAAACGCCGGCGTGCATCGGCGTGCGGGAGAGCAGGTCTCCGGAACCGTTCGTCCTTACGATCCTGCACCGGGAGAGGACGAATTAGGTTTTTGGGAAGCTCTCCGCGCGACTGCTCAAGTTTGTCATCACGGGTCGTCTTCCGTCCAAGTCGGGCGGTGCTACTCATCATCGTCTTCATCGCCGTCAGCAGCAAATCATCGCCAACATCGTCATCAACACCGTCGCCCCTACAACAGCTAACGAACAGTACGTTCATCGTCATCTGTTCATGTCTCTCTCTACAGCTGTTGTTTCGTGTGCGCTGCTGTTGTGCATGTTTTGCTGTTCTTCTAATTTGCTAGATTGTTACATGCTAGTCTCTGTTCTAGTCATGAATTATTTACTAAAATTAATCATGAACTTGCCTAATTTTCCAACAATTCAAAAACCTAATTGTAGGCAATTTCCTGAGTTAATTATGGTTGGATTCGCTGATGCACTGAGGCCGGATAAGTTTACCGGTGTGCACTTTAAGAGGTGGCAGGTGAAGACCACGCTCTGGCTTACTGCTCTGAAAGTTTTCCACGTTAGTGTTGGTGCTCCAGAGGGAATGTCTGACGAAAATCAGAGAAAATTCCAGAAAGCCAATACTATGTTTGTGGGATGCATTCTGAGTGTTCTTGCTGACCGTCTGTGTGATGTGTACATGCACATAGATGACGGAAAGACTCTGTGAGATGCACTGAATGCTAAATTCGGTGCAACAGATGCAGACAGTGAACTGTACATCATGGAGAGTTTCCATGACTACAAGATGGTGAATAACCGTTCTGTGGTTGAACAAGCTCATGAGATACAGTGCATTGTGAAGGAACTGGAACTCCTTAAGTGTGTTCTACCTGAAAAATTCATGGCTGGGTGCATGATTGCAAAGTTGCCTCCTTCATGGAGGAATTTCGCCACAACTCTGAAACATCAGAGACAGGAGATATCAGTTAAAAATCTGATTGCATCTCTTGATGTTGAAGAGAAAGCTCAGGTTAAAGACACTACTGAGAAAGAAGGTGAGGTTCAGCCTAGCGTCAATATGGTGCAAAGGTACCCACAGAACAAGAACAAAGGGAAGAACAAGCCTGTTTTCAACAAGCCTACCAAGACTACTACCTTCAAGAAGAAGAAGTTTAACAAGGCTGAGCTAGAGTGCTACGCCTGTGGGAAGCCCGGACACTTTTCCAAGGAATGCCCAGAACGTGCAGACCGCAGAGGGAAAACGAGCTCCAAGACTGTCAACATGGTGACCGCTAGCAATACTGATGGGTATGGTAATTTACCTATTGTGCTTTCAGTATTTCAATCATCTTCATGGTGGATTGATTCGGGTGCTAACGTTCATGTATGTGCTGACGTCTCCTTGTTTACTTCTTATCAGGTCGCAAGGGATTCTTCCGTCCTAATGGGGAATGGGTCACATGCTTCTGTTCATGGCATTGGCACGGTGGATCTGAAGTTTACTTCGGAAAAGATCGTGCAACTAAGGAACGTGCAGCATGTCCCTACCATGAACAAGAATCTAGTTAGCGGCTCCCTTCCATGTCGAGATGGGTTTAAGGTAGTTTTAGAGTCGAATAAAGTGATTGTGTCAAGATTTGGACAATTTATAGGCAAAAGCCATGAGCGCGGAGGCTTGTTCCGCTTTTCTCTTTCAGATTTTTGCAATAAGACAGTAAACCAAATTTGTGCTAGTGTTAATGGTGATGCAAGTGTTTGGCACTCTCGTTTATGTCATATTAATTTTGGTTTAATGTCTCGGCTATCCAGTATGAGTTTAATTCCGAATTTCATTGTTGCCAAAGGTTCTAAGTGCCATAGTTGTGTGCAATCGAAGCAACCTCGAAGGCCTCACACGGCTGCCGAGGAGAGAAACTTGGCACCTCTAGAACTCATACATTCTGATCTTTGTGAGATGAATGGTGTGTTGACAAAAGGTGGAAAGAGATATTTCATGACGTTGATTGATGATGCGACTAGATTTTGCTATGTTTATTTGTTACAAACTAAAGATGAAGCTTTAGACTACTTTAAAATCTATAAAGCTGAAGTTGAAAATCAACTAGAGAGAAAGATCAAGCATCTTAGGTCCGATCATGGTGGAGAGTATTTTCCCAAATTATTTGATGAATTTTGTGAGAAACATGGTATTATTCATGAGAGGACGCCTCCCTATTCACCCCAATCAAATGGGGTTGCCGAGAGGAAAAATCGCACGCTGACTGATTTGGTGAATGCCATGTTAGACACTGCTGGTTTATCTAAGGCATGGTGGGGGGAGGCTCTATTGACTTCATGTCATGTCCTGAATAGAGTTCCTAACAAGAATAAAGAGAAAACCCCTTATGAGGAGTGGGTTGGGAGAAAACCATCACTTTCTTACTTACACACTTGGGGATGCTTGGCAAAGGTCAATATTCCTATTCCTAAGAAACGCAAACTCGGACCAAAGACATTGGATTGTGTCTTTCTAGGTTATGCTCAACGGAGCATTTCTTATAGATTTTTAGTGGTTAAATCTGAGTACCTGATATGCATGTTGATACTATAATGGAATCTCGTGATGCAACATTTTTTAAGAATATATTTCCTATGAAAGATGTGCATAGCATTGCTATATTTTCTTCTGAGATAATTCCTGAATCTAGTACATATGATGAATATTTCGAACAATCACATGAGGAAGTCCTTGAGAAGGATAACAATGAAGCTCCTGTGAGGAGTAAGAGACAAAGGGTTGCAAAATCCTTTGGTGATGATTTCATTGTATACCTTGTGGACGATACTCCCAAGTCTATTGAAGAGGCATATGCATCTCCGGATGTAGATGATTGGAAAGAAGCTGTTCATAATGAGATGGACTCAATTCTTTCTAATGGAACTTGGGAACTAACTGATAGACCATATGGTTGTAAACCTGTGGGCTGTAAGTGGGTATTCAAAAAGAAGCTAAGGCCTGATGGTACTATTGATAAGTACAAGGCGCGTCTTGTGGCCAAGGGCTACACTCAGAAAGAAGGCGAAGATTACTTTGACACCTATTCACCTGTTGCTAGAATGACTGCCATTCGGGTGCTACTTTCCCTGGCTGCCTCTTATGGTCTTATCATTCATCAAATGAATGTAAAGACAGCTTTCCTAAATGGAGAGTTGGAAGAGGAAATCTATATGGATCAGTCTGATGGGTTTATGGTAAAGGGTGAAGAGAGAAAGGTGTGCAAGTTGTTAAAATCTGTGTATGGTCTAAAACAAGCACCTAAGCAATGGCATGAGAAGTTTGAAAGAACTCTAACTTCTGCAGGATTTGTCATTAATGAGGCTGATAGGTGTGTTTACTATCGCCATGGTGGGGGGCAATAGTGTCATATTATGTTTGTATGTGGATGACATACTGATCTTTGGTACAAACATTGATGCGATCAATGAGGTCAAGTCTTTTCTATCAAAGAGTTTTGATATGAAAGATCTGGGAGAAGCTGATGTGATACTAAACATCAAACTTATTAAGGATGAGAGTGAGATTACTCTAACGCAATCTCACTATGTTGAGAAGGTCTTGAGCCGGTTCGGCTTTATGGATAGCAAGCCTTCTCCAACACCTTACGATCCCAGCGTGACACTCAGAAAGAACAAGAAAGAAACGAGAGATCAATTAAGATACTCTCAAATTGTTGGTTCACTCATGTACTTAGCCAGCGCTACAAGACCAGATATCTCTTTTGCTGTGAGCAAACTAAGTAGGTTCATGTCCATCCGGGTGATGATCATTGGCATGCACTAGAAAGGGTCTTGCGCTATCTGAGAGGTACTATGAGTTACGGAATTCACTATTCAAGGCATCCTGCTGTGCTAGAAGGATTTAGTGATTCGAATTGGATTTTCGATGTTGATGTACTCTACGCCACAAGTGGGTATGTATTTACTCATGGAGGTGGCGCAGTGTCATGGAGGTCTTGTAAACAAACCATATTGACAAGGTCAACTATGGAAGCAGAACTAACTGCTTTAGACACAACCATTGTTGAGGCAGAATGGCTGCGTGAGCTCTTGGTGGACTTGCCTGTGGTTGAAAAACCTGTACAGGCTATTCTTATGAATTGTGACAACCAAACGGTTATCGCTAAAGTGAACAATTCTAAGGATAATGCGAAGTCATCAAGACATGTGAAGAGACATTTGAAGTCTGACAGGAAATTGAGAAACTCCGGAGTAATAACTGTTACGTATATTCAAACAGACAAAAACCTGGCAGATCCCTTTACAAAGGGACTATCACGAAATGTGATAGATATTGCATCGAGGGAGATGTGTATGAGACCCATACATGTTATACCATAGTAGTAACCCAACCTTTGTGATCGGAGATCCCGTGAATTAGGACCTGGGAAAAACAAGCCATTGGTTAACAAAGGAGAGTAACTAGTGACCGTCTCTAAGTGAAGATCCAAAACTCTCAGAGTTGTAAGGCTCAGAGCTGTAAGGCAGGTTGGCAACATGCCTTAATGTGGTTCTATTGGCTATGATTAGCAAAGATGCTGTCCTACAGAGCAGTCTTGAAAGAACGCACCTATATGAGCTCCGATTGTAAACGTCGCAGTCTATGAGACTTGGGTGATCTCTAGTAAGCTCACAAAGAGACCAGGGAGTACGACGTATAAGCTCCAAACTGCGGGGTAGCCTACTGGCAGCCAGGTACTGGTTAAGACTTTGAGTGAAACCTGTTCACACAAAACTAGCAATTCAAGGCATAGTCCAATGTCAAGTTGTGGACGGACGTAGCTTAAAGTTCTAGGCAGAAGTTCAACTTAACAGTCTCTGCTGAAACACTGGTATATTAAACAAATAGTGAGAGAAGGCAAATCTCTAAAGGGTATTTGAGATCTGGTGGGGGATTGTTAGAATTAATGGGCTAGGCCCATAACAATTTCTGAAATCTCAAATAGTGGCCCACGAATAAAATGGCAAGAGGTGGTGCTAAAGTTTAGTCCCATAGCGCTAGTTGAGGAAGAGTTGGACCTCTGGTCCTAATATACATACTGCTACCGGTTGCAGCCAAAAGACACACCGAAAACATCTAGGGTTTTGCCTCATCTCGCAACTTGTGCCGCCACCGTAGTCTACTCCATCCCAAACGCCGGCGTGCATCGGCGTGCGGGAGAGCAGGTCTTCGGAACCGTTCGTCCTTGCGATCCTGCACCGGGAGAGGACGAATTAGGTTTTTGGGAAGCGCTCTGCGCGACTGCTCAAGTTCGTCATCACGGGTCGTCTTCCGTCCAAGTCGGGCGGTGCTACTCATCGTCGTCTTCATCGCCGTCAGCAGCAAATCATCGCCAACATCGTCATCAACACCGTCGCCCCTACAACAGCTAATGAACAGTACGTTCATCGTCATCTGTTCATGTCTCTCTCTACAGCTGTTGTTTCGTGTGCGCTGTTGTTGTGCATGTTTTGCTATTCTTCTAATTTGCTAGATTGTTACATGCTAGTCTCTGTTCTAGTCATGAATTATTTACTGGAATTAATCATGAACTTGCCTAATTTTCCAACACCTTATATATTATTTGGCTGATGACGGCAGGCGGGCTGATTGTTGGTCGATTTGGCCATCTGGGCGGACGAACAAACCTAACGAAACAAGATGGGAATAAGGTCGAGGAGGCGAACCAGAGCCGCATCAACCGATCCACCGTCCCGCCGCCGCCGCCGCACGAAGGATGTGCATAGTTTTCCTTGGTCGGTGGAGTGGAGGGACTGGGCGGCGCTCCCCCGCGACGTACTGTGGCTCATCCTGAGCCTTGTCCCGCAGGCCGACCTCCTCCGCAGCGCGGGGCGAGTGTGCGTCTCATGGCGGCGGCTGGCCGTCGACGAGCCGCTGCTGTGGCGGCACATCGACATCGCTGTCGCCAAGGACAAGGACTCGGACACAGACTCAGACCCACCGGCAGGGTGGCAGGCGATGGCATGTGCTGCCGTGCGGCGCAGCGCCGGCCATTGCGAGTCCTTCCGCGGCCGCGTCGACGACATTTTCCTGCTCTACCTAATAGACAGGTAGGCACGCGTCGATCGATTAGTCGATCTACGATCTGGTCACACGGCATTGACACATACATCTCCCTGACCCGCGTATCTTAAATTCTTAATAACCACAGGGCGCCATTGTTGCAGAGCCTTCACGTGACGTGCCGGTACAACATGGGCCGTATGGAAAGCGAGATCTTCATCGCGATGGTGGTGAAGAAGCTCCCTCTGCTGGAGTAGCTCGTGCTGTCGGACGGCCTGATCGACCAAGACTCATTGACCGCCTTCGCCGACCACTGCCCACGCCTCCAGCTGCTCAACGCCGGCGGCTGTCGCAGCTGGAACCGTATCAATAAAACGTTGCGAGCGAGGCTGGAGAGCAGGATCAAGGATGTCCGGCTGCCAGGCCTGGCCCTCCGCAGCTCCGCTGCGGGGGAGGGTTCCGCTTGGTGCGTCCTTGGACGGGACGTTTGCGCGGGTGGCAAGTACCCCCAAATTAAATATGTGCGCATAATTGGTTATTTTGTTCAGAAGATGGCTCACTTTGGATTATAAATGGGTGAGTGATAGGCGCCCGCGGACCGGCCGAAATTTCGGCCGGACGCACCGCGCACGTAGGATTAGCGTGATAATAGCCACACGATGGGGAAACAACCGAATCGTTTTCTTCCAAAAAATAATCGCATCCAACCAAAGCAGAGGGGATACACAAAAAAAGCAGCGGTCCTCGCCAACACTCGCCATGGATGACCCCAGGCAACAAATCTCGAAGCACCACCGCCGCCGGTCGCCACCCATGCCGCCCTCGCCGCCATCGCTGCTGGTCACCGCATGCGTTTCTCGCCAGCTCCACGCATGCAACAAAGTGCACGATGCCCCCGCGGTTGCAACTCCTGTGGAGATGACCGCAGCTCCGGTGGCGCCAGCCGCCGGCCACAACGCCCGCCGTCAAGCTCGCATTGTACCTCACCCTCAATTTGCTGGACGCAGCAGAAAATCCTGCCTGTCGTAGCAAAAAAGCATGACGGTTCCAGCAAACACCAAAAAACGGGTGGTAGCAAAATTGGAAAATTCAGGCGTTCCAGCAAACCAAAAACTCTGGTGGTAGCAAAAAATGGATCTTGTTCCAGCAAATAAACACAGGTGGTAGCAAAAATGCAAAATTGAGCGCCGGTGTAAGGACCACGATGTTGCCTAGAGGGGGGGTGAATAGGCGTTTTAAAATCTTTTACGGATTTGTCTATATCCTAATGCGGAAATAAACTAAGCGGATACTTTTCAAGCACAAATCCTAAATATACTAGGCTCACTAAGTGCACCAACAACTTAGGATAAACAAGATGAGAACAACGAGGATATGAGTAAGCACAAGTAAGTCACACAAACTTACACAATGTATATCACGAGATATGGAAATGAATAATACACGCTAGCAATCCACACTAAGCACAAGATAGAACAATAGTAGGAAGTATGAATTGCGGACTATAAAGTGTTGGCCTAAATAATCTCTATGATATGGTAACCAACACAATATAATGAGGACAACAAGGATACTAACAAGCACAAGTAAGTTACACAAACTTACTTGAGCAATATCACAATATATGGGAGTGTATGACACAAGTTAGCAATTCATACTAATCACAAGATATATCAATAGTAGCAAGTATGAATTGCGAATATAAAGTGTAGGCCTAAATAATCTCTTCAAGGGAATGGCCAACACAATATAATGAGGACAACAAGATATAGTGAATGCATGGTCAAGTGACCAAAGTAAACCACAAGTAAAGAGTTAGGGTTAGGGATAACCGAAGTCACGGAGACGAGGATGTATCCCGATGTTCACTTCCTTGGAGGGAAGCTAGTCACCGTTAGAGAGGTGGATGTTACCACGAAGGCACACCAACGCCACGAAGGCTCACCCTATTCTCGTTGAGATATCACCACGAAGGCGATTCTCAACCACTAGTGGTAGACCTTGAGGCGGCCTCCAAACCTTCACAAACTTTCCGGGGGACAAATCACAAGTTGATTCCTCACCGGAGCACTCCTACCGCCTAGGAGTCTCCAACCTCCAAGAGTAACAAGATCAAGGGGGAAATGCTCAAGACTTGCTCAAATCACGAATTCCTTTGGTCAAGAGAGGGAGTGGGAATGGATCTATCTTTTGATTGGAAAATCTCTCAAGAACTCTCACGAATCTCTCCGGGATCTAAGATTTGGTGTAGGATAAGTGAGAGGGAGCCACTAGGTGTTCTAGGGTTCTTTTGGGTGGAGTGGTCGACCCTCTACCGGATTGGTAGAGGGGTATATATAGAAGGCCTAGAAAACTAGCCGTTTGTGAGTAAGTGACAGCGCCGGGCCGGACATCTGGGCACGGGCCGGATATCCGGCGGCTGAGAAATGCACACACACGCATGTGAAAAACAGAGGCTAGAGTACAGGGCCCGGACATCTGGCCAAGGCCCGGACATCTGGCCAAAGTTGGGGCCCCGGACATCCGGCCAAGTGCCGGACATCCGGCGGACACAATCAGCATTTCAACACGGTTTCTGGACATCTACGGCCGGATTTCCGGGCCAAGTCCCGGATATCCGGCCAACACAAAAACTGCAGGCGCTCCAATAGTAAAACATGCATAACTTTCTCATCCGGACTCCGATTTTGATGATCTTGGGCTCGTTTTGAAGCTAGTGAAAAACCCCAAGTCCTCACATAGAGAACCGCCCAAGATCAACCAAAATGGAGGATGAAAATTATGCAAAGCTTTTATCTTGTATTTGGGTAACCTGTTTGGCTTTGGATTTTCTTTGATAGATGTATAGGCATATTGTATTTGTACTGGATAGGAGTGAAATATGCCTATGTTGGAATATGATGTGAGGAAGTAGAAATAGAAGATGTTGACTTGAGCAAATCTATCACTAACCCCTTTGATCCCCTCTTAATAGTGCGGGATCCCTATAACTCAAGAATCATAAAAGAACTATACTAGATAGCTTCCGGAAACTCATTCTTGAGCATATATCCTTTTCGATGGTCATCGATCCTCACAACTAAAGCCAAAGGAACTAATACCTTTGACTAAAGCATTCCATTTGAGCTTGGTGTTGACGTTTATGCTTGGCTCAAGTCAGAACGATGATCTTGATCATTACACTTGGTGGAGACTTCAAATAGCTCCCCCATAAGCCATGTGGGGAGCATTGCATTGTATTCATCTTCATACGTTCGTAATGTGATCATCCACAAGCTTCAAGCATGTAATCCTTCAGGATGGCTATCTTGAACTTGCCCTTGTCAACCATGATCATCAACTCTTGATGTCATCCTCTCATGGGCACTTGAAATCTTTCTCTTGATGTAAGTCCATGAGAATCACCTAACCCTCATAGATATAGAAAACACATAGAATGGGTTAGTACACAAAGCGTAATTGACAAATTCTTACCATACCACAAGATCCCATGTGGTACATGATTTGCGCTTGTGTGTTGACCATCTTTGAATTCAATCTTCGATCTTCATCTTGGTCAACAATTATCTTTGCTCCATGAATAATCTTGATGCACAACTATATGTATATGGCATTCATTCCGAATCCATTCAATCTCCTTCTTGCATCACCCATGGAACAAACCTTTCTATATAACTTGATGTCATTGTTTCTTCATAGGAATTGTCATTCATTATCAAGTCTCAATGCATATATTTATGTTGATGGAATTCATCCATCAATTCATCCAGTATTCTTCATGCATTGCAAATGGAACTTTCCTTCAAATGTATATCTCAATGCAAACGTTAGTCCATTAGGATTGTCATTTAATTACCAAAACCATACATGGGGACTACATGTACTTTCAACCAGTTCCAGCAAAATCAAAAAGGCGATGGTAGCAAAAATTGACACTGGTTGCAGCAAACCACAAAATGGTGGTAGCAAAAATGCAAAAAAGGTGCATTGGTTCCAGCACTGGGGAACGCTGGTTCCAGCTTCTGGTGGTGCCCATTGTAGCACCACGAATGCCGGTTGCAGCATCTCGCCCCCCCCTTTGTCGCCAGCAGAGGTTGCCTCCGCCTCCAGTATCTTCTCTTGCCATCCCGATCGCTCGTCGGTCATTGTCGTGGCGGTTGCAACACGGGGGTCGCCTTCATGTTGCTCCGACCATCGTCGGCCGCAGCATCCCTACACAACAAAAAAAGGGTCGCCGCACCGGAAAAACTTTGCAGCTCCCCGGAATTGAGGTTGCAACTTCCTGCGGGGGCGGTTGCAGCTTCTTGCTAGATGGACGCAACATCCGATGAATTTTGCTCGGCAGCAGTGGTATTTGAGGAAGGCACCAGCGGCAGGGGCAACGGTGATGGTCGTTGTGTAGGGTAACGCAACAGAAAACAAAAAAATTCCGACCTACGTACTAGCCCAGGATCACTATGGAGACTGCATACAAGGTTTGATCTGTTTCGTTACCGACTCGTAGCGCAGCGGAAGAAGAGTCGATGACGATCGGCGGTGCAGATCCCCGCAGCTAGGATTTACAACCTCCCAACCGCGAGGATGTATACCCTCATCCGCCCCCGGACAGCCCTCCGGGAGGCGGTCGGACAGTCCCTCGGACGGTGTCACGGACAGCCCTTCGGGAGGACCATCGAAACACGGACAGTCACTCGGACAGCCCTTCGGGAGGACCATCGAAACTCGGACAGTCACTCGGACAGCCCTTCGGAAGGACCATCGAAACTCGGACAGTCACTCGGACAGCCCTTCGGGAGGCACTCTCAAACTAAGACCGAAACTACGATCTCTCTACAGAGTTGCACACATACGGTCTCAACTATCCGGCAGGGCTTCGCCGTCCAGAACTAGTTCCTGCCGGAACCCAGACAACCTTTTGGCTCTACGAAACTATTTTGCTGGGAGGGAGAGAGAAGCCAGACAAGTCTATGGCATGTGTATGAGAGCAAGGATGAGATTTGGGCTGCCCCCTCCACCTCTATTTATAGGAGAAGGAGGGGTGGAGGGGCTGAAATTTCAGCCACATCCATCCATGTCATCTCCAAGATATTTTGGAGCAAAAGCCCAAAAAGGTGGCTTTCCAAAAAGTAATCCAAAAACCACTTTCACTATTCACGACGACATATTTCAGCGTCCGTTCGAACTGAAAATATTCATGTGGGCTTAGAACATTTCCAGTACCCACTAAAATAATTTTCAACGCGATCCGAAACAATTCCGGTTTAGTGATTTTCATCTGCGAAAAACATCTGAAGCGGTTCCGGCAGCTCCGGAACATTTCCGGTTTTCATCCCGGAAAATTCCAGAAAGTTTCCAGAAGGATTCTGGCACCCTCCAAGAATTATCAGGCATGTGCCGAAACCATTTTGACTTTATGGTGTACTCTGAAACAACTTTTCGGTTTAGTGATTTTCATCTGTGAAAAGCAACTAAAGCGGTTCCGGCAGTCCGGAACATTTCCGGTTTTTGTCTCTGAAAAATCTCAGAAGTTACCGAAACAATTCTGGTACCTTCCAATAATTTCCAGGCATGTGCCGAAACCAATTTGACTTTATGGAATACCCTGAAACAACTTTTCAGTTTCACCGGAACTATTCCGATATCCTCTCCGGAACGTTTCCGTTTCATCCGAAACTTTTTCGGTGATTTTCTCTCAGACTCCCCGTCTAGTATTCAGCAGATAGATGACCCTTAAGCGTGTGACCCTATAGGTTCGGTGAAGTATAGACATGACCCGGAACCCCTTCCGATCAATGATCAACATCGGAGCCGTGGACACCCATATTGACCCCTATACCCACACGAATGAATATTCGAGTGAACCTCCAGTTGCCGTGTGCTATTCCCGTTGCTTCGCGATATGTTACAAATACCCGAGGTGAGACATGTTGGCATCCCCGCGGATCAACAACTTGTCCACTATGCCAGTTACCTCGTTACCGGTATTGTTCTCTTTTCTCGTTCCCGTGTTCCGGCATCCCCGTGATCAAATCACAAAGTGTCTGGCCAGACGATGATGGATACCGTAACACCGAGAGGGCCCAGAGATATCTCTCCATCGTCGGAGGAGCAAATCCCAATCTTGAGCTATCAAGTTACTTGACATACTTTTCCATGAACCCGTAAGCCGCCGTAATAGCCACCCATTTACGGATGACGTTTAACAAACCCCAAAGTTCATGAAGCAAGCATGAAGAAACTCGATACTCTCATGGTCTAAGGAATTATGCAAACGTTAACCATCTCTGTGTTATTAACCATTAACTTATGACGAATGAATCTCATAGCATAACATCAATTCGGGTCGATTCAACACAAATGTTCTTCTAACATTGTGCCCTCAAAATTGCCGGCATAGCCATGCCCATGATCAGGAAAACAAGATCATCATGCAATACTTGAGCCAGTCTTAGAGGCCAGACTAGGAATACATTTTATCGTTTATTATTCCACACGTGCATATGAGTCTTCCTCCAAGCCTCGTGGTTATTGCAGACTCGAGAACCATAGCAGTTATAGCATGGAACATAAACCTAATTATGAACATGGAGATAATCAATAACATTTATTATTGCCTCTAGGGCATATCTCCTACAATCTCCCACTTGCACTAGAGTCAATAATCTAGTCAATGCTAATGCACTTTACATCTATGGCATACTGGTGTAAAATATGCTTTGCTTGTGGTATAGCCTGATGTCCAACGGATCTGACAACTTCAGCTCCGTGTGTAACTTTGCATATCCTCGTGTTTTCACGCTTTCACAAAATTCATATTTTGTGTGGATTTGGTTTTGTATATATGTGAATCACAGGTCAAACCTTGATTCCTCAGACTGAGCTATGGAGCAACTATCTGCAATAGTGTCCCATCGACCAAAGCCATCTTGGAAGCATACTAAGTTCATGAATGAACTATATGATTCAACATCTTCTTTGTCGCTTCTAAAGCGTCAACATACTTAGCCTTTGTTATAGAATTCGCCACAGTATTTTTTTTGGAAAAATTTCCAACTACCGTGCCACCATGTTGTGTATCACAAAACCCTCAATTTAAATCGAAAATCGCATGGAGCATTGATGAAGACTGTATCGATGTAACCTTTTACAACGAACTCTTCATGATCTCCGCTTGCGAGAAAACATGTCATCAGTACTGCTCTAGTACTTAATGACATCTTTCACTGTTGTCCCATGATCAGTACTTTGATCACAATGGTATCTATACTCGCAACGACTTTGGAGTATTGGACATATCTGGTTGTTTTTACATACCATGGAATACATGATTAATCCAAACACAAGAGTGTGTGGAATCACCATCATGTATTTTGCTCATTAGTGTTTTGGGACACCAAGTCTTGCAAAAACTCTTTCCATGTGACTTCGGCAAGAATCACTCCTTGGCGTTTTAAATGCTAAAAGGTTTTAGCATCTTGTCAATATGTATTCATAGCTTAGCCCCATTAGGTAAATCTATCTCCATAGATCATCATGCCTAATATTGAGGCTTATTTAGCCTAAGCACTTCATCGAAAAACTATTTTCAAATGAAGTCCTAATTCGTGTCAAGAAATTTATTTCTAATTAACAATGTGTCATGTACACACGGTTTTTAGAAATATTATTATGCTCCCACTTACTTTCTTGAATCACAAGCATCTTCGATACCCATTTGATGAAGTCAAACCCCTTTGACCATTCCATCAAAAACGAAGATTCCAACTCCACTTTGCTCTCTTTTGTCCATCGCTGGAACTCTGAAGTTTGCATACTTACCAGCATCCTCTGGATCGACAAATTACTTTGGACTGTATCACATACAAGTCCTAGGTTTCATTTCCATCAGATGGAAATCCTTTTGTCATCCATGTTTCATATCTCATGATCGAAATATGTATTAATTGCTAGTTCAACCAGAACCGACTTTAAGCATCGCTACGGTGAAACAACCTCATCGTAGTCAACTCCTTGAACTTGTTATTGCAACAAGTCGATCTTTATGGATAAAACATTTTATCCACATCAGTTTATAGTTTCATAAATATTCGTTAGACTCTAAGTCTTCGGAAAGGTGTATCAAGGTTTTAATCTTGAATCACATATATGGAAACTATCTCGGATTGTATTGGCATTTAGCCAATTCTGGAGTCAGGGCCCATCAACGCTTCCTTGTGTATCGTAGGTATACTGTTGTCTAACAACAATATCTCGTTTGCGCACCTGATAGGTTTGCACAAGCTTTGCCTACGTGGTCCAGCTGCAAGTTCGACCGAAGTCCATACATTTTATTGTAGAGACTTCCGTATCAGTCGCAGTAGGAAACTCCGGAATCACTTCCAAGGTTTCTTTCCTTTGATCTGATGACGAAGATACTGGTTATCTCGTCGAGTTGCACTGTCCTCCCACTCGCCTTTTGTAAGAACTATTCTCTTTAAAAGCATACCGTTTTGTGGCAAAATCCTTTGCCTCGGTATAGTGGTGGGGGAATACCCAATGACTTGGGATAACCTACAAAGTAGCACTTGTCTGATTTGGAATAGGTTTGTAATCTTTTACACAAGCCCCATATTCCAAATGTTAAGAAAAGATATCACATGGTTGGGCGTACCATACCATGGCGTCATTTCAACAGACCTGATGGATCTCTTTTCAGTGTAAAAGCCGCAGTCTCTGAAGCATCACTCTTTAAAAGGGGTAATGGCAAATTTATTTATGTCATCTTTGATCTTTCCATGTCATAAATGGTTCGATTACATCTTCACGGACTTTCCACTTGCAGTGGTGTTTTGGGAGGTGCAAGTTATGAAACCCCTTTCATAACTCATCAGACATTCACTAAACTTGTAACTCAAATATTCCTTTCTGCAATCGAATTGTAGAAACATAATTTTCTTGTTATAATAACTTCTACTTCATTTTTGAAAACCTTATGAATGAATTCAAAAGATCCAGACTTACGTCTCATCAAGTAAATATCCATATATCTACTTGAGTCATTTCTGAAGATAGATAAATCCACTACTTGCAACAACATTTATTGGACTACACACATCATAATGTATGATCACCAATATGTTCTTTGCTCGTTCCTTATGGCCTGTGAACGGTATTTCAGTCACTTCACTTTTCAGAGGAAAGTTGCAAGTGTCAGATGATTCAAAATCAAACGACATCAAAATCCATCATTTTGGAATTTTCCATGCGGGGTTTTCCAATGTGACCAAATGCAGTGCCACACATATGTGGTATTCTTTTAGTCTTGCGACATTTAGCGTCAGTGTTATGGATGTATCATATTACCATCAATATTCACAACATACATCCCATCCTGGATGGAAGCATGGCCCTTCATGTTATTCATAACACCGAACATCAAAAGTTCTCTTATGAATAACCTTCTTGCAAGATACCTTATGCAAAGGGCTAGAGTATATGAAACTCTAAAATGAATTATGAAAGTAAACCCAGAGGTAATGTATTATTATCAATATTCATAACATACGTCTCATTCATAATGAAAGTATGGCCCTTATGTTATTCACAACACCGAACATCAAAAGTTCTCTTATGAACAACCTTCTTGCAAGATACCTTATGCAAAAGGGCTAGAGTGTGAAACTCTAAAATGAATTATGAAAGTAAATACATAGGGAATACACCGATGGAAGGCATAGTAACATTTACTATGTTCCCTGCGTGTATCTAAACCTCATTACTGGCTAGTCTTTCAGGCCATAGTAGTTCTTACATCGAGTTGCAACAGAATGCAATCAAGCGAGTATCTTTGTGATCAACTCACAATACCCAAGAATTAGTGATTAACATGTTTAACCATAATTCCCAAGAACTATATCTTTGACCAGCCTTCTATACATCAAAAACTTGTATGACATTCATACATGAGCTGGATATTCCAGTCTTCTTTCCTTTTGCCTTTATACTTCTAACAGTTTAACTTTTAGTATTTCTCCTACTCTCAGAAGAAGCATCCAACTTGAGAGTGGCGTTAGCCTTGGACTTCCTAGGCGTGAAAGTCTTACTAACACCCTTCGGACACTTCCTTTCTCTTTAAGTTGTTGTTTTATTCACCTTTCATCATATGACAGGCGTTCTCCTGGATCCCTCTCTTATCAGTCTAATGCATAGTAAACTCCTTTACTAACAGTTCGCAAACAAACATTGCTTTGGATATCTCATATCTTTTAGCCTTTGTCTGTCTCTGAAAATGATTTTCAGATTCCATGAATATCACATAACTATCCAAACTTTTGAAGTTCGGGTCTCATGGAAGCAAACATATTGCACTTTGACTGAAAAGGAATTCTAGCTTTTGGATCGAAGGACGAGAGTCACATGATCCATAGCATTAGCGGGAGAATACCGAAAGCATGCGATAGGACAAAGTCCTTCTCGGCACTCTTGAGGACAATCCTCACATTACGTTACCAACCGTAAAGTTTTAACCAGATATTTAACAGCTATTCAATTTTAATAGGGAAGGTGGAAACGCGAGCCATTATTCTACAACTATTTTGCAAATCACACTTAGACAGTGTTCAAAATTAATTGCACTGAGAATTAAAAGAAGTTAATTCAACAGTGCGCTCCTACTCAAATCAATATCTCTCATAATTGATTGTGAGTGATACAAGATCCGCATTTCAATTCGACGCCATTGACGGGTTCATCACTGATGACGTGAATTTCAATCGGTAGGCCAACTTGCCAATCACATCTCTATGTGACTCTTGTTCATCTTTCGATGCGTGTGTTCCGAGCTCAGGACTGTCCTGCCTGAACGTCATGACAACCAAGTGATCTCGCTGCGAGGTCTGACCTCACCCGCCTCACACATCCCTAATCGTTCGTACTCATGTGTACATGTCGTACCCCGAAAAGTTAGGTGCCGTGACAGTGCTACACTTGGGAGAACACTAACTACTTGATATTTTTGTGAGAGATCACCCTAATAAAAGCGACTACCGCGCAATCAAGAAGGGTGCATCGTAAGGGATAAACATCTCAGGCAATTCATAATAGCATGATATGGTATAGCCCTTTCTGACGGAGAAGTCTTTCATTTCTACGTCTTCGGCATTCGCGTCGGTGTTCACCTTCGCGAAGATTGCCATCACCTTGTCGATGCACCAGATAATATTGCTATCTCTATAGCTAATAAAATAAGTGCATTACATAAGGTTGACACGCAGGTCATTAAAGTGCAATCATATGGCTCCAGCCATCATGCCGAATCATGACACGCAGGTCATGTTAATCAATTTACATCATATAGTCATCTCATACATAATCAAATTATTATGAACACTGCTATACCACATCATATGCACATGCAAACCATCCTGCAAAACCAAGTTAGACGCCTCTAATCGGTTCATGCAAAATTTTATTTTACGTGGCTTCTAAGGTTTCGAAACAAACCGAAGCTACCAACGTCCATCATCAAGCATGATAATCCAAGTCGCTAGATTAACATTGCGGGGTGTATGAAACACGAGATAATAAAATCTCGAGCCCCATACTGAACTTCGTCATACGCGTGACCCCCGTGCAGATCATATCTGCATTGCCCTTTCGTCTGCGAAACATCCATCTTTCTCAACTATGGTGGAACCCAAAGAACTGTTAGCACTTCGTTGATCTGTCAATCAGCATACTCAGGAGCAGCATGAAAGGATCGCGGATTGCCAGAACTTTGTGAGATTCCACCATGCCGTCAAGATCAGGACTACGCAAATTCCAGGGAAGCAACAAGAACATCGGGTAACAGATTTCATCTGCTACCCGCACAAATAATTTTCAGTATTAGATCTCATCTACTACCTAATTATATTGTGCAACACCCATACATCTCTATGTATTCTAGATCGCAACCTGCATCTAAGCATAGCACGGCTCTTGATGCCACTGTAGGGTAACGCAGCAGAAAACAAAAAATTTCCGACCTACGTACCAGCCCAGGATCACTATGGAGACTGCATACAAGGTTTGATCTGTTTCGTTACCGATTCGTAGCGCAGCGGAAGAAGAGTCGATGACGATCGGCGGTGCAGATCCCCGCAGCTAGGATTTACAACCTCCCAACCGCGAGGATGTATACCCTCATCCGCCCCCGGACAGCCCTCCGGGAGGCGGTCGGACAGTCCCTCGGACGGTGTCACGGACAGCCCTTCGGGAGGACCATCGAAACCCGGATAGTCACTCGGACAGCCCTTCGGGAGGACCATCGAAACTCGGACAGTCACTCGGACAGCCCTTCGGGAGGACCATCGAAACTCGGACAGTCACTCGGACAGCCCTTCGGGAGGCACTCTCAAACTAAGACCGAAACTACGATCTCTCTACAGAGTTGCACACATACGGTCTCAACTATCCGGCAGGGCTTCGCCGTCCAGAACTAGTTCCTGCCGGAACCCAGACAGCCTTTCGGCTCTACGAAACTATTTCGCTGGGAGGGAGAGAGAAGCCAGACAAGTCTATGGCATGTGTATGAGAGCAAGGATGAGATTTGGGCTGCCCCCTCCACCTCTATTTATAGGAGAAGGAGGGGTGGAGGGGCTGAAATTTCAGCCACATCCATCCATGTCATCTCCAAGATATTTTGGAGCAAAAGCCCAAAAAGGTGGCTTTCCAAAAAGTAATCCAAAAAGCACTTTCACTATTCACGACGACATATTTCAGCGTCCGTTCGAACTGAAAATATTCATGTAGGCTTAGAACATTTCCAGTACCCACTAAAATAATTTTTAACGCGATCCGAAACAATTCCGGTTTAGTGATTTTCATTTGCGAAAAGCATCTGAAGCGGTTCCGGCAGCTCCGGAACATTTCCGGTTTTCATCCCGGAAAATTCCAGAATGTTTCCAGAAGGATTCTGGCACCCTCCAAGAATTATCAGGCATGTGCCGAAACCATTTTGACTTTATGGTGAACTCCGAAACAACTTTTCGGTTTAGTGATTTTCATCTGTGAAAAGCAACTAAAGCGGTTCCGGCAGTCCGGAACATTTCCGGTTTTTGTCTCTGAAAAATCTCAGAAGTTACCGGAACAATTATGGTACCTTCCAATAATTTCCAGGCGTGTGCCGAAACCAATTTGACTTTATGGAATACCCTGAAACAACTTTTCAGTTTCACCGGAACTATTCCGATATCCTCTCCGGAACGTTTCCGTTTCGTCCGAAACTTTTTCGGTGATTTTCTCTCAGACTCCCCGTCTAGTATTCAGCAGATAGATGACCCTTAAGCGTGTGACCCTATAGGTTCGCTGAAGTATAGACATGACCCGGAACCCCTTCCGATCAATGATCAACATTGGAGCCGTGGACACCCATATTGACCCCTATACCCACACGAATGAATATTCGAGTGAACCTCCAGTTGCCGTGTGCTATTCCCGTTGCTTCGCGATATGTTACAAATACCCGAGGTGAGACATGTTGGCATCCCCGCGGATCAACAACTTGTCCACTATGCCAGTTACCTCGTTACCGGTATTGTTCTCTTTTCTCGTTCCCGTGTTCCGGCATCCCCGTGATCAAATCACAAAGTGTCTGGCCAGACGATGATGGATACCGTAACACCGAGAGGGCCCAGAGATATCTCTCCATCGTCGGAGGAGCAAATCCCAATCTTGAGCTATCAAGTTACTTGACATACTTTTCCATGAACCCGTAAGCCGCCGTAATAGCCACCCATTTACGGATGACGTTTAACAAACCCCAAAGTTCATGAAGCAAGCATGAAGAAACTCGATACTCTCATGGTCTAAGGAATTATGCAAACGTTAACCATCTCTGTGTTATTAACCATTAACTTATGACGAATGAATCTCATAGCATAACATCAATTCGGGTCGATTCAACACAAATGTTCTTCTAACATTGTGCCCTCAAAATTGCCGGCATAGCCATGCCCATGATCAGGAAAACAGGATCATCATGCAATACTTGAGCCAGTCTTAGAGGCCAGACTAGGAATACATTTTATCGTTTATTATTCCACACGTGCATATGAGTCTTCCTCCAAGCCTCGTGGTTATTGCAGACTCGAGAACCATATCAGTTATAGCATGGAACATAAACCTAATTATGAACATGGAGATAATCAATAACATTTATTATTGCCTCTAGGGCATATCTCCTACACGTTGTGTGCTGGATGGAGACGATGGGGATGAGAAGACGATGGGTGAAGGAACGAGTGGTAGGGGCTCGAGAGAAAGAGATAAGGACGAGGAGAAAAGCGGTCGAGCGGGTCCACGGGACGTGCGGCGTGCGAGGGCCTTCGTGTCCGCAGGAAACAGTATGGGGCCACAGCCAGCGCGAAGCGGCCGGCCCAATTTTCGGCCGACGCGCCGTTCCCCTTATAAATGTGAACCTGTTTTTCTCTTCTTTTTCGTAGAGTACGAAATTGCGTACGAGATTGCCTCATCCTCCGAATTAGAATGCTGTTGGATGTTGGGTTCTTTTTTTTCTTTTCTTTTTGACAACTAGAACTCCCTCTTTATTCACATGTGATAACACTTACATCTTTTAGTAGCGGAGGAAGTAAAGCATTTGGGGCAACATCAAGCCACTCACTACAAAAACTAATTCTAGCAGCACGGGCTAGTTCATGTGCAACGCCATTTGCCTCTCTTGGACAGTATTCAAACCGGATAGAACTAAAATCAAATGCCAAGTGATAACAATCGTCAATGATGGCCGCTGCATTACCTGCGTACTGACCCCCTTCGTTCATGATCTCCATAAGCTCCTGGTTATCTGAGTTCACGATAATCCTATTGCATCCAGCCGAAGAGGAAAGTTGAAGGCCAAACTTCAGAGCCAATGCTTCTGCAGTAAGAACAGCATAGCAAGACTCAATGAGTTGGATGTTGGGTTCTTTATCACATATAGGTGAACGTTCTACTCCCTCCGTTCCTAAATATAAGTCTTTGTAGAGATTTCACTATGAACCACATACGGATGTATATAGACACATTTTAGAGTGTAGATTCACTCATTTTGCTCCGTATGTAGTCCATAGTGGAATCTCTACAAAGACTTATATTTAGAAAGCGGAGGGAGTACAAAAGGTTTGATGTCGAGACTCCTCCTGCAATGTCTGCAAACCATAGATCCAGTAGTATGCCCTGATAGTTTTGAGGTTAACTGTCTGAGTAATGAGTACTGACTTCGGCAAGAGACAAGGGGGGCTATTTCAGGCTTCAATACAGAAAAAATAATACCTAGCGTCTCCAGTTTTATCTGGGGATAGAAAAGCTGGATTACTGCAAAGGAATGTGGATGGTGGTGGCGAGCGATGATATGTTGCCTAAGGTTGAAATTAATGGTCAGGATAATTTCCGACTGAAGCCGTTTCCAAATCCAACGATACAAAATGTGATATGAGATTTTTGGCATAGGAACAAAAGAGATCCGAACACAAACTGATCAGAATCCAAATCCAATATATAGAATATGGTATTATTATTGTACGAAGATGTAGGTTAATCCTTTTTTCTAACCAGATAATCCAACCATTTTAATATGTCTATCTGATTTATCGGTATAATTCTAAGTATTAAATAGCAATACGTGGATTCTATATTTTCCTATAAGATGGGACATATGCTTGTTCGTGGTTTACTTGGATTATTTTACTATATTCTAGCGTGTTATGTGTTCTTAAAGTATATATGTATTAATACTTTCTAATTGTTTATGTAAAATTTCAGTTCAGATCATGTTTATATTCATTGGAGTATGCATGTATGTGGTATACGCAAATTCAAATTTGAGTCTGATCCATTATCACACCACATCTAAATCTTATATATATTTTTCCGAGAATCATCAAAATATTATATAATCTGACGTTTGAGTGACTTTGGGCTTCCACGGCTGGGCTGGAACGACCGCATATTTTTTTAGTGACTTTGGGCTTCTACGGCTGGGCTCAATCATTTTTTTGGGCTGGGGTCAAAGACAAAACCTATTAACAAGATTACTTGATGTTACGATCGGGGCCTCCTATTTGGCGACGGGAGCTCCTATTCGCGACTCGCGCGCCAGGAATAGGCCGTGCGCATACCCCCCCCCCCCCCCCCTCCCTTGCGTGCCCTCCTGGTCCGGCCCATGCGAGGCGCGAGGTGCCCCCTGGTTTTTTACTTCGAGATTTCAAAAAAAGTTCTAACTTTCAAAAACTTTCACGGATTCAAAAAAATGTTCACAGAATTCAAAAGTTCATGAATTCAAAAAATGTTCATGATTTCAAAAGAATGAACATTTTTTTAATTTTAATGAATATTTTTTAATAACGATGTACATTTTTTGTAGTTGAGGAACAAATTTTGAATTTGATGAACAATTTTTAAACATGATGAACACAATTTGTATTCAAGAACATTTAAAAAAATGGATGAACAAATTTGGAATTCGATGAACAAAGTTCGAATTTGATTAACAGTTTTTGAAATCAATGGGCAAATTTCGAAATTGATGAACATTTTTTTATTTCGATGAACAAATTTTGAATTTGATGAACATTTTTTAAATCTGATGATCAAAATTTGAACCCAGGACCTCCTTCGAGCTGCGCTAGCTACGGTAGCCACTCGACCACAAACAACGACATGGTTAACTACAACCTTTTTACTTCTTCTTCTTGTTATATTTTTTCTTATTCTTTTTCCTTTTTCTTTTCTTTTTTAATTTTAAATTACACGAATTTTTCTCAATACTTGTGAACTTTTTCCAAAATTGATGTGATTTTTTTTCAAATCGATGAACATTTTTCAAATTTGTGAACTTTTTGCAAAATCAATGAACTTTTTTTCAAATTCGATGAACTTTTTCAAAATCAATGAACATTTTTTCGAATTTGATGATTTTTTTTTTCAAAATCGATGAACTTTTTATCAAAATTGATGAACTATTCTTTCAAAATGGATGAACTTTTTAAATTTTGTGAACTTTTTGTTTCAAATTCGATGAACTTTTTCAAATTTGATGAACTTTTTTCAAATTTGATGAACTTTTTTTGAAATTTGATGAACTTGTTTTTCAAAATAGATTAACTCTTTTCAAATTTCATCAACTTTTTTCAAAACCGATGATTTTTTTTTTCAAATTCGTGAACTTTTTTTAAAGGTTGTGGACTTTCTTTCATGAACATATTTGTATTCACTAATTTTTTCAAATTTTTCCGGAATCTTTTTCTATTTTTGTCAAAAATCAACGGTTGACCGGTCAACTGGCCAACTAGCGACCGGTCAACCGTGATCGAGGGAACAAGGTTTTTTTTTTGAGTTGATCGAGGGAACGAGGTGATCGAGCGAACTAGGCGACGTGGGACAAGCGAAAGATGCGAGCTGGGCCGGCCCAGTTTGCCAGCGCGTAGGAGCCAGAACTGGTAACCGGCGCTAAAGGCGCCCATTAGGAGCTCCCATTGGCGACCTACGCACCAAGTAGGGAGGAAACGCGCACCCATCTACTCCACTGCACAGTTTTGGGCTAGCCCATGTGAGGGCGAGACGCCCCTGTTTTTATTATTTAATATTTTTTCATTTTTGTTTTTATTTTTTCTACTTTAAAATAAACAATGTAGAAATTTGAAAAAATTGGTTTAGAAAACACAAAGTGCTCAAAATTTAAAAAATATTCATGATTTTCAATGAATGTTCGGGAAGTAATAAAATGTTTACAGATTCAATCATTATTCGTGATTTTCAAAAAAAAAAATCCACATATTCAAAAATTGTTCACGAGTTTGAAACTAATGTTCAACAAATCAAAAAATGTTCATGTATTCCAAAAATGTTCGTGAATTTGAAAAAAGTTCTTGAATTAACAAATTCATTAATTTTTAAATTTGTTTAAAAATTCAGAAAATAGTCCCAAATTTCAAAAATTGTTCCAAAAAAATCAATAAAAGTTCATCAATTCAAAAAGTGATCGCCGATTCAAAAAAATTTCATGAATTTTTAAAATGTTCATGCATTTCAAGAAGAATATAAATACATGTTTGCGAATTTTAAAAAAAATTCACAAATTTCATAAAATGTTTGTTGTTTGAAAAAATGTTCTGCTGATTCAAAAAATGTTCACGAGTTTAAAAACAAATGTTCATGATTGGCACTAGGTCGCTAACCTACACGCGGAATAGGAACCGCCGTTACGATCGGCACTTGTGCAAGCCCTTACACGGGAGCTCTGTCCCTGACACCAACCATGATTTTATTCATGTTCATGTCGTCCTGCTTGCATGCTTGCCATGAAAATCCATTTTCTTCTCACCACCTCGGTCATATGAAAGCAGCAATGAACTGAACATTGAGATCCAACTTCTTCTCCACAAGAGAGGTGGCGGCCACAACGTACTAGAGCCTTGAGGGTCGGTGTGCTACTCAGCGGCGATGGGGATTCTGTTATACTCATGCATGGAATTATTATTTTTGAACACAGTATGAGCGCATGGGGATTCTGTTATGCATGAGTATAACAGAATCCCCATCGCTACAGGAGGATATATTCATCTCTTTCCATTTTTTTGCACATGACACAAAATAATATTATAATTTCCTTTCATTCCCTACGTCTATGTTCTTGTTTTGAAAATAGGTTTGCTAAAGCAGATCTAGATGTGCTCTAAGTATTGCACATCTAAGTTGTATGTCATTGGTTTTACGCTAAGATTTGTGCAAGCATTTTATTTATTTATTTTTTGTCGTTTGATTGAGTCACTTAGATGTGCAATAAGTAGGGCACACCTAGATGTGCCCTAGACAGACCCAAAAACTTTTGAAAATACTGCAAATGCGAAATGGACGATTTCACAGTTTATGTTTCAAAGCGAACCAAGCATGCATCATAGTTTAAGGTTTATAAAGGACTTATTCTACCACATCAAAAGGCATTACTTTCTCCTTATCAACACTCAGCTCCGAATTTATACTATGTTTTAGTTATTAAATACCAGTTGCTATGGAGAAAAAAGTGTGTTAGTTACGGCGAAACGACTCCTTCGCGATCGGCCGCTGCAGCGAGCGATCCAATCCAGCTCAAGTAATCAGCCGACTAGACTTTCCGTCAAGGTCCACCACGTGAGACTTCAAGCGCATACACATGCAAAGGCTGGGTAAGGCAGCAGGGAGCGGCCCCACCCAAATCAACACTAATCGCCCCCCTCCCCCTGATTTTCAGGGGGGCCCGCCTCTAATTAATTCACCCCTAATTAATCTATGTAGTTAAGTCACTTTCCAAATTGGAGCCTGTCGGGAAACGAGCGTTGCAACGCTCGCGCGCCAGATAGCCACGCCTAGTTACGGTTATTTCATATAGTTGCTATGGAGGTTCATCTATGAGTATGATGACATGAGTGGTTTTTTTACGGCTAATTCGCAACGATCACGCTATTTTTCTTTGGAAAACGTTTCACACCGGGGCGCCGGCCGAAGCTTCGGCCGGTTGCACCCGCGCACTCGGTTAGCTTAGGCCCACCTCCCATCCCTTATCCCCGCATCTCTTTTTCTCCTCCGCTGCTTTCTTTCTTTTTCCTGCTCTCGCCATGGCGTCCAGTGCATGTCCCCTCACCACCGCATGCGGAGCACACCGCCGTTGAAGGTCCGACCGCCTACTGCTGCCAGACCTCCCTCCCCAGTGATGCGAGCATCTCTCTCCTTTTTCCCGCTTCAAAGCTGCCCTCTAGCTACTGCATGTACAGAGGGCGTCACGCACTTCACCGCGTCCCGGCGGTTGATGCATGGGGCTGCTGGCGGTTCCGCCTCGCCGGAATGCCCTCAGGGCGTTGCTGCAAGCAGGGGCACCGGCGGCCCGCGCTCATGGCGGAGACCGTGGACGACGACGGGGAAGGTGCCGCGGTGTACTTTCGTCCATGTCCTCGTTTCCTCCCTCGCGGTCGGGTGCTGCGACCGGCGAGACCGGGAGCTGTAACCGTGCCTTGGTTTTGCTGGAACCGGTGACCGCGGCGAGGTGCGGAGTCACAGCGGCAATTTGGACTGGCGGGGCGGGGATGCTGCAACCGTGAACCTGATTTGCTGGAACGGACGGGGAGGTTTGCTGGAACCAGCACCCAAAAATGCTACTACCGGAGTTCATCCTCAGGGCGTTGCTACAACCAAATCCTGTTTTTTTTTGTTTTTGAGGGAAACCAAATCCTGTTTTTGCTACCACGGGCGATTTTTTTTGCTACATGCATGCACGACGGGGTTGGTTGACGGTGGCAATGCCTTTTTGTTTTGCTGCAACCGTCTAAGAGTTTTGCTGGAACAGGTGTACAAATTTGCTGGAACGAGCTTTTTCTTTTTATTTTCGACGGTGACCATGGTGACCATGGCGACCACGAGGGGTGAGCTGACTTGCTGCAACCGGCAAACAAAAAGCTGCCACCGTTGAGCTGATTTGCTATGAAGGGGAATCGGCGGAATCAAATGCTACTACCGGGGCAAACAGAAAAGCTGGAACCGGCGATTCAGAAGCTCCATCGACAGAAGAAAATGTTTCAATCGGTGAACTAAAAAGCTGGAACCAGCGGAATCAATTGCTACTATGGGCAAAACAAAAAGGATGGTGCAGGCTGAAACTGCTGAGGCAGTGTTGTGACGGCGGTGCCCATGCCAGCGCAGACGCTGTGACTGGCGCGACGACGTGCTTGGACCGGGTGTCTCTTTTTGCTGCAATCGGCAGGGAGCGGGGATTCCATGCGGAACCGTAGTGCCCAAGATGGCTGGCTAGAGGTAGAAGCTAGGACCGGCGGCAAGCAGCGGAGGGCAACGCTGCGCGGGTGCGAGCAGCCGGCGGCTGTGCCCTCGCTGGAGCTGTGCACGGGGGGTGGAGTTGCGTGCTGATGAGGCGGGTTTTTTTTTCCATGCGCACGGGATGAGCTGCGCTGTGTGAGTCGTGAAAGAAGATAAGAATCTGACGGTCGTCGCTAATCTAATCGAAGGGTTGCTAGTCGACCGGTCTAAATTTGGGCCGGCACACCGGCGCAGAGTACTGCCCTTTTTCTTTGCTATATTCCATGATTAGTGGCCACTGGCCGTTATGTTTCTTCCCTCTACTTTGCTGATTCGTTTGGAATGGCTTATCATTCGCACCTGCCGCGTGATAGCTTCCATCTATTTGATCTGGCGGTAGGACGACTGCGGCTCCACCCGTTTCCGCGAAGAAACAAACCTAAAGGATGGGCTCAAATAGCCGAACTAGAAGCCCATCAATCGATCCGCCTCCGCCGTCCCGCCGCCGCTTGACAGTGGCCGCAGCAAGGACTTGCGTGATCTTCCTTGCTCGGCGGGGTGGAGCGACTGGGCGGTGCTGCCCCGCGACGTCCTGTGGGTCATCCTGAGCCTGCTCCCGCAAGCCGACGTCCTAGGCGGAGCGGGTCTCGCGCGCGCCTCGTGGTGGAGGGCGGCCCTCGACGAGCCGCTGCTGTGGCGACGCATCAACCTCGCCGCCGATGAGGACGAGGACAAGGACACAAACCCTCCGGCGGCCTGACGGGTGACGGCGCGTACTGCCGTGCATCGCAGCGACGGTCGTTGCGAGTCCTACCGCGGCCGCGTCGACGGTGATTTCCTGCTCTTCCTTGCCCGCAGGTACACGCCTCGATTGATCCATCTCGTCTCACTACCGGAAAAAGGCACGTTCCCGACGGCCCCGACTATGCCGACGGGGGCTGTCGGCATAGCTGGCGGTATGCCGACGGCCTAAGGCAAACCGTCGACGTAGTTCGGCCGTCGGCATACCGCCATCTATGTCGACGGGGGCCGTCGGCGTAACGAAGCCGTCCACATAGGCCGTGATATGCCTACGGTGGCCGTTGGCATAGACAGGCCGTCGGCATATATGTGGTCCCGGCCAGCCGGTGGTTAACTGCCGTTTGACGCCGTCAAATATATGCCGACGGCCCTAACGGCGGCCGTCGGCATAGATATGCCGACGTCAAAGCTGTCGGCATAGCTTTTGCCACGTCATCGATCCGGGGCATAGCTATGCCGACGGCTTTGCCGTCGGCATAGCTATGCATTATTTTATAATTATTATTATTACTTTTTTATTTTTTTCCTAAATTGAAATTTGATTAATTTAAATGTGCCTTATCTAAACATAAACATACATAGATACACCACGTGTGTCTGTTGGCCCCAGTTTGCCGCCCGGTCAACACTTCTAGGGTTAGACGGGACGGGGTACTTGGGGGGTAGCTATGCCGCCAGGTCTTGCGCTGGGCCCTCTTACACGTCTGGAAGTGTGGTGGCAGGTGCAAGCACCCGGACCGATGGACATTTTCACCTGGTTGTGATAGGCCAGCCCATAGGCACACTTCGGATCAAGGTCCGGGCACAACCCACCGCAAGATTCCCTCCGTGTCTGCCCGACGGGGCCGTTTCCCCCCTCCGTGCGACGGCGGCAGCGACGTCCGTGAGGGGGGTCACACTACGGAGCCGCGTGCCGGGTGCTTGCACCTACCACCACACTTCCAGACGTGTAAGAGGGCCTAGCGCAAGACCTGGCGGCATAGCTACCCCCCCAAGTACCCCGTCACGTCTAACCCTGGCACTGTTGACCGACGGATCTAGGCCTTTGACTTTCGCCGGACGGGGTTTGACCGATGGACATTTTCACCTGTCTGTGATAGGCCAGCCCATAGGTACACTTCGGATCAAGGTCTGGGCACAACCCACCGCAAGATTCCCTCCGTGTCTGCCCGACGTGGCCGTTTCCCCCCTCCGTGCGACGGCGGCAGCGACGTCCGTGAGGGGGGTCACACTACGGAGCCGCGTGCCGGGTGCTTGCACCTGCCACCACACTTCCAGACGTGTAAGAGGGCCCAATGCAAGACCTGTCGGCATAGCTACGCCCCCAAGTACCCCGTCATGTCTAACCCTGGCACTGTTGACCGGCGGATCTAGGCCTTTGACTTTCACCGGACGGGGTTTGACCGATGGACATTTTCACCTGGTTGTGATAGGCCAGCCCATAGGTACACTTCGGATCAAGGTCCGGGCACAACCCACCGCAAGATTCCCTCCGTGTCTGCCCGACGTGGCCGTTTCCCGCCTCCGTGCGACGGCGGCAGCGATGTCCGTGAGGGGGGTCACACTACGGAGCCGCGTGTCGGGTGCTTGCACCTGCCACCACACTTCCAGACGTGTAAGAGGGCCCAGCGCAAGACCTGGCGGCATAGCTACCCCCCAAGTACCCCGTCACGTCTAACCCTGGCACTGTTGACCGGCGGATCTAGGCCTTTGACTTTCGCCGGACGGGGTTTGACCGATGGACATTTTCACCTGGCTGTGATAGGCCAGCCCATAGGTACACTTCGGATCAAGGTCCGGGCACAACCCACCGCAAGATTCCCTCCGTGTCTGCCCGACGTGGCCGTTTCCCCCCTCCGTGCGACGGCGGCAGCGACGTCCGTGAGGGGGGTCACACTACGAAGCCGCGTTCCGGGTGCTTGCACCTGCCACCACAGTTCCAGACGTGTAAGAGGGCCCAGCGCAAGACCTGGCGACATAGCTACCCCCAAGTACCCCGTCCCGTCTAACCCTGGCATTGTTGACCGGGTGGCAAACTGGGCCCAACAGACACGCGTGGTGTATCTATATATGTTTATGTTTAGATAAGGCACATTTAAATTAATCAAATTTTAAATTAGGGAAAAAAATACATAGCTATGCCGACGGCTGCCCCGGATCGATGACATGGCACGTGCTAAAGAAATTGTGAGAAAAAAGCAAAAAAAGAAAAAGAAAATACCTACCCTTATCCACTCGCGACCGCTACTCCTCCACTCATTCTCTCGCTCTCTCTCGCACCCGCAACCGCCGACGCCACCCCGCGCCGCCCCGCACCACCCCGCGCCGCCCCGCACCGCCCCGACCCCAACCGCCGCCCCACCCCCTCCGGCGTCGGCGGCCCCGCCGCGCTCCACCTCCCGCGCGCCCCCTCCACCTCCCGCACGGCCCCTCCGCGCCGGACCCGCCTCACCAGCGCCGTCCTAGCCCGCCCTGCCCTCGACCTCGCCTCTGGCGGGCCCTGCTGCTCTGGCCGGCCCTCCTCGGCTGCTGCTCCGGCCGTCCCTCCCCGGCCCCTGCCCGGGCTCCCCTCTGTCCGTGCCACCTCGACCGACCGGCGCAGCCATCCTCGACCCAAGGTGAGCATCTATTTTTATTTTAGTTTTTAAATCAATTTGTTCTGTAGTTAGATGAATATATGATGATATGTATGTTGAATATATGATGTTATCCATGTTCTGTAGTTAGATATGTTGTAGTTAGATAGGTTAATGTTGTTAGTTTTTTTTTGCCTAGATGATTATGATGATGATGATGATGAAGAATAGATGTTAATGTTGTTAGTTAGTTTTTGCCTAGATGATGCTCGAATAGATGAATGTATGTTGTTAGATGTTGATTGTTGATGATAATGTTATTAGAGTTGTTAGATTTTTGCATAAATGATTTATGAATGCATTTCACATTCGGGGTGGTGCTATTTGAGATGTTGTTAAAAGGTATATGATATGTGATGATCTAAAATTTTAAATCGGTGCAATTTTCAGATTTGTGGTGTTGCATCTCCGAGGAGTGATTATCGACGTCGGAGCTGTTGGTCCCCGATCTTCCCTCCGCTGATCAACTACTTCCTCTACAGCCGAGGGTGAGCTACGAATCCCCCTTCACCTCATCTTCTTTTTTTGTAACTAGATTTCATTATCACGTCAAGTCGCGTAACCTAGGCGTCTCCCGTCCGAAAGGGTTGCATCGATAAATATGCATTCAATTGCATATTTATCACCGCAACTCTTTCGGATTGTCCAGCGTTTTCCACGGATAGCCCGAGGATGTGTAGATTGGGTACGTTTTCCATGCTCTACCCCGTTCCGAGACAGGATTTCGGCAGCGCCTCCCCGTTGTTCTCCGGATGCACATTCTCTCGGCTTATTGCCGAGACGTGTATCTGGAGAACAGCGGGGAGGTGCTGCCGAAATTTTGTCTCGGAACGGGGTAGAGCATGGAGAACGTACTCAATCTACACATCCTCGGGTGGGATTAGGACCTATCTTTACCTATTAGAGATGTAGGTGGATTCAATGCCGTCAACGCGGTAGAAAATAAAAATTTGATGTGATTAATTTAAATGAATCCTTAATTTTGTTGTGTGGCTCCCAATAAAGCAGAGGATGGCAGATAATCTGTGGATGTACAGTGGTTTTATCTGCCGGAATCGAGTTACACCAGAGTGGGTCGCGAGAACCGATGTGTTTTTGAAGGAGATATTCCGTCGTCCAATGAGAATTATCCCACAATGCCCCTGTGCGAAATGTGAAAGACGTCTCCATAAAAATTAGAAGGACATGTCTGAGCACCTTCGCACGCACGGATATATGCCAAACTTTGACATGCCGTCGATAAACTTTGCCGAGCGGGACCGTGGTAGAGAGGAGGTGATGCGACAACGCATCGGTGGTTATGCGGACGACGGGGTCAGAGACATGCTAGATGATGTCATTGCTGCAGAGATGGCACATGCGACACCTTCAGAGAATGAACCGGAGGAGCCGGAGGCAACCGCAAAGGCCTTCTTGAAGATCTTGGCCTCGTCAAAGAAACCTCTTTATGCGGGTGCCAAAGTCTCTCAGCTGGATGCCATCTCGCAACTGATGGCAGTCAAGGCTGAGTACGGCTGTAGCCGAGCTTGCTTCGAAGCATTTCTGGGAGTATGGGCTAACAGCCTCCCCGAGGGTCATGAACTGCCGAAAAGCATGTATGCCACGAAGAAACTCATGAAGGCACTCTCTATGGATTATGAGAAAATACATGTTTGTCCGAAGAATTGCCTTTTGTTTAGGCACGAGTATGCAGATGAGAAGTATTGTAGGGAGTGCGGTTCCTCTCGGTACCTTGAGGTGGTCGGTGAGGATGGTGAGAAGAGGTAGCTAGGCATCCCTGCAAAGGTTCTTCGGTATCTGCATTTCATAGAAAGACTGCAGCGCCTTTTCATCATGGAGGAGTCTGCCAAAATGATGAAGTGGCACAAGGAAGGTATAAGGTACCATCCAAATAAAATTGTACATCCATCAGAAGGCGAAGCATGGAAATCGTTCGATGAAGAATACCTCGAGGAAGCAGCTGAGGCTGGGAATGTCAAAATTGCCATATCAGGTGATGGGTTCAATCCATATGGTATGTCGTCCAATGCATACAGCTGCTAGCCCGTATTTGTTATTCCGCTCAATCTCCCTCCCGGTGCCCTAATGCAACGCAAGACCATGTTCTTGTCGCTCATCATTCCAGGGCCTAAATACCTGGGGAAGAATTTGGGTGTGTTTATGCAGCCGCTGGTGGATGATTTGCACCATTCTTGGTACTTCCCGAGGTTGACATACGACCGAGATCTCCATAGAAATTTCTTGATGAAAGTTTGGTTGCACTATTGCATGCATGACTTTCCTGGTTATGCCCTTTTCTGCGGATGGTGTACAAGTGGGAAGATGCCATGCCCAGTGTGCATGCAGGCTCTACGTTTAATTTGGCTGAAGAAGGGTGGCAAGTATGTAGCATTTGACCTGCATCGACAGTTCCTCCCTCCAGACCATCCAGACAGGGAAGACAAGAAGAACTTCACGAAAGGCCGGGTTGTCCATGAAGTAAACGACATTCCAACGTTTTTGGGGGCAGATGTTCTTGCTCAGCTAAAAGCTCTCAAGCCTAAAGGCGAAGGCAAAGGCAAAGGCAAAGCCAAAGGAGAAGGCGAAGGCCAAGGCCAAGGCCAAGGCAAAGGCAAAGCCAAAGCCAAAGGCTTCGAGGGATATGGTGAGACGCACAACTGGACTCACATTACCCCCTTCACGAAGCTTCCCTATTTCAAGGACCTCAAACTTCCTTACAACATCGATGTGATGCACACCGAAAAGAATGTCGCAGAGTCCCTTTTCCGCACGATCCTCAACATTCCTGATCAGACGAAGGATAACGTTAAAGCTAGAGCCGATCAACAGAAAATTTGTGATAGACCACGTCTAAACATGAAGCCTCCCACAGGCGGTCGAAGAAATTGGTTCAAGCCAGATGCTGACTTCGTACTTAAAAAACCAGAAAAGATGGAGGTATTGAAGTGGCTCAAACACAGTGAAGTTCACTGATGGTTATGCATCAAATATAAGTAAGGGAGTCAATCTTTCAAGGGGCAAAGTGACCGGGCTCAAGAGTCATGACTATCATGTATAGATTGAGCGGATAATGCCGGTGATGGTTTGAGGTTATGTCCCCGAGCATGTCTGGCGAGTGCTTGTGGAGCTAAGCCATTTCTTCCGCACGCTCTGTGCTAAAGAAGTATGTCCCGAGGTGATTAGACAATTGCATAAGAAGGCACCGGAGTTGATATGCAAGCTAGAGAAGATCTTTTCGCCAGGCTTCTTTACTCCGATGACACATCTCATTTTGCACCTCGCGAACGAGGTATTGTTGGGGGGGCCTGTGCAGAATCATTGGCAGTACGGCCCTGAGAGACAGAACAAGCATCTCCGACACAAATGTGGAAACAAAGCTAAGATTGAAGCTTCCATAGCTGAGGCAGTTATCCTAGAGGAGGTGTCAGACCTCAGGACATCGTACTATCCAGACCACATTCCCACTCTGCATAATAAGGTGCCTCGATACAATATAGAAGAGCCCAAGTATAAACCCAAGCTCCATCTATTCAGCGGGCAAGGTGGCAGGGCTGGGGGCTCGAAATCTTATAACATGCCACAACAAGAGTGGGAGGACCTCATGTTCTATGTCTTGCACAACATCAAGGAAGTTGAGGATGTGTGGATGAGGTAATACCACTACACCATTCATTTATGTCTTGCACAGCATCATGTTCTATGTTCACTTAGTCCCGGTCTAACACCGCTTTTCTTCTTTTAGTCAATTCGTTCGTGAGGAGTGGACGGGAATGATTCCTCCTACTGAGGCGGAGGAACTTACTCTTCTCCGGCATGGAAACCCTGGAAGGAAAAATTTTGTTGCTTGGTTCATGCAGAAAGTAAACTTTCACATTCCCCTATTAAATACCTAGTTCAACATTTATTAGTTTACCGAACTAATGTACCCAGCAATTTCAATTAAACTTGTAGGGAAAAGATCCGAACATATCCATGGATGATGAATTGAGATGGGTTTCCATTGGTTTTGACCCTCGGGTCAAGACATGTGAAAAGTATGTTGTGAATGGGTATCGCTTCCATACAGAGGAGCACCAGAACAGCCGGCCTGATCCCAAGACTATAAATACCGGAGTGTACACGCAAGGTCAAAATTCAGTTGACTACTACGGAAGGGTAGAAAAAATATACGAGCTTACATTCAGCCGTGGGCGCGAAACCCTAAGTCTCCCTGTGTTCAAATGCCGATGGTTCGACCCAGTAGAGGGGCTGAGACATACGCCTTCCGTTGGTTTGGTCGAAGTTAAACCATCAACCGTGTATGCCGGAGCCGATCTCTTTATTGCGGCTACCCAAGCCACACAAGTTTATTACCTGCCTTACCCATGCCAGAAAGAGTACCTAAAGGGTTGGGAAGTTGTGTTCAAGGTGTCGCCACATGGTAAGCTACCGGACCCAAACGATGACGATTACTACAACATTAACCCCATGACATACGAGGGAGTGTTCTATCAAGAGCAACCTGATGATGATGTGGTCAGAAACGATGACGCTGACGCCTTGGGTGATGATGAAGTGGATCGAAACGATGACGATGCACGGAATGATGGTGAGACCATTGTTAATGAAAATGACATACTTATGCTAGAAAAGTTAAACGAAGACGCTGACGACGAGGAAGAGCCTCCACCTCCGTCAGACAACGAAGATGAGTACTTGGCCGTAAGTATAACAGACTTTTCATTCCGGCGTTTGTGGTAAATTTCATCGTTTCGTGTTGACATGCCATTATGCTTTCATTATGTAGGTGTGTCCTGCTTGGTGTTATGGAAAGGACGATGCATGGGCGGCATTGGTGGATCTGTGGCTCGGTCAGGATGCAGAGTGGGCTGCTAAGAGCAATAAAAACCGGGCTAACCGAGGGACCGACGGAACACATGGTCAGGGAAACCGGAACCACTTTAGCCACAAGAAAGTTCAGGTATATCTATTTACATGAAACATTCTTCTTCTTCTATTTACCGTCACTTTCTTATGTATCACTAACCTCTATTTGGTGGTGCAGGAGGAGAAACTGAAGCGGCCGCTCTCTGACATAGAGGCGTGGCAGATCGCCCATACGCGGAGTAAGTCCAAGGAGGGCAAGGGCGACTACTACGGCAAGAGCGAGGAGAACCTGAAGGCCTACGAGGAGGAGTATCTGAGGGTAAATCCTGGCACATCTAACCCCTTAAAGCAGGCTACGGACGAGAGGGCGGTGGTGGGTATAGGGCCGAAGCTTCATGGTCGGCAGGCGGTTCTGGATGCCGTGTGTACTCCTTCTATCTCCTTCACACGGCTCTGAGCTACCGACCCGAGCCTGAGCCAGCGCACGAGCACGACCAGTGCACAGTCACACTCCCTCCTAGCCCAGCAGACCAGCGTAAGTATTTTTCCTCTTGTCTTCCTTTTTGCTCACTTTATTTTCCGCATTGAGATGTTTTATGAGTTCATCATGTCATATCGTAGGCCTACATGGAGTACACACGCTAGGAGACCATGGCGTGGCAGGCGAGAGTTGCAGCAGTCCAGGAGCACAGCAGTCGCATGATGACGGTTAGTTTAGCCTCTTTCATTTCACTTCCATATTTGCACTTTCATTTCTTCTGACCTTCGTGTTTGCTTGGTCAATTCACATGCAGCGCGATTTTGAGAGCATGGCGGCCGGCACGGTTCCTGTAATGGAACCACCACCACCACCTGCTGGACCTGCACCAGTGCTCCTTACCTTTGAGGAGTTTCTGGCACAGAACATGGAGGCTCCGGTTAGTACATCCCCAAACTCATCAACCACTGCTTACCGTTTATTCAACACAATCATATATCCCCTTAACATGTCTTTTCGAACATCCAGGGAACCGGTGGATCATCCGTTGGTGGTGGTGCCAATGGTGGCATCACTCCCACGTCACGGAGTCCGGTCACTCCGATCCACCGAGGTGGCGGTGGCGGTAGCGGTAGCGGTGCCGCAAGCAGTGAGGACCTGGGCTTTGGCCGTTTGGGCGGTGAGGACCTTGGTAGTGGACCTCGTAGGGCTTAAGCCCTTTGTATGCTCGTAGGACTTGTGTGCTTCTCTTTATGTTTTTGTTGTTGTGATGATGATGATGATGTTATTGTGATGATGATACTTATGTGATGACGATACTTATTGTGATGATGATGATGTTATTGTGATGATGATGTTATATGTATATGTGCTGTGAATTTGAATATATGTATATGTATATGTGCTGTGAATTTGAAATGAATTCAAACAGAAATCAGAAAAAAAAATAGGCAGCATCCATGCCGACGGCAAAACGGCTTTGCCGTCGGCATATCCACCGCCGAGGCACCAGTGGGCGACACGTGGCACTAAGCCGTCGGCATATGTTTAAATCTATGCCGACGGCTAAGCCGTCGGCATAGGTGCCACGTGTCGCCCAACTGTACTCCCTGGCACCAGTATATGCCGACGGCCTGGCCGTCGGCATATATTGGAATATATGCCGACGGCTTATGCTGACGCCAGGGAATGCCAGCATTTGCCACGTGTCAGCACTAGCCGTCGGCATAGATTTAAACATATGCCGACGGCTTAGCCGTCGGTATAGTGCTGACATGTGGCGCGTTTTTATTGGGGGTAACTTGACGACGGCGCCGTCTGCCGCCGTCATACGAACGAGTTTGCCGACGGCCATACGGACACCGTCGGCATAGGTTCCTATGCCGACGGCAGACCCAGGTACGCCAACGTATACGATGCCGACGGGTCTATGCCGACGGCGGCCGTCGGCATAGGTCTAGCCAGTAATCTTGGTAGTGTCTCTTGAATCTGCATATAGTTGATGTGCCTATCCAAATAAGAGCATGGTTAATAATATAGCCAACAGATGGTTATAACATGTTGCCATGTCATCTATAACCAATGTAATTGCAATATGTATAGTAGTAGTGAGCTACTCCCTCCGGTCCTTTTTACTCCGCATATAAGTTTTGTCCGAAATCAAAGTATCTCTACTTTGACCAAACTTATAAAAAAAATATCAACATTCACAATTCTAAATCAATATTGTTAGACTCATCATGTAGTTTCATAGTATATATATTTGGTATTATAGATGTTGATATTTTTTAATATAAATTTGGTCAAACTTTACAAAGTTTGACTTGACACATATCTAATACGCGGAGTAAAAAAGACCGGAGGGAGTACAAGTAAGTACTACTTTATTACCACATGACCCACCATACACTCTCACATAGCTTCTTGGAGCCCGTGCTACCGTAAATCTACAGCCCGCTTCTTTTCTCTCTCATCCAACTCAGCAAAGATATAATATTTAAAGTCTTACAAACCGCTGAGGTCACCTTATTATACTTGCTCTAATATCGCTGCGGAGCCTCCACGTGGTCGGCGGGGAGTTTGTCGTGGTGGCGGCGAAGAAGCTCCCTACGCTGGAGCAGGTCGTGTTATCGGGCGGCTTGATCGAGGAAGCCTTGTTGGTCGCTCTTGTTGACTACTGCCCACGCCTCTAGCTGCTCCACGCCCGCGGCTGTCACACCCGGTTCCCCATTGGGAAAACCTTACTGCTAAGGCTGGAGAGCAGGATCAACGATCTTCAGCTGCCACACCGGGCCCTCAATCCAAAGCCACGGCTGATGAGGAGGTGGGTACCGGCAGATCCGATTCAGTTTAAAATAACCGGACCGGCAGATCCGCTTAAGTTAAAAAATTCCGACGCATCGACAGATCCAATTAAACTTAAAGAATATTGGGAATTTTGGTAGTTTACGGGCCGAAACAATTCAACCAAATTTTGATTTAATTTCAAAATTTATGTGGGAGTTCGCAGTAGCAGTGCAAAAATATGTAAGGGCAGACATGATTAAGTCCCATGATCTCACACAATCTTTACCTATAATAATAAAGCAACTATCGCTTCTGCCCGCTCACCGTCGCGGCGGTTTTGCAAAAAAGCCCTTCTATTTTTTTATAATTGAACTCGCAGTCCCTCGTTAAGTGGTATTATGGGAAAACGCTTCATTTTTACAAAAAAAACCCTGGATTTGTAAGAATTTCGCCCGCGATCCTTAATTTGGATGGAGGCCGCCTCACCGGGGCTCGGGCGCGGCAGCACGACGTCGGGCCGTTGCGGGTGGCGCCGGGGCCGGGGCGGTGGTTTGACGGCCGACATGGAGGAGGTGCTGCTAGGCGCGCGTGCAGGGGAGCGGCTGGGGCGGAGCGACAGGAGGTTTCGTGGGACGGTGCTTTGGGCTCCTGCGCACGGAGGCGGGCGGCGGAGCAGAGGCGCTTGCCGGAGTGGCCTGCTGCTCGCAGCGGACAAAGCAGAAGATGTGGACAGAGCCGGGCGAGGTAGGAGGTCTTCGAGGCGGCGCTGGGTGGCCTGCCACGGCGGCGGCGTCTTTTGCCGGCGGCGGCAGAGGGTCGCAGCGGTGGTCAGGAAGCAGTTAGCCGCGGCAGCTGCCCTAGTGCGTCCGGACGTGGATGGAGAGGAAGAAACTGCCACATCGACTGGAAGGTTTGGCACCTCCGTGTCAGCTCTTCGCCACCTGGAGCTGTAGGTGGTTCCAAGGGTTGGGCTGTTCGCCCATTAATGCGGTACATTAGCCGGAGGGACGGGATCGGGCGGCGGCGTTTCCGGCGCGAGGCAAGGTGCGCGAGGGGCGGCGACGGCCGAACCTCTCTCTCGTGTGCGTGTCTCTCTGGTGGCTGGGGATCGAGAGGAGGACGAGGGGGATCAGAAGAGTGGGGATCGGGATTGAGCGAGGCTCTCCAGTCGCCCCTGGCGGCTAGGGTTGACGAGGTGGGGCTGGGCCTTGGGCCAAAAGGGCTGGCGCTGCTCTCTCTCTCTCTCTCTCTCTCTCTCTCTCTCCTGTTTTTCCTTTTTTCTATTTCTGAAAAAAACAGAGACTTAGAGAAAGAAAAAGAGGTGTAGGAAAAGAGTTTGGGCATGGGGTTATTTTCCCTGGACTCACAAAACTGATCCTGATCCATAAAATATAAATGGGCATGATTGAAAGTTTAAATTCAAGCTCTAGGACTAGGTTTTAGAAGTGTTGGAAAATATTGAGATTTTTGGTGGAACTTGGGAAAAAGATAGAAGAAATATCGGCGGTGTTTGGAGGTCTACCTTGAAGTAGAAAAAGGCATGGGATTTTTGGAAAGGCTCAAAAGGCATTTGAAAAAGCAATTAAATAAAATAGAAGGAAGGCTCGAATGATTTTCTGAAAATGTTCATAGTTTTTAATTTGGTCATCCATGCTTTTTAGTACGTCGTCCGGGTTAGCCAAATATAGGAGAGAGAGATCTGAGAGTTTGAAAGAGACACGTGAGAGAGAAGGGTACGTGACAAGAGAGAAGCGTGAGAGATAGTGGCATAAAAAAGATATGTGGGAGAGAGAGATACGTACAAGAGAAGTTGAGGCGTGCGAAAATTATACACCCATGCTGGGTGTGCCTGCACAACGGCCTGATCATATCACACAGGTCATGCGGGGTCAATAGGGTTGCCGCCCTGTTTAAAGAACATACTGTGATGGGCTGGTTTCATTCATTGCTTCATCGTTGAATTTTATAAAGATTAAAAAGTAATGATTGTTGCATGAGTAGTATTCTTACGAGGGTTAAGATGGAGACATATATCCCATATGAAGAAAAGTAATAATCTATTGGTGTGGTGTCGTCGGATCGATGAAGAAAAGGGACATGAACAAGATGTTGGTGTTTGTCACAATAACATAGAAACATGAGATGGAGATATCTTTAATTAAATATTTCAATTTTTTTGTCTGCTGTTACAAAGCATGGGCTCTTTTATACGTTAGGAAGATGAATAAATGAGGTGAGTTTCTGAAGTTCAGTATCCAATTAAAGCATCACAAAATGTGACCAATATACTATTCGAAGGGATGAAGAATTCATCTTTAATTTCTTTGTAGAGGAATTAATGAGTCAGTATCTTACTGAATAACTGCGAACTAGCTACTATATTTTTAAAATAGGTGTCATTTGGCAATGGATGATTTGAATATGTGGGGATCTTGAGCCATGCATATTGGCTTAAGAGTTTGTGATATCCACCCGTTGCAACGCACGGGCATTTTTGCTAGTGAAATGTTAATGCATGCATACATATCTTATCTTTTTCCAAGTTTGATTTCAAATTTATCTATTTTTTGATTGGTATCGCGAGGGAACAGAAAAACCGGTAACCGACGGCTCGAGAAAATAGCGACGACCCGATAAAGAAAACCTTGACTACTCATACTACTCGGAGAGTGCCTTCTATGCGGCCGTGATATCATCCATCGTTGCTTGATAGCATATGCAAGCAATAAAACGTTTTGAACAAAAGCATAATGCACATGTCTAAAGTCTTTTTTTATCTTGCCCCGAAGGCCAAGCAAAACTGGTACCGAATCACAAATGAAAGTTAAGTGGCCAAATCATGATCTTGATGTTCAGTAGTGGTCACGGGCTCTCCGAATGAAAACCCAAGCTTTAGCGTTGGTCGGAGTGGATTCCCCCTTGGGGGCAATGGGAGTCATAGTGGGGCCCATTCACCCCCCGCATCATCGCGGTCACGGGCTCTAGGGGTGAAACCCAAGCTTCGGCCATGGTTGGAGCGGGCGTCGATGATGTACCTCGTCGCTTCCTCCTTGGGGGCGACGCCTTGGAGGTTCGGTATTTCTTCAGTTTGTTGTGGCTCCTACGGCTATATAGCTTCGTCATCAAGTGTCTGTGGCCTCAGGAATGGTGTGGAAGTCGGGCGGTAGCTTTGGAAATCTCCTACCCGTGGTGATAATTTTGGTTGCTTGGCAGCAGAGCCATCGACTAGGTTGGTTCATGGCCTTGGGCCGGTGATCTCAAGTGCGTACGGTGTAGGCTTAGGTCGCTTGAGCGGCAGAGTAATTGGCTAGGCTGGTGCGTAGCTTTGGGGCCGGTGCGGCGGCTTTGAAACCATGTGGTGTTGTGTAGTACGGTGTAGTCTCTGATCACTTGGGTGGTAGCATCATCCCGGTTGGTGCATAGCCTCGGGTCTTTGTGTGGCCATGTGTCGCTGTTTTATCGGTTTTCGGCCATTTTTCCTTATAGAGTGGTCAATTCTCTTCTTAAAGGCACAGCTTCTGTCGGTTGCTCGAAAAATATAAGAGAAATATATTTATCTCTTTTCATTTTTGCACATGATACAAATTATCATATAATCTTGTTGTGTTTTTTACATCCAAGATTTATTTTCTAAAAACATCATAATCTCAAACATTGTGCAAAACCAGCCTACGATTCAATATATAAAATAATTTTGAATATCCATGGTTTAATGTGTGCGGTTTTATAGTTCAAGGTTCAAATCAAATCAAGCACAATTAAGGGTAAAAACAGACTTCTTTCCTCTTTTTGCAGGGGAAAAAATGGACTTCTTACAACACATCAAAAGACCTCATTTTCTCCGTGTCTATAGGAATTTCCTAAAATTTGAAGATAGGAACGAATTAATCCACAATTTAAAGTCTTGTATTATTGGAATTCTCAAGAAGCTGAAGACAGAAGATGGAAAGACACAAATGTTCTTTTTACAATAGCTATAGAAGAATAGAGAGAGTTTTGTGGAATTTTTGTTGTATTGCTTGAGCCTCGTGGGCGTATATATATAGTGAGTACATGATCAACTTGGAGTACAAGGCAATGTAGAAATAAATCCTAGTCTATCATATACTTCCTAATAATCACGATACTCAACATCCCCCCGCAGTCAAAACGGTAGCAACACAGACGGTGAGACTGGAGAAGTCCGAAGGCAAGCTGGCGGACATCCCCTCACAGTCGTAACGGTCGATGCATCGCAGAAGTCGTGGCTGGAGTGGAAACCGACGAGGTTGCTCAAGCAAGACGGTAGCCCTTTGTGCCGTTGTCGAGGTAGCCGAGAGCGTAGTGTGGTGTAGTCGTGGTCGAGGTAGCCGTGCGAGGGACGCCGTGGTCAATGTCGAGTTGGGCTGGCCGGTGTCGAGGTAGTCACCGTGGAGCTGCGGGCGCAAGGAGGCGCCGAGTTAGTCATGGGCACTCAGAAGTGGTGCGCCGGGATGAAGACGGGGTGGACGAGGCGCCGCGCCGGGTGTGCCAAGCCCAGGGACACATGGGGAAAGAAGGCACGTGTCGGTGTTGCCAGCACCGGGCATGCTTAGATGGACGATGTTGATGTTGACGAGGCGCCGCACCAAGCTTGCCAGGCTTTGGGACACGTCGTGGACGAAAGCGTGCGTTGGTGTTGCCAGTACTGGGCATGCGTAGACGGGGACCTGCATGAGTTGTACGCCATGTCGGAGGGGCCAGCAGAGGAGGACTCAACGACGGTAGCGGCGTCAGTCGACGTGGGGTAGAGGGTGTCGATGTCGACCGCGGTTGTCGGAGACACTGGCGATGAGCTGGTGCAGGACGAAGACGAAGAGGTGGACGATGAAGTAGGCGGCGAAACCAGAGGCAACTCGTGGGGGGCCACGTCGGTTGCCGGTAGGAGCGTGACAGCGGTACTCGAGGTAGGCGGGGCAGAACCCAACAGTGTGACGAAGACTGTGCGCGGACGGTGACATTCCCGCGCCTAGGAAGGCGGCGCGAAGCATACCACGTAGAAGTCGACGCACGGGGATGGCGGAGTGGACCGCATGCCACGGCGCTAAGGCCCGAAGGGGCGATGCAGCAGCAGCGTGCGGGTCGGGGCAATGGCGGGGAAGTCCTCAGGGCGGTGGCGTGGGCCGCACGCCGTTGCGCTACGGCCTGAAGGGGCGACGCAGCGGGAGCGCGTGGGTCGGTGCAACCGCGGAGACGGCCTCGGAGCGGCGGCGTCGACCGCGTGCCTCGACGCTACGCCCCGAAGGGGCGACGCAGCGGCAGCACATGGGTCATGACAGCCACGGGAAGAACCACAGGGCGGCGGCACTACCACTACAGCCCGACGGGGCCACGCAGCGTTAGCCCGTTGCTCGATCGATGGAGAGGCGTGCATACTTGATAACGATCTTCACAGTAACCGGCAAAGACGCGCACGTCCGGTTGATCGGACCGAATGCTTGATGGGACGGAGTGGATCGCGTGCTTTCGAGTGATGAAGTCGATTGTTCGTTGAGTCGGAGTAGCTGCTCGGACGGCGATGCTGGCGAATGATCGGATGTGACGGGTGCGTATGGTGCAGTACACTAGTGGAAAAACGGGATTTAGTCCCGGTTGGAAACGACCTTTAGTCCCGGGTCACCAACCGGGACAACTAAATCGGGACTAAAGGCCCCCACCCTTTAGTCCTGGTTGGCCACGACCCGGGACTAAAGTCCCTCCACGTGGCCGCGAGCGCGCGCCGGGGGCTGGAGGACCTTTAGTCCCGGTTGGTGACACCAACCGGGACTAAGGCCCCTCCACGTGGCCGCGAGCTACCGCCAGGGGCTGAAGGACCTGTAGTCCCGGTTGGTGTCACCAACCGGGACTAATGATTTTGTGTTGGGGTTTAGGGTTTATGGTTTATTTTTCCTTTTCATTTTGTGTTTTCCATTCAATTCTTTTTCATTTCAAACATATTTTACGCTACTACATACTGTACACGTTATGCATATATCATATAATTTCTCGTACGACCATACATATATCATATAATTTCTCGTACGACCATACATATATATATATATATATACAATTTGGTATATACAATTTTTCCTACAATTTGTAGATCATTACATGCAGGCATTAGGTGCAATGGTATTCTCCGCTTTCAGATATGACCTCCGTAAGCAAAAATCCCGCAATTTCCTCTTGAATTGCTCGTATGCGGTTCTCTGGTAGGAGCTTATCCCGCATCTCGTCAATCTTTAAAGAAGGAGATCAATATGAATATATTAGTTGTGTGTATATATATTAGATCATCATAAAAAAAATTGTGAGTAGTGTTTACGTACCCGAAGTTGTCTTACATCTCTGCGCCATTCGGTCGTAATGCGAATGTTCTCGCAAACATAGTATGCACATAAATTAGTCCCCTGTTGCTGCCTCATGCACTTTGCGAGAATAGAATTCAATCAGATAATAATCAAGCATGATAATGGTATTGAAACTAGAATTAAAGAGATGCGCGGACCTAGCTAGTACTACTTAATTACCTTGGTCTGTCGCCATTTCAGCTTCGGTTTCCATTCACCGACAACCTCTTTGATGAACCGTTTCCAAACCCTGACCGGCAAAGAAAATGAATAAATGAGTTATTAATTACTTGATATCAGGAAATGAACGAAAGAGGCCGATGTAGTGCGATAATGATTGAAATTACCTGTCGAGCATCAAAACCACGCTGGTGTATTCTCGAGGGTCTTTACCTAGTGAGTCCAGGGTTTCAACAGTTCCAGCGTCAACTCTAATGATTAGCAGGATCCAGTGAAACCTGCGCACATGTTTATATAAGCAGGCATGCATAACTCGTCAACTACACTTAACATCGAGTAAGCAAAATAGAATTTGTAGTACAAGACAGTAACACTCACTTAAAGTTGTAAGGAAAAAGTATTTCTGTTCTGGTATTTAGTTCCTTCATAAACCTTAGCAAGTTCTCCTCTGAGTCTTTGGCGTGGTTTTGTATCATAATTTCATTAATGATATATGGGTCAACGAACCCAATGTCATAGATTCCATCTCTTTTGCATTCGAAAATCTTCATTCTGCATAATAGCGTACAAAAGAATATAGTGAGGATAATTACAGGCAATGAACGAGCTGAGCTAGAGACTTAAATTACAGAAAGAAATCACTTACAGACAATAGCAACTGATGATAGATTTGTCGAGTGCGTCTTGATTGTATAACTGAAAAAATTCTGGAAACTCAATCATTATCTCGTTTTCATAGAAGTAATGCTCTTCCTTGACTTTCACCATGAGCATCTCTCGCCCGTTCTTTACTTCTTTCATGTACCACTCATGCAATCTTCGCATTTGTGTTGATAGATGCGGGACCTGCTCAGGTCTGACCAGAGGGTTCCCGGGGACATATTTCCATGCTAATTCAGCCATGGGGACTTCCTCGGTGCCTAGGAGTTGATCAACACTGATACCAAAGTGTTTAGCAGCGTCGGTTACCTTATCGGTAATCACCTTGAGCGGGGGGATCGATTGCATTGCCTGTTCTCCGAGCTGGGGAACTGTTTTCCCGCTTTTATTACTACTTGTACGTCTCGACTGTTGCATTTGTTCCCGATATGACTTCCTAATAGAGCGTTCATAGTCTGATGGCCTATTCTGCACATGTGCTGGGGCTCGCTCTAGAAGTTCCACAAAGTGCTCTACGGTTTTCGTAGGTATTATCTCCTTTGGCGGCGGGGGCGGTTTCGGTGCTAAATGGGACTTCACTTCGGAAGCCACGACCGCTCTGGTTTCCTCATCAGTCATCTCGTAAGCTAACTTCTTTTTGGCAGGAGGCTCATTGAGGGTGTCCCGGACTAAGGGGTACTCGGGCCGCCGGCCCATCTCTCACAGGCCGGGCTGGTGGGCCGCCCTCTACTCGTCGATGGAAGGCCGGATTGTGGGCCACCCCGTGTATCAGAAGGAAACCTCCGAAGACTTGGCGTCTCCTCCAAGAAATAGTTGGCGTAGCTGACATGTTTATCCCCTGATGGTAACTGACTATGTGTAACCCTAGAACCCTTTGGTGTCTATATAAACGAGAGGGTTTAGTCCATAGAAGGCCTAAGATTCATGACCTAGGGTTTAGACCAACCGATCTTGAGGTAGATCAACTCTGTAATCTTCACACAATCACATCAATACAATCAAGCAGGACGTAGGGTATTACCTCTTCGAGAGGGCCCGAACCTGGGTAAATCGCTGTCTCTACGTTCCCTGTTATCATCGACTCCTTGACCCATAGTTTGGACCCCCTACCCGAGATCTGCCGGTTTTGGTATCGACATTGGTGCTTTCATTGAGAGTCCCGTCGTGGGTCGCCAAGGATCGATGGCTAGCCGTCCCCGGACAGCTCTTCAGCAATGGAATCCGCAACGGGGATATCATCGTCCTCGGACAGCTCTTCTCTTCAGCAACGGAGTTTGCGGCGGGGACATCTTCGTCCCCGGACAACTCTTCGCGTTCGGCAGCATCGTGTTGCACGCCGATCCGACCGGTCACCTCGACCAGGTCGGCAGCTTTGCCTCCGAGCAGGAAATCAGGTTCGGCGGCCTTGAGTACGTCGCCGATGCTCGAGGCGATCTGGTCTTCACTGGGTTTCCGGCCTTACCCAAGGAACCCACCAACCCCGAGGCCTGGACTACGGATTCCTTCCCCGCCCCCGTCCTCAGGACTGGCCTCAGTTCGGACCTGACCTCGAGTTTGGATCCGACTCCGGCGCTGGAAAGCCAAGGGTCACCCTTGGCCGAATACACTCCCGTTATCGGCACGCCGGAGCTCGACTCCAATGGCAGCCCGAACATGGATCCGGTGGACCCCTCGATTTTAAGCGAAATGCTAGACCGGATCCAGAAGATAAAAATCGCGGATGGCTCGTCCTCGGACTAGGAGCAGGTCGGACAGGATGCCAGCCGTGGGGAATTTTGCGTCCCACCCACCACCCACTTGGTAGCCACTGTCGAAGATTTAACCGACATGCTGGACTACGCCTCCGAGGAGGCTGACGACATGGACGAGGACATCGACGTCCCGCCCTACACGGATACCTTCCTTGCCACTGCTAATACCGGAAAGTGGACCGCTACCTCCACCTACGATGTTTACATGGTTGACACCCCCATGAAGGACGGCGACGACCCCACCGAAGAACCGCCCAGACGCCGACGACGGCGAGCTCGAGGGCGGGGAAAGGGCAAGGAAAATCACACAGACACGAACGACACCGTAGATAACGAGACTCCGGACAACCTAGGGGAGCTCGGTGATAACACGCCCGAGCAGCAACCCGAAGCCCCAGAAGGGCACGAGGACCAGGGTGACCCCGATGACATCGATGATTCCTAGGACAGTAATTACCTCCCTCCGTTTGAAGAGGAGGATAGCCTCGGACCCGAAGACTTTATCGTCCCTGAGGATCCCCTGGAGCAAGAGAAATTCAAGCGGCAACTCATCGCCACTACCCGAAGCTTGAAGATGAAACAACAACAGTTGAAGGCCGAACAGGATACGCTCAACAACAGATGGACAATGGTCTTAGCTGCCGAAGAAGGCCTCGACGATCAACGTCAGGGTCAGTACAAGAGTTACCCACGGCGGCGCCTACTCCCTGAATTCGAGGATGAGCCCTTCGAGCCCATGCCTCCCAGACGAACTTATGCAAACCAGCCCGACCGCCCCCCTCGAGGACGAGATAGGCCGGCTGCGGAACCCGAACTGCCCCCCGCGCCCCCTCGAGGACGGGATAGGGCGGCCAGGGAAGCCGAACTCGCACCCGCGCCCCCTCGAGGACGGGATAGGGCGGCTGGGGATGCCGAACACCCACCCACACCTCCTCGCCGAGCAGGCAAAGACCCGGTTCAACCGGACGACCAATATGACCTGCGCCGTGACCTGAACGCCAGAGCGATCCAGTCGAGATCCATCTATGGATCCATAGGACACGCCCCCGCTGGACGGGACGGATACCAGGCTTGGCACGATAGAAACGACAGAGCCCGAGAGCAGCACCGTGCCCGGATGATGACCGATCTCCGGCGCGACGTGGCCCGGGCCAGGGGCGCCGCACACCCAATTTGTTTTACTGACGAGGTGATGCAGCATCAGTTCCCCGAGGGGTTTAAACCCGTTAACATAGAATCCTATGATGGGACAACTGACCCAGCCGTGTGGATTGAGGACTTCCTTCTCCACATTCATATGGCTCGAGGAGATGATCTCCACGCTATCAAGTACTTACCGCTGAAGCTCAAGGAACCAGCACGGCATTGGCTAAACAGCCTACCAGAAAACTCCATCGGGAGCTGGGAGGAGCTCGAGGATGCATTCCGAGCTAACTTTCAAGGCACCTATGTTCGCCACCCGACGCCGATGACCTGAGCCACGTCATTCAGCAGCCCGGAGAATCAGCCCGACAATTCTGGAACCGGTTCTTGACTACGAAGAACCAGATCATCGACTGTCCGGACGCCGAAGCAATTGCGGCACTCAAACAACGGCGGTGAAGCCGATGACACAGCGGTAAACGCCGGATTCAGCGGCTCAAAATCGGGACCGCGCAAAAAAACCCTCTAAAGGGAATCGCGACGGCCCGTCCGCGCTTGACAGAATATTGGATAGGCCCTGCCAGATTCACGGCACCCCTGACAAGCCCGCTAACCATACCAACCGTAACTGTTGGGTAATCAAACAGGCCGGCAAGGCCACAACCGACGAATAGGGCAAGGGCCCCCGCAGCGAGGATGACGAAGAGCCTCGCGGGCCGAACCATGGAGGCCAGAAGCAGTTCCCTCCAGAGGTCAAAACGGTGGACATGATATACGTCACGCATATACCGAAGAAGGAGCGGAAGCGCGCACTTCGGGATGTCTACGCCTTAGAGCCAGTAGCCCCGAAGTTCAACCCATGGTCGGCTTGCCCGATCAGTTTCGACCGTCGAGACCATCCGACCAGTATACGCCATGGAGGAGCGGCGGCTCCGGTGCTCGACCCCATCGTGGACGGCTTTCACCTCACTAGAGTCCTTATGGACGGAGGAAGCAGCCTCAATCTGATTTACGCAGATACCGTGAAGAAAATGGGGATTGACCCGTCAAGAATCAAACCTAGCAACACCACCTTTAAAGGTGTAATCCCAGGTGTAGAGGCGCGCTGCTCGGGATCTGTGACTTTGGAAGTAGTCTTCGGCTCACCCGATAACTTCCGCGCCGAGGACTCGATCTTCGACATTGTCCCTTTCCGCAGTGGTTATCACGAACTCCTCGGACGGACCGCGTTCGCCCGCTTTAACGCTGTCCCGCACTATGCGTACCTAAAGCTCAAGATGCCAGGACCAAGGGGCGTTATTATCATCAACGGTAATACCGAGCACTCGCTCCGAACAGAGGAACACACTGCGACTCTAGCCGCCGAAGTTCAAGCCGCCGAAGAGGCGTCGCAAGCCCAGTCCACTGCTAAGACACTGGATGCACTCAAGCACTCTCGAGCTGCAGCCTCGGTCGCGGTGCACTCCCATGCTCACCTCAAATAGGGATACGCGCCCCATAGCACGGCCCACCTAGTCGCGAAATACGTACCTCGTGTGCACAATTTCGCACTCAAAATTTCATGGGCAGTTGTGGGGACACATAAAACAAAGGCCAAGAGCTCGGTTCGACCGACAAATGGCCAACAGATGTCTTCAAATCAAACATCGACGACGGGCACCATCTAGGGCCCGATCAGCGTCAAGCTGATATACCGCGGCGACTTCTCAAAACCCTTTCCAAGGGCTCGACGCCGAACATTAGTACTTCCGCCGAACACACGGTGGACAGCTTCGCTTCCTCGGCGCAGACGTGCAGCAGGGCATAGTAGGGACGTCAAACCACTCATGAAGGCCCTGTGTAAACCTTTACTCTCAATATCTTCTTTCCTTCAAAAGTATCTATTAAAGTTACTTCGGCAATCCGGATTGTACGGTTGGACGTCCCACATTCAAAGGAAATAAAGACCACTTTATGGTATACTCGTGCAGTCATTCGCGATTCCTTTCCGCCTTTTTAGCCGAAGTAAACTATTACGATACATCTATTTCAACCGGCTTATAGACCGGGGGCTCGAACATAGATCTTGCCTTAAACTTTGTCCGGGCACTCCTTTTTATGTGCTCGGCGTCCCGGATATTGCACTATATGAATCAGTTCCGAATTGTGTCTTTGGTCAATAGTTGGGTTGCCCGGCTCCTGTGCTTACTCTCTTACGTTCCGCACTGTTCGGATAAGATGGTAAAGGGAGAACCACTGCGATTGTACTTATAGCTCGCCTGGTTAAGTACCTCAGTGGAGAAAGCCGAAAACTGACTGTCACAATAAGCGAGAACTGGTCAGCGATCCGGCGACCCGTGTCAAACCAAAAATCGTTGGAGGTTAGTCCGTGTTACACGAAGGGTTCCCTATTGCAGGAACCATGTGATGATGGAATCTACCGCGGCTCGTCCGAATATCACAAAACACTGGGGCTCGTTACCGGCCCCCACCGTCAAGCTCCTCTGGCTAAGTGAAAGCACTAAAACCACATAGTCTGATTGCCTGGTTTTCCGTACATACAACCGCCTCCGGGCACCGAGACGTCGGCTAAGGGTTCACGTATTACGAGAAAACACCCCAGGCAGTATCTGCCAGGGGGCTGAAGCCGACGACTGGTAACTTTCAGTTTCAAATCGGCCGTACAGGAGTCAAAATTAAACAGGCACTATATTACTAGCCGACCACTTGCTTTACACTAAAGCAAAAGTTTCAAATCCTTGGTTACAAGGAAGCTACATCTACTCATAAATTATGTCTTTTGCACACTGGGCCTCTACTGCCCGAGCACCGTCCATCATGACGGGAAAGTACTGCTCGGGACGCCTATGCTCCTTCCCTGGCGGCGGAGGTCCGATGGCCATCTCGGCTGGCTTTATCTTCGGCCAATGTACCATTATCTTGCCGAAGGCCATCTGAGCACCCTCAATGCATGCGGAGCGCTTCCAGGCGTCGACCCTAGCAGGGGCGTCGTACAGCCTCTGCACCAGACCGAAGTAGCTGCTCGGCAACGGCTCCGACGGCCATAGCTTGACGCAGAGGTCCTTCATCACCGGCTCCGCCATCCGATGCAGCTCCATCAGCTGCTTCATTTGGTTGTTGAGGAGGGGAGGGTGCTCGGGCGCTTGAAATTGCGCCCAGAAAAGCCTCTGCTCGGCCCAACCCTCCTGGCCGGCGAAGAACCTCGCCGCATCAGCCGCACTCTTCGGGAGGTCCGCAAAGGCGCCTGCAGAATGCCATACCCGCGTGAGCAACGAGAACCTGTTACCTCCAAAGACACTTTGTAATAAGTACGGCTTACCGTCCGCAATCAGCCTGACTTGGCGGAGCTCTTCTTGGTAGCCGTGCGCTTCTGTCCGCGCTTCCTTAGCCACCGCCGCCAACGAGGTCACCTCGACGGCCTGCTCCTTATTCTTCTGCTCGAGGAGCTCACACCTTGTGACGGCATCCCCGAGCTCTTGCTGCACTTCCAGCACCCTGGCCTCGTGCTTCTCACTTGCAGTTCTCACCGCCGCCAGCTCGGCAGCCGCCTGTTCGGCTGCCGACTTTTGCGCCGCCGCATTCGACTGAGCTGTCCTCAGTGCGGCCTTGAGGCTTTCGACCTCCGCGGCGGCAGCTGCAGTACATTCGGTTATCTCCGTTAGGATACTTCAAACCCTACTTATAAAACGACGGCTATCTTCCATATCACAGCTCGGACTTACCTTGCGCCTCGTCGAACCTCTTGTTTACCAGGCTCAGGTCATCTTCGGAGCTTTTCAGCTTCCGATTCAGCTCGGCCAACTCTTCGGCGTTGGCAGCTGCGGCCGAAGATGATGCATGTTCATTAATTATACACAAGTTAGTATCCGGGATGTTGATTTTTGATCCGCTGACAGGCTTTACCCAAGGCAGTCAGCGTCTCGGGGGCTACTATGTATGAGGCTATAAATTTACACAAGGGGATTTGTCTAAGGGAAAAGCATTACTTCGCTCACCTTGAAGCCGGTAAGAAGGCCACTAAAAGCCTTCTTCAGTCCGTTATCCACGAACCGAATACTTTGCAACACCACGCCCATCAGTGCACGGTGCTCTTCGGCGATGGAGGAGCTGGTTAGAGCATCCTCCATCTTGTCCGGCCACCCGGTCGACGCCTGCTCTGGGGCAGGCGGAGGTGGCGGCGGCGCTTCAGCTCCTTCCTTCTCAAAGTCTGGAGCGCCGGACTCTGGACGCCTTGACGTCTCCGGAGTCGTCCTCGGAGAGAGCTCGGGTCGTCTGAGCTCCTCCTCTTCATTCACCAGAGGGGCCCTCCCCTCCTGGTCTTCGGTGACCGAGGTGTTCACCTCGGCCATGACAGTGTCGCCCCCTCCCCCCGCGTGCGGCACGGGAGGGGTCCTCCTCGATAGGACCTCCTCGGCCTCTTCGACGATCGGGGGAGGCGAGGCGCGGGATTCGGTCCCGCTCTCCGCTAGCGCTGCCGGAGGGGAATTCCCCTCCGAGACTCAGTCGGTGGGGAGATCGCGCAGCGGGCTGCAAGATTACGCACGGAAACGCGATCAGTCTCAGAACCCAGTTTGGCTAAGGATGGTTAAGCGGTTACTAGCACGCGTACCTTTGAGCCTGAGGCTTAGCCCTGGGAATCCTCCGAGGAACCTCTTCGGACGCCTCGGAGTCCTTGGCCGAAGCCGAGCTGTCACAAGACAAGGCCACCTTGGCCTTGCGCAGTCTTTTTAGGGCGGGTTGAGGCGGCTCTACCTCGGCGTCCTCGGACGCCGCTCTTTTCCCTGTTCGGGAGGAGTTGTCTTCCTCCCCGTCCTCTCCCTGCTCCTTCTCCTCTTGCACGGAGGGAGCATTGGTGTCCTCGGATCTAGCGCCCGGGGGTCCTCGTTAGCGGAGGCCCTCTCTGGCCTCCCTCTGCTGGTCTTTTTTCTTCTCCTTCTTCTCCGGCGCCTCGTACGGCTCCACGGCCAGCATGGCCGTCAGTAGGGGCGTTCTGGCTCCCTCTGGCAGCGGCGCCGGACTATCGATCCGCTGGGCCTTCTTCAGCCACTTCTGCGGACGCAAAATAGCAAAGCTGAGTACCTTGTACAAAGGGAATAGTTCGGATATAAAAGTACGAAATTGCTCATACCTCCCGTGGAGGATTTGCGGCGTCAAGTCCGATATCTTCCTCCTCGGCCGGCCAGTCCTTCTGTGGCTTGAACAACGCCCTCCACAGTTGGGCGTGGGAGGTGCGGAAGAAGCTGCGCACGGTCGCTGGGTCTCCGGGTGTGTAGGCCCACATGGGGGAAGCCCTGTCCTGGCAGGGGAGGATTCGGCGGCCGAGCATGATCTGGATTACGTTGACCAGCGCGACGCCCTTCCCTATCATTTTGGCGATCCGGCTCTGCAGCAGTGCCACCTCCTTATTCGACCCCCAGTCGAGGCCCTTCTTGGTCCACGAGACCAACCTTGTAGGGGGCCCGGATCGGAAGGCCGGAATCGCCTCCCAATCTGCACTCCTCGGCTCGGTGATGTAGAACCATTCCTTTTGCCAGATCTTGATGGTCTCGATGAAGGTACCGTCTGGCCACTCCACTCGCGGAAGCTTGCTGATCATCACCCCGCCACAGTCCGCCTGCTGGCCATCTACTATCTTCGGCTTGACGTTGAAGATCTTCAACCACAAACCCAAGTGTGGCCGGACCCGGAGAAAATCCTCGCAGACGATGATGAAGGCCAAGATGTGGAGGGAGTTCGGCGCGAGGTCGTGGAAGTCGAGTCCGTAAAAGAACATGAGGCCCCTGACAAAGGGTGAAGGGGGAAGCCCAAACCTCGGATAAAGTGGGGCACGAACACCACTCTCTCACTCGGCCGTGGTGTGGGGATGGCCTGGCCCGCCTCTGGAGCGCGGTGGGCGACGCTGGCCTGGAGGTAGCCCGCGCTCTTCAAATCCAAGATGGCGCCGTCGGTCACGCTAGAAGCCTCCCACTTGCCCTTGGACCCGGAACCCGCCATTGTTGAATTGGGCGGGTGGATGGAAAGGTTGCTGGGAAGGAGAGCGGATCTGGGCGTTGGAGCTCAAGTGGGGGAAAGCAAAGGCGAAGGGGGGAATTGGGAGCGTGCGGAGGGAACAAAGGCTATGCCCCTTTTATGGGCTGTAAAAATCCATCGTCCTTTTACTGCGCCGCAGTCCTCGCCATTTCCCCATGTAACCGTGTCATTATGCGCACGTGGGGTGAGACGGATTATTGATCATATCCCTTGAAAATAGGACACGATCTCCATATCGATGGGATGTGCCAATAAAAACCGCCTCGAACCGCGAATCGAGTTTGTCATAAACCAACTCGCGGTCATGGCGAGGTGTGACCCTTCGGTAAAAGTTGTCACATAAGAAACACTGTTCACAACGAAGCGGCTAGCCTTCGGGGCTAAGTTATTATTATACTTCGTTACCGAGGTACACCTCGGCTTGTATACGACCGGACAATGCTTGGGAATACAACTCGGAGTAATACCGGCCTGTTACCGGTGTCACGGAGGAAAGTGAATTGGTCCACGAAGCCAATGGTGTTCGGCGTCTACCTCGGCTTCGAAGACTAGTTCGGGGGCTACTGAGGGTGTCCCGAACTAAGGGGTACTCGGGCCGCCGGCCCATCTCTCACAGGCCGGGCTGGTGGGCCGCCCTCTACTCGTCGATGGAAGGCCGGATTGTGGGCCACCCCGTGTATCAGAAGGAAACCTCCGAAGAATTGGCGTCTCCTCCAAGAAATAGTTGGCGTAGCTGACATGTTTATCCCCTGATGGTAACCAACTATGTGTAACCCTAGAACCCTTTGGTGTCTATATAAACCAGAGGGTTTAGTCCATAGAGGGCCTAAGATTCATGACCTAGGGTTTAGCCCAACCGATCTCGAGGTAGATCAACTCTGTAATCTTCACACAATCACATCAATACAATCAACCAGGACGTAGGGTATTACCTCTTCGAGAGGGCCCAAACCTGGGTAAATCGCTGTCTCTACGTTCCCTGTTATCATCGACTCCTTGACCCATAGTTCGGACCCCCTACCCGAGATCTGCCGGTTTTGTTACCGACACTCGTCGTTGGCTTTCTTCTTTGGTGCTCTCTTTCGCTTTTGGCCCTGCTGCTGGGACATAGGGGGTGGAGTCGGCTGATGCGGTGGAGATCGATATGGCGGACTCGCGCTGGGCTCCGTCTCGAGGTGGGGTGGAGTCGGCTGATGCGGCGGACTTAGAGGTGTATTGCTACTCGGAGGAGTCGGTGGCCTTGGCGCCGAGTTTGGAAACACGATGCATTCCTTTCTCCATACAATGACACCACGTATGACTTCTCCCAGTGTCTGCTCCCCTTCACCTCCAGGAATGTCAAGCTCTAGTGAGTCATATCCCGACAGAACTTCATCCACCCCGACACGAGCATAGCCAGCTGGAATCGGATTGCCATGGATGGTTGCTTCAGGTGCATTCGGTAAATCAAAGCCGACCGCCACCTTCATGGATATGTTCTTCATTTTCTGGTGTAGCTCACAACTTGTCCTCTCTTTAATATCATCCACGGGGTAGCGAGCCAGCAGTGCATCATCGGCCCGGACCCCCGTGGAACCCACGCTGCTTTTCCGCATAGATGGGGCGGTACTATCCAATGCTGGATCTGCTTGCTCCTGCCGCGGAGACGCCCTTTGCTAGCTAATTGTGTCGATCTGCTCCTGCTGCCGCATTAACATGCGTTCCAACTCCGTGTTCTTTGTTTCTACCTTCTGAAGCCGGTCTGCATCCTGCTTCTTTTTTCTCTGACGGCTTCTATAAGTGTCGTTCCACTCCGAAAACCCCTGAACCCATGGAACAACGCCTTTGCCTCGTGTTCGTCCTCCGTGTTCAGGATTCCCGAGGGCGCGTGTAAGCTCGTCGTTCTCTCTCTCGGGCTGGAACAACCCCTTTCGAGCATATTCTATTGCTTCAAGTAAAGCGTCCGAGCATGTTTTAAGATCTGCCTTTTTAATAATCTCCCCTGTCGCTGGGTCCAACTTTCCCCCATGTGCATAAAACCAATTCCTGGACCTCTCGGGCCAATCCGCTGTTTTTGGAATGACCCCTTCAGCAAGCATCTTGGCCTCAGCTGCTTCCCACTTAGGCACGCCTCTCTTGTAGCCACCTGTCCCCAGAACATGGTGATACTCTTTTTTTGCAGCATTTATCTTATTTTTTCTCGACCTTTCCTTAGCTTCATCCGATTCCTTGTACTTCACAAATACGTCCCAGTGATCTTTTATCTTCTCTAGTGCTCTAGTGAATTCTGGAGTCTTCCTTTCTGCCTTGAGGTAGTCGCTGTATAATCTTTTCTTCCAGGTCTGGAATTGTGTGGCCATCTTCTTAAGAGCAAACTGCTTGACTTTCAACCATTGGCCATCTGTGAAACCCTCTGGTAGGTTGAAATGTGACATGAGCGTATCCCAAAGCAAATTTTTCGATCTTTCGTTGACATAACTAACTCCTCGATCTTCCTTTGGCTTATTCCATTCTCGAATGGTGATCGGGATGTTGTCCCTAACAATAACTCTGCATTGATTTATAAATGTACGGGCATTCTGTACAGGAGCAATCGGTTCGCCATCTTCTGCGACTTCATCGATGTTGTACTTTATGCCATCGCCCAACTTTTTGGCCCGGCCTCGTACCCTTCTAGAAGATTTGCTCGATCCGGAGGGCTAAAAGAAGAAAGATTCGTTAATATATATATACAAATCAATTAATACATCTAATGATCACCAGAGGCCTAATATATATATACCTCGCCGGACTTTGTTAATTGTCTAACATTTTCTTCGCCATCATTGTTTGTTTACCCTTCGTCTCTTGGTTCTTCCGCAAGTCCCTCACCGGAGTCGTTCAGAAATTGTGAGCCGTCATCTGGTTCATTCTCTTGGTTTTGGGAGGAGCATATCATGTCGAAGATGATATCCTCTTCATGGTCTCTGCCGACATCGTCCATAGCTTAACTAATCCAGAAGAAAGATAAAACAATTAGAATGCATTCAATAAGCAAAAACTGAATCATAGTATCGAGAAGAACAATACCGGAGATGCAATCAATACACAACAATCAAAGGAGGTAGGCGGCTGGGTGCGAGGTATGATATTGTCTTATTCAAAATCCACATAAGGCATTTCAAATGCCATTTATTCAAATTGTCTTATTCAAGTTTCAAACTCCATATAATATGATGCTGTGGATTGTGCTAATGCAACTAGCAACAAGTGCAATGAAGTCCATTTGAACCAAGGGTTCAAATGCAAACTCCAATTTTAGCATTTTAAATGCCATTTAGATGTTTTCACTTATACAGCAAGTATAAGTTGGTTTTTCATGCATGAAAATTTTACAGATGGATTCCTTGAATTTTTCTGATAATTTTTCATATATAAATTATTTCATTCTGAGCTACGGTTAATTTTCTATGAATTTTTGAAGTTTAAACAATTTTCTGGAATTTATAAATCATTTCTGAAATATAATTTCGCCAGAATAGGATTATGATGTCAGCATGAGGTCATCACTGCGTCAGCAGGTCAACTGGACTGCCCCTGGTCAAATCTGACCAGTGGGGCCCACTGGTCAGTGACTCAGTCACTAACTAAGTTAATTAGGGTTAAACTAAACCTAAACTAAAGATTAGCCAGGGCAGGGCCCACATGTCAGCGACCCGGGATGGTCAAACCCCCGGTCAAAAGGGGTCAAACCGCCAGCGACTTGACATCGGCGGGGGCAGACGCGGCGGCGAGCTGCGGGAATCGCCCTCCGGCGTCCAAATGGACGGCCGAGGCCATCTACGTGAAGCCCAGGCCCGTGCGCATCCAACGGGACAAGCGGGGCTAGCTGGGGTGGCCGGAAACGTCACCGGTGTCGACCCAGGCGGCTGCCGGAGCTCGGGTAAGCTCGGGGTCGAGGCTACGGTGGCCGTGGCGTTGCGTTCGAGGGAGAGGCTCACGGCGATTCCAACGGTGCGGACGGCGAGCTCGGAGGAGGACCGGAGCGAACGGGGCGGCGGAGGCGATCTCGGCGGTCGAAGGTTGAAGATGAGCGGCCTGGCGGCGTGGTTCTGTTTCCTTCTCCCGGGCGGTGGCTGGCACCGGGACAGCAGTTATATAGCTGTGACCTTTAGTCCCGGCTCCAGCCACGAACCGGGACTAAAGGTCCTTTAGTCCCGGCTCCAGCCACGAACCGGGACTAAAGGCCAACCTTTAGTCCCGGCTCCAGCCACGAACTGGGACTAAAGATCCTTTTCGGCGGCCCAAATTCCGCGCGGGAGAAGGAACCTTTAGTCCCGGCTGGTAGTTGCAACCGGGACTAAAGGTGTCTTTTTAAAGTGATTCTTTTTGTGTAGAAAACTTTAGGTAAAACTCTTAGAATATTTAGAGTTTTTGAGTGAATCTTTTTTGCTTTAGGTCACAAAAATTATAAACTTTCTGTTAGTGCCAGTAGTTTTCAAATTTGAATAGTTTAAATTTGAATTCTTTGAAATTTGTGTGAATCACTAGTTTGTGAATAACTTTAGTTTAAAAATAGATTTTTGAGTGATTCTTTTTCCTGTTGTTTAATATTAGTGTGTTTTATCAGTATGTTCAATTTGGGAATTTTTAGGATATTTTAAATAGGTGTTTTAATCTAAAACAGATTATGTTTAGCTCTTTTAGTTTATACCTTTTTCCTTTGTTTTAATTATTTTAGTTTATGTTTTCTTGTTATTCTTTTGCCAAATTATATTATGTTTCTTTTAGTCAACATGATGAGTTTTAATTTTCATTTTGAAGAAATTATTTGACAAATTCAATTTGTCCATATATAAGAGTTTCAACACATGGTCATGTTCAAAATATTGGTCAAAACCCTCAATTACCCTTTCTGGATATTTCAAGCTTTTGAAATATTTACAAAGGAAATATTCACCATAAATTCCAAGAAAATTCTAGCTTGTCATCTCTGTCCATTTTCTAGTTTGAGCAACTTTACATTACTAAACATGTCCAAATGAGCTCAAATTTGGTACACCTGCTAAAATGGTCTAAATATTCATCTAGGCCAAGTGGTGCATCAAGGAGAACAAATTAGCTTGGTCAAAGTATGCCAAAACCAATTCTATCCATTTCTAGGGTTTGACAAAGTTACATTGGCAACTTTCTCCCATTGATCTCAAATTTTTACCACATTGCCAGATAGTCATGAGCATCACCCCCATCAAGTGGCACAAGTTGGAGAACAAGTTAACTTGATCAAAGCTTGTCAAAACCATTTCTGCTCATTTATAGGGTTTGAAATATTTACATTGCCAAGTTCTTCAAATGAGCTACAAATTTGCACCCTAGCTCAAATTGATACCAAGCTCATTCCTGTTAAATTCCAAAGCCATTGGATTCCTCTAAGTACCTCTATTCATCATCAAACACCTTTTGCCAAAATCTTGTGGTCAATGATTGGGGTACCAAATGGATTCTCCTTTAGCTCAAATTTTTACCAGAGCTCACCCTAGTCATATTCTACCTCCAGTAACTCTCTCTCTTCCATAGCTCAATAATTGAGGGGTGAAAACCCTCACTTTACCTCTCTGGACAGCCACTATAATTAAAATACTAAAAGGACATGAATAATTGAAAATTCATAACTTAATAAATAATTATTCAAAAATCAATGTTTCAAATGCCAAAATGCCCTAGCTTTTTGGTTCGATTCCGACGCTCCGGAGTCCACCTAGGAACACCCAAAACACATATATACCCTAACTCTTACAAAGATTCCCTCCGGTTTGTCCGAAGTGGGACTTTCCAGCTATAAGTCCGGAAACTCACTAGAGAGAAAGTGATGACGGTGAAGCCGGTCACATCCCAGAGTGGGATCTAGGGGTATAAAACTTTTTCTTCGCGTGTGTCCCTTGCTTATGATTGCGCCGTAACCATGGAGAATCTTCATCATTTAACAGGATGCTTGGGTCAGTCTTCACTGTGAAGGGAGGAATTTCATCAAACTTTTCATAATCTTCTGACATGTCTGTCTTGTCCTCCACTCCCACGATGTTTCTTTTCCCTGAAAGAACTATGTGGCGCTTTGGCTCATCGTATGATGTATTCGCTTCCTTATCTTTTCTTTTTCTCAGTTTGGTAGACACGTCCTTCACATAGAAAACCTGCGCCACATCATTGGCTAGGACGAATGGTTCGTCTGTGTACCCAAGATTGTTGAGATCCACTGTTGTCATTCCGTACTGCGGGTCTACCTTTACCCCGCCTCCTGTCAGATTGACCCATTTGCACCGAAACAAAAAGGGACCTTAAAAGAACGTCCATAGTCAAGTTCCCATATCTCCTCTATGTAACCATAATATGTGTCATTTTTCCTATTGTTGTTTGTTGCATCAAAGCGGACACCACTGTTTTGGTTGGTGCTCTTTTTATCTTGGGCGATTGTGTAAAATGTATTCCCATTTATCTCGTACCCTTTGAAAGTCAATATAGTCGAAGATGGTGACTTGGCCAACAAGTACATCTCATCTCCAACAGTAGTGTTATTCATGAGATGTGTTTGCAACCAACCGCCGAAAGTCGCCATGTGTGTATGTTTAATCCAGGGGTCAGACTGCTCCGGGTTCTTGGAGCATACAATATCCATGTGTTCCTCGATATACGGAGCCACCAAGGTGGAATTTTGTAGAACTGTGTAGTGTGCTTGAGTGAAAGAATGCCCGTCCATACTTATTACTGAATTCTTTCCTAGCGTGCCTTTTCCACTCAGTCTCCCCTCATGCCGCGATTGAGGAACACCAATCGGCTTAAGGTCAGGAATAAAGTCAACACAAAAATCAATAACCTCCTCTGTTTCATGGCCCTTGGAGATGCTTCCTTCTGGCCTAGCACGGTTATGAACATATTTCTTTAAGACTCCCATGAACCTCTCAAAGGGGAACATATTGTGTAGAAATACAGTACCCAGAATGGTAATCTCTTCGACTAGGTGAACTAGGACGTGCGTCATAATATTGAAGAAGGATGGTGGGAACACCAACTCGAAACTGACAAGACATTGGACCAAATCATTCTGTAACCTTGGTAGGATTTTTGGATCGATTACCTTCTGAGAAATTGCATTGAGGAATGCACATAGCTTCACAATGGCTAATCAAACATTTTCCGGTAGAAGCCCCCTCAATGCAACCGGAAGTAATTGCGTCATAATCACGTGGCAGTCATGAGACTTTAGGTTTTGGAATTTTTTCTCTGCCATATTTATTATTCCCTTTATATTCGACGAGAAGCCAGACGGGACCTTCATACTGCTCAGGCATTCAAAAAAGATTTCCTTCTCTTCTTTGGTAAGAGCATAGCTGGCAGGACCTTGATACTGCTTTGGTTGCATACCGTCTTTTTCGTTCATACGTTGCTGGTACTCCCGTGCCTCCGGTGTATCTTTTGTCTTCCCATACACGCCCAAGAAGCCTAGCAGGTTCACGCAAAGATTCTTCGTCATGTGCATCACGTCGATTGCAGAGAGGACCTCTAGGACTTTCCAATAGGGTAGCTCCCAAAATTTAGATTTCTTCTTCCACATGGGTGCGTGTCCGTTAGCGTCATTCAGAACAGATTGTCCGCCAGGACCCTTTCCAAAGATTACTTTTAAATCCTTGACCATATCAAATATATCATCACCAGTACGGTGGCCAGGCTTCTTCCGGTGATCTACCTCACCTTTGAAATTCTTGCCTTTCTTTCTTAAGAGATGCCTGATCGGAAGAAATCGACGATGTCCCAGGTACACATTCTTCTTACATTTATCCAAATATATACTTTCAGTCTCATCTAAACAGTGCGTGCATGTATTGTATCCCGTGTTTGTCTGTCCTGAAAGGTTACTAAGAGCAGGCCAATCATTGATGGTTACAAACAGCAACGCTCGTAGGTCAAATTCCTGCTGTTTGTGCTCATCCCACACACATACACCTTTTATATCCCACAACTGTAAAAGTTCTTCAACTAATGGCCTTAGGTACACATCAATGTCGTTGCTGGGTTGCTTAGGGCCTTGGATGAGCACTGGCATCATAATGACCTTCCGCTTCATGCACAACCAAGGAGGAAGGTTATAGATACATAGTCACAGGCCAGGTGCTATGAATGCTGCTCTGCTCCCCAAAAGGATTCATGCCATCTGTACTTATACCAAACCATAAGTTCCTTGCGTCATCTGCAAATTCCGGCCACTTTCTCTCGATTTTTCTCCACTGCGACCCATCAGCGGGTACTCTCAACATCCCGTCTTTCTTACGGTCTTCTTTGTGCCATCGCAACAACTTGGCATGCTCTTTGTTTTGGAACAAACGTTTCAACCATGGTATTATAGGAGCATACCACATCACCTTGGCAGGAACCCTCTTCCTGGGGCGCTCGCCCTCAACATCACCAGGGTCATCGCGGTTGATCTTATAGCGCAATGCACCGCATACCGGGCATGCATTCAAATTCTCATACTCCCCACCACGGTAGAGGATGCAGTCATTAGGGCATGCATGTATCTTATGCACCTCTAATCCTAGAGGGCAGACAGCCTTCTTTGCTTCGTATGTACTGTCGGGCAATTCGTTATCCTTTGGAAGCGTCTTCTTTATCAGTTTCAGCAACTTTTCAAATCCCTTGTCAGATACACCATTCTCTGCCTTCCATTGCAGCAATTCCAGTGTGGTACCCAACTTTTTCTTGTCATCTTCGCAATTTGGGTACAACAAGTTTTTGTGATCCTCTAACATGCGCTCCAACTTCAACCTCTCCTTTTCACTTTCGCAGTTTCTCTTTGCATTAGCAATGGCCCGACCAAGATCATCAGCGAGCTCATCTGATGCTTCTTCTTCAGCTTCCCCCATTGTAGTACCATCGTATTCAGGGAATCTAGGATAGTTGTCATCATCCTCTTCTTCTTCATTGTCTTCCATTATAACCCCTCTTTCTCCGTGCTTGGTCCAACAGTTATAGCCGGACATGAAACCGGACTGAAGTAGGTGGCTGTGAAGGATTTTTGAGGTAGAGTAATCCCTATCATTCTTACAGACACCACATGGACAACACATAAAACCATTTCGCTTGTTTGCCTCAGCCACACGCAGAAAACTATGCACGCCATTAATGAACTTGGGAGAGCGTCGGTCATCGTACATCCATTGCCGGCTCATCTTCATTACACAACATCGAAGTGACCAAATTAATACAAGTTCATACATAAAGTTCATACATACTTCTCATAAAACAACATACAACTATCTAGCTAAAGCATTTAAATGCAACAACAAATGCGATCAAAATCGCAACTAAGATAATAATTGATCCAACAACATAATGATACCAAGCCTCTTTATTAATGGCATATTTTCTAATCTTCCTAATCTTCAAGCGCATTGCATCCATCTTGATCTTGTGATCATCGACGACATCGGCAACATACAACTCCAATTTCATCTTCTCTTCTTCAATTCTTTTCAATTTTTCTTTCAAATAATCGTTTTCTTTTTCAACTAAATTTAACTTCTCGACAAGAGGGTCGGTTGCAATTTCCGGTTCACATACCTCCTAGATAAAAATATCTATGTCAACTTGATGGGCATAATTGTCATAAACACGAAATGAAACAAATAGTTATAAAATATAATATACCACATCCGAATCATAAACCGGATGAGGGCCGACGGGGACGGATATCAAAACCATGGCACTATATATAACAAACAATCATACAAGTAAGAAAATTATACAAGTAACTATCTAAATCATACAAATAAGATTTTTTTTACAAAAAGGATAAGAACAAGAGGCTCACCAAGGTGGTGCCGGCGACGGGACGGCGTGGGCGATCGACGGCGGTGAGGACGGGGACGGGAAGGCACTAAGTAAACCACACCTACACATATGCAAACTAAGAAGTTAATTTGAGCTCAAATTGCATATAAATCAAATAAACTCCCACATAATTACTCCCAAACTAAAACCCACAAATCACTATACTTATAGAGCATGAAATGAGCTAAACTAGCAATGAGAGATGAAAGGATGAAGTTGCTAACCTTTTAGAACCCTTCGATAGATGGGGTGCCTCCAATCTTGATAAATCTTGGCAAAAATGGAGGATGAGCTCGAGCTAGGGGAAGGAAACAGAGAGGAGAGAAAGGAGAAGCTTGGACTCGGGCTGGACGAAGCAGCTTTATATAGGGATATCTTCTATCTTTAGTCCCGGTGGGTGATACCAACCGGGACTAAAGAGGCTCGCAGGGGCCCCAGCCTGCCGCAACCCCTTTAGTCCCGGTTGGTATCACCAACCGGGACTAGAGGTCCCATTTGAACCGGGACTAATCCTGGCCGTGCCCGCGTCCGCTCCTAGCCGTTGGAACCGGGACTAATGCTCACATTAGTCCCGGGCCCAAACCTGGCCGGGACTAATGCTCCGGATCAAAGGTAGGTTTTCTACTAGTGGTAGCTGGTCGTCTGCGTACAGGACACGCGAGCAGCCACCGCCCACATGCCATACCGGGGCATGCCTGCAGCTACACCGTCCGTGATGCAACTAGTGGAACAGCCGAACACACCAACGCGGACCTCATGGCCAGCACAGGGTACGCGCGGCCGTCACACGAGTAGATCGGACGCGCTGCATGCGTGAAGTTGCGTAGCATGATGCAGCGGAGCTAGGTGGATGATGAAGACGTTGATGAAGCAGATGCATATTGTAGATGATGAACGGTGACGGGCAATGCAAACCGATCTTAGATCGGAAAAAAACACCGATCAATGCGACCGACGGGAATGAGAAAAAATCCGGATAAAATGATCGGGAAAAAGACTCTCTAGGGCAGTCGATCAACTGGATCGGCGAACGAACCCTACGTACGGGCGGCACGGCCCGCAGTGGCAATCATGGAGGTCGTCCGCCCTGGGGGCGGCGCGATGCAGAAGCGGTGGTGACGGCTAGGATTTGGATCGAGATTGGTTGATACCATGTAGAGAATAGAGAGGGCTTTACAAAGTTGAGTCACTTATTTTGGGACGGAGGGAGTATTTCCTAATAATCACGATACTCAACAATAACAACACCCATGCAAGGTCAAATGTGAATTGTGTTATTCAGTTTGGTTCTGGAATTGTTTCATGCGTTGTGTCACTCTTCTTGATCGAAACGTATGTACTACCTGGATGGTTCGTCAGCGAGGGGCAATGGGATTTCCATTTTCTTTCCCTTTCAGTACGTACGTATAGCTTCCATCTATTTATCTGGCGGCAGGCAGGCACGGAGGCCGACTGCGGCTCGATCTAGGCGGGGAAACAAACTTAACCAGACAAGACAAGATGGGAATAAGGTCGAGGCGGAGAGCTAGAGCCCCATCAACCGATCCTCCGTCCCGAAGGCGCCGCAGGAAGACCGTGTATGTGCATGGTGTTCCTTGGGAGGTGACGTGGAGAGACTGGGCGGCGCTGCCCGGCGACGTGCTGTGGGCAATCCTGAGCCTTGTCCCGCAAGCTGACATCCTCCGCGGTGTGGGGCACGCGTGGCGGCGGCTGGCCCTCGACGAGCCACTGTTGTGGCAGCACATCGACCTCGCCACCGCCGAAGACATGGTTAAAGACCCACCAGCGGGGTGGCAGGCGATGGCGCATGCCGCCGTGCGGCGAGTTAATTGCACGGAAGTACCATAATTGGGGCATCACGTGCAGATTGGTACCAACTTTGCTAATTTTCGCATGTCAGTACCAACTTTGGGGCAGGCCGTTGCAAATAAAGCTAAACGTTGTGTTTATACGTATTGACGCCCAAACTGACCGGTCGGGCCCACCTGTCAGGTGCCACGGTGGCCAATCGGCGCGTGTCCGCGCGTTGACGAGGACGAGTCCGGCTCGGTCGCTCTTAGCCCGGTCTGGTCGAACTCCGTCCACCCCCACCCCACCATTCTTTGTCCGTCTTCCTCCTCGCTCGTTTGCTCCCTCGCCGCCGCCCGCGTTCCCGACCGCCGCCAGCAGCACCGCGGCGCCGCCGCCATGGTTTTCGAGGACGAAAGCAGCGACGACCAGTCGAGCCTCCCGTACGTGCACTCCTCCTCCTCCACCGATGGGCTTAACGAGGTCAGTTCACTTGAGCTAGGTTTAGGGTTAGGGTTTCAGAATTGGGGGTTTTTGATTTGGGTGATTTAGCGTGGTTTTGATTTGGGCATTGTGTTTGTACGAGCTTGTGCAGGTCCCTTTCAGCCTTGAAGATCCCGATTACAAGGGGCTTGAGCTAGATCTGATGGTCTTCTGTGAGAAGCACGACAAGGCATCTGAGAGGCTTGTTGCCTTTGAAGGAACAGACATAGGCAGGAGGTTTTTAGCATGTGCAGAGCCGGTATGAATTGTAGGTTGATAGTTGGATATTATTTCTAGGTTGATAGTGTCATATTTTTGTTAGTTTGACAGTGGCATATTTAACATCAGTACAAGGGCATAGTTGTTTTGGTTGATAGTGGTATGAATGATGCATATTTTCATTGCCAACCATTGTGAATCTCTGATCTTTACAGTCAGTTTGTTAGGGCTGATTATTCACATTAGCTACTCCAGTAGCTTATGTAGTTTAATGTCAGTTAACCTGGTTTTGCATATGCTCTTGTAGTTGAATTGAGAGTTATTTTGCATTGGTACAGGCTTGTTTATTTATGGATCATCCAATGTTGGCTTGACACTATGTAGTGCATATGCTCTTGTAGTGATGCAAACAATTTAGTTCAATGGCAGTTTTATTTTGTAGTGTATATGCTCTTGTTCCGATGCTAGATATTTTGCTTGACACCATGTAGTGCATATGCTTTTGCAGTTGGAGTTGATTACCAACACCGTGTTGAATGATGAACAATTTAGCTTGAGTAGTTAAAATGTAGTGCATATGCTTTTGCAGTTTGAGCTGATTACCAATATAGTGTTGAATGATGAACATGGACTATGTAGTGCATATGCTTTTGCAGTTGAACAATTTTGCAGTTGGAGCTTCCTCTTGTTTTGTAGCTGAGTACCAAAATGTAGTTAAAATCTTTAGCTGAATGGTGCTGTAATTTTGGGATGCACATGCTGTTATTTTGTGGGTAGGTACAATTACCAATGTAGGTAGGGTACTGTTTCCAAACTATGCTTTAAAGTAAACTATGGTTTAAAATAATTGATGCATTTCTTATTACCAATGTAGCTAGGTTACTGTTAATTTGCAGTGCTCTTGCTCTTCTTCTCTATTTACCTAGGGTATGAACTCACTTGCTCTTCTTGCTCTTTTTGCAGGAAGGTCATAATTGTGGGTTTGTTGAATGGGTTGATCACCAGTGGCCCCCAACAATGCAGAATGCATTGTTGAAGGTGTGGCAATGGTTGAAGATAGCAAGAGTGCTAGGGTGAATGATAATCTTGAAAGTGCTTTAGCTATTCACCATCTGACAAAAGAGAAGAACAAGGTGGAGGCCAACTATGACAAGTTAGTCCAAGATGTGCATGAACTTATGAATTTCCAGGAGAAAAGGGTGCTGGATTTCAGTTATCTGCAGTCTAACCTTACATATCAGCAGCAATGCAGAAGTGAACTGGTGGCTGATATGAAGGCAGAGATGGCAAAGAAAGATGTAGAGACCCAGAAGCTTAATCAGAAGTATCAACTCCTGGTTAACCTGACAAGAGCTCAAGCAACTGTCATCCAGAACTTGAAGTTGAAGCATATGAAAGAGAAGGAATTGCTGAGTGAAGCTAGGATGAATTTGGAGTTGAAGAATGCAGAGCTCACAAAGTCTGAGGAGAAGCTCACCCAAGAGAAGCTAGAGTTGAAGCTTCAGGTTGCTGATCTGCTTAAGGGAAATGAAAAGCATAGTGAAGAGAAGGGCCAGCTAGAGCTTCAGATTGTTGACCTCATGAAGGGAGAGGAGAAGCTCAAGGAGAAGATCAAGGGGATCCAGGCCATCTTAGAGAACTGAACAAGATGAATCTGAGATTAGTGGGCATTGCTGACCTTTTGGGAAGGATGGTTTGATGTCTACTACACAACTTGTTCTTGTAGACTCGTGTTGGGCCTCCAAGCGCAAAGGTTTGTAGGACAGTAGCAATTTTCCCTCAAGTGGATGACCTAAGGTTTATCAATCCGTTAGAGGTGTAGGATGAAGATGGTATCTCTCAAACAACCCTGCAACCAAATAACAAAGAGTCTCTTGTGTCCCCAACACACCCAATACAATGGTAAATTGTATAGGTGCACTAGTTCGGCGAAGAGATGGTTATACAAGTGTAGTATGGATAGTAGATATAGGTTTTTGTAGTGCGAACAATAAAAAACAGCAAGGTAGCAAGTAACAAAAGTGAGCATAAATGGTATTGCAATGCTTAGAAACAAGGCCTAGGGTTCATACTTTCGCTAGTGCAATTTCTCAACATTGCTAATATAATTGGATCATATAATCATCCCTCAACGTGCGATAAAGAATCACTCCCAAGTTCCTATTAGAGGAGAACATAAGATATAAATTGTTTGTAGGGTATGAAACCACCTCAAAGTTATCCTTTCTGATCGATCTATTGAGCTATTCCTATAAGTGTCACAAACAGCCCTAGAGTTCGTACTAAAATAACACCATATGATACACATCAACCAACTCTAATGTCACCTAGATACTCCAATGTCACCACAAGTATCCATGAGTTGATTATACGATATGCATCAATCAACTTCATAATCATAATATTCAATCCACACAAAGAACTCCAAGGAGCACCCCAAAGTTTCTATCGGAGAAAAGATAATGAAAACGTGCATCAACCCCTATACATAGATTACCCCAATGTCACCACGGGAATCCGCGAGTTGAGTGCCAAAACATATATCAAGTGAATCAATATAATACCCCATTGTCACCACGGGTATTCATATGAAAGACATACATCAAGTGTTCTCAAATCTGAAATATTCAATCCGACAATAATGAAACCTCAAAGGGAAAATATTCGATTCATCACAACAAGGATAGAGAGGGAAGAAACACCATATGATCCAACTATATTAACAAAGCTCGCGATACATCAAGATCGTGCCAAATCAAGAACACGAGAGAGAGAGAGAGAGAGAGATAAAACACATAGCTACTGCTACAAACCCTCAGCCCCGAGGGTGAACTACTCCCTCCTCGTCATGGAGACCACTGGGATGATGAAGATGGCCTCCGGTGATGATTCCCCCCTCCGGCAGGGTGCCGAAAAAGGGCTGTAGATTAGATCGTGGAGGTACAGAGGCTTGCGGCGGCATAAAAACTCATCTAGGTTAACTTTCGGGGATTTCTGAATATATATGATTTTTCAGCGTTGGAATCACGCGAAGAGGTGCCACAGGGGGCCCACGAGGCACCAGGGCGCGCCTGGGGGGGCAGGCGCGCCCATGTGGCCCGTGGGGCCCCTGTGGCTCTTCTGCTGCTTCCCCGAAGTTTCCTGGGTCCATTTCCTTCCAGAAAAAATCGTCAAAAAGTTTCGCTGCGTTTGGACTTCATTTTATATGGATTTTCTGGAAAACCAAAAACAAACAGAAAACATCAACTGGCACTGGGCACTAGGTCAATATGTTAGTCCATAAAAATCATGTAAAAGCCATATAAAAGTGCACCAAAATCATACAAAACTATAATAAACATGGCATGAAAACTTCGTAAATTATAGATACGTTGGCGACGTATCTGATAACCCACAAGTATAGGGGATCGCAACAGTTTTTGAGGGTATAGTATTCAACCCAAATTTATTGATTCGACACAAGGGGAGCCAAAGAATATTTGCAAGTATTAGCAGTTGAGTTGTCAATTCAACCACACCTGAGACTAAATATCTGCAGCAGCGTGATCAGTAGCACAGTAGTATGATAGTTTGATAGCAGTAGTAATAATAGTAACGGTAACAGTAACGGTAGCAGCAATAGTAGTAGCAATTGTAACAGTAGTAGCAACAGTAGTAACTTAGCAAGGACAATACGTGAAGAACTCGTAGGCATTGGATCGGTGATTATGTTGGATAACATTCATCATGTAATAGTCATAACCTAGGGCGACACAGAACTAGCTCCAATTCATCAATGTAATGTAGGCATGTATTTCGTATATAGTCATACCTGCTTGCGATAAGAACTTGCATGACATCTTTTGTCCTACCCTCCTGTGGTAGCGGGGTCCATAAGGAAACTAAGGGATATTAAGGCCTCCTTTTCATAGAGAACCGGAACAAAGCATTAACACATAGTGAATACATGAACTCCTCAAACTATGGCAATCACCGGAAAGAATCCTAATTATTGTCACCTTGGGGTATGCGGATCATAACACATAGCAGGTGCATATAACTTGCAAGATCGGATCAAGAACACAAATATATTCATGAAAACATAAAGGGTTCAGATCTGGAATCATGGCACTCGGGCCCTAGTGACAAGCATTAAGCATAGCAAAGTCATAGCAACATCAGTCTCAGAACATAGTGGATACTAGGGATCAAGCCCTAAGAAAACTAACTCGATTACATGATAAATCTCATCCAACTCATCACCGTCCAGGAAGCCTACGAAGGAATTACTCACTCCCGGCGGTGAGCATCATGAAATTGGTGATGAAGGATGGTTGATGATGACGATGCCGGAAGAGAGCTTGTGGCCCTCCTAACCGAGGAGCTAGCCACCTACCACCCCGGCGATCTCCCCGTCTAGCCGTGGAAATTGTCATCTAATCCACTCAATCTCTCTGGCGTCCTGGTTTACATCTGGTGGTGATCATCTTCATGGCGGTTCATGCATCAATCACCCTGGGTTTGGATTTCTCTTCGGGTATGGGTCTCTCTCAAGAGATCTGGCGATCCCTGTGCCGCACGGTGCACCCTTCTGAGGATTCGAGTCATTTCATCATGGTGGTCTCATTTGCAAGGCATAATTTTCGGCTGGATGAGGATAATGTGGCTTTAGCTTTGGAGGCAGCAATTGGAGGTTATTGTTCATCGCTTAAGGTATCATGTCTACGTGATCGTGTTTTCTCCTTTCATGTCTCATGCAAGGAAGTAGGGTTCTTTATTCTGCATCAAAGGAATTATGTTTGCCCTCAGTTTAAATGCTATTTTCATCTTTGGGGCTATGGTGGTCCGGATTGGATCAAGGAATTTAAAGCTTGGCAGATTGAATGCAATGAAGAGTGGACTATTGTTAGTCCATCCAAACGTAGAGCCCGTTTGGGTATGGCTGCCATGTAACACGCCCCAGCTAAATCCTCTTTGCGTTCAGCTATTGGCACTTCCAATAAGCAGCTGCGATTTGCTACTTTTCTTAATTATGATGTTTGCAAGGGTTATCGCTATAATGCAACTGCTGGGGAGGCACTCATCGTTCAGCGTGATGCGGGCTATGTTTTAGATCCTCAAGAGCTTATAGGATTAATTCTTCTTTGCCACCTTCTGATCTTGAGGATCAAACCTCACCGCCGGCGTCTTCCACGTCGGCGGCCATGACTGGGCTTCATTTTGGGACGGTCTCGCCTGTACCCCGTTTTGCTCGGGATACGGTGGTCCATGGTAATTCTGGTATAATCATATCTCCGGAGATTATCTCAGCTCCGGCCTCTTTGGAAGGCACTGTTGGCAATCCCTTAATTATCTCTGATGAAGAGTCAACTGTTTCTGATGACACGGAGCAATGTGCCACCCCTCCTAGCAGCTTACCTGGCCCGGGATTTCCTCTTGATTCTCCAACTATCCCGGATAGACCTCCGGTTGCAATTGTTCGTGATCTGCAAGGGTTAGATGAATTAGTTGAAGAGATGGCTGCGCAAGTTTGGGATTGTCCGCGTTGTTTAGGCATGGGACATATATTGAACACGTGCACGAACCAAGTTCGTTGCCGAAGATGCTTCCGGCTCGGTCATGTAAAGAAGGGCTGCACCAGGTCACCACCTTCATTGAATGTTTGGGTTCCCAAACGTGCCTCTGCAGCTGCCCGTCTCGGGTCTGGCGCCATCAAGCAAGCATATCCTAATGCTTCGAGCTCCCACGCGAAACAAATATCCCCTGCCAAAAACAAAACCCCACCTTCCCCTCCCCTGCCTTCGTCTTGCTCGCCGCTGCCACCTCCATCTTGCCGCCCGCCACAGCAGCAGCCACCCATGGCGGTCTATGAGCTTGATCCTCGGAGATTCTTACCTGCGGGACATGAGATCATCAATGCTGGCCCACATCGGCTGCCTCGCACGTACTACACTCCATCAAGAACTCCGCCTCGCCGCCATGAGTCTTATATGGTGGGGATTGTTGAGCCGATACCGCAGTAGGAAGATGTGCCCTTCCTTCGTCAGCAAGTACGGGACTTCATCACGGATGAGCTTCAGCTGCCGGTAATGTCCTCACAAACTTGGTTCCAAGGTGTTGGGCTTTATCAGATGCAAGATCCTGTCATACGCAGTGCATTGGTTAATCATGCTCCGTGGCCGCATGGTGTTGATCAGCATGGGAATGAACTTTTTGTTAGATTTATAAATCATGATAGTGGAGAGGGTTTCCGCGCCCTTCAAGGGCATCGGACAGGGTGGTTGATCTTCATAGGAGTTCCGTTGGACTATCGCAATGAGGAGAACCTGGCTGAGGTTGTTGGCACTTTTGGCCAGTTTCACTATTGGAACTCTGATGATGATCGACTGGTTAGGTCTTTGGTCTATGCCTCCTTTCCTGATAATATACTTGTGCCAAGAGATGTGGTGTTTCGTCAGTTTGCTACTGTAGGAGGAGCAGTTGTGTCATGGACGGCGTCCTGTCATATCCTCACTGCAGCATTCGCGGAGCAGCTCCCACAGGATGAGGATGTGATGCCCATTGATGGAAATCCCCATCCTATGCCTGGGTAGCTACAACCTAATGAGCATTTCTGGGCGCTTCCACCATATCCTCCTCTCGGTTGGGATGATGTTCCTCAGCCTGCTCAGCCCGAGGAGCCGCAGAATGATTAGCATGATGCTAATGTTGGATGGGGGCAACCCTGGGATCATCCTCATGAAGAGCCTGAGGAGGTGCAGCAGCCTATGCCACAAGATCAGCATTCCATGGTCTTAAACCCTTCCATGAGCTCAAATGACTCCTCAGAATAGATTATTCCGCCTGCAGTTGAGGGCCCTATCATGGATCCTGTGGGCCTTGTACTACAGATTGTAGACCTGGCCCAGCCAGCTGATGGGCTAGTGGGCCAATTGGATGTTGCTCCACAGCCACAGCAGGCTGATCCCCAAGTGGAAGCTGCAGAGATATAGGTTCAGCAGGCAGAGGACCCAATCATGCCAGCAAATGAGGATAATATGCTTGCAATAGTTCCATATCAGCCTCCATTGCAACCACCACTGTTTGTTGGAGCTGCAAGGGTTGTCATGGGGCCTGTCTTGCCCCCAGCTATGATTTGGCAAAGAACCTTTGAATCTCTTATGCCCACTTACCTGACTCCTACAGTGCCAAAGCAGCTCAAGGTTGATATTATCCATCCTTCGCTGAAGAGATCATGGTTTGAAGCTTTTGAGCAAATGCCTGAATTTAAATGGCCAGTCAGCCGGCCTGTGAACGTGGCTTGCCCTCTTGCCCTGACAGCACCTCCCAAGCCAGTTGCTCGCAAGTTGTCCTTCGATGATGATATACAGAGTAGCAGTTTTCAGTTTGCTGCTGTGGCTGAGGACCAGAGGAACTCTGAGGAGTATAAGAAGGTGACATTGGCACATACAGTCAACTCAGTCTGTACACGCAAGGCCAGGAAGTCCAAGCCCACACTTGTTGCTCCAGTAGATGATTTCTCTAACCGCAGAATGACTAGGAGTGTTGCAAAGCTGCATGGTTACAAGCCTACGTCAGCCATACCGATAAAACCAAAGCCACCACGCCAGCCACGTGCCAAGAAGTTCAAGACCAATACAGTTGAGGATTCTTCAGGCTCTGTACCAAGATCAACGGCTGAACCTCCTCCAAACCCTCTTGCAGTGATGCAGTCTCTGGGGGCTTCATTGGGCATCCCTCCTGAGAAGTTAAGAGTGGAGCAGCTTATGGCTGATCCGAAGCAGACTCCTGCCACAAATGTTCCTAATGATAAATAAACCGTGCTATTATCATTTAGGGAGGCATGTCCCTTGTCATGCCAGTTATCTTCAGTATGTTTGCCTAGGTTGTCTGTCAGAACTCTATGATTTGTCCTCTGCAGTTTATGATGTTGCTTTGAACTATGTAAGCCCTGGTTATAGTATCAGTCTACAGTACTATTATGTGGTGTTGTCTTATTCTTATTATCTTCTTGCGTGTATCCAATGAATGCACATCATAATAGAGATTGGAAAGTTTTATGCTGGAATGTTAGAGGTCTTAACTCTGATGCTCGACAGAGAGCTGTAAGAGCAAAGATTGAGGAATGTCAGTGTTCAGTGGTCTGTCTCCAGGAGACAAAATGTGAATTTTTTTATCACCGAGCCATAAGAAAATTCTGTCCAAGAAGATTTGATAATTTTGCATATGCCCCCTCTGTAGGGGCCTCTGGTGGCATTTTGGTTTTGTGGAGTTCAGCTGCCTTGGTTGGTACTTTAATTCAAGTTAAAAGCTATGGTGTGATTGTCTCTTTTACTTTAGTTCATAACAACCAAACTTGGACATTAGTTAATGTTTATGGCCCCTGCCAGGGATTGCTTAGAGATGAATTTGTTCGCTGGTTATATCACATTCAGATCCCTCAGGATGAACTCTGGCTGTTTGTGGGTGATTTCAATTTTATAAGATCTTTGGATAATAGAAACCTGCCAGGTGGAGACATAAATGATATGTTTCTCTTCAATGAGATAATTGGAAATTTAGGTCTTCTTGAGTTGCCAATCAAAGGTAGATCGTACACTTGGTCTAATATGCAGGAAATTCCACTTTTGGAGCAACTTGATTAGTTTTTTACACCTCCAAACTGGACCATCGATTTTCCTAATACAATGGTTTACCCTCTGGCCAAAACTGCATCTGATCATGTGCCCTGTGTGGTCTCAATATCCACTACAATTCCTAAGGCAAGAGTTTTTAGATTTGAAAATTATTGGGTGGATATGCCTGGGTTTTTTGATTGCGTGCAGCAATCTTGGTCTGCACCAACTACTAAACAAAACTCTGCTGCTGTGTTAACTGAGAAATTCAAGAGGTTGAGATTTGATCTTAAGAAGTGGCACACTGGAATCTCTCGGCTAAATTTGTTGATGCAGGCTTGTAATGCGGTCATTCTGGCTTTTGATAATCTTGAGGATAGAAGGCCACTGACAAGGCCTGAATTTAATTTCAGGCAGCTTGTTAAATTGCACCTGGAAAACTTGTTGCATTTACAGTATGTTTATTGGAAACAGAGATGTACCATCAGATGGATTAAGGTTGGAGAGGAAAATTCTAAATACTTTCAAGCAATGGCCACAGAAAGGTTCAGAAGGAACACAATTGAAAGCTTAGTTAATGGTGCTGGAATGGTGGTCTCAAATCATAGTGAAATGGCTGGACTGCTTTGGTCTTCCTACAGAGACAGAATGGGGGTGACTGAGGGGATTGATATACAGTTTGACTTACAGAATGTCATATCCCCTGTTCCCGGTCTTGAGGATCTTACTGGGCCATTTATTGATGATGAAATTAATGAGGTTTTAAAGCAATTACCTACTGATAGAGCATCGGGCCCAGATGGTTTCACAGGATTATTTGTCAAGAGATGTTGGCATATCATAAAGGGGGATTTTCTGAAGCTGATAGCAAATTTCTATGAAGGAAAAATCAGTCTTCAAAGCATAAATGGCTCTATGGTTACGTTGATTCCAAAAATCCCTTCCCCTGAGGGACCTAATGACTTTAGGCCGATTTCCCTCACAAATACATGTCTCAAATTTCTCACCAAATTACTGGCCAACAGGCTTCAAAGAGTAATACTGAAATGCATTCACAAAAATCAGTATGGGTTTCTCAGATCAAGGTCGATTCAGGACTATATTGCTTGGAGCCTGGAGTACATTCATCAATGTCATCAATCCAAAAGGCCAATTCTAATTCTCAAACTTGATTTTGCCAAGGCTTTTGATACTGTGGAACATGATCTTATCTTGTTGATGCTTAAGCACAAAGGGTTTGATGATAAATGGATTGGGTGGATTAAGGAACTACTTACATCTGGCACCTCCTCGATTTTGCTGAATGGAGTCCCATGTAAACAGTTTATTTGCAAGAGAGGAGTTAGACAGGGAGATCCTATGTCCCCTCTTCTGTTTGTTATTGCTGCTGATTTGCTGCAATCTGTAGTAAACAAAATGCTCCAAGATGGACATCTATCTCTCCCAATACCATCCCATGATCCTGACTATCCAATTGTCCAATATGCTAATGACACATTGCTCATTGTTCCAGCTGATGAGGCACAGTTGCTGGCTCTTAAACAGATGCTGATTTCTTTCTCTAGGTCAACTGGACTTAAGGTCAACTTCCACAAGTCTTGCATCCTGCCAATAAATGTTGATGAGGAGGAGACAAAAAGGTTGGCTGCAGTCTTTGGTTGTCAGGTGGGATCCTTACCTTTCACATATTTAGGACTGCCAGTTGGGACTACAAAGCCAAGGATACAGGATTTGGTGCCTGTGGTGGATAGGCTGGAAAGAAGATTATCTGCCAGCTCTTCAATGTTGTCGCAAGGAGCTAGACTCCAACTTCTGCAATCAGTACTTTCTTCCATGCCAATATATTTCTTGTGCAGCCTAAGTCTACCTGCTGGAATTATCAAGAAGTTAGAAAGGATTATGAGGCAATGCCTTTGGAGAGGCAATTCTGACACACCAAAGCAGTCTTTGGCAGCTTGGCCGCTGATCTGTAAACCCAAAGATAAGGGAGGAATGGGGATCATAAATTTAGCTGTGCAAAACAGGGCCTTGTTAACCAAGCACCTGCATAAATTCTACAATAAGGCTGATATTCCCTAGGTCACTTTAATTTGGAACACATATTATCATGGAGTAGTCCCTCACGCCACCATTTTGTGTGGCTCTTTCTGGTGGAGAGATATTATCAAGCTAAATGAGATATACATGGCCTATTCAGTCATCACAGTTAACATGGGGGACACTCTCTTTTTTGGCATGATTTGTGGAGTATGCTTGCCAGCTCCAGACCCCTTAAAGAGAGATTTCCGAGGTTATTCTCTTTTGTCCTGGATGATAAGTTCTTAGTTCAAGATTTTATTGATGAACAGGACCCTGCTACTTACTTCCAGCTGCCACTCTCCCCTGAAGCAATGGCTGAGTTACAAACTATCACTATTGGCATTCAAGAATTTGAGAGAGACCCTAACATCCCTGATGTCTGGTCATGGGTACCTGGAAAGGGGAATTTTTCTGCCAAGAGCTACTACTGTCAAATGCATTCTCATTTGCCCGATGATGATCCCTGTAAGTGGATTTGGCAGAGCAGAAACATAATGAAAATTAAAGTCTTTGCATGGCTGATGTTAAATGACAGGCTTAATACCAGAAACATGCTCTTGAGGAGGCATTGGAGATCTGTCGATGAGGACAATTTTTGCCCTTTATGCCCTGCTTAGATGATGGAGGATAGAGATCATCTTTTCTTTACATGTAACTTCAGCACTAGAGTTTGGAACTATTTGCAAATTCAGTGGTCTGCAGGTCTCTCTACAAAGGACTGCATTCTGGCTGCTAAAAGGAGCTTCCAACAACCTTTCTTTTTTTGAGGTTGTATTTCTGGCTGCATGGAACATATGGCTCATTAGAAATGGGAAAATATTCAGGCATGAAAGGCCCACATTTAGGGCGTGGAGGGCAAGGTTCATTCATGATGCCACAATGGTCTCACATAGGATGAAGCAAACAATGAGGCCATTATTTTTAGCTTGGATCCATAGTCTGCCTTGATGTAGGCGTGAGGTTGTTGTACATTTTGGTTTTCTGTTGTAAACAGGTAAGGCTTGTTGTATCTTTTGTAGATTAGTTCTAGTTTTCTTCTTCTTTGTAAGGACCTTTTTGCTTTGCTTTGATTAATAAATGGCTGTGGGGCTTTTGCCTCACAGTGTTCAGTCAAAAAAAAACGATGCCGGAAGATCCCCCTCTCCGGAGCCACAAACGGACTCTAGATCTGGCCTCCCGATGAAGAACAGGAGGTGGCGGCGGCTCCGTATCGTGAAACGTAATAAAACTTCCTCTCTTATTTTTTTCTCTGGAATTGTGAATTTATAGCGTTGGAATTAGGTCAGACGGAGCCATGTGGGACCCACGAGGTACCAGGGCGCGCCTGGGGGGGTGGCGCGCCCTGGTGCCTCATGGGCACTTGGTGGCTCCCCTCCAGTAGGTTTTGGCTCCAGTATTTTTTATATATTCCATAAAAAATCTCCAAAAAGTTTCATCCAATTCCAAGAACTTTTATTTCTACACAAAAAACAACACCATGGCAATTCTGCTGAAAACAGCGTCAGTCCGGGTTAGTGCCATTCAAATCATGCAAATTAGGGGCCAAAACAAGAGCAAAAGTGTTTGGAAAAGTAGATACGACGGAGACGTATCAACTCCCCCAAGCTTAACTCATTGCTTGTCCTCAAGCAATTCAGTTGACAAACTAAAGTGATAAAGAAAAACTTTTACAAACTCTTTTGTTCTTGTATCTATATATATGCTTAAATAGCACCCAAGTTTTCAGCAAAGATTATAACTAACCATGCAAATGATAACTCTTAGAAATTATATTCACTCATATCAATGGCATAATCAACTAGCGAGCAATAATAAGATATCTCAAATGCCAACACTTTGTCAAAACAATTATGATATAATATGACAACATGGTATCTCGCTAGCCCTTTCTGAGACCGCAAAACATAAATGCAGAGCACCTCCAAAGTTCAAGCAGTGACTAAGCATTGTAATTCATGGTAGAAGAGATCCAGTCATGATGCACACAACATTAACTACTCACAATGCATGAGAATGACAATAGTGCTCTCAGGACTGGTGCTTGTTTGAGAAGGTGATGACTCAACAATAAAAGTAAAATAACGTAAATGTAAATAGATAGGCCCTTCGCAGAGGGAAGCATGGATTTGCAGAGGTGCCAGAGCTCGAAGCTTAAATCAGAGATAGATATAATTTTGGGAGGTATGCCTTTCCTGTCAACGTCACGACTGAGAGTTTTCAATATCTTCCATGCTAAACACATTAGCGGCGGTTCCCAAGCGATAAAGTAAAGTTTACTCCCCCTCCACCAACAATCACAAACCATGGCTAGCCAAATCCTCGGGTGCCATCCATACCAACAACTTTCCGGGGGGGGTTTGTTTTATTATTTTGCAATTTTAATAGTGGGACTGGGCATCCCGATTACCAGCCCCTCTCGTGCAAGGACAAGTGAATAAACACTCATCATGAGAATAACCCGCTTAGCATGGAAGATACTAACCACCCCTGTCGCTCCATGAGCGGTACGGGCACACAGAATAGATGTTCATTTGAATGTTTAGAGGTGGCACATGCAAATTTACTTAGAACGGCAGAGTAATACCACATATAGGTAGATATAGTGGACTCATCTGGAATAACTTTGGTTTAAGGGTTTTGATGCACAAGCAGCATTCCCGCTTAGTACAGGTGAAGGCTAGCAAATAGGTTGAGAAGCGACCAGCTAGAGAGCGAAAACGTTCATAATCATGCATTATGAATAATCAACATTGAATACTAGCATGAGTAGGATATAAGCACCATGAACATAAATATCATGAAGGCTATGTTGGTTTTGAATCAACTACATGTGTGAACATGTGCCAAGTCAAGCCACTCAAAACATTCAGTGGAGGATACCATATCATCATACTACATCATGAAAATTTTAATGCATGTTGACACTCAAGATAAATCATTATCCACTCCTAGCTACTTAAGCATGGCAAGAGCAACTATAATCTCTAATTGTCATCATAAACATGTTTAATCATAATATGCTGAATCATGGATACTGAGTTAAACATATTTACAAAAACAAAGAACAAGTTGAGTTCATACCCGCTTTTCCTTGCCACAGTCACTTCGTCAATCATCGTCATTATTGCCTTTCACTTGCACGATCGAATGATATGAAAATGAAAATAGTGCAAGTGTGTCGTGGACTAAGTTAGAATCTACAAGCATTTTATTCAAAGGAGAAGACAAGGCAATATGGGCTCTTTGTTAAATAAACAATAATGCATATGAGAGCCACTCAACATTTTCATCGTGGTCTTCTCCTTACAATGACTCAACAAATGAAAAGAATTTCAGAGAAACACACTGAAATATTTTTGGAGTTTTTAGTTTTTCTAAAGAAAATGAAATAAATAGGAAAACGAAAAACGAGAAAACTATTTACACGGGAAAGCTCCCAACAAGTAAAAGAAGAAACGGGAAATCTTTTTGGGTTTTCTTTTACTACTACGAAACTACGAATAATTAAACTAGAAAGAAAAACCGAAAAGAGCGAGAAATGTTTTTGGATTTTCTCAAGTTTTTCGAACACACTAGGAGAAGGTAAGAAAATAAAACTAGCATGGATCATACAATGAAAAAGTATGAACACCGACAACTGGAATGAAATGTGTGAGCATGAATGTAATGTCGGTGAGAAATACGTACTCCCCCAAGCTTAGGCTTTTGCCTTCCTTGGTCTACTGCCATGGCTGTCCTGGATAGTAATCGAAATGATAGCTCGTAGAGGCGTTTTGAGCTGCCTCGTCGGCCAGACGAGCAGCCTCGACAACCGCATCGTACTCGTGCACCTCACTCTCATGAAGAAAATATCTCTGTTTGTTCTGAAAATCAAAGAGAGCAGGAGCAGGCAAAACAACATACACAGAGTGATATTGATTAAAAACTAAGTTATATTCATAACCCTGTGCGTTGCATTTATGTTCTCGCATTGTTTTGAAATTCAAATATTTATAAGGCAAGAGGGGATCATTGAATTTGGGTGACACCCCTAACTTTGCAGCTAAACGGGAGGCATAAACTCCTCCATACAAATCACCATTACGCGCATTATGCTGCAGCCTACGTGCAACAATAGCCCTAAGATTATAAAGCTTGCTACCAATCAAAGTTGTATGAATAAGACTCAGATCAGGGGCACAAAGTGCACTACAGTCCTGCTTACCAACAACGCATTTACCATTAAAAAGCGCAAAATACCGAATAGCGGGAAAGTGAATGCTAATAATTCTAGCCTGCGTAATTCCCCTATCCTCACCGTTGCAAAGGCAATTAAGAAACAACTCATAATCAGATTTTGGTGGTTCATCTAATGAACCCCAATATGGAATTTTGCATGCATCACAGAATTCTTCTAGAGACATATTATAGGATTTGTCATAGAGGTGAAATAAAACTCTAGAAGTGCGTGGGTGAAAATCAAAGTTTTGAGTGAAGGAATGACTGAGGTTGTAATGCTATGGTGGCTTATCTGCGTTGAAGGCGGAGAGCTCGGCATTGTGAATATATTGGTCAAATTCTTCCTTGATGCATGCACCTAGCATGAACTCGTTGCACGACCATCGACACGATTTTGCTTCGGCACCTCGCATTGAACTTGCCCTTGGTTCCTCATATAATTGGCGTGCCGAGCTTTCACTTGATGACGCTTCCGAGGATCTCCTCCTCGAAGAACTTCTACGAAAGATATTCATTTTCCTAAGAACAATTTTCTGAAAAAAAATTGGGTCACAAAAATGATATCAATAAAACTTCACAAAATTGATAGCAACTACTCATATGGATGTCTAGAGGCTATATCAAGCATTCAAACTACTTGGAACTCAAAGAATTCAACATGCAAGCTCATTTTCAGTAGCACCAAGAGCAGCTAATTATGCAAAATATAATCCACTAGAGTAAAAACTAATTGGAGCAATGGAGGAGTCACATACCAAGGAGCAATCTCCCAAAACAGTTTCGGAAACGGAGCTCCGAGCAAGGAGATCGAAAATTTCAGTTTTGTGAGCAAGAACACGAGAGAGAGAGATACCAGGAATTTTTGCTAGAGGTAAGAGACGAAGTGGGCTGAAGGGATAAGTGAGGGGGGGTCCCTGTGGGACCCATGAGGTACCTGGGCGTGCCAGGGGGTGGCGCGCCCTGGTGCCTCGTGGGCACCTGGGGCACCCCCCTCGTATGTTTCCAGTGCCAAAAATTCTTAAATATTATATAAAAATTCATATCAAAATTTTATTGCATTCTGAGCACTTTTATTTCTGGACATTTTTTTATTGCACGGATAAATCAGAAAACAGGATAACCATGGTATTTTATTTTATTTAACTAAAAATAACAGAAAACAAAAAGTGAGTACAGAAGGTTGTGCTTACTAAATTCATTGACCACATGCCTCTCAAAAAGAATCCATTAATAAGGTTGATCAGGTCTTATTAACAAACCATTTCCGAGTAACATGAAACCGAAGAACTTTCGTATAACACTAAGTTACCCCAACGGGGATATGCATCTCCCCGATAATAAGAGATTCATATTTCCTTTTAACAGTAGGAAGAGGGAGTTGAAAACTTCCAATAGTAATTGTCGGAGTCTTTTCAATAATATGAATACCATTTACTTGAAATTGTTTCTTCGGAAAGTGCACCGTATGTTCATTACCATTGATATGAAAAGTGACCTTGCTTTTGTTGCAATCAATAACAGCCCCTACAGTATTCAAGAAGGGTCTACCGAGGATAATCGACATGTTGTCATCCTCGGGCATATCAAGTATAACAAAGTCTGTTAGAATAGTAACATTTGCAACTACAACGGGCACATCCTCACAAACACCAATAGGTATGGCAGTTGATTTGTCAGCCATTTGCAAAGATATTTCAGTGGGAGTGAGTTTATTCAAATCAAGTCTTTTATATAAAGAGAAAGGCATAACACTAACACCGGCTCCTAAATCACACAAAGCAGTTTTGACATAATTTCTTTTAATGGAGCATGGTATAGTTGGTATTCCTGGATCTCCTAGTTTCTTAGGTACTCCATCCTTAAAAGAATAATTTGCAAGCATGGTGGAAATTTCAGCCTCAGGTATCTTTCTTTTCTTTGTGACAATGTCTTTCATGTATTTAGCATAAGGAGGCATCTTTATAATATCAGTCAAACGAGTGCCCAAAAAGACTGGCCTAAGCATTTCAGCGAAGCGTTCAAATTCTTCCTCATCCTTTTTCTTAGATGGATTAGAAGGAAGGGGCATGGGTTTTCGAACCCATGGTTCTCTTTCTTTACCATGTTTTCTAGCAATGAAGTCCCTTTTATCATAACGTTTATTTTTAGAAGGTGGGATATCAAGATCAACAACAGGTTCTATTTCAATATCATTATCCGGTTCTTTATCATTATTTGGTTGGGTATCCACATGAGCATCATCATTATTATTATCATCAGGTGGTTGTTCATTACGAGATTGTGTTTCAGCATCAGAAATAGAAACATCATTACTATCCTCCAAGGATTTTTCTACATCGGGTTCACTAGAAGTATGCAAAGTCCTATCATTTTTCTTTTTCTTTTTCTTTTTCCTTTTAGATGGACTAGGTGCATCAACATTAATTCTTTGAGAGTCTTGTTCAATTCTTTTTGGGTGACCTTCAGGATAAAGTGGCTCCTGAGTCATTCGACCTCCTCTAGTCATTACTCTAACAACATGATCATTCATATTGTTATTCATTTCATTGAGCAATTCACTTGAGATTTAGCAACTTGTTCTAATTGGGTTTGAACCATAGATGCATGTTTACTTACACCCTTATCATCATTAGCAATTCTAAATAACAAGTCACTCAAGCGATCAATCATGTAGGCATTTTGTTTCAATTGTTTCACAATATTTGCATTGAAGTGATTCTGCTTAATAATATAATTGTCAAATTCATACAAGCATTGACTAGGAGGTTTGTTGTAAGGAATATCACCTTCATCAAATTTTATAAGAGAATTTACCTCTACTACGTGTGGCGGTATGTCAAGACCATGTATTTCTTCAATAGGTGGTAGATTCTTAACATCTTCAGCTTTAATGCCTTTTTCCTTCATACACTTCTTTGCTTCTTGCATATCTTCAGGACTGAGATGTAAAATACCCGTCTTCTTCGGAGTGGGTTTGGGCGGTGGTTCAGGAAGTGTCCAATCATTATCATTCTTCAATATATTATTCAATAATTCTCCAGCTTGTTCAATAGCCCTTTCCCTGAAAACACAACTCGCACAACTATCTAGGTAGTCCTTAGAAGCATTGGTTAGTCCATTGTAGAAGTTATCAAGTATTTCATTTTTCTTAAGAGGATGATCAGGCAAAGCATTAAGTAATTGGAGAAGCCTCCCCCAAGCTTGAGGGAGATTCTCTTCTTCAATTTGCACAAAGTTAAATATTTCCTGTAAGGCAGCTTGTTTCTTATGAGGAGGAAAATATTTTTCAGAGAAGTAATAAATCATATCCTGGGGGCTACGCACACATCCAGGAGCAAGAGTATTATACCATTCCTTAGCATCACCCTTTAATGAGAAAGGAAACAATTTAAGAATATAGTAATAGCAAATTTTTTCCTCATGAGCGAATAGGGTGGCTATATCATTTAATTTAGTAAGATGTGCCACAACGGTTTCAGTTTCATAGCCATGGAAAGGATCAGATTCAACCAAGGTAATTAACCCAGGATCAACAGAGAATTCATAATCCATATCAGTAACAAATATGGGAGAGGTAGCAAACTTAGGATCATATTTCATTCTCTCCCTCATAGATTTTTCTTTCATTTCAGCAAGCAGTTTTATAACTTCATCTCTATCATTACAAGCAAGGATGACTCTAGCCGTCTCCCTATCAAAGCAATGTTCATCAGGTATTTCAACTCTAGTAGGAGAGCTAGGCATAATAGGTGATTCATAATTCTCGAGAGTTTCAACATTTTCAATTTCTTTAGCTTTAGCGATTTGTTCAGTAAGAAATTCACAAAGTGGCACAACATTATCAAGCATAGTACTAGCATCATCATGAGTATCATTCATAGCAGAACTGGTATCATCAATAACATGCGACATATCAGAATTAATAGAATGTGGTGGTGTTGCAAGTTTACTCAAAACAGAAGGTGAATCAAGTGCAGAGCTAGATGGCAGTTCCTTACCTCCCCTCGTCTTAGAGGGAACGATCTTTGTCTTAGCGTCTTTCTGATTCTTCATAGTGATCAACAGATATAAATCCCAAGTGACTTAGCAAATAAAGCTATGTTCCCCGGCAACGGTGCCAGAAAAAGGTCTTGATAACCCACAAGTATAGGGGATCGCAACAGTTTTTGAGGGTATAGTATTCAACCCAAATTTATTGATTTGACACAAGGGGAGCCAAAGAATATTTGCAAGTATTAGCAGTTGAGTTGTCAATTCAACCACACCTGAGACTAAATATCTGCAGCAGCGTGATCAGTAGCACAGTAGTATGATAGTTTGATAGCAGTAGCAATAATAGTAACGGTAACAGTAACGGTAGCAACAATAGTAGTAGCAATTGTAACAGTAGTAGCAATAGTAGTAACTTAGCAAGGACAATATGTGAAGAACTCGTAGGCATTGGATCGGTGATTATGTTGGATAACATTCATCATGTAATAGTCATAACCTAGGGCGACACAGAACTAGCTCCAATTCATCAATGTAATGTAGGCATGTATTCCGTATATAGTCATACGTGCTTGCGATAAGAACTTGCATGACATCTTTTGTCCTACCCTCCCGTGGCAGCGGGGTCCATAAGGAAACTAAGGGATATTAAGGCCTCCTTTTAATAGAGAACTGGAACAAAGCATTAACACATAGTGAATACATGAACTCCTCAAACTATGGCAATCACCGGAAAGAATCCCAATTATTGTCACCTTGGGGTATGCGGATCATAACACATAGCAGGTGCATATAACTTGCAAGATCGGATCAAGAACACAAATATATTCATGAAAACATAAAGGGTTCAGATCTGGAATCATGGCACTTGGGCCCTAGTGACAGGCATTAAGCATAGCAAAGTCATAGCAACATCAGTCTCATAACATAGTGGATACTAGGGATCAAGCCCTAACAAAACTAACTCGATTACATGATAAATCTCATCCAACTCATCACCATCCAGCAAGCCTACGAAGGAATTACTCACTCCCGGTGGTGAGCATCATGAAATTGGTGATGAAGGATGGTTGATGATGACGATGCCGGAAGATCCCCCTTTCCGGAGCCCCAAACGGACTCCAGATCTGGCCTCCCAATGAAGAACGGGAGGTGGCGGCGGCTCCGTATCGTGAAACACAATAAAACTTCCTCTTTTATTTTTTTCTCTGGAATTGTGAATTTATAGCGTTGGAATTAGGTCAGACGGAGCCACGTGGGCCCCACGAGGTACCAGGGCGCGCCTGGGGGGGTGGCGCGCCCTGGTGCCTCGTGGGCACTAGGTTTTTGGAGGTTCCATCGACCCCGAGCCACCATAAACCCTAAAGAATAGGTTTTTGGTGGTTCCGTCGACCCCGAGGCACCCTAAACCCTAAAGACTAGGTTTAGGTGGTTCCGTCGACCCCGAGGCACCCTAAACCCTAAAAGGTAGGTTTAGGTGGTTCCGTCGACCCCGAGCCACCATAAACCCTAAAGACTAGGTTTTTGGTGGTTCCATCGACCCCCGAGCCACCATAAACCCTAAAGAATAGGTTTTTGGTGGTTTCGTCGACCCCGAGGCACCCTAAACCCTAAAGACTAGGTTTTTGGTGGTTCCATCGACCCCCGAGCCACCATAAACCCTAAAGAATAGGTTTTTGGTGGTTTCGTCGACCCCGAGCCACCATAAACCCTAAAGACTAGGTTTTTGGTGGTTCCATCGACCCCCGAGCCACCATAAACCCTAAAGAATAGGTTTTTGGTGGTTTCGTCGACCCCGAGGCACCCTAAACCCTAAAGACTAGGTTTAGGTGGTTCCGTCGACCCCGAGGCACCCTAAACCCTAAATGGTAGGTTTTGGTGGTTCCGTCGACCCCGAGGCACCCTAAAACCTAAAAGGTAGGTTTTGGTGGTTCCGTCAACCCCGAGGCACCCTAAAACCTAAATGGTAGGTTTAGGTGGTTCCGTCGACCTCGAGGCACCCTAAACCCTAAAAGGTAGGTCTAGGTGGTTTCGTCGACCCCGAGGCACCCTAAACCCTAAAAGGTAGGTTTAGGTGGTTCCGTCGACCCCGAGGCACCCTAAACCCTAAATGGTAGGTTTTGGTGGTTCCGTCGACCCCGAGGCACCCTAAAACCTAAAAGGTAGGTTTTGGTGGTTCCGTCGACCCCGAGGCACCCTAAAACCTAAAGGGTCGGTTTAGGTGGTTCCATCGACCCCAAGGCACCCTAATCATCAACACATCAACATATCCATGGACAAATAACAACATATCCTTTAACATGATCATCAATATATCAACATATCCATCAACATAATCATCAACATATGCATCCACATAACAAAAAAACAGCAGTGGCATCAAATCATGTTCACAACCATCAATCCATGAACAGCACCATCAAGTTCAGTCATTGTAGCATCACTTTCTAGCATAACAGACATTGTAGCATGAACCAAAATAACAACAAACTATAGCATCAGTTCAACATTACATGGCACATCATGCCATCTAGGTGTTACCACTAGCACTGAAGTAGGCCATCCATCCAGTGTGTGTACCATAAGAAGGAAGAGCACCAGAAGTGGAGGCAGCAGATTGCCTGGGGGCAGTGAATGGCCTTGGAGCACCTCTTCCAGCACCACTTCTTCTAGCAGCACCTCTTCTAGCACCACTTCTTCCAGCACTTCCTCTCCCAGCTCCTCCTCTGCCAGCACCTCCTCTGCCAGCTCCTCCTCTTCCAGCTCTTGGCTGTGTTGGTGGTGGTGTAGGAGCAGGAGCAGCAGCTCTTGGCTGTGTTGGTGGTGGTGTAGGAGCAGGAGCAGCAGCTCTTGGCTGTGTTGGTGGTGGTGTAGGAGCAGGAGCAGCAGCTCTTGGTTGTGTTGGTGGTGGTGTAGGAGCAGGAGCAGCAGCTCTTGGCTGTCTTGGTGGTGGTGTAGGAGCAGGAGCAGCAGCTCTTGGCCGTGAGTTGCTTGGAGTAGCCTTGCATACACATGGAAAACAGTTAATAATACTGGAAGGAAAGAAATGTACAAGAAAGGAAAAAGTAGTATACTGCAAGGGGAAACATTATTACCACATGTTTGTTCTTCCTCAAAGCTAGCTCAGGCTTCAACTGTTTAAGACAGCTTGTGTACCTATGCCCTTGGAGACCACAATTGCCACATGTTATAGTCCCCATTCTTGATGTGTCCTTTGGCTTTGGTACTTCAAATTTCCCCTTGATCCTCTTTTCTTTCTTTCTTCCTCTCTTCACTTTAAATGCAGGTGGTTCTATGTCTGGACCAGGGGTCCTTGTCCAATCATGCACACCAGGAACAAGAAAGATCATTGGTTCATAAGCTGTCACATAAAATTGTTTCTTGAAGAATTTGCTGACATAATCCCGTGGAAACCTTTTAGCCATGTTTATTGCAGAGATGGCATGGTTGCATGGGATGCCAGTAAGGTCCCACTTTATGCATCCACAAGTCTCAAGTTCCAAGTTCACAACATGTGTTTGCTGCCCACTTCTAACTTGCCATAAGTTCACCCCAGCTTGTATTGGCTTGCAATATCTGGCCCTCTCCTTCTCAATCTCTAGCTTCTCACTGTAATGAGGTGTTATCTCCCATCTTGCTGCCTTTCCACTCTCTCTGTTCCTGTGCCACCTCACCATCTGCTTATCTTTTATCCCATCACACATTGTCCTTATAGGTTTTCTCCTAACATCTAGAATGTACTTGTTAAACACCTCAGACAAGTTGTTAACTATCAAGTCAGTCTTGCAGTTTGTGTCAAATGCATGCCTTGCCCATGTTTTTTTTTGGTATTGCACTAAGCCACTTCCAAGCTTCCTCACTTTCAGCTCTGAGATCATTCATTGCAATATTAAATTTGTGTTCATTGTAGGCATAGCTAGCATTATCCATGCACTTCTTAAGATCTCCCCCCCTAAACCCAGCATTCTGGAAATTTGCATATAAATGTCTAAGGCAGAATCTTTGGTTGCAGTTTGGAAACACATCATTCACTGCATTTAGTAACCCCTGGTACACACAATTTAACAGTCTAAGCTACTAGCTAGCACAAAGATAACAAATTGAAGTGTTGCAAGCCAATGTAAACACTTGTGCAAAACAAAATGAAATATGCATACACATACCTTTTGTCTATCTGACATTATAGTATATGGTCCAAACTGTCCCACTTCTCCCCCTAGGCAAATTTTGAGTTGGTGTAGAAACCAACACCAACTAGGTGTGTCCTCTTGTCCAACAATGCCAAATGCCAGTGGATATATATTGTTGTTGCCATCTCTACCAGTGGCAGCAAGGAGTTGAGAACCAGTAGTGAGCTTAATAAAGCATCCATCAACACCTACATTATCAACATTTCAAACAATTAAATACATTTGAATGAGAAACAATATGTAAGTAGTGCACAAGGTTCAGAAACTAACCAATGAATGGTCTGCACCCCTTGAGAAACCCCTCCCTTGCTCCATTGATGCAATAGAACATGGCATGGAATCTGGGTCCTGGGTGGGGAATTTTTTCAGTTGGTGTTGGAGTAACAGTAGTGACTATTACTCTACTCCCAGGGTTTGTATCCATGACAGTCTGAGCATAGTCTCTAAGCCTAGGATATTGCTTCTTGTGATCTCCTAACACAGCTTCAATAGCTATGTTCTTTGCCCTATATGCCATGGACTTGGGCACATCTACACCATATTTTTCCATGCAGGCATCAATTATAGTCTGAATGCCAGTAGTTAGATCAGATCTGAAGAGGTGCTCATATTTCTGTGCCAGCCACTTAGCACTCACCCTGGTGGTCTCTGTAGTACTAGGGCAAGTGTGCTCTAGTCTCATCTTCTTAATTACAAAGGTTTTCTCCCCTTTTATAACTGCTGCCACCATAAAGAACTTGCACTGTTTATCTTTACACTCAACAATTATCCTCTGGTCTGAGTTCCTGTGATACTTGAAGTTTCTGGTCTGAGTGATGTGCAAGTTCAACAAAGCATCTCTGAATTGATGTTGATCCCTAAAACACAATTGTAGGCAGAGTTGCTGATGTGGTTGCTCCATGTTCTTATTGTACCATTTTCTAGCAGGCCTCTTCTTTGCCCTACTCTTCCTTTTCTTTGGTAGGACAAATGAAAGTGGCTCATAACCATCATCATCACTCTCCTTCAGCAAACCCTTCTCTTCTACATCCGATGAAGGTTTGAAATCTGGTTCCACCTCTTGTGACACACTTGAATGTGACCTTGTTGTTGGTCCTCTCCTAACTGGCAGCTTCTGCTTCTTCTTTGTAGGTACAGCTATAGTTTCTTGTTCTTCTGAAACCAATGTGTTATCTTCCTCCAGCTCAAATAATTCCTCAACTTCAGTGTCACCCTCATAATGCAGCACTTCTTCCTCCTCTGACTGTTCATCATCTGTTTCTTCCTCTTCTACTTCTTCCTCTCTCTGTCTCTTTCCCTCTTCCATCTCTAGATCTTCAGCATCACACATATAATAAGGGTCACTTCCAATTTGACCTTCAGTATCAGAGGCAGAAGCATCACTGTCCTCATATACCTCATATCCCTGATATCCCTCTTCTTCTTCTTCCAAAACAGCTTTCAACTTGGCATTTACATTCCTGCTTTCTTGTGTGCAAACAGCAGGAGCATGAGATGTAGTAGAGCTGCTACACTGACTTTCAAACACTACTCCTTGCTGATCAACAGCTAAGATAGGAGGCTCACTCAGATCAAGCACAACAGGCTCTTCATACACAATAGGGGACAATTCTTGCTTATGACATTGTTGCCTCTCAAATTCACTAATAGGGGGTGGACAAGCCCTAACTAGCAAATTAAGTACAAAAGTATCCTTATTCTGCCTCTTTATCATCTGTAATTCAGCATTACTATCTACCATTTCCAGCCCTTGCTCTCCTAAACCTGGATTCTCAATGTGATACAGACAATCATATACACTAAATCCTTGTGTTTCCACCAGTGCAACTATATTCAGATAAGTAACATCTGAACTGCACATATTCCTCTCCAATGGTTCTTGAGCATCAAAATGGATCCTAACTTCCCAAATGTCTTCATTGAAACTACAAAACAAAGGAAATTTCAAGTATTCAATACCCTAACTCTAAATTTTCTCTTAACTAAAAACTAAAGACTTTAAAGTAAATTTGCAGTAACTTTACAATTTTAGTTAACATAACAGAACACAAAATAATATAGTTTACAATTTTATGTTAACATAGATACTACAAAAGATAGAAAATTTCAAATAAGTTTACTATTACAGTTAACAGAACATGAATCAATATAGTTTCCTATTTTAGTTAATAGTAAGAGAAAACAATTAAGAGGTAGTGCAGTACCCTAGCAAATTTGAGAGTAACACAAGGATTAACCTGCCTAATTAATAAACATCTGAACTAATTAAAGAGGAAGCAGTGCACTGCCCTAGCAAATTTGAGAGTACACTAGCAAATTAAAGTAACACAAGGAAAAAAATCTGCCTATTTAAATAAACATCTTAACTAAATGGCTAGGATGCTTTGATTTGACTAAAATGTACTAGGATACTTTAATTGGACTAAAATTTGTTATAAAGCAGAGGATGAACAAACCCTAATCCCCAATTGCAGAAATCAGAGGAGGCGGAGGAGGGTAGATTACAACATGGACTAGGATACTTACAGCACGCCGCCGATTCCATGCGTCCAGTGATGGCTAGTGCTAAGGTTCGCCACCCAAAGCTGCGCCATCCACAACTGCTGCTCCATGGACAACAACGGCTCCGAAAGATCGTTGTCGTCGGTGGAGTATGCAGAGCTGGAGTCGTCGCCGCTGCCGCTGCCGCCGCCGTCGCCGTAGATTCCGCCAGCCGGGCCGCTACGTAAGCACGGGAGGTCTCCGCCGCCGTCGACGCCCTCGCCGCCGCCTGCTGGAGTCGCCAACGCCATAGCCGCTCGGGAGACCTAGGGTTCGAGGGGAGAGATGGGAGTGCGGCTGGACGAACAGGTTTGACCAGACCGGGCTAAGAGCGACCGAGCCGGACTCGTCCTCGTCAGCGCGCGGGCACGCGCCGATTGGCCACTGTGGCACCTAACAGGTGGGCCCGACCAGTCAGTTTGGGCGTCAATACGTATAAACACACCGTTTAGCTTTATTTGCAACGGCCCGTCCCAAAGTTGGTACTGACATGCGAAAATTAGCAAAGTTGGTACCAATCTGCACGTGATGCCCCAATTGTGGTACTTCCGTGCAATTAACTCCCGTGCGGCGCGGCGCCGGCCATTGCCAGTCCTTCCGCGGCCGAGTCAACGACAATTTTCTACCCTTCCTAGCCCACAGGTAGGAACGTACGCATCGGTCGGCCGGTCGATCTCGTCTCACATGCAGCTCTCATGAATCTGAGCAAGATCATAACTGATCTGTAACTGCAGGGCGCCATCGTTGCGGAGCCTCCACGTGACGTGCCGGTACGATATGGCTAGCGAGAACTTTGTCGTGTTCGTGGCGAAGAAGCTCCCAGTGATGCTGGAGCAGCTCGTGCTGTCAAGCGGCCTGATCAAGCCAGCCCGTTGGCCGCTCTCGCCGACCACTGCCCACGCCTCCACCTGCTTCACGCCGGCGGCTGTCACGCCCATAGCTCGTTTAGCAGAACGTTCGTAGAGATGTTGAAGAGCAAGATCAAGGATCTCCGGCTGCCGGTGCGCAAGTTTCGGGGAGGGTTCTTGTTGTGCTACGGACCGATGTTTCCTCGAACAGGACGTATGCGCGGGTCGCGAGGGGCGACCCGCAAATTTCCTCACGCATCCGTCCGTGAATAGGAGGATCAGTCCACGAACACGGATGCAGAAAGTCGCCATCCAACCGTAGCCGCATACATCCGGCCTCATTTTTTTGAAAGCCCGCACGTTCAAATAGCCGATACATTCACATAGCCGCATTTTTTTTAAAGCCCGCACGTTCAAATAGCCGCATACAGGGTACAGTCGTTCAAATAGCCGGATGCAGCAGTAGTTCAAATTTAAACAAGTTCAAATATTACATTCCAACATTGTTTTCCCCTATAACCGCCCACTGATGCTCATTCAGATCTTTCTTCAGCTGCTCATGAGTTGGTCGATGCCGAATTTGCTGATGCATTTGAATAAGCTCTTCAAATGTGGGCGGATTCTGGTCTGGAAGTTGGATATGATCACCCATGTTCTCAAATTCTAGAGCTGCGGCAACATCGTCACCCTCATCCTCGATGAGCAAGTTGTGCATGATCACACAACAAGTCATCACCTCCCACAAGGTCTCCGAATCCCATTGTTTAGCAGGTCCACGAACAACTGCAAAACGTGCCTGCAGAACTCTAAATGCCCCCTCAACATCCTTTTTAGCTGCATCTTGTCTTTGGGCAAAGTGAGACTTTTTCTGGCCAACTGGATTAGAGATGGTGCTGACAAAGTTGCCAATAAAGTTTAGTCAGACCATGTTGTACACTTGTGTGCTGATTTTTATTTTTAATACATCAGTACAAGATAATCCATGGAGTCATTCTTCAAAAGAAAAGGAAAGCATTCATCCATTGAAGTTTCTGAATCTGGACCACTAGCATTGGCACTGCTTGAAGCTGGGTTGCCCGAGCAAGAGTAACTAACTTGCAATGAAGAACAACATACAAATGAACCTATCATATTTAGAGGCATTGAGTTTTTGCAGCGAGATCCCGCATTACGCCCACAAATTTGGCAATACTTACAAAATGTGAGAGATGAAGTACGAAGAATCTACATGTAGTTAGGTCCTATGCAACCCAAACTGGAGAAATACAAGTCATCTAGACCATAAGGACATCAAAGATGTTTTCAGTTCAGTTGGTTTAAAGACTTTCCTTGATGGTTGGAATAATCTGAAACTAGCAGTCGTGCATACTGTTTCTATTGCTTTCTCTGTAGCAAAAACATCAAAAAAAGAAAACGCAGTGGTTTTGATGTATTTACAGCACAAGGATTTGATGCCTGGAAGAGAGTTCATAATGAAAAGAGGTGTACATTCTTACTTTCTTAGCTCCTATTGGATCTGGACCTTACTCACAACACAACAATGCAACGAGAGATTGTCTAGCTATGAACCAACTAAACCACATATCAAACATTATAGAGGTGCAGAGCAACAAGGACAAAGAGAGGGACAATTTAAGGCTGAGAACATCAACTGCAACTGTTAAGTGGCTTACTTTTCAGTCTTGTGCTTTTAGATTTAAAAGCCATCACTACTAGGAAATAGCTTATAGTTAGACGCTTACTAGTAGCGCGCTATATTGACCCACGCTACTGCTAATTAGTAGTAGCGCGTTACATTAACCCCTCGCTACTAGTAAATATTACTAGTGAATAGCTAAAGCGCAGGTGAGACACTCACGCTACTACTGAGCGTGTCCACCGCCGCAGCATCCACCACCCGATCCACTCCCACCCCACAAAACACTCTCTCGCGAATCCCTAAAAAAAACTCTCTCTCACGAATCTCACCCCCACCCCTCGGTCGAGCTCCTCTCCCCCACGATCTCCTCGCCGCCGCCACCACCCACGCCGGCCGGTTTCGGCGAGCTCCGGCCGCGCGCAACACGCCCCCAAGCTCCCCAAGCTCCGCCCCTCCCTCCCCTCCGTCCAGATCCGTTCCTCAAGGGTTGCACCCTTGCCCGCGGCTAGGGTTTCAAGCGCCCCCGTGTTCTTGCCGCCGAGTGCCCAGGTCGGCCCGCCGGCCAACGAGCAGCACCCCGCCCCTCCGCGCGCCCAGGTCGACGAGCAGTACAGGATTGGCCGCGGACGGAGGCGAGTGCAGGCGCGGCAGCGGGAGAAGCTGTGGCGGCGGCGGATCTGGCGACCGCCGGGTCGGCTCGTCGTTCGTGGCCGGCCGGAGTCGCGGCGAGGCGTTGTCGTCCGTGGATTCCGGTGGCTGGCTGACGAGCAATTGCTCTTGGACGCCGCTGCGGCTGCTCGTTTTCTCAATTTTCTGAATTTGGCATGCAACAGTATTTTACACCAATCAGTTCAGCGGCTAGCGGTGCCAAGTGCTCGATGCTCTTGGATGTTTGATGCTCGTTTTCTGAATTTTCTGAATTTGTGATTGCTCTTGGCTTTGTCAAGTGTGTTTTCTGAATTTTCAGTTCTGTGGCTAGCTATGCCAAGTGCGTTTTCTGAATTTTCGCAAGTGCAACAACCAAGTTCAGTTTTAGTTGAGTGTAGTACTAGTGCAGGCTTTGGAAGATCAGTTATAGTTCAGTGTAGTACTAGTGTATGACTAACAAATTAAATGTTAGCAGATAGATGCACAGTTAGTTCAGCAATGTCAAGTTCAGTTTTCATTCATTGTAGTGCTGCTCAAGTTGAGTTTAGTTCAGGTATAAAATTATCTGTTCATACCTATGTTGCAGCAGTCCGCGCGATTGTGATTCTCGTGTCGCTGATAGCTTGGAGCAGCCGGATCCAGTCCGTCTACTACTCGTGACTGGGAAGGAAGGTGTCTGGGAAGGAAGGATCGTGTCGCTGATAGCCTGCACCCTTGCCCCGCGGCTAGGGTTGAGTAGTTTGTTGCTTTGTTGTTCACTTGGAAAAAGAATTCTAAAAAAGGGTCTTGGGGTTTCGTTACCATTTATTTTGCGACCTTCTATCTGTCTATTGTTGCCACTTATGTTACTTGGCTATAAGTTTCTGCTTAGTTAAACAATGTAGGTTCTGTTTGAACTTGATTGAAGTGTCTCTGTTGAATAGTTCTAAACTGAACAGTTTCATTCAGAATTGTGACACTTCTTAGTGTAGCATGGTAGTGAGGCTAGGTCGCCGACGTGGTTCCGGCGCCTTGCTCCGGTGTGGTTCGCCTCTTGGCTGTGTCCAGGTGTCGCGCGCGTCGCTGACGCAGCCCGGTGGTCGCTGGCGATGCGACGATCGCCTGCCTCTCCTCGGCTTCGCCTACCTCGCCTCCTGCCGCCATGCGACGGTGGTGAGTTGGCCACACCGCAACCACGGCGGTGGCGAAGCACGGCCTCAGCTACAACCCTACGAGGTGAGTTCCTCCTCTTCTGCTCTTCTTCTCATGCTAGTGATGGACATGGTCGTAGATGTGTTGGTGCTCTGCTGCCACTGATGGCTTGTGGCTGCGTTGCCGTGGCTGATTTGGTTTAGTTGCTGTCAATTGACAGTGCAATGATTTGGTGGGCTCTGTGGATGGTTTGTTATATTCCTGGTGATACTCCAGGTTTAGAAAGCTTGCCCTATTATTCCTAACTAAAGGATTTGGTCACTGCTTGGCACTATATTGTGGCTATGGACTGGTTCATGTGGATTTGATGCTGCTGATAGCATCATGTGCACTTGTGGTCATGCCTAGCACTGTATCCTTCTTAAGTTGGGTTTTCCCCAATTTCTAGGATTGGTCTGTTTGGTACTGCTTATAATTCATATATACTATGCTGCTGCTATATGCTTTTGTTTCTGCTATTGTTACTTAGTGCTCTATAGGTTACTGTTATACTGTACTAATGCTCCAGGTTCTTTGTGAGTTCCTAGTAGTGGTCTTGGTTCATTGTTTAATTCCAGGATTTGTGAGTTCCTAGTAGTGTTCTATTTATAGACCTAGTGGTCATTTCACTGTTTCTTAGTTGGCTGTGTTGCTGATCCCTTTGAAACTTTCTATTTATGGATTATTGGACCAGTTCCAGTTATCCTAAGTGCCAGCTCTAACAGGAAAGCATTTTCCTAATGATCATGTCTAGTAAGCTGTACAAAACTAATAGGGAACACATGGACATGAAGCTGTGGCGGCGACGACGACGATATCGACATGGGTCTGCGGCGGCGACAATGACGACGACATCGACATCGACACGGGGCTGCGGCGACGACGACGACGACGACATCATCACGGTGCTGCGGCGGCGACAATGACGATGACGACATCAACACCATCAACACGGGCTTGTGGAGGCGCCGACACTGACGACCTATACGCGTGGCGTATATTTTATATATATATTAATTATCTATATTAGATATGTATGATCGACTGTATGCATAACATGTATGTATTATGAAATGCATGTATGTGAGTACTATGAAATGTATGTCTATATTGGAATAGGTAGATTTTTAAAAAAAAAATCCTAATTAGTTACTGGTAGCGTGTGGGTATTATAGACGCGCTACTACTATTCCGTTAATAGTAGCGCTACTACTATTGCGTTAGTAGTAGCGCGGGGCACTAGCGCTACTGGTATGTCTGTTTATCAGTAGCGTGGGGTAAAACAAGCGCTACTGCTAAAAAATAGCTGTAGCGCCCTAGCAGTAGCGCGGGAACCTGCGCTACTGGTAGTCCAAAAACCAACGCTACTACTACGATTTTACCTAATAGTGCATGACGAGGCAGCCGAGTCAAGAAATAGAGGGAATTTCCTTGAAATGCTAAAACTTATTGCAGAGTTCAACCCTAACATTGCTGTTGTCGTTTTGGATAATGCTCTAAAATATTGTAAATACACACCGCATGGGATTAAAAAGGAGATCTTGAATTTATGCAATGAAAGTTAGGTATAATGGATCAAAGTAACTCGGATGGGACTCTTTTCTGCTATTCTATCTATGATTCGTGGCCATCAGGTTTAGCGTCGACGGTCAGGATTGAGGGCAGTCAGATGTCCGTGTTTCTTTTCTTTGCTCCTTACATTATCTGGCGGCTCGTTCTTGGCGCAGAAACAAACCTAACGAAAGAAGATGGGAGTAAGGTCGAACAGGAGAGCCAGAGCCCCAGCGACCGTTCCGCCGTCCCGCCGCCGCAGGAAGGACGTGCATGCGCATGGTCTTCCTTGGGAGGCGGAGTGGAGGGACTGGGCGGAGCTGCCCCGCGACATCCTGTGGGTCATCCTGAGCCTGATCCCGCAAGCCGACATCCTCCGCTCCGCCGGGCGCACGTGCGCCTCGTGGCGGCGGCTGGCCGTCGAGGAGCCGCTGCTGTGGCGGCACATCGACCTCGCTGCCGACAAGGACTCAGACTCAGACTCGGACCCGGACCCAGACCCACCGGCAGGGCGGCAGGCGATGGCATGTGCCGCCGTGCGGCGCAGCGCCGGCCGCTGCGAGTCCTTCCGCGGCCCCGTCGACGGCAATTTCCTGCTCTACCTCGCCGAGAGGTACGCATGCGATGCGTCGATCGGTCGTCCATCTGGTCACACGTACACCTCCCCTGATCTGCGTATCTTGATAACTGCAGGGCGCCATCGCTGCGGAGCCTACACGTGACGTGCCGGTACGACATACCCAGCGAGAGCTTCATCTCGATGGTGGCGAAAAGGCTCCCTCTGCTGGAGCAGCTCGTGCTTTCGGGCGGCCTGATCGAGCAAGCCTCGTTGGCCGCTCTCGTCGACAACTGGCCACGCCTCCGGCTGCTCCACGCCCGCGGCTGTCACACCCGGAGGGCAATTGGCAAAACGCTGCGAAGGAGGCTGGAGAATAGGATCAAGGATCTGCGGCTGCCACACCAAGTAGGGTATATTCTGAGCGTAAGGGCGGTTCCATATCCATAGTACTCGGACAGTCGGACGGGATGTTTGCGCGGGTCAGTCAGGCCCTGAACTGCATACATGAATATTTCGACACCTGACTGAAATTCAGTTAACTCAAGCCCTACTTACGGGTTCAGCGACGAGGCCACCGGTTGATTTTCGATCGAGCGGCTACCTCGAGTCCTCGACCAGATCAGTCGTTGTTTGCTTTCAAACAACACCACTACGTTCCAGCTGCTTCGCCGTTCCCTGTCAATTTGTTTTTCCTTCGGATTGTCAGGCTACATGGGGAACTCTCAAAAGGGTTAGCTGCCACTAGTAGAAAATAGGGCTTTGGTCCTGACAAGATCAGAGCATTAGTCCCGATTGTGTTACGAACCGGGACTAATGGGAGCCATCAGTCCCGGTTCGAGAGGCTAGGACGCCGGCCGGGCCTCGGCAGGCATCAGTCCCGGTTCGGCTGGGACCTTTAGTCCCGGTTACATCCACCAACCGGGACTAAAGGGGTTGCTGCCCTTTAGTCCCGATTGGTGTCTGGAATCGGGACTAAAGGGTAGGTCATTAGTTCCGGTTTTAGACACAAACCGGGACTAAAGTTTTGCCTATATATATCCACGCCCCCCCCCCCCCATCTTCTCTGTTTTTTGGCCGTGGAAGGGTGGAGGTGTGGGCTACTCTGTTTCTTGCCTATATATGCACATGAGGTGTTCGATGAAATGCCGGAGCCACACTTAAGCTTTCTCCTCTGTTCTTCCTCCAAGCTCGACCTATAAGCTCCATTTCCCCCAAGATTTGTCTAGATTTGGCGGTGCACCAACTATCCAAGTGTTCTAAAAAGGTTAACAACTTCATCCTTTCATCTCTCACTGCTAGTTTAGCTCATTTCAAATGCTCTAAAAGTAGTGTGGTTTGTGGGTTTTAGTGGGGGAGTGTATGTGTGAGTTTATTTGATTTAGATGCACAATTTGAGCTCAAATTAACTTCTTAGTTTGCACATGTGTAGGGTGCCGTCCCGTCCTCGTCCCCGTCCTCACCGCCGTCGATCGCCCGCGCCGATCTCGTCGCCGGCACCATCGTGGTGAGCCTCTTGTTCTTATCTATTTTTTCAGTAATAACATTTAATCACTACTGTACTTTGGTTTTAATGTGATGATGAACTTGTATTAATTTGGTCATTTCTCTATTCATGATGTCCTGTAATGGTTTTTGATATACTTAATTATATAATGCACGCAGATGAACCGGCAATGGATGTACGGTGACCGACGTACCTCCGACTACATTACGGGCCTGCATAATTTTCTATTTGTGTCTGAGGCAAAAAAGCAGAATGGTTTTATATATTGTCCATGTACTGTCTGTGAGAATACGAAGGATTACTCTGACTCGAAAACCCTTCACTTCCACCTGCTTGAGAAGGGTTTCATGCCACACTAATGTTTGGACCAAGCACGGAGAAAGAGGGGTTATGATGGAAGACAACGAACAAGAAGAGGATGATGACAACTATCCTATGTTTCCTGAATACGGTGATACTGCAACGAGGGAAGCTGAAGATCAAGAGGCACCAGATGTGCCCGGTGATGATCTTCGCCGAGTCATTGTTGATGCACAGAGAGGATGCGAAAGTGAAAGGGAGAAGTTGAAGTTCGATCGCATGTTAGAGGATCACAAAAAAGGTTGTACCCAAATTGCGAAGATGGCAACACAAAGCTCGGTACCGCACTGGAATTGCTGCAATGAAAGGCAGAGAATGATGTATCTGACAAGGGATTTGGGAAGCTACTGAAAATAATGAAGAAAAAGCTTTCAAAAGATAACGAATTGCCTGACAGTACGTACGAAGCAAAGAAGGTTCTCTGCCCTCTAGGATTAGAGGTGCAGAAGATACATGCATGCCCTAATGACTGCATCCTCTACCGCGGTGAGGAGTACGAGAATTTGAATGCATGCCCGGTATGCGGTGCATTGCGGTATAAGATCAGACGAGATGACCCTGGTGATGTTGAGGGCGAGCGCCCCAGGAAGAGGGTTCCTGCCAAGGTGATGTGGTATGCTCCTATAATACCACGGTTGAAACGTCTGTTCAGAAACAAAGAGCATGCCAAGTTGTTGCGATGGCACAAAGAAGACCGTAAGAAAGACGGGAAGTTGAGAGTACCCGCTGATGGGTCGTAGTGGAGAAAAATCGAGAGAAAGTGGCCGGACTTTGCAGGTGACGCAAGGAAGTTATGGTTTGGTTTAAGTGCAGATGGCATTAATCCTTTTGGGGAGCAGAGCAGCAATCATAGCACCTGGCCCGTGACTCTATGTATCTATAACCTTCCTCCTTGGTTGTGCATGAAGCGAAAGTTCATTATGATGCCAGTGCTCATCCAAGGCCCTAAGGAACCCGGCAACGACATTGATGTGTACATAAGGCCATTAGTTGAAGAACTTTTACAGCCGTGGGATAAAAAATGTGTACATGTGTGGGATTAGCACAAACAGCAGGAATTTGACCTACGAGCGTTGCTGTTTGTAACCATCAATGATTGGCCTGCTCTTAGTAACCTTTCAGGACAGACAAACAAGGGATACAACGCATGCACGCACTGTTTACATGAGACTGAAAGTATATATTTGGACAAATGCAAGAAGAATGTGTACCTGGGACATCGTCGATTTCTTCCGACCAAGCATGCCTTAAGAAAGAAAGGCAAGCATTTCAAAGGTGAGGCTGATCACCGGAAGAAGCCCGTCCTCCGTACTGGTGATGATATACTTGATATGGTCAAGGATTTACAAGTAATCTTTGGAAAGGGTCCTGGCGGACAATCTGTTCCGAATGACGCTGACGGACACGCACCCATGTGGAAGAAGAAATCTATATTTTGGGACCTACCCTATTGGAAAGACCTAGAGGTCCGCTCTGCAATCGACGTGATGCACGTGACGAAGAATCTTTGCGTGAACCTGCTAGGCTTCTTGGGCGTGTATGGGAAGACAAAAGATACACCGGAGGCATGGGAGGACCAGCAACGTATGAACGAAAAAGACGGCATGCATCCAAAGCAGTATCAAGTTCCTGCCAGCTACACTCTTACCAAAGCAGAGAAGGAAATCTTTTTTGAATGCCTGCTCAGTATCAAGGTCCCGTCTGGCTTCTCGTCGAATATAAAGGGAATAATAAATATGGCAGAGAAAAAATTACAGAACCTAAAGTCTCATGACTGCCACGTGATTATGACACAACTGCTTCCGGTTGCATTGAGGGGGCTTCTACCAGAAAATGTTCGATTAGCCATTGTGAAGCTATGTGCATTCCTCAATGCAATTTCTCAGAAGGTAATCGATCCAGAAATCCTACCAAGGTTACAGAATGATTTGGTCCAATGTCTTGTCAGTTTCGAGTTGGTGTTCCCACCATCCTTCTTCAATATTATGACCCACGTCCTAGTTCACCTAGTCGACGAGATTGCAATTCTGGGTCCTGTATTTCAACACAATATGTTCCCCTTTGAGAGGTTCATGGGAGTCTTAAAAAAATATATTCGTAACCGTGCTAGGCCAGAAGGAAGCATCTCCACGGGCCATCAAACAGAGGAGGTCATTGAGTTTTGTGTTGACTTTATTCCTGACCTTAAGCCGATTGGTGTTCCTGAATCGCGGCATGAGGGGAGACTGGGTGGAAAAGGCACGCTAGGACCGAACTCAATAATATGTAGGGACGGGCATTCTTGGGCGCAAGCACACTACACAGTTCTACAGAATTCTACCTTGGTGGCCCCGTATATTAATGAACACAAGAATATTCTACGCTCCAAACACCCAGAGCAGTCTGACGACTGGATTACATGTGAACACATGGGGACTTTCGGCGGTTGGTTGCAAACACGTCTCATGGGTAACACCACTGTTGGAGATGACCTGTACTTCTTGGCCAGGACACCATCTTTGACTGTATTGACTTTCCAAGGGTACCAGATAAATGGGAATACATTTTACACGATCGCCCAAGATAAAAAGAGCACCAACCAAAACAGTGGGAAACACCAATAGGGAAAAGGACACATATTATTGTTACATAGAGGACATATGGGAACTTGACTATGGACGTGATTTTAAGGTCCCTTTGTTTCGGTGCAAATGGGTCAATCTGTCAGGAGGCGGGGTACAGGTAGACCCGCGGTACGGAATGACAACAGTGGATCTCAACAATCTTGGGTACACAGACGAACCATTCGTCCTAGCCAATGATGTGGCGCAGGTTTTCTATGTGAAGGACATGTCTACCAAACCGAGAAAAAGAAAAGATAAGGAAGCGAATACATCATACGATGAGCCAAAGCGCCACATAGTTCTTTCAGGGAAAAGAAACATCGTGGGAGTGGAGGACAAGACAGACCCAACCATCATGTTAAATGATGAAGATTATCATGGTTACGGCGCAATAAGCAAGGGACACACGCGAAGAAATAGTTTTATACCCCAAGATCCCACTCTGGGATGTGACCGGCTTCACCGCCATCACTTTCTCTCTAGTGTGAGTTTCCGGACTTATAGCTGGAAAGTGCCACTTCGGACAAACCGGAGGGAATCTTTGTAAGAGCTAGCTAGGGCATTTTGGCATTTGAAACATGATTTTAGAATAATTATTTATTAAGTTATGAAATTTCAATTATTCCTATCCTTTCAGTCCCATGTTTTGCAAGCTTGATCATACGCGGTTAGTCCCGGTTGGTGGCTCCATATAAAATAACAAGGTTAATATAGACATGGCTTAAACGTCTTGACATAGATGAATACAGCAGAAGCATCGGAGATGATAAGAGAGAAATGTTGTATGACATAAAGTTGGAGGTACTATGTGGTTTCTCTGATCGGATATGATAAGAGAGAAACGTTGTATGACATAAAGAATATATAACATTATTAGGTTAAAAGAAAATACTATGAATCTTCTAGAAGATTCATAGTAAGGGTCTATCTCCTTCACATAGGGAACATTGGTGTCGGCTTTTTTTGAATCACTATGTGTCTATGCATCAAAATAAATTAGGTTAACAAAAAGTATCGGAATTTATGGTGAATATGTTGCGGCAATGGTACATATGAAAATAACTTGATAGAACTAGCTATTTTGTCACTATCTGATGAAAATCTATATCATGAAATAAAGTTATATAAAATTCTAGTTATGATCAACTAAAACAAAACTATAATATTCTTCAATAGCAAAAAGAATCAACTAAAAAGCTTTTATAAAACTCTAGTTATGATCAAAATAATATTAACTTAAAATTATATAAAATTTATGCAACTAAAATTTTCATAAAGTATTTTTTGTTAAAAACTTTAATAGCAAAAAGAATTAAATGAAAACTAGGCATGTATGCATCTGTTTAAAAGAAAACTTTAGAATTAAAACCAAAAATAGGCATGATCTCTTTCATTAACACAGAAAGAATATGAAAGTTTTGCATTTTTTAGAATTTCATATATTTTGTTCAAATTATTTGATAATCATGTGTATTACACATAAGTGAGTATGTATAAAAATTAGGATGTGATTTGAAGAAGGTCAAAAAATTGACATAACATATGCAAAAAATAAAAAAAATAAAAAAAATGCCCGCCTACTAGCAGGAGAATTCACACACGACGGCCTGCATACGACTAGAAACCAACTATATATGGGCCAAGATGCAGGCCCGTGGGGCACGAATTTCTGCTGTCAGTAGGACCCACAGGGCAGAGAGGGGACACGTCAGACGATGAGCTGTCTGTGCTTTGAGAGGAACTTGCAACGGTAGCCGCAGGCGGGCTTATAAACCGCTGCGAGCGCCTCTCGCTTGGCGAGGTGGGACTAAACTCCCACCGCCCCTTGGCTGTGCCAGGACCAACCCTTTAGTCCCGGTTGGTGGCTCCAACCGGGACTAAAGGGGGCCTTTAGTCCCGGTTGGAGCCACCAACCGGGACTAAAGGGTTGGGTTTCGCGCCCTTTGGGCTGGTGAAATTCACCGTTAGTCCCGGTTGGTGGCTCGGGCCGGGACTAAAGGGGGGCCTTTAGTCCCGGTTGGAGCCACCAACCGAGACTAAAGTTGGGTATATAAGCAGCACTTAAGAATTTTTCTCCCATTCTCTCCCCCGACGCCGAACCACAGCACGACGCCGCCAGGCTGCTGCGCCGGAGATCGCCGTCGCCTCCGAGCCGTCCCCCCCCCCTCGCCGACACCCTTGCCACGCCTTGCCCCGACGCCCTCGCCGCGCCCTGCCCCGACGTCGCCGTCGCCGAGCCCTGCCCCGACGCCGTCCCCCGCTCCCCTGCAACACACTGTGAGCCGCCGCGCCGTTCCCCTCCTCCTCCCCCCCCCCCGCGCCCCGACGCCGCCGCCCGCCCCGACGCCGACGCCGCCCGCGCTCCGGCCTCTCCGACCCTCTTTTTGTTATTTTTTTTAATGTGATTTCCAGTGAGCATATTATCAATGTTGAAGAAGGAGTGATCTTAATGGTGATAGAAATTAGTCATAGAAATTTTTGTGAAATTTTTGTTCATAGAAATTAGTGTGAAATTAGTGTTCATTTTGTCTTTTTTGTCATAGAAATTAGCAATGTTGAGGATATCGCTTATCGTTAGCGTCTCGGTCAGCCCAGGATTAGAGATTAATCGAAAATCGGCTGATTAATCGATTTTATCGGTCGACTATTAATCGGCCATTTTTTGCAAATCCCAGGTTTCCAACACTAAAATATGCTATATTCAACACCAAAAAAATATTGGACAGAAGGGTCACCTTGACTCCTAGCCTCTGAATCCTCATATAATGACAAACAAAATAGGACAATAATACATATTGCTTAACAACGTCCACAAAACACAAATAAACATAGTTTTTTGCAAAAAATAGTGCTAGGAATAGGCTTGATTTATCAGTATATTCTCGATAAATCGCTTGTCATAGCGATAAATCGGCCCAAACGATAAACGGTGAAGATAAGGCATAATCTTATCGGTCACCCAAGGAGTAGCGATAAATCGGATGATAAATCGCTGAATCGGAAGATTTTTTGAACAGTGAAAATTAGTGTGAAATTAATGGTGATAGAAATCCAGTGAGCATATAAACTAGGTCATAGAAATTAGTGTGGAATTTTTGTTAATAGAAATGGTGATAGAAATCCAGTGAGCATATAAACAAATTGAAGAACAATTTTTTTGCATTAGAGTTCATTTTGTCTTTTTTGTATGTTTTAATGCAAGCATCTTTTGGGCAATCTTTGAACATGAAGTAGGAGCATTTTGATGTCATCTTGCTAGTAGATTTTAGTTCATGCCATGTTAGGACCTGTAGTGAGTGCTACAAGCTTGTAAACTTGCTATCTATTCATTTCTGCCATATATGCCATGCTATTTTTCTGTAAGTCTGAAACTGGCAGTATTAATACTTTGCATTTTGCCTTGAGGTTTGCAACAAATCTGTGCATTTTTGGATCATGATCAGTAAGGGTGTTTTGTTGAGGGTAATTAGTACATGCTTTCCATGCTCTTTGTTGCCATGAAAAACTGCTGTAGCATATATTTTACTTGCCTCAAAGGTTGCATCATGAATCTGTTTTCTGCCGTGGAATTACAGGTTGTGGTGTTGCATCTCCGTGGAGTTGGTCCCTGATCGTCCATCCGCTGTTCGACAAAAGGTGACCATTTGTTGTATGTTGAGTTTTGTTCATAGGATGATGGTTGGTTCATTTGTTGAGTTGTGTATTCATCTTGTGTATAAATCTTGTATTCATCTTGTGTATAAATCTTGTATTCATCTTGTACAAATATCGTCGTAACTTTGACATGAGGGGGGGGTGTTGTTAAAACATAACCCCGATAACTTTGATTTTGAGGCATATGAAAACCTGATTTGCACGTCGGACAGGCATGAGAGAGGCGGTCCGCAAAGTATCCTCTCCCGAAAGATAGGACGACTCATCAGATATGATTCTAGATAATGTCCAATAGCTCATATCGCGAACATAGTTATATTGGATAATTGATCTTCATATAAATGAAGCATAAAAGTTTAGCAATCACTTACAAATTTTCATGTTGTTCATTGACTTCGACATGAGGGGGGGTCGTTAAAACATAACCCTGATAATTTCGGTATAACTTCGACATGAGGGGGGAGGGGGTCGTTAAAACATAACCCCAATAATCCACTAATCCATTTCTCATATGCATATGATTCCTTGTTGTGATTAGGTTTATGTTTGCCACTAATTCATCTCTCATGGTTGTATATTGCCATGTTGTAATATTTGCAGAAACTATGGAACACGATAGAGACTTAGAACAAGAAGAGGCGTTGGAGGAAATAATCCGCGACGGAGATGATGATATCATCACCTCACAGTTTCTCAACAACTCCGATGGTGAGGGAAGAGAAAATGACGGCTTCGGTGATCGAATGGAGGAGGGAGAAGATGACGGTTCCACCGGTGTTGGAGCCTTAACTGTTGCAAAGTACGGCGAGGTATATATATTAATTAAGCCTCTGCTAACTAGATGCATTAATTGTTTTGTATGTACATATATTAACGCTTCTTTCTTCTTTTAGCCCTCCGGATCGAGCCAAACTTCTATAAGGAGACGAGGCCCGAAGAAAAGGTTGGGCGAGAATGAAAGGTTCACGATCGAAGAAGTCGATCCAGATGGCAAACCGACTATTCCCAAGCGGACCCAAGACTGATTTATACATCAGTGCGGAGTTGTTGTTAGGAACAGCGTCCCGATCAGCATCCAAGAATGGAATAAGAAGAAGGACGATGGAGTTTCTTATGTCGACGATAGATGCAAAGATGAGCTTTGGAACTCGCTCATGATAAATTTCAGCCTACCGCTAGAGGAGGATCCAAATAACCCAGTTATACAGCGAAAAGTCAAAAAATGGGCTCTTAAGAAGATGGCAGAACAATTCAAGAACTGGAAGAAAAGATTGAACGAACAGTTTGTCGAGAAAGACGAGACTCCAGAATTCACCGGTCAATATGCGAAGATAAAAGATCACTGGCCCGCATTTGTGGCGTACAAGAAATCAGAGAAAGCTAAGAACAGGTCACAGACAAATAAGCTAAATGCTGCAAAGAAGCTGTATCACCATGTTACGGGGTCAGGTGGCTACAAGTTTGCCCGGCCTACGTGGGACAAAGCTGAGAACGACCTGCTTGCTAAAGGGATCCAACCAGCGACATTGAACTGGCCCGAACGGGCAAGGACTTGGTTCTTTGGGCATGGGGGAACTTTGGACCCAGAAACAGGGAAGTGTGTTTACACGAAATACCAACTTGAAACACCCGTCATAAAGATTCAGGAAGCAATCAAGGACGTGCAGGAAGGGAGGTTCCATCCCGACAGAGAGAAGGACGAGCTGTCACGCGCCCTCAGGAATCCTGAACACCCTGGACGAACACGAGGCACATCAGGCTCCGTTCCGTGGGTGCATGGGTTTACCGACAGCACTGGTTATAGAAGCCGAGGGAGAAAGAAGAAAGAGGATGCAGACCGGATGCAGAAGGTAGAAGAAAGATTAGCGTTGCAGGAGAAGAAACTAGAGGCACTTACCAGTCAGCGAGCTACCGGCCCACCATCTCAGCAGCATGAAGATCCTTCATTCGATACTGCCCACGAAGCTACCCCACCATCTCAGCGGAAAAGCAACGTGGCTTCCACGGAGCTCGTTCGGCCTGATATCACGGCTCCTCGCTACACCGTGGATGATATCACGGAGAGGGAACATTGTGAGCTAATGGCGAAATGCAGCAACCTAACCTTGAAGGTGGCGGTCGGCTATGTCTTACCTCCTGGACCTGATGGAACTTTCCATTGCAATCCGATTCCAGATGGCTATGCTATTGTCGGGGTGGATGAAGTTACCAACGGATTCGAGGGGCTGGACCTTGAGTACCCTACAGGTGAAGGGGAGACTCATCTGGTAGATGCCGTAAGGACTACCATTCTATGGAGAAAGGAAAACATCGTGCTTCCACAATGGACGCCGCGTCAGCAGACTCAGCCGGAGGAGGCCCCTCAGCAGACTCCTCACAGTCCAGCTCTATCTCCGCTGCCTCGGTCGTCTCCGCCGCGTCAGCACACTCCGCCACCTCAGCTGTCTCCGCCGCGTCAGCGGACTCCGCCTCCTCCGCCGCGTCAGCTGACTCCGCCGCCTCAGCAACGGCGGAAGAGACCCGCCGCCGCTCCGGCGGCTAGCAGTACAACAACGAAGAAATCCAGAGCAGGTCCAAGCGTCAAGAAGGCTCCTGCCAAGTTACCATACGACATGACTGAGGAGGAAACCAAGGAGACCGTGGCTGCCGACGTGAAACGCCAGCTTGCACCGACCCGTCCAGAGCCAACGGAGAAAATAGATCCGGTAAAAGCGAGGCGCTTGCTAGAAAACCTTACAAAACCACCACCGCCTCCGCTGCTATCAAACTATGACCGCTCTATTGTAAAGTCATATAGAGATCCACAGCAGCGGTCGGGAAGTAGCAGTAGTGCAAGGGGGAAAACAATTCCCCAGCTCGGCAAACAGAAAAACCAATCGTGCCCCCCGCTCAAGGTGTTTACCGATATCGCTAATGATCCGGGGGTAGCGGCCGCTTATCCTGGTTTCACTCTTGGTGATTACTTAGGCGATGAGGTACAGTTCGAAATGGCTGAGTTAGCCTTTAAATTCGAGCACGGAAAGCCTCTCGTCAGACCTGAGGAGCTCCCGCAGCTACCAACGATGATGCGAAGATTGCATGACTGGTACTTGGAAGCCTCGAAGCAAGGGAGCAACTATATCATTATGGGAATTAAAGATGAGCATTACTTCAATGGAGACGAGGAGATTTACATTGACTTTGAAGAATTATTTCAGTTATACAATCAAGACGCCATCGACAAATCTATCGTCAGTTGCTATTGTTTGTAAGTATCATTTCTGTAATTAAGTCTCTAGCTCAGCTCGTTCATTGCATGTATAATTATGCTCACTATATATATTATGCAGAAAGAAGATCCTCAAATGCAAAACAGGACAAATCTATGACATTGGGTTCATTAACCCAAATACTATTCATGGAGTTACGGTACAAATGAACGCCAAGGATACAGAGAAGATCTTGCTAAGGGCGTTAATTGAACAACAAACCAAAAGGGAAATACTATTTCCTTACAACTTCAAGTTAGTGTTATACTGTCTTGTACACATTCTGTTTCGCTTACTCAATGTTAAGTGTAATTGATGAGTTATGCTGCGTGCGCAGGTTTCACTTTATTCTGCTAGTCATTCGGGTTGACTCAGGAAGCGTACTTGTCATAGACTCGCTACGTAAAGACCCTCAGATGTGGGCGGACCTGCGTGATATGCTCCAGAGGTAATTTCAATCATTATCGCACTATATCGGCAACTTTCGTTCATTTCCTGATATCAAGTAATTAATAACTCCTTTATTTATTTTCTTTGCCGGGCAGGGTTTGGAAACGGTTCACCAAGAAGGATATGGGTGAATGGAAAGAGGAGCTGCAATTTCGACAACTCACTGTAAGTAGTACTAGCTAGGTTCGCGCATCTCTTTGATTCTAGTTAATTTCAATATCATTATCATGCTTGATTATTATTTTGATTGAACTTTACTCTCGTAAAGTGCTTGATGCAGGAAAGGGGGACTAATTTATGTGGATACATCGTTTGCGAGTTCATTCGCATGACGACCAATGAGACTGGCAGAAATTTATAGCAACTTGAAGTACGTAAACAATATTCACAATTTTATTTTATTACCATCAATTGTGTTGAGTTTCATTCATATATATTGACCCCCTTCTTTAAATTAGATCCAACGGATGCGGGACAAACTCGTACCAAAGGCTCGCATACGAGCAATTCAAGAGGAATTGGCGGGATTCTTCCTTGAAGAGATCATAGCTAAAACCGGAGTATACCATCGAGAATTGGATGTGAATGTTGGTAATTAGATATTAGGGATCGTAAGAGATGTTACATTGTATATATGCATGAACGTGTACTATACGTAGTAGCGTCGAATAGATATATGAAAACTTGTTGTTCGACCAAGCACGGAGAAAGAGAGGTCACTTCTCTCTATATTCATGACGATTTGTGTAATGGTTCCTTCATTGATATATGTAGTAGCTAGCGTCGAGTTGAATGGAAAACGTAAAATAAAAACGAAAACCCTAAATGTAAAAGAATTGAATGGTAAACACAAAAAGAAAAGGGTGAAACACAATATGAAACCCCCAAACCCTAAACCCCTCGTTTAAAAAAAAACAAAAACCCCAGCGCTTGGCAGGTGCTGACGCGTGGCTGCCTTTTAGTCCCGGTCGGTGTTACCAACTTGGACTAAAGGCCCTCCTGCCTGGGCGCCCCACAGCGGCCACGTGGAGCTCCTTTAGTCCCGGTTCGTAACACAACCGGGACTAAAAGTGGGGGCCTTTAGTCCCGATTGCTTAGTCCCGGTTGCAGAACCGGGACTAAAGGCCCTTAGGAACCGGGACTAATGCCCTGTTTTCTACTAGTGTGCTCAAATATTTGAGGAGAACTATCGGCCGCCTCTTAATTTTGAGCAGCCGAAATCACTTCTTAGCAAAAGACTCCACGTCGGCGCCGCCTCCATGCCTTCGATGGCTACCACGCATACCTGCCGACACCCCGCAACCTCCGTCCAACTTCGATTCATTCGCCGCCCATAGCCGTCGCCTGAATCGACGCATCTAGCCGCCGCGAGCTCATCGACGAGGAGAGCCACGGTGAAGCCGCGTTTTGTCCAAAACGAGTCATTGTAGCCACCCCGAGCGCCTGCTCTGCCTCCAGACCTTTGATTTGGCTTGCCACCGTGTCATCACGGTCCATGTCGCGGCTATGGCTGCCGCCGCTGCCGAAGTACCATGGCATGGAGCAGCGTCCGTGGAACATTTGGGCGGCAGAGATTCGAAATCTGGACACGCGGGAGAAGAGATGGCTCAACGCATTCGCCACCGTGGAGGTGGAGGCATGTGCATACTATGTGATGGCGGCCCGCTACTTTGGCAATCGGGCTAAGGTTAACTTCCCCATCGGCACCCACGCCCCGGACTTCATCGAGCCTCCTGTTAGATTTGTCTCCCGTGTCGACGAGAAGGAGCACCGCAAGGCCATGAACCAGCTCGAGGCCGAGCACCTCGACACGGCCTCGATAGCCAAGTTCATCACGAAGAACCCGTAGGTTGTCGTCGAGAATGAAGCTTGTTTCTAATCCAAGAATAATAATTTTGGTAGTTTCCTAATATTAGTGGACGGCTAGGTATAGGTTTTCAATAGAGATCACCAAGTGAATCCCGCAATTTAAATAGGGGTGTGGATAGGTCTCAGTCGACTGAGATTTAACCAAGTCTCGGTCAAGTGACATAACATGCAAGAGAGAAAAAGAAAAAAACTGAAAAGAAAATTTTGCACGGCTCAATGTAAGATCTCACAGATATAGTATCGACTGAGACTTAACGAAGTCTAAGTCGACTGAGACTTAGCAAGACTGTTTAAATAGATCAAAGATCTATGCTTTTTATTTAAAATTGGACTTTTAATTAGGGTTTTGCATTTTGGAAAACTTGAGGGTTGAATTATCCTTATTTCAGAATTAAGGTTAATTGATCATGATGCTTACGAACTGATCATGATGCACAATCAATTTCTAATTACTACAAAAAACTAGGGCTGTTGCGCCACACCACATCTGAATCTGAGATAATCCAATGGTTGAGTTTGCATCCTCACCGCATCCATCCTCCTTCCGAATAAAAAAAAATGAGATATGATACAATATGATAATTACCCGTTCAAATTGGAAACCCCCAGTATTGTCATGGTCCCAGCGTCGTCCGCCCGTTATCCACGACATACTTTTGCACGTTGTAATGTTGTGGTTCAAATCAGAGTTTTAATTATGCATCAACCATTTTTGTATACACCAGTCCATTAATACAGAAATACTTACAAATGAATGTAAAAAGTAAACTATCAATCCCACATACTTTAGGACAATAAAACTGAGTCACTTCCCATGCCCTCTCAACGATTTTGGCCATCAGATCACGTGTACTGGTCGTTTTTGGCCGCAGATGCATATCTAATCACATGATTAACTACTGAGTGGGTCGGCTGTCCTGGGAAGCTTTTCCTATAGAAAAATCGGCCACTCTGAGCCTAGGGTGGCCATCCCACACCCCAGCCCTCTCGATGAGCCTGCCGCGAAACCTAGGTACGTCGCCACTGCCGTTGTCAGCACTGAGAGGGAGAGAGGGAGAGAGTGTGTGAGAGGCGATGGCAACCGCGGAGAGATTGGCCTGGACCCTTCCCTCTCTCTCAATCTGCATCATGGATAGGCGGCCGCAGAAAACTCTCCTCGGTCCCCCCCCCCCCCCCCCCCCCCCCCCCCCCTCTCTCTCTCTCCCCTCAGCCTCCACGCCGCTACGGGTTTCCAAATCCTCGTGGTGCGGGGGGCGTTGGGTGAGTGCCGTGGACGGCGCTCACTTTCGCCGCCATGTGGTTGGAGCTCGTGGGGTTCACGCACTAGGATACCAGTCATCACCTACCTCAACCTGCTAGCCGGAGCGGTTGAGATGCACTGTTTGGTGGGTTCATCAGAGACCCCATGTCGTGGAGATTCCCCCAACAACGGTATGGTCAAGCTGGCGCTGCTGAGCACATCGTCGACCCCGTTCGCCGCCGTCCTGCTGCTCAAGCTACCCACCGACCCATCGGCGGGGGCCGCTTACAACGCTGCCTTCAACGTCCTGGGCTTTGTCATGCCCTGGTGTGCCCCTCGACCACCAACAAGCGAGTGATGATGGTGGCACCACGTTGACTCTTAGCATGCAATAATGATCCGCTTACCAGCTCACGCCATTGTGATGTTAAAATCTTGCATATAGGAATTTGCAAGAAGATGAAGAGATGTTCACCTACGGAGGATACGAATGTTCTTTTTACTATATATATATATATATATATATATATATATATATATATATAATGGGCTAATAGCAACGCCAAGGTCACAGGTGCATGGATTTAGCTTGGTTCTTTTTTTTTTTTGAGGGAAATTTAGCTTTGTTCTAGAGTTCTTTCATGCCTCGATGTGTCACTCGTCTTGATGCAAGCGTACGTACCTGGGATGGTTTGGCCGAAAGTAAACTCGCATGGGACTTTTCCTTTGCTACCATGACCTGTTGGCCGTTAGGTTTAGCGTCGATGGTCAGGATTGGGTGCAATGAGATGTGCATGCCTTCCTTATATTAGAAATTATATGAGATATAGAAATATTAATTCTTCCTTACATTATTAGGCTCGATCGATCTAGGTGGAGAAACAAACCTAACCAGACAAGACAAGATGGGAATAAGGTCGAGGCGGAGAGCTAGAGCCCCGGCAAGGCGGCAACCGATCCGCCGTCCCGCCGCCGCAGGAAGGACGTGCATGTGCATGCTCTTCCTTGGGAGGCGGAGTGGAGGGACTGGGCGGCGCTGCCTCGCGACGTCCTGTGGGGTCATCCTGAGCCTGGTCCCGCAAGCCGACATCCTCCGCGGCGCGGGGCGCGCGTGCGCCTCGTGGCGGCGGCTGGCCCTTGACGAGCCGCTGCTGTGGCGGCACATCGACCTCGCCGCCGACGAGGACACGGACTCAGACCCACCGGCGGGCTGGCAGGCCATGGCGCGTGCCGCCGTGCGGCGCAGCGCCGGCCGCTGCGAGTCCTTCCGCGGCCGCGTCAACAGCACCTTCCTGCTCTTCCTCGCCCGCACGTACGGACGCACGCGAGTCGATCGATCGATTCATCAAATTGTCTCACGTACTATAATATATACCTCTCCTAAACCCGAGATCCTCACTGATAATCTGCCTGTTTCTTAACAGGGCGCCATTGCTGCGGAGCCTCCACGTGACGTGCCGGTACGACATATTCAGCAGACACTTCATCTATGTGGTGGCGAAGAAGCTCCCTCTGCTGGAGCAGCTCGTGCTGTCAGGCGGCGGCATGCTCGAGCGAGCCTCGTTAGTCGCCCTCGTCAACCACTGGCCGCGCCTCCAGCTGCTCCACGCCGGCGACTGTCACACCTGGAGCCCGATTGACAAAGCTTTCCGAGAGAGGCTCGAGAGTCGGATCAAGGATCTCCGACTTCCATACCACCGCACCCTAGGGCGTCATATCGGTCCTATCTGTAGTGCGCGGACGGGACGTTTGCGCGGGTCAGTCGGGCCCTGAACTGCATACATGAATATTTGGACACCTGGCTCAAGTTCAGTTAACTCGAGTCTTATTTACCGCTCCAAGTTCTTCCCTTTTTGGCTCTAAAGTTCACCACTCGTTGTCTGAATTAATGATAACTGAAGAGATAAGCATTGTCGCAAGTGCCCCCAAAAATCTATGCGGAAAATTGCTGGTTATTTATCCAGAAGTTGACTGGGCTTGGTTATGTATCTGGAGTTCTGGTTGTCAATTGATTAAATACCCAATAAGTATTTTGGCGCAAATACAAAATAATACTCAGCCTCAGCCGTGAGCAATGTGGTTGCTGCTGTCCCAGCGACACCAACGGCGCCGTCCACCTTCATCAACGCCACATTCTTGCATGTTGCAACGTTGCGATTCCAAATCGTAATTTTAATCTATACGTCGTAAACATTTTTGCATTCATCAATCCATTTCAGGAAGAAATACATAGAAATGAAGGCAAAAGAGTCAATCGACTCAACACAATGATAAATCATACTCCCTCCATTCCATAATGCAGTGCGTATAAATTTTTTGAAAAGTCAAATTTTGACCAAGTTATTAGAGATAACTATTTATATCTATAATACCAAATATATAAAGTATGAAAGTTCATCTTATAATAAATCTAATATTATAAGTTTAGCATTCCAGATGTAAATGTTTTTCTCCACAAATTTGATCAAAGTTTGTGATGCTTGACTTTTCAAAAAATCGATATGCACTACATTATGGAACAGAGGGAGTACCAATATTATAGACTCTGTTTTTGCGCATTTTATCAACTGACAGACAACTTTAGGGTACATAATGCAAGTCTAATCACCTTGTGGACAAATAACCATTTTTTTCTGAAATGCCCACTACTGTGATATCAACCGTTGATAACATAGGTAATACTAAGTAGGTTTGAACAAAAAGACATGATGCATATGGCTAAAGCCTTTTCTCTATCTTTCCACAAGGGCCAAAAAGAATTGCTACTGAATCACAAACGACAAGTGATGTGGCCGAATGATCAATTGCAATCCTTTTTCCTGACAAGATATCATTAACCATGTCCATAAAGACTACATAACTTTGACGATAGTAACGAATGGGACGGTAGGTTGCGGCAGCGAGGTGGGCACACATGTAAACTGATATGTGCTCCAGTTCCTCTCTACTCACTAATAAAGATCAGAAATACTTATAAATCAGATGATGAACGACTATCTAGTGGCATGCTGGCAGGGTAGCGCGCCGTGAGCTCCACCCTTTTCCTTAGGTACTTCTGGGGTCACCTGAAAACACACGTAATGGATGCCATGAGGCTACGCATGACAACAGCAGCAGTAACAGTTTATTTCATTCAGCAAGTCTGGCGAGTAGGTTTCCATCCTACTTCATGATTACGACCCTAAGTGAGTAGCAGATGGAAATTATGACTTTTAAGTTCTCACTTTCAATGTTGAGTTGATGGAACAGAAAAAGAAAACAGTTAAGAGAGCTCATACCGTTTTAGTGAACCACATATTTCTCGCATGAGCGCATCTATGCAGCCTGATTGAGCAGAACATATTGTTACCATTTGCAAAAAGACGGTATGTCGTAAATAATGGTATTCATATTTCATATACCAACAAAATAATATTACTCCCTTCATTTCTGTATACAAGGCCACTTCGTTTTTTGTGTCAAACTTTGACTTAAACAAAATATGGGTTATATGTCATCAAAAATATATCATCGGAAAGTTCTTTCAAATGTGCAAACAATGACATACTTTTTGTGGCATATAACTCACCTTTTGTTGGTAAAATTAATGGTCAAAGTTAGACATAAAAATATGAAGTGGCCTTGTATACTGAAATGAAGGGAGTATGTTACATCTGTGAACTTAAGAAACTGTCGAAACTTAGTCAATTGGGTATGAAATGACATTACCTTTGGGCCATACGACTGAAAAATGGTTTTCACATCTTCAAACACCTCAGGGATTGGTTTTGCAGCATTAATCTGGTTAAACAGTGGATTGGCCAACAGGTGAGCAAAGTGCGTACATCGAGAAAGCATATCAACCAAGCGCTAATGGAAGAGCATACACAAAAATAAAGTCCCGACACACTAGAAAATTTGATATATCGGATTGTACAAATGCACCTATTTGTTCGCTACTATATATTCTCTACAGCCTCTACTCAAGGATGAGATATTCATTCCAAATTCCTAATGTCCCTGCTGAGAGTATGCTCTGTTGTGTGGCACTGGTTCACTGAGATCAGTGTATTCTATAAATTACTTGTTTCCACCATGCTTGAGTTCATTTGCTAGACATACTAAAAAATTCTACAGCATGGCTCTTAATTTATGAAAAGTCGATACATGAGGCCGTTAACAATGAACTGTTCTACAGAAGAATGACATATGCTTTTGCACTCAAAATCATACCCCTTCTTAACCTAGCCTTTGAATCATAGTACTCAACTATATGTAGATGGATTGTACAAAAATACTGAATCGTTTCCTGGTGACATGTGGCAATCTTAAATCACAACAAGTATTTATGTGACGCTGTGAAGAATAAGTTGTTGTGCAGAAGCATGTCATATCCTTTTACATAAAAAATGGATATACCTTCTTAACCTTGCCCTTAGAGTCATAGTACTGAACTACAGGCAAACTTGATTCTTCAAAAACTCTGAATCTTTTCCTGATAGTCTCAATGTTATCGTCAGCTCTTCCCTGCAGTTGATCAACAAAAGAAAACAATGTTAGAAGCAATGAAGAGATCATGTCACATACAATCCAGCAAAATAAACATAAGGGATTAAATCTGACCTGATTGCGACCCAGAAGACGCCTTACCATCTCTTCCTCAGAACAGTCAAAGAATAGCACAAACTCAGGAGATATTTTTATCTGCAGTAATGTAAAATAACTAAAGGTCGTTAGCTTGCTTTTAAAACACAAAAGGAAAAGGTCAAAGTACCAAATAATTTTGAAGTTAGGAACTCTATTATTTTATAGAAGTCCGAAAACAAAGTGGGCTTACAACATTCTCAAATGACAGACGGTTTTCTTGATTCCTTGGAAATCCATCAATGAGGAATTTGTCATTTTCACTTTTTATCATTGCTTCTTGTAAGAGCTTTACGGTTATCTCAGATGGAACAATTTTCCCTTCCTTTATAATGCTGTCAATCATGGTTCTGTAGGGGGAAAAAAAAGACAAGTAAGCATTATTAATAAAATAAGGAATATAGCCTCTGGGGTCGAGCGGGTTTGTTACCCATTCTCAGAACCAGACTTGATTTCTGAGCGCAACAGCTCTCCAGCACTAAGATGTGTAAATCCGAAATGCTCCACAATATTGCTACATTGTGTACCTTTTCCACTTCCAGGACCACCTGTGGATTTGCATAAAATGAGAAACCATGAATTGACAGCAGCATAGGTACTGACAGCAAGTTCATTTTCCACTATGAAGAAGTTGGAGCCATCGTTACAGAAGACAGAAGTTACCTAGAACAAATACAACTGCAACTTTCTTCCTACCCAATATATTCGCAGTACTATCCTGCAATACGAGCAATTCAATCGATCAAAGTAAGAATGTGAGGATTTAATCCAGGATTAACTTCACTGGTAACACTGAAAATGGAATCAAAATTTAATAGAACATTGAGATTGAGGGAACCTGCCTTACATATTAAAGAGCATGTATAACATAAGTGTCATGTACAGTTTTAAACTACAAAGCAATGGGATACATACATGAAGACTCAAAAGTAATCTAGGAATCCAGTAACAACAGCAAGTTTTACCCTAATGTGAAAAACATACCTCCTGCTCGGCGACAGGCACTGAAGCATCCACGGCTGTGCTCATTGCTGCAAGCATTCCATGACTCAGTTTGAACAAGCAATGGATAATAAACTTTGGATGGCTCAGCAAAAAAGAGGGAAAATGTCAAGACTCTACTCTACTGTAAACTGGCAGTGCAGCACAACGTAGCAAAATTAAATTAAATAGTTAGCAAGAAGGGTGATGAACTTGCAGGTTCTTTTATTTCCATGCTTTCAAGATTTGAAATGCTGAACAAATGAGGCCATAATTTCGCTTCAGCTACACTAACAGTATATAGACAAACCATCTTGTCTCATTGTACCTACAGCTATTCATTTTTCATCAAGATTTTCCCTTAGATTTCTTGATTCATAGTTCTGATTATAAATTGTGCACGCAAATGAGCTATCAACATTTCAAAACAGAAAAGTTAACATTCACATTCCTGTAAGCCTACACTCTTTCTTTAGGGTTGTATTAGCCTACGCGTACACGATACATTAGCATTTTATACACAATCATCGCTGTGCATAAAGTCACTCTTGACCACTTATATTTGACATTACTTATACAAACCCTATGCTGCTCATTCTAAATGTTGGATTTGCTGCTCTGTAACAAAGTATCGAACACAAGGCAACAAAAATGACGGCAACCACTCCTAGATGTGGCTAGTGGTACACAACCCTCTATTATTTGATTATTTCTTGGTCGGATCCACACCCTACACTGCCATTGCCACGCGGCTCAGTGCAGGAGATCACTCCACCAGAACCTAACCAGTAAGCCACTAGAGGTCTCTGTTTGAGTATCTCACTATTTTGGGGAACCTTTTCCCCAATAAATAGAGACAATTTAGTGGTTAAAAGCATCCATGAATCCATCAGGCAGACAGGCAACCAACCTAACCATGGAGCTTATTTTGACCTACCGCTTCTACTCTATAGGCAAGAACAATCAAACCGGGATGAGAAGTGTGGCAGAGCAGAGAGAATAGGTTCGAGAAACACGTACCCTACTCGTCGAGCTGGGCGGGTCGCTAGAAGTGGGTCCAATCGGCGATAGTGGTACCAGATAGCAGCACCTGTATAGGAGGAGGACGGAGAGGGAGGCGCTTGCGGCGGCGAAGGGAGGAGCCGAGGAGATCGGCGGTGACGGCGACGGCGGCGAGAGGAACTCGGAAAGGACCCGGCTGAAAAAGTGGCCGCACTCGAGCCAGTTATGGCCAGCCAGGTGCCCTCAGCAGACCGTCTCCCTGCCGTTAGATTGGGATCGAACGGTTGGCAAGGTGGAGAGGGGCCACCACGCCTCTCGCCGTTTTGCGTCGTCTTCCTCGGCGGCGCTGAGCCGCTACCCCCAAGACCCGCAGAAACAGACTCCGCACTAGTCTAGTGTGGTCTAGGCGGCTGCTCGTCGGGCGATCATCTATCCGATCTGACTCCGAAGGACTGGGAGGAGGCGCCACGCTGACGGCTCCAGCCGCGGCGTCGGCGGGCGCAGGCGGCGGTGGAGATGGCGCACGAGCGGCGCGGCGCGGCGGTGTCCGCGGCTGCACACGACGCTGCAGGGGAAGCACTGTGAGTTACCAAAGCCCAGGCTCGATGCTCGCTCTAATTATGCTTGTGGCGGAGGAATTCGATCTGACTTCAGAGATCCACCCCCGTAATCGCGTCATGGTACCTGTAGAACATACCAGATCCCTGATCTGGTAGCCCCTCTTCGAGGGTGGAATCATATCATAATTTTCTTAAATCGTGGACAGCAACCTGCCTCTGCTCTGCTGCATGTTGTGCATATGGTTTTCGAAGCCCTGTGTGAATTCGGGCAGTGTGATTGGGCAGGAATTAAGGGCAGTCCGTGTGTAAAATGTTGTATCATTGTATAGATACAAGCTTATGTACTGCCTTTTCATTGGGACTATCTAATGTGATTTTACAAATTAAAAGCATCTGGATTTTTTCTGCCTTATTTTTTGATTGGTTGTGTGCAAATCACAAATTGTTGGAGTTTGGGACAAGACACTATCTATATGTAGATGCAACTTTCGTCTCTTTCTTCATTAATTTCCTTTCACCTCAGGTTCAGTCCTATATGGCATAGTTTAGAACTTTAGATACAGCTGATGGTGGAGAATTGGGACTGCCCTAAGATCGGCATGGCATTGTGAGTTAGTTGCCCCTTTGGTGCAGAGTTTGATTGGTTTAGCTATTTCATGACCCATTAGTGTGTGAGGGAGGCACCAGGTGCATGTGCATATAGCAATTCTGAGTTTAAGGTGGTCAACCACCTTGATAGTCTATGTGATTATTGTGATGATGCATGATATATGATTTGTTTTGATGTAAGTACATGAATATATGATGGTATCCTGTCTAAATCTAATAAGTAAACAAATAGCGGCAGTTTTAGACTTTCAGTCTGTATTTTTCTTTTGTTGAGAAACACAATTACTTTGTATCGATGATAGAAAAGAACGCTCTATGAACAATACTTAGATAAGGCACACCCCACAGCACACTCACACAATCACTAAAATATGAGTTGTTGCATGAACAACAACATACAGCGTAAAGGAGCTTTTTGAGGAAAAGAAACTGTAAATGATCTTCATATAAGTTCACCTGTATTGCTTATAAATTTGAAATTATGTTTTATTGGTGGCCATTTGCGTTAACATTTCATCAAGAGAAGCAAATTTGTAGTGATTTAGTGAACAAAAAGATCTTAGTCTCTGTCATGTAGTTTTATTTTTACCGTTCAGGTTTGATAATTGCAGTGATCACACAGGGCTCTGCAGTGGTCCTGGTTTTTCTGTGATTTGTTGTTTTCCATACACAACAGTTTTGCAATGCAATGACAGTGCTGTCATCTTTCATACAGGCTCGTATTTCCATCATAGTTTAGTGTTCTCTCTTTTGTTGATGTTAACCTTAGTTTTCCTTATACTTAGTACATTTCATAGTGCAATTGCAATGAACATACGCCTCATGGTATTTTTCCTGAATGTGGTCATGTTTTGTAAAAACTCTTCCTTTTCTCCAATCATGTCTTACTTTTTATTACAGTCTTTTGCTTTGTCAAGCCACAGCAGCAGAATTTATGTTTTTCCATTTTATTTTTTTTGTGTGTTTGCTTTGTCTGCTTTTTAAATATGCCAGTATGCCACTATATCAGGGGTGCCTAGTTTTCTGAATACAAACATCACTAGTACGAGGATAAGTATAAATAGCAACATCAAGTATTAATGTATTATATGATATGCATTTAATTCATTTCTTCTTATGTTGATCTGTTGTAGCAATCTGATTTCCTCATTTCCTACCATTTGTCCAGATTTGTTGACGTAGTACATGAAGCCCCTCTATCTGGTCAGCGGCAGCCTCGAAGCATAGTTGGTGGCACTCTGTACTGTATCTTATTGGCAAGTGAATATTTGCTAGGTTTCCGTTATTTTATTAATAGTTGTAGACCGTGTTATCTTTTCTTATTTTGCTGGAGAGACTTTGAAACATGTTTTTACTTCATCTTACTTTGTATTTAGCCAGGAGAATATATGTATCTTATGTCTGCTAGTCCCTTTCACTCCTTTAATTGTGCTGTTGTTTTTCCTTTCTTCCTTGCAGTTTCTGGCAGTTGTGATTAACTTCTTCTTCTTCTCTAGGCAGGTTATGCTGGTGTTGTCATAGCAGCTCCATGGATATTTGTTCTTATACCAGATATGATCCTTCCTTTGCTATGCAGCTGCAATGTTCTGCTTCTAATCATTACAGGTTCTTGTTTAATTTACTGGTTATCTATGCTGGTAGATTTTCTATGGAGTAACCTCTAACAGAAATTTGCTGCAGGTATATTCCAACAATATTGGGTCCATCAGGTCACAAAAGTGCGACTACAGGTACGTCACGAAGGAAAAGAAAGAGAAGATTTTTATGAATTCTGTGTCAGCGCAAATAGAGGATTTACACACTAATATTGCCAACGATGTGTAATTTCAAAAAATAAAAAAGGCTATCAACCATCAGTTTGTAGCCATGAACCATTCACTGTTACGGTTTGCTGCGACTAAAGTCTGTTCATCAACCTCTGTTTTAAGTCATGGCTAAATGTTAACATATTAGCTCTATAATGTTTACTTGCTGATACAGTGCTCGAGCTTTATAATTCCTTGGATCTAATTTTATGTTATTTGGGATCTTTTATTGGTAGTGTTATCATACCAGTTACCAAGCTTCATCTTGTAAATGCAGGGCTACTATGATTTAAGCCAAAAACTGAAGCGCATTGCTCGAGTTCCATTTGCCGCTATTGCTTGCGGTAAGTATTAGCTAACCAATGTGTGCTACGGAGTATCTGCTATGTTCTAATGCCAGCACCTACCATTTATTTCTTTAAACCTTCAAGGAGAATTATTGTACTAAGAAACTGCTATCCTTCTGATCTGCATTGGATTATTTGCATTTTGTAGTGAATATGTTGGTACCTGGGTTGTTTTTACCTCGGCCTGGACATTATGTGGTAGAATCTATACTGGTTTGGCTGTTATTATGTGTCTGCATCTGCTGATTTGGTAACACATTCATGCTAGTTGCTGGTACCCTTAGATAGAACTAAAACCACGACACTTATTTTGGAACGGAGGGAGTATAATATTGTTATTTCTTTTTATTTTACATTTTACATTAATTATTTGTAGTAAAAACAACATGTTTGATCTCTTTATGCAATTATAGTGATGAATTATTTTGTTAAAAATATGGTTGCAGGCACTGCCCTATTGCTCTTAATTCTAGTTTGGCAGCCTCAAGTAGAAGTATTATCAATTTCAGTTTTGCTCAGGTACAGTTCTTCTGTTGAGTTGAGTATAAGCTTTCCTTAAGTTAACCTTCTCATTAACATAAAAGGTTAAGATGACCATAAGCTGCATTCTGTAAATAAAAGCATTATTGGTATCTTTGGGATGAAAATGTAAGGAATGCATTTGCATAGTTTATGCCATTTTGAGGTGGAGGTTTAGTATTCTCTTATACTGATATCATGACATGTGAAGCTCTTGGGTTATTCAGGAAGTAAAAGGTTTATTATAGGAGTGTGTAGGGTACAGTAAATATGGTTATAATTCTTTAGTGCACCTGGTCTTAGGTGCATATTGAACTTTAGCTTTAGATTATTATCATCACTCTGGTAGAGTAAAAATGATTAGGTAGGCAAGCTACACAGAAAAAATACTTGTATTGTTTATTTTGCTAAATCTTGTGCACTGCCCTCAGCAACCTCAAAGCCAAGTAAATTTCTGGAACTTATACATACTGGCGTATTATGTCTTTCTGCCTTTAATGAAATTTCAGTACGCATATGCTAAATTGGTTTATTATTTAGCGGGATACTGCGGCTGTTCTGCTTTGGTTCTAAAGAGAAATGAAACACTCCTATGTGATTTTTAATGCTATCACTTTCTAATTATGCAGGATTGCACTAGTTGTTGAAGTGATATCCGCTGGATGTTTCATGAGCTTATACATAGGTGGATTCTGTTGTGTGGTTTATCTATTTTATTCTTGTGTATGTTGCAGCCAGCATAAATTACTAGTCATTGTTCGGTAACTTTTTGGGCTTGACTTCCTTAAACTGTTTGTGGCCATGTAGCGTTGGAAAGTTCATTAACCATCTTCCTAGATTTTTAATTCCTGTCAACAATTAACTTTGTTTTCCTTGAATCACAGTAGACGGTAGATCAAGAAACATGCAATAAGCCTTACTTACCAGATGATAATTCTGCATATTTGTTCATTAATCATTAATTACATGGTGATTCCAAATGTTGTCTCATTAGTTATTAAGGGTTCTCTGACTTTTGTTCGGCCGACAGCTCCCAATCATTTCCTGCAAGCAATTAGATGACATTTTGTAATATTATGTCTGTATTTTCTAAATTTTGATATGCAGGGCACATCCATAAATACAACTCTTTAAATGAGCAGCCTGACATTCTACGGCGACTTTATTCTGCACTGCAACCATCTAGTTCGTTGGAAGAGATAAGGTACAATATATTTGTTGCTCATTAATAATCACATGGACTTAATAAGGTACAATATATTATCACATGGACTTGGTATGGTTTACCTAATTATATTGGTTATGTGTTTTTTTCTTGGCAAATACTAACTGCGTATGAAGGGGAGCCTTGGCGCAGTGGTAAAGCTGCTGCCTTGTGACCATGAGGTCATGGGTTCAAGTCCTGGAAACAGCCTCTTACAGAAATGTAGGGAAAGGCTGCGTACAATAGACTCAAAGTGGTCGGACCCTTCCCCGGACCCTGCGCAAGCGGGAGCTACATGCACCGGGCTGCCCTTTTTTAAATACTAACTGCGTATGCAAATGCTTTTCCTTTTTAGTAAAAACACGTGTTTTAACATCTAAAAATTGCTTCATAGGAATATACTCCTATCTTTGCATGTACAACTGTCTGTTCTTTCACTGAGTGCCACCACACCCAATTATTGTGTGTTCGCTTTTATGATAATGTAGGGTATAGTCTCGTAGAGAAGAGGAGCTTTGTGGTAATGTTTTGAATATCAAAAAATAGAAATCAATGCCATTTTGAAAGCTTGTAGCCATCATTGAACTTTCTTTATCAAATCAATTAACATTCCTGTCATTTGAGCTTTCTGGGTTGATACAATAATATATTTGCAGGTACTATGATTCTCGTCTGTCTGACCAACAAATGGCATTGCTCCAGTACCAGAGGGAGAATATTCATTATCTGAGTGAAGAGGTACTTGGAATAATTCTGTATTTTCATGCACTTGATTAGCAACTGCATTTACTGGCCATGTTTATTTTCCTTGATTATGTTATCATCACAGAATAGTACAGTAGTAGATACGATAATATTATTAAAGAGAAAGATTTTCAACTGTTGTCCTTACAATATACATGTGTTGTTATTAAGACTGTTACTCATTTGGCATCATTGATCATTCCTTTTTCCTTTCTAGATACTGGCTGGGCACAGCACACCGTTGCAGAAAGTGGTTAATGGCATGTGTTGGAATAAGTTTTGACATTTTGTACATGTTGTCATTAGAAAGTAGAATAGTCAATGCATTACACCCTACGAACAAATTCTAATTTATGCTATTAGAATAGTGGTGTTGTGTTGATTGATTAATGCGTTTTTTTTTCTACATCAGGTGCTTAGGTTGCAAGAAAGATTAAGTAAGTACCATAGAAGTGTTGCTGCCAGCACTCCTCAGGTTCAAATTAAATCTACCGCCAAACCTTTCCCTCCCATCCGTTGAATGCTTAAGCAGACTAAAAACTGCTTAATGTTAATTATTTGTAAATCAACCTGCTTAATGTTGGATGAATCGGTGCATCATGATTTAGTATTTATGTTTCTCGTCATATTTCGCCAGGTTGATCTTACTCATCTTTTGGCGTCTCGTGATCAAGAACTTCGTGCACTGTCTGCTGAGGTAATTACTCTCGGTCAACCAGATATTGCGCACTATGCATACGGCAGAGGTGGTATCAACACCTAAAAAAATTTGGTGTGTTTGAACTACCTTTTCTGCATCACTTTATTTTCGTAACTGCCAAGTAGCAGTTATTTCTGAATTAAGTGAATGGTGAGGTTGGCTGTTGAGTGTCAGTGTGTTCCACCACTTGTGTCAGACCAATCTGTAGGATATATACTTGGTGGATAATTTGCTCTTTCTGCCTCTGTTCATACTCTAAATGTTACCGAGACTTCGACTTGGATAAGTACAGTGCTGGGCGAACAAGAATACTCAAGCTATTCTTCGTTAGCTTAAGGATATGTAGATCATACTTTTCTGTTAATACTCCAGCATGGACTAATACTTTGCTCATCTATCATTTAGATGAATCAAGTGCATTCGGAGCTTCGTCTTGCTCGTGGTTTGATTGCTGAGAAGGACTCAGAGATCCAGCAAATTCGTGGGAACAACAATCAAGTATGTTACTGTTCAGTTTTGTGTTTCTGTCTGCAAATTTTGTGGTAGTCGGATAATAGTTCCAAGTCGGTTCTGGCAAAATATATATGACTCGTTGTAAAAGGAGGCAAAGCATTATTTGTTGATGGTGAACATGATAAAATGCAGTACGTCGAAGAAAACGAGAGACTAAGAGCTATCCTTGGTGAATGGAGCACTCGAGCAGCAAAGGTAATCATGAATGATAGAACCTGATGTTGGTTTTAACAGAAGCATTTCCCTTATCATCATCTCGTTCACGTGTGTACTCGACAGCTTGAGCGAGCGCTTGAGGCTGAGAGAGTGTCCAACATGGAACTGCAGAAGAACCGCGCAAAGCTCAGACGCCAATCAACCAGGGAGAAAATACCTGATATTCCTCAATCAGAGAGTTCCTCCATAGGTGTGCTCTAGCTTATGTGATTGTGTCAGCAGTTTTTGTGTAACAATCCGTAGGTGAACTTTGTGGCGTCATGTGAAGATTTGAACCTTCAAACCTCGGAGATCAGTTAAATACGTAGTTGTAGATTGAAGTACAGTAGTAATGAGAAATGTTGTATGTTGGCTGTATGGGAGCACCTGTAAATATGCAGTACTACGATTAAAAGTAGAACGGTGCAGTTTCTGGAGTGTGACGTTTTGGCTCCTGGGCTCTATGGAGCCTGGTGTTTTCAAAAAATTACGAATGTCGCATTTAGAAGTTACAAAAAAATTCTGATTTTTTTTTGCATATACATATACGTGTGTTTCTACATATCTGTAAAAATTTATGAAAAAAATGTCAATTTGTAGCCCACAAATAAAATAATAATAATATCCATACTACTCTCCGTTACAAATGTTACAAATACATTTGTAACGGAGAGAGTAGTTCACATCTAAATGTACATGCAGGCTATTTTTTTTTAATACTTGTGGTATTTTGGAACGGAGGGAGTAGTTCACATCTAAATGTACATGCAGGCTATATATTATTTTAAACAGAGGCAAAAGGCTTGCCTGATTCATTACTCAAGGAGTTTAGAGTACATGAAGGTTCTACAATGCATTTGTGAAGTTTCTGTCAACTCAGATTTTCCTGATATATCTTGAGTATACTCTCATTTTTGCCTGCATCTGGGATTCTGGGTAAAGCGAGGAACCCTTACACACCCCAGCCGGGGCGCGAGGAAATGTATCCATCCGCTACGCAGTTCTGCAACTGCCTGCGTGGTGCCGCAGCACGGGCGCGACGGCCAGCTACTGGGCGTTGCACATAGGGACATTGCACGAGCTATCTTTTTCGGCAAAATCAACCCGATCGTCAAGGCTCGGCTTTTCGAGATTTCCATGCTGGTACTATTGCCGGTAGGTCCAAAAGGGGAGCTCCTATGTGCCGCTCGCTGCGGCAGAATGCCGAGCAAACGCACAAAGCGCGCTCGCCTGGGCCGGCCCACTTGGTTTTCGCTGTATCAAGTCGGTTTTTCCGTAGCGACACGGGTTTTCTGTAGCGGCTCGGCTTTTCCTGAAGTGGGACTGTAGCAAGTCGGTTTCTCCCTTGACTTGGCACTGTAGCACGTGGCTTTTTGGTTGGATTAAAAAGTTTTTTTAAACGCAGACACTTTTCAAATTTTTGAACACTTTTTGGAAAATGTGAATTTTCTTTTGAAAACATGAACATTTCTTGTAAACATATACTCCCTTTGTCCCACAATATAAGATGTTTTTGCAAGCTATGTTTAGCTTGCAAAACCGTCTTATATTATGGGACAGAGGGAGTATGATTAAAATAAAAATAAACTTTAAATAAAAAACAAGAAGGAGAAAACCGAAGAAAACCAGAAAAAGAAAAAACAAGAAAAAAACAAAGAAAAGGACTCGAACTGGGTTGGAACCTTTCGAAAAGTTCTCAAAATTAGGAAACTGGACACACAGATAACCTAGTTAAATGGGCCGGCCCGATTAAAATTTGTGCTATCTTCCTTGTGCGTTTCAACGCCAATCTGCCGCAACGAGTGCAGATAGGATTTACCGTCCAAAAGCGAGGAGGTGTATAGCCAAATTATTATTATTTACGCATGTGCATCACTACCCGTATGAGCACCTGGAACGCCGCCTCCCACTAAAAAAATATTCCACCTTTATGAGACACCAAATCGTCACGCCCGAGGTTTGATCTCTGGTATGCTGAGGGTACCACTGTTCTTCTAGCCATCCAACCACAGATTGATTCTCGCGTATAGGCAAATTAGCCATAGCGTGTCGACAGTGGGATGTCCGTATGATGGTCGACCATACCAACATCGTTGCCGACTTCTCTCCGCCAATGCCGCTATGCCGACGAGGTATCATCCACCGTGGAATACTATGTACTAGGTTGGGCAGAGCATCCACTCAAAAAAAAAAGTTGGGCAGAGCATGTACGTGCTGCTAGCTGTACATACATAGGGACATTGCACGGGAGATGAGATGAGATGAGCTATCTGGTTGGGCAAAAATCAACTCAGTCGTCAAGTAGGACGCGGCCCATGCCGCGCTCGGCTTTTCGAGCTTTCCCTGGTATTATTGCCGGTGCGTCCAAAAAGACGAAGTTGGGGCGTAGGTAGTATAGCCATAGCAAGTCGACAATAGGAATGTAGGATGGTCAACCACAGAAGCTCCCGTACCGACACCCTTTCTGGACGAGCTATCTAGTCTAGTGTGAAATACTCCCTCCGTCCCATTATATAAGAGCATTTTGGAGTATTCCGTCCCATTATATAAGAGCATTTTTTACACTAGTGTAAAAAATGCTCTTATATAATGGGACGTAGTGTAAAAAATGCTCTTATATAATGGGACGGAGGGAGTAGTTTGGTTGGGTTGTATGATCGTCGTCGACCACACGAACTAACTTTCTACTGGGAAATCTATGTATGTACATACTGTAGGTTGGGCAGAGCCCCGTTTCTAGGTACTGTACTCGCTGTCCTAGGGTTGGGCAGAGCCGGGCCGGTTCCTTTCTATCCCTTTTTCGGCACAGCCTCAGAGGACGGGAATACGTACGCACATGCCCCGAGTAGATCCATGCAAGTGTGCTGCCAAATCATACTTATTCTTAGAGCATCTACTGCTCTATATGGCAAATCCGGCTCCTCAAAGCCGGGCGCGTCCGCGGGCAGTGATCGGGCACGCCTCAAATTTCAGTAGTTACATCCGGACATCTCATACTAGATTCTTAAATCCATACAAAGACATGCAAAAGGAAAACCTACGTACTACGTCGATCCTAACTACTCCTCGTCGGAGATCACGACGATCTCCGTGCCCGGCTCCGGCAGCATCGGCGGCAGCTGCAGCTCCGGCTGCTCCGCTCCGGCCTCCTCCTCCTCTATCTCCGCGTCGAGTTCGGCGAAGAGCGCGTCCGACGCCGCCTGCTCCTGCCGGAGGAACGCCCGGTTGGCCTCCACATAGGCCTCATCCTAGATGGACTCCAGGATGGCCTGCTGCTCCGCCATCTCCTCCGATTGGGCGAAGGCGAACTCTGCCTCCGCCTGCTCCATGTTGAAGCCCGGCAGCTCCGGCTCCGGCTCCTCCGCCTCCTCCGCGTCCTCCACCTCCATCGGCTCCGGCTGCTCCTCCTCTCCCTCCGGCTGCTCCTCCTCCTCGTCCGGCTCCGGCGAGTCCGGAGGCAGCCCGACAGCGATGCGGGCGGCGCGTGTGGCTTGTCTCGCCCGGATCTCCTACTGGATCTCAGCCCGACGCTCCGGCGTGAGCATAGCGTAGTACGTGATCTTCCTCCGGACAATGGTGGAGCGTCGGAGCGTGGGCAGAGCGCCGGAGCGGGAGGGGGAGGAGGTGGATGGGCTCGGACTGGCGGCGCGGAGAGGGGGGAGGTGGATGGGCTAGGGTTGAGGGACGCCGGCCGGCTTAAACAGCCGGATTTGGCCTCGGGCGGCGAGCCGAAGCGGCGCCACGCGGCATTCACACCGCGCCGACGGACGCGGCATCCGTCGGATCGCCGGGTTTCCGGGCGTTTCCGGGCGCGCCCGGGCGCCCCCATATCCGCCCCATATTTGGGCTGGATATGGGGGGTGCCGGTCAGCCCGGGCGTTTGAGGCCCGTTTGAGGCGCCCGGCTGGATCAAAAAATCGTGACCGGTCAGTGACCGGGCGGCCTGCCCGGACGTATGAGGCGGGTTTGAGGCGTCCGGTTGTAGATGCTCTTAGTGTCGACGACGAGGTGGATACGTGAACCCCACAAATAACTGTACAGAGAAAGTGCGCGTGCGTATCTAAAGGTGGGCAGTGAGACTTGAACCTGACCAGATTTCTCCTGTAGTGAACCGATCGACTTCCGCTCCACATCGTAGTACGTTCAACAGTTGAAGCCGACATTTTTGTACTACTAGTAATAAACAGGGAAACATCCGCGTTTGCTAAATCTCATGTGCCTGGTAAAATTTGTAGCGTCGATGACTTTTGTGCTTCACACGAGGCTAAAGGTGGGGACGACGTGAGGAGCGATAGCGACGAGCGTATCGCTCCTCACGTCGGACATGGCGAGGCCAAGCCAGGACCTCGTTGAAAATAGGTAGAGGATTGTGGTGTCTCAGGCAAAGGCGAGGAGGCAAGTAAACGTGTTAGGCTACTAGTCATTGGGCGTTGCCAGTGACTTGAGTCCCACCTTGGTGCGCGCGTGGGGGGGGGGGGCTAGGGGCCAGTTCTTTTGACTCGATTATGGAGAATCAGGGTTTGGAAAATCCAAAGCTCAAAAGAACTCAATCAGATTCCGTAGAATCGTGAAAATCATACCACAAATGGCAGTGCAACTTAGAATCGTCGTTTGGGTCGATTCTGATGATTCTGGGGTTACCTCGAAAGAAAAGGTTTTGCTTTTAAGAGCCTACCCCTATTTCAGCTTGAAATTACGCGCAAAATGCCTTTCCCACAGCTGACCCGGCTGCCCGAGAAGACGCTTGGGCCGACCTCGCTCCCCTCGCCCGATTTCCCCCTCGAGGGTTTCCTCACCCCGCCGCCTGTTCCTCTCATCCTCCCTCAGACAACTTGTGTCTTCCCCATCGCCCTGCAGGAGCCAGCGAGCGCGGCCCTGACGTGCCCATCCCACCGGCCACTGTCATCCTTCCCCGGCCCCGACACGCCCATCCCGCCGGCCGCAGCTCCCCTTCCACCGATGCCTGGGTGAGCCTCTGTTCCTTAGGTTTTTGTTCATCTCTCTGTTCTAGTTCCTCTCCTGCACATGGAACAATGGAAGTTTTTTTTAGAGTACTACGTGCTTCATTATATCAACAAATAAAGAAGTACATAACCCACACGCAGAAAAAAACACAGAACACGAGAGGACAGAAGTCCCAGCACAAGTGCAAAGAAGACCCTCACAAAATAATGAAGATTGCAATCAAGCCCCTGGGAGTCCCTGAGCACACGAAGCCCAACACCTGAAGCCGCCCACCGTCGCTACCGAGACGAACGCCGGAGAGAGACGCAAGAAGTCGGCATCACATGAGCTGAGGTCGCACCATCACCGAATTGGCTTTTTTAGTCGAATAAGAAGCCCACCGTTGGATAGATGGATGTATGTTGATGCTTAGTAGATGATTCAGTTGATGGATGGATAAATGGTGCTAGTTTTTCTAGATGGATGGACGAATGGTGCAAGCATCTAAATTTTTTTTGGCTACTCTGAAGGGTAGATGATTTGCTAAAAAAAATTGCTACTATGATTGCTCAATGCTACTGTGATTGGTATTCATAAATCGTTTTCATGCCCATATTCGACGAAAAATTGTTCAAAACAACTAAATGTTAGCAATTTAGCACACGGTTTTAGTTCGGGGATATTACAAACATTTTAGCACACAACTCATCCCATAATCTCATACCACAATTTCAGAAAAGAACTCGACGACTGCTTCTATGGGAAGTTTTTCAGAATCTGATTCTGAAGAATCAAAAGCTGAAAAAGAACTGGGCCCTAGAATATCTTTACAAGGGAGAGAGCCACACTCCCTTCAGACTAGTCTTATGGGATGTGGTTGACTCTCTGTTTTGTAGTGATCTGTCCGATGTGCACCGAAAACGTCCATGCCCACCTAGGGCTTCCCAGGGGGACGGGGTGTTAGGATGTTGGGCCATTGAGTGTTGTCAGTGATTTTAGTCCCACCTTGATTATGGGAGGAGACTACCTTCATACTAGTCTTTTGGGATGTGGTGGACTCTCGCTTATAGTGGTGTGTCTGATGTGCACCGAAAACATCTGAACGTGGACCGGAGGTGGGTGCGGGAGTTGTTGCAGATTATTTGGGGGGGGGGAGGTAAAGGGATGGTCACGATGGTGGTTGGATGGTGACGGGAGGGCGGGCTAGAGAGGCGTCCGCGGGTAGTTGAAGCCGGCGATTAGGCCTGGGCTAGGAGGCGGTGCAGGAGGAAGAAGGTGAACAGTAGCAACACATGTAATCCTGGTCGTTGGATGAAGATTTGATGGTCCACAAATTTGGCTGACACTACATTTTTTTAGTTAATTGATGAATAAGCGGTCCCGAAAACATGTGTAAGGGCATCTCCAACGGCAACCCACAAAAATCCTCCCGAATCCGTCCGCGAACAGGGGGGCCCAGTCCGCGGACACGGATGGAGGAGGACGCCATCCAACGCTAGCAGCATACTGATACGTCTCCGTCGTATCTACTTTTCCAAACACTTTTGCTCTTGTTTTGGCCCCTAATTTGCATGATTTGAATGGAACTAACCCGGACTAACGTTGTTTTCAGCAGAATTACCATGGTGTTGTTTTTTGTGCAGAAATAAAAGTTCTTGGAATTGGATGAAACTTTTTGGAGATTTTTTTATGGAATATATAAAAAATATTGGCACCAAGACCCACTGGAGGGGGGCCACCCAGTGCCCACGAGGCACCAGGGCGCGCCACCCCCCCCCCCCCAGGCGCGCCCTGGTACCAGGCACCAGTGCGCGCCACCCCCCCCCCCCAGGCATGCCCTGGTACCTCGTGGGGCCCACGTGGCTCCGTCTAACCTAATTCCAACGCTATAAATTCAGTTTCCCGAAGAAAAAAATAGGAGAGGAAGTTTTATTGCGTTTTACGATACGGAGCCGCCGCCACCTCCTGTTCTTCATCGGGAGGCCAGATCTGGAGTCCGTTTGGGGCTCCGGAGAGGGGGATCTTCCGGCATCGTCATCATCAACCATCCTTCATCACCAATTTCATGATGCTCACCGCCGGGAGTGAGTAATTCCTTCGTAGGCTTGCTGGACGGTGATGAGTTGGATGAGATTTATCATGTAATCGAGTTAGTTTTGTTAGGGCTTGATCCCTAGTGTCCACTATGTTCTGAGATTGATGTTGCTATGACTTTGCTATGCTTAATGCTTGTCACTAGGGCCCGAGTGCCATGATTCCAGATCTGAACCCTTTATGTTTTCATGAATATATTTGTGTTCTTGATCCGATCTTGCAAGTTATATGCACCTGCTATGTGTTATGATCCGCATACCCCAAGGTGACAATAATTGGGATTCTTTCCGGTGATTGCCATAGTTTGAGGAGTTCATGTATTCACTAAGTGTTAATGCATTGTTCCGGTTCTCTATTAAAAGGAGGCCTTAATATCCCTTAGTTTCCTTATGGACCCCGCTGCCACGGGAGGGTAGGACAAAAGATGTCATGCAAGTTCTTATCGCAAGCACGTATGACTATATACGGAATACATGCCTACATTATATTGATGAATTGGAGCTAGTTCTGTGTCGCCCTAGGTTATGACTGTTACATGATGAATGTTATCCAACAATATCACCGATCCAATGCCTACGAGCTTTTCACATATTGTTCTTGCTAAGTTACTACTGTTACAATTGCTACAAAACTACTGCGGTTACCGTTATTGTTACTGTTACTATTATTGCTACTGCTATCAAACTATCATACTACTGTGCTACTTATCACTCTGCTACAGATATTTAGTTTTCAGATGTGGTTGAATTGACAACTCAACTGCTAATACTTGCAAATATTCTTTGACTCCCCTTGTGTCAAATCAATAAATTTGGGTTGAATACTCTACCCTCGAAAACTGTTGCGATCCCCCTATACTTGTGGGTTATCAAGACCTTTTTCTGGCGCCGTTGCCAGGGAGCATAGCTTTATTTGCTAAGTCACTTGGGATTTATATCTGTTGATCACTATGAAGAATCAGAAAGACGCTAAGACAAAGATCGTTCCCTCTAAGACGAGGGGAGGTAAGGAACTGCCATCTAGCTCTGCACTTGATTCACCTTCTGTTTTGAGTAGACTTGCAAGACCACCACATGCTATTAATTCTGATATGTCGCAAGTTATTGATGATACCACTTCTGCTATGAATGATACTCATGATGATGCTAGTACTATGCCTAATAATGTTGTGCCACTTGGTGAATTTCTTATTGAACAAATTGCTAAAGCTAAAGAAATTGAAAATGCTGAAACTCTTGAGAATAATAATTCACCTATTATGCCTAGCTCCCCTACTAGAGTTGAAACACCTGATGAACATTGCTTTGATAGGGAGATAGCTAGAGCTATTCTTGCTTGTAATGATAGACATGAAGTTATAAAGTTGCTTGCTGATATGAAAGAAAAATCTATGAAGGAGAGAATGAAATATGACCCTAAGTTTGCTACCTCTTCCATATTTGTTACTGATAAGGATTATGAATTCTCTGTCGATCCTGAGTTGATTACTTTGGTAGAATTTGATCCTTTCCATGGTTATGAAACTGAAACCGTTGTGGCACATCTTACTAAATTAAATGATATAGCCTCCCTATTCGCTCATGAGGAAAAAATTCGCTATTACTATATTCTTAAATTGTTTCCTTTCTCATTAAAGGGTGATGCTAAGGAATGGTATAATATTCTTGCTCCTGGTTGTGTGCGTAGTCCCCAGGATATGATTTATTACTTCTCTGAAAAATATTTTCCTGCTCATAAGAAACAAGCTGCCTTACAGGAAATATTTAACTTTGTGCAAATTGAAGAAGAGAATCTCCCTCAAGCTTGGAGGAGACTTCTCCAATTACTTAATGCTTTGCCTGATCATCCTCTTCAGAAAAATGAAATACTTGATATCTTCTATAATGGACTAACCGATGCTTCTAGGGACTACCTAGATAGTTGTGCAAGTTGTGTTTTCAGGGAAAGGTCTATTGAACAAGCTGAGGAATTATTGAATAATATATTGAAGAATGATAATGATTGGACACTTCCTGAACAACCGCCTAAACCCACTCCGAAAAAGAGGGTTATTTTACATCTCAGTCCTGAAGATATATAAGAAGCAAAGAAATGCCAGAAGGAAAAAGGTATTAAAGCTGAAGATGTTAAGAATTTGCCACCTATTGAAGAAATACATGGTCTCGACAAACCGACACAGGTAGTAGAGGTAAATTCTCTTATAAAGTTTGATGAAAGTGATATTCCTTATAAAAAATCTCCTAGTCAATGATTGTATGAATTTGACAATTATATTATTAAGGAAGATCACTTCAATGCAAATGTTATGAAACAATTGAAACGAAATGCCTACATGATTGATCGCTTAAGTGACTTGTTATTTAGAATTGCTAATGATATTAAAGGTGTGAGTAAACATGCATCTATGGTTCAAACTCAACTAGAAGAAGTTGCTAAATCTCAAAGTGAATTGCTCAATGAAATGAATAGCAATATGAATGATCATGCTGTTAGAGGAATGACTAGAGGAGGTAGAATGACTCAGGAGCCACTTTATCCTGAAGGTCACCCTAAAATAATTGAGCAAGACTCTCAAAGAATTAATGTTGATGCTCCTAGTCCATCTAAAAGGAAAAAGAAAAAGAAAAATGATAGGACTTTGCATACTTCTAGTGAACCCGAGGTAGAAAAATCTTTGGAGGATAGTAATGATGTTTCTATTTCTGATGCTGAAACACAATCTGGTAATGAACAACCACCTGATGATAATAATGATGATGCTCATGTGGACACCCAACCAGATAATGATGAAGAACCTGATAATGATGTTGAAATAAAACCTGCTGTTGATCTTGATAACCCACCTTCTAAAAATAAACGTTATGATAAAAGAGACTTCGTTGCTAGAAAACATTGTAAAGAAAGAGAACCATGGGTTCAAAAACCCATGCCCTTTCCTCCTAAACCATCTAAGAAAAAGGATGCGGAAGAATTTGAACGCTTCGCTGAAATGCTTAGGCCAGTCTTTTTGCGCACTCGTTTGACTAATATTATAAAGATGCCTCCTTATGCTAAATACATGAAAGAAATTGTCACAAATAAAAGAAAGATGCCTGAAGCTAAAATTTCTACCATGCTTGCAAATTATTCTTTTATGGATGGAGTACCTAAGAAACTAGGAGATCCAGGAATACCAACTATACCATGCTCCATTAAACGAAATTATGTCAAAACCGCTTTGTGTGATTTAGGAGCCGGTGTTAGTGTTATGCCTTTCTCTTTATATAAAAGACTTGATTTGAATAAACTCACTCCCACTGAAATATCATTGCAAATGGCTGATAAATCAACTGCCATACCTATCTGTGTTTGTGAGGATGTGCCCGTTGTAGTTGCGAATGTTACCATCCTAACAGACTTTGTTATACTTGATATGCCCGAGGACGACAACATGTCGATTATCCTTGGTAGACCCTTCTTGAATACTGCAGGGGCTGTTATTGATTGCAACAAAAGCAAGGTCACCTTTCATATCAATGGTAATGAACATACGGTGCACTTTCCGAAGAAACAATTTCAAGTAAATGGTATTCATATTATTGAAAAGACTCCGACAATTACTATTGGAAGTTTTCAAATCCCTCTTCCTACTGTTAAAAGGAAATATGAAACTCTTATTATCGGGGAGATGCATATCCCCGTTGAGGTAACTTAGTGTTATACGAAAGTTCTTCGGTTTCATGTTACTCGGAAATGGTTCGTTAATAAGACCTGATCAACCTTATTAATGGATTCTTTTTGAGGGGCATGTGGTCGATGAATTTAGTAAGCACAACCTTCTGTACCTACTTTTTGTTTTCTGTTATTTTTAGTTAAATGCAATAAAATGCCATGATTATCCTGTTTTCTGATTTATCCGTGCAATAAAAAAGTGCCCAGAAATAAAAGTGCTCAGAATGCAATAAAATTTTGACATGAATTTTTATATAATATTTAAGAATTTTTGGCACTGGATATATACCAGGGGGGTGCCCCAGGTGCCCATGAGGCACCAGGGCGCGCCACCCCCCTGGCGCGCCCAGGTACCTCGTGGGCCCCACAGGGACCCCCTCACTTATTCCTTCAACTCAATTCGTCTCTTACCTCTAGCAAAAATTCCTGGTAGCTCTCTCTCTCTCTCTCGTGTTCTTGCTCACAAACCTGAAATTTTCGATCTCTTTGCTCGGAGCTCCGTTTCCGAAACTGTTTTGGGAGATTGCTCCTTGGTATGTGACTCCTCCATTGCTCCAATTAGTTTTTACTTTAGCGGTTTATATTTTGCATAATTAGTTGCTCTTGGTGCTACAGAAAATGAGCTTGCATGTTGAATTCTTTGAGTTCCAAGTAGTTTGAATGCTTGATATAACCTCTAGATATCCATATGAGTAGTTGCTATCAATCTTGTGAAGTTTTATTGATATTATTTTGTGGCCCAAAAATTTTCAGAAATTTGTTCATAGGGAAATGAATATTTTCCGGAGAAGTTCTTCGAGGAGGAGGTCCTCGGAAGCGTCATCAAGTGAAAGCTCGGCACGTCAATCATATGAAGAACCAAGGGCAAGTTCAGTGCGAGGTGCCGAAGCAAAATTATGTCGATGGCCGTGCAACGAGTTCATGCTAGATGCTGGTATCAAGGAGGAGTTTGCCCAATATATTCACAATGGTGAGCTCTCAGCCTTTATCGCAGATAAGCCACCACAGCATTACAACCTCACTCATTCCTTTACTCAAAACTTTGACTATCACCAGCACACTTCTAGAATTTTATTTCACCTCTATGACAAATCTTATAATATGCCTCTAGAAGAATTCTGTGATGCATGCAAAATTCCATATTGGGGTTCATTAGATGAACCACCAAGATCTGATTATGAGTTGTTTCTCAACAGTCTTTGCAACGGTGAGGATAGGGGAATCACGCAGGCCAGAATAATTAGCATTCATTTTCCCGCTATTCGGTATTTTGCGCTTTTGAATGGTAAATGCGTTGTTGGTAAGCAAGACTGTAGTGCACTTTGCGCCCCTGATCTGAGTCTTATTCATACAGCTTTGACTGGTAGCAAGTTTTATAATCTTGGGGCTATTGTTGCACGTAGGTTGTAGCGTAATGCGGGTAGTGGTGATTTGTATGGAGGAGTTTATGCCTCCCGCTTAGCTGCAAAGTTAGGGGTCTCGCCCAAATTCAATGATCCACTCTTGCCTTATAAATATTTGAATTTCGAAGCAATGCGAGAACATAGGTTTTTAAAACGTAACGCACAGGATTACGAATATAACTTAGTTTTTAATAAATATCACTCTGTGTATGTTGCTTTATCTGCTCCTGCCCTCTTTGATTTTCAGAACAAACAGAGATATTTTCTTCATGAGAGTGAGGTGCACGAGCATAATGCGGCTGTTGAGGCTGCGCGTCTGGCTGAGGAGGCAGCTCAGAATGCCTCTACTAGCTACCATTTCGATTACTATCCAGGACAGCCGTGGCCGTATACCAAGCTAGGCAAAATCCTAAGCTTGGGGGAGTACGTATTTCTCACCGACATTACATTCATGCTCACACATTTCATTCCAGTTGTCGGTGTTCATACTTTTTCATTGTATAATCCATGCTAGTTTTATTTTATCGCTTTCTTCTTGTGTGTTTGAAAAACTTTGAGAAAATCCAAAAACATTTCTCGCTTCTTTTTGGTTTTTCTTTTTAGTTTAATTAGTTATAGTTTCGTAGTAGTAAAAGAAAACCCAAAAAGATTTCTCGTTTCTTCTTTTACTTGTTGGGAGCTTTCCCGTGTAAATAGTTTTTTCTCGTTTTTCGTTTTCTTCTTTATTTCACTTCCTTCAGAAAAACCAAAAACTCCAAAAATATTTCCGTGTGTTTCTCTGAAATTCTTTTCTTTTGTTGAGTCATTGTAAGGAGAAGACCACGATGAAAATGTTGAGTGGCTCTCATATGCATTATTGATTATTTAACAAAGAGCCCATATTGGCTTATCTTCTCCTTTGAATAAAATGCTTGCAGATTCCAGCTTAGTCCACGGCACGCTTGCACTATTATTATTTTCATATCATTCGGTCGTGCAAGTGAAAGGCAATAATGACGATGATTTGATGAAGTGACTGTGGCAAGGAAAAGCGGGTATGAACTCAACTTGTTCTTTGTTTTTATAAATATTTTTAACTCAGTATCCATGATTCAGCATGTTATGATTAAACATGTTTATGATGACAATTAGAGATTATGGTTGCTCATGCCATGCTTAAGTAGCTAGGAGTGGATAATGATTTATCTTGAGTGTCAACATGCATTAAAATGATTGTGATGTAGTATGATGATATGGTATCCTCCTCTGAATGTTTCAAGTGGCTTGACTTGGCACATGTTCACACATGCAGTTGATTCAAAACCAACATAGCCTTCACGATATTTATATTCATGATGCTTATATCCTACTCATGCTAGTATTCAATGTTGATTATGATGGGGAACGAAGCATGAAAATCAAAAAAATTCCTACGAACACCCAAGATCTATCTAGGAGAAGCATAGCAACGAGAGAGGACAGTGTGTCTACGTACCCTCGTAGACCAAAAGTGGAATAGTATATAACGCGGTTGATGTAGTCGTACTCTTCGCGATCCGATCACGATCCAGCCGATCTAGTGCCGAACGGACGGCACCTCCGAGTTTAGCACACGTGCGGCTCGATGACGTCTCCTCCTCCTTGTGTTGGGGAACGTCGCATGGGAAACAAAAAATTTCCTACGCACACGCAAGATCTATCCATGGTGATGAGCATCTACGAGAGGGAGAGTGAATCTACATACCCTTGTAGATCGCTAAGCGGAAGCGTTAAGAAACGCGGTTGATGTAGTCGAACGTCTTCGCGATCCAAATCGCAAGTCGTCCCTCGATCCAAACACGATCTAGCGCCGAACGGACGGCACCTCCGCGTTCAACACACGTACGGCTTGATGACGCCTTCACCTCCTCGATCCAGCGAGCGATGGTGAAGTAGTGGATGAGTTCCGGCAGCACGACGGCGTGGTGATGGTGGTGAGGAACAATCTCTACAGGGCTTCGCCAAGCACTATGGAGATTGTGACGGGAGAAACTAGAGGGTTAGGGTTGCCGGCACACGGCTTGGGAAATCTTGATGTGTCCCGTGTGCTAACCCTGCCCCTCTATTTATATGTTGAGCCCTGGGTCTAATCTTGGAGAGAAAGCCTCCACAAGGTCGGTTTTGCCCGCACAAGGTCGGTTTGGCCCGCACGGAAAGAGTCCCACTCGGATTCCAGCAGTACCGCGTACAAGCGGTAGTACCGCTCACGAGCGGTAGTACCGCTTGAGCGGTAGTACCGCTTCACACAAGTGGTAGTACCGCTTACGCGGTAGTACCGCTTCACACAAGCGGTAGTACCGCTTACGCGGTAGTACCGCCTTACCAGCGGTAGTACCGCTTAAGGCAGCAGCAAAACTTCCTTTTGCACTTTCTAATACCTCGTGGGCTTTACCCCTTTGGCCCATATAAAGTGTTGTTGTACCCGAACACTTCGGTAAACACCCGGAACCCCTTCCGGTGAATTCCGGAACCCTTCCGGAGATCAAAACACTATTATCACATATATCAATCTTTACCTCTGGACTCTTCCGGAGATCCTTGTCATGTCCGGGATCTTATCCGGGACTCCGAACAACCTTCGGTCACCAACACAATAACTCAACTATACTAATCGTCACCAAACGTTAAGTGTGTAGACCCTGCGGGTTCGAGAACTATGTAGACATGACCGAGACACCTCTACGGTCAATAACCAATAGCGGGACCTGGATGCCCATATTGGTTCCTACATATTCTACGAAGATCTATATCGGTCGAACCTCTATGTCAAGGATTCAGTTAATCCCGTATGATGTTCCCTTTGTTCTTCGGTATGTTACTTGCCCGAGATTCGATCGTCGGTATCTCTATACCTAGTTCAATCTCGTTATCGGCAAGTCTCTTTACTCGTTCCGTAATACAAGATCTCATGGCTAACACTTTAGTCACATTGCTTGCAAGGCTCATTGTGATGTTGTATTACCGAGTGGGCCCTGAGATACCTCTCCGTCACACGGAGTAACAAATCCCAGTCTTGATCCATGCCAACCCAACAGACACCCTCGGAGATACCTGTAGAGCACCTTTATAGTCACCCAGTTACGTTGTGACGTTTGATACACACAAGGCACTCCTACGGTGTCAGTGAATTGCATGATCTCATGGTCATAGGAACAGATACTTGACATGCAGAAAACAATAGCAATAAACTGACACGATCATATGCTACGTTTATAGTTTGGGTCTTGTCCATCACATCATTCTCCTAATGATGTGATCCCGTTATCAAATGACATCTCATGTCCATGGCTAGGAAACCTTCACCATCTTTTGATCAACGAGCTAGTTAACTAGAGGCTTACTAGGGACACAGTGTTGTCTATGTACCCACACATGTATTTGAGTTTCCAATCAATACAATTATAGCATGGATAATAAACGATTATCATGAACAAGGAAATATAATAATAACCAATTTATTATTGCCTCTAGGGCATATTTCCAACAGTCTCCCACTTGCACTAGAGTCAATAATCTAGTTCACATCACTATGTGATTTACATTGTAATGAATCGAACACCCATGCAGTTCTGGTGTTGTTCATGTTTAGCCCTTGGAAGAGGTTTAGTCATCGGATCTACAACATTCAGATCCGTGTGTACTTTGCAAATATTTATGTCGTCCTCCTTGATGTAATCGCGGATGGAATTGAAACGTCGCTTTATGTGTCTGGTCCTCTTGTGAAATCTTGGTTCCTTGGCTAGAGCAATGGCACCAGTATTATCACAAAACAGAGTCATTGGGTTAAGCGCACTAGGCACTACTCCAAGATCTGTCATGAACTCCTTCATCCAGACACCTTCCTTCGCCGCCTCCGAGGCAGCGATGTACTCCGCTTCGCATGTAGAATCAGCTACCACGCTTTGCTTGGAACTGCACCAGCTAACCGCACCCCCATTAAGAATAAATACGTATCCGGTTTGTGACTTAGAGTCATCCGGATCAGTGTCAAAGCTTGCATCGACATAACCCTTTACGACGAGCTCTTGATCACCTCCATAAACGAGAAACATGTCCTTAGTCCTTTTCAGGTACTTCAGGATATTCTTGACCGCCGTCCAGTGTTCCATTCCTGGATCACTTTCAAACCTTCCGACCATACTTATGGCAAGGCTGACATCAGGTCTTGTGCACAGCATTGCATACATGATAGAGCCTATGGCTGAAGCATAGGGGATGACACTCATCTTTTCTCTATCTCCTGCAGTCACTGGGCATTGAGTCTTACTCAACTTCACACCTTGCAAAACAGGCAAGAACCCCTTCTTGGACTGATCCATTTTGAACTTCTTCAAAATCTTATCAAGGTATGTGCTTTGTGAAAGTCCTATTAAACGTCTTGATCTATCTCTATAGATCTTGATGCCTAATATGAAAGCAGCTTCTCCTAGGTCCTTCATTGAAAAACTCTTGTTCAAATATTCCTTCACGCTTTCCAACATTTCTATATTGTTTCCAATCAGTAATATGTCATCCACATATAATATTAGAAACGCTATAGAGCTCCCACTCACTTTCTTGTAAATACAAGCTTCTCCGTAAACTTGTATAAACTTGAACGCTTTGATCACCTCATCAAAGCGAAGATTCCAACTCCGAGATGCTTGCACCAGTCCATAAATGGATCGCTGGAGTTTGCAAACTTTGTCAGCATTCTCTGGATCGACAAAACCTTCTGGTTGCATTATATACAACTCTTCCTTAAGTAAACCGTTAAGGAACGCTGTTTTGACATCCATCTGCCAAATTTCATAATCGAAAAAGGCAGCTATTGCTAACATGATTCTGACGGACTTAAGCATCGCTACGGGTGAGAAGGTATCATCGTAGTCAACTCCTTGAACTTGTGAAAAACCTTTTGCCACAAGTCGAGCTTTATAGACGGTGACATTACCGTCTGCGTCCGTCTTCCTCTTAAAGATCCATTTGTTCTGAATGGCCTTACGCCCTTCAGGTAATACTTCCAAAGTCCATACTTTGTTTTCATACATGGATCCCATCTCGGATTTCATGGCCTCTAACAACTTCTCGGAATCCGGGCCCATCATCGCTTCTCCATAGCTCGTAGGTTCATCGTTGTCCAACAACATGACCTCTAAGACAGGGTTGTCGTACCACTCAGGAGCAGTACGCGTCCTTGTCGACCTACGAGGTTCGATAGCAACTTGATCCGAAGCTTTATGATCATCATCAACTTCCTCTTCAGCTGATGTAGGCTCTACAGAAACATCTTTCTGCGCTGCGCTACTCTCAGGTTGAAGTAAAGGTTCATCAACCTCATCAAGTTCTATCTTCCTCCCACTCAATTCTTTCGAGAGAAACTCTTTCTCAAGAAATGTTCCGTTTTTAGCGACAAACACTTTGCCTTCGGATCTGAGGTAGAAGGTATACCCAACTGTTTCTTTTGGGTATCCTATGAAGACGCATTTCTCCGCTTTGGGTTCCAGCTTTTCAGGCTGAAGCTTTTTGACATAAGCATCACATCCCCAAACTTTAAGAAACGACAGCTTTGGCTTCTTGCCAAACCAAAGTTCATATGGCGTTGTCTCAACGGATTTCGATGGTGCCCTATTAAAAGTGAATGCAGCTGTCTCTAATGCATAACCCCAAAACGATAGTGGCAAATCGGCAAGAGACATCATAGATCGCACCATATCCAATAAGGTTCGATTACGACGTTCGGACACACCATTACACTGTGGTGTTCCAGGCGGTGTCAGTTGTGAAACAATTCCACATTGTCTTAAGTGACTGCCAAACTCATAACTCAGATATTCTCCTCCTCGATCAGATCGTAGGAATTTAATCTTCTTGTTACGATGATTCTCAACTTCACTCTGAAATTGTTTGAACTTTTCAAATGTTTCAGACTTGTGTTTCATTAAGTAAATATACCCATATCTACTTAAGTCATCAGTGAAGGTGAGAAAGTAACGATAACCACCGCGCGCCTCAATGCTCATCGGACCGCACACATCAGTATGTATGATTTCCAACAAGTCACTTGCCCGTTCCATTGTCCCAGAGAACGGCATTTTAGTCATCTTGCCCATGAGGCATGGCTCACATGTGTCAAGTGATTCAAAATCAAGTGACTCCAAAAGTCCATCAGCATGGAGCTTCCTCATGCGTTTTATGCCAATATGACCTAAACGGTAGTGCCACAAGAAAGTGGTATTATCATTATCAATTCTACATCTTTTGGCATCAATGTTATGAACATGTGTATCATTACTATCGAGATTCAATAAGAATAAACCCCTCACATCGGGTGCATGACCATAAAAGATATTACTCATATAAATAGAACAACCATTATTCTCTGATTTAAATGAGTAACCGTCTCGCAATAAACAAGATCCAGATATAATGTTCATGCTTAACGTAGGCACCAAATAACATTTATTCAGGTTCATCACTAATCCCGATGGTAATCGAAGAGCGAGCGTGCCGACGACGATAATATCAACCTTGGAACCATTTCCCACGCGCATCGTCACTTCGTCCTTTGCCAGCCTCCGTCTATTCCGCAGTTCCTGTTTTGAGTTGCAAATATGAGCAACCGCACTGGTATCAAATACCCAAGCACTACAACGAGAGTTGGTAAGGTACACATCAATAACATGTATATCATATATACCTTGTTTGTTGTTGGCCGCCTTCTTGTCAGCCAAATACTTGGGGCAGTTCCGCTTCCAGTGTCCAGTTCCCTTGCAATGAAAGCACATAGTTTCTGGTTTGGGTCTAGCCTTGGGTTTCTTCACGGGAGGAGCAACTGCTTTGCCACTCTTCTTGGAGTTACCCTTCTTACCCTTGCCATTTTTCTTGAAACTAGTGGTTTTATTGACCATCAACACTTGATGCTCCTTCTGAATTTCAGACTCAGCGGCTTTCAGCATCGCAAACAGCTCGACGACTGACTTGTTCATCCCGTGCATGTTATAGTTCAACACGAAGCTCTTGTAGCTAGGTGGCAATGATTGAAGAACTCTGTCAGTGATAGCCTCTGGCGGAAGGGGCATCCCCAATTCAGCCAGACGGGTGGAGTACCCAGACATTCTGAGTATGTGATCACTGATAGACCCGTTCTCCTCCATCTTGCAAGCATAGAACTTATCGGAGATCTCATACCTCTCGATCCGGGCATTCTTCTGAAAGATAAACTTCAACTCCTGGAACATCTCATATGCTCCATGACGTTCAAAACGTCTTTGAAGTCCCGGTTCTAAGCCATACAATATTGCACATTGAACTATTGAGTAATCTTCAGAACGAGCCTGCCAGGCGTTCACAACGTCTAGAGACTCAACTGGAGCGGGTGGATCACCAAGTGGTGCATCAAGGACATAAGCCTTTTGGGAAGTCGTAAGGATAATCCTTAGATTACGGGCCCAGTTCACAAAGTTACTTCCATCATCTTTCAACTTAGCTTTCTCTAGGAACGCATTAAAATTCAGGGGTGCTACTGCGCGAGCCATGATCTACAACATAAATATTGCAAAGACAATTTAGTCTATTGTTCAAGATAATGAGTTTAGTTAATCATATTACTTAAAACTCCCACTCAGATTGACATCCCTCCGGTCATTCGAGTGTAACATGATCCAAATCCACCAACTCAAGTCCGATCATCACGTGAGTTGAGGTGGTTTCAATGGTGAACATCTTCATGTTGATCATATCTACTATATGACTCATGTTCGACCTTTCGGTCTCTTGTGTTCCGAGGCCATGTCTGTACATACTAGGCTCGTCAAGTTTAACCCGAGTGTTCCGCATGTGCAACACTGGCTTGCACCCGTTGTATGTGAACGTAGAGTCTATCACACCCGATCATCACGTGGTGTCTCGAAACGACGAACTTTCGCAACGGTGCACACTCGGGGAGAACACAATTTATCTTGAAATTTAAGTGAGGGATCACCTTATAATGCTACCGTCGTCCTAAGCAAAACAAGATGCATAAAAGGATTAACATCACATGCAAATCATAAGTGACATGATATGGCCATGAACTTGTGCTTTTGATCTCCATCTCCAAAGCACCGGTATGATCTCCATCGTCACCGGCATGACACCATGATCTCCATCATCTTGATCTCCATCAACGTGTCGCCATGAGGTTGTCGCACCGACTGTTGCTTCCACAACTATAGCTAACTCATAGCGATAAAGTAAAGCAAAACGGTGAAAATAATTAAAGACAACTCTATGGCTCCTGCCAGTTGCCGTACTCATCGACATGCAAGTCGTGATATTCTATACAACACATGATCATCTCATACATCACATATATCTCATCATGTAATTGGCCATATCACATCACAACATACCCTGCAAAAACAAGTTAGACGTCCTCTAATTGTTGTTGCAAGTTTTACGTGGCTGCTACGGGTATCTAGCAAGAACGATTCTTACCTACGCAAAAACCACAACGGTGATATAAAAATTGCTTTTCAACCTTCTCAAGGACCGCCTTTGTCAAATCCGATCCGACTAAAGTGGGAGAAACAGACACCCGCTAGCCATCTTTATGCAACGAAGTTACATGTCAGTTGAAGGAACCGGTCTCTCGTAAGCGTACGAGTAATGTTGGTCCGAGCCGCTTCATCCCACAATACCGCCGAAACAAGAAAAGACCAAGGGAGGAAGCAATCTGAATATCAACGCCCACAAAACCCTTTTGTGTTCTACTCGAGATCTCATCTACGCATAGACCTAGCTCAGATACCACTGTTGGGGAACGTCGCATGGGAAACAAAAAATTTCCTACGCACACGCAAGATCTATCCATGGTGATGAGCATCTACGAGAGGGAGAGTGAATCTACATACCCTTGTAGATCGCTAAGCGGAAGCGTTAAGAAACGCGGTTGATGTAGTCGAACGTCTTCGCGATCCAAATCGCAAGTCGTCCCTCGATCCAAACACGATCTAGCGCCGAACGGACGGCACCTCCGCGTTCAACACACGTACGACTTGATGACGCCTTCACCTCCTCGATCCAGCGAGCGATGGTGAAGTAGTGGATGAGTTCCGGCGGCACGACGGCGTGGTGATGGTGGTGAGGAACAATCTCTGCAGGGCTTCGCCAAGCACTACGGAGATTGTGACGGGAGAAACTAGAGGGTTAGGGTTGCCGGCACACGGCTTGGGAAATCTTGATGTGTCCCGTGTGCTAGCCCTGCCCCTCTATTTATATGTTGAGCCCTGGGGTCTAATCTTGGAGAGAAAGCCTCCACAAGGTCGGTTTTGCCCGCACAAGGTCGGTTTGGCCCGCACGGAAAGAGTCCCACTCGGATTTCAGCAGTACCGCGTACAAGCGGTAGTACCGCTCACGAGCGGTAGTACCGCTTGAGCGGTAGTACCGCTTCACACAAGTGGTAGTACCGCTTATGCGGTAGTACCGCTTCACACAAGCGGTAGTACCGCTTACGCAGTAGTACTGCCTTACCAGCGGTAGTACCGCTTAAGGCAGCAGCAAAACTTCCTTTTGCACTTTCCAACACTTCGGTAAACACCCGAAACCCCTTCCGGTGAATTCCGGAACCCTTCCGGAGATCAAAACACTATTATCACATATATCAATCTTTACCTCCGGACTCTTCCGGAGATCCTTGTCATGTCCGGGATCTTATCCGGGACTCCGAACAGCCTTCGGTCACCAACACAATAACTCAACTATACTAATCGTCACCAAACGTTAAGTGTGTAGACCCTGCGGGTTCGAGAACTATGTAGACATGACCGAGACACCTCTACGGTCAATAACCAATAGCGGGACCTGGATGCCCATATTGGTTCCTACATATTCTACGAAGATCTATATCGGTCGAACCTCTATGTCAAGGATTCAGTTAATCCCGTATGATGTTCCCTTTGTTCTTCGGTATGTTACTTGCCCGAGATTCGATCGTCGGTATCTCTATACCTAGTTCAATCTCGTTATCGGCAAGTCTCTTTACTCGTTCCGTAATACAAGATATCGTGGCTAACACTTTAGTCACATTTTTTGCAAGGCTCATTGTGATGTTGTATTACCGAGTGGGCCCTGAGATACCTCTCCGTCACACGGAGTAACAAATCCCAGTCTTGATCCATGCCAACCCAACAGACACCCTCGGAGATACCTGTAGAGCACCTTTATAGTCACTCAGTTACGTTGTGACGTTTGATACACACAAGGCACTCCTACGGTGTCAGTGAATTGCATGATCTCATGGTCATAGGAACAGATACTTGACATGCAGAAAACAATAGCAATAAACTGACACGATCATATGCTACGTTTATAGTTTGGGTCTTGTCCATCACATCATTCTCCTAATGATGTGATCCCGTTATCAAATGACATCTCATGTCCATGGCTAGGAAACCTTCACCATCTTTTGATCAACAAGCTAGTTAACTAGAGGCTTATTAGGGACACAGTGTTGTCTATTTACCCACACATGTATTTGAGTTTCCAATCAATACAATTATAGCATGGATAATAAACGATTATCATGAACAAGGAAATATAATAATAACCAATTTATTATTGCCTCTAGGGCATATTTCCAACACCTTGATCTAGCAAGAGAAGGCGGAGAAGTAGATGGGATCACAACTAGCACGACGGCGTGGTGGTGATGGTGGTGGTGGAGCTAGTTCAGCAAGGCTTCGCCAAGCGCTACTAGAACGAGGACGGAGGAGCTACGGAGTAACGGGAGAGAGAGGGGCGCCAAGGGCTTGGTGTGTCCTCTTGGGGCGCCCCCTCCTCTATATATATAGGTGGAGGGGTGTGGGGAGCAGCCCCTCCAAGCCCTAGGGCGCAGCCAAGGGGGAGAGGACTTGGACTCCAAGTCCAATCCTATTCCTACTAGGACTCCCCCTTTTTTTCCCTTCCCTAGCTACATGGGCTTTTGAGAACTTGGTGCGCCTAGCCCAATAAGGCCAGGGCACCTCTCCTCAGCCCATGCCAGCCCTTGGGACGTGGTGGACCCAATGTTTTCTCCATCCCTTGCATATTATAGTTCATCACAAAGCCCTTATAGCTTGGTGGCAGTGATTGGAGAATTCTGTCAATAACCGAGTCATCTGGAAGATTACCTCCCAACTGAGTCAAGCGGTTGTGCAACCCAGACATTCTGAGTATATGCTCACTAACAGAACTGTTCTCCTCCATTTTACAGCTAAAGAACTTGTTAGAGATGTCATACCTCTCGACCCGGGCATGAGCTTGAAATACCAATTTCAGCTCCTGGAACATCTCATATGCTCCGTGGTGCTCAAAATGTCTTTGGAGCCCCGGTTCTAAGCCGTAAAGCATGGCGCACTGAACTATCGAGTAGTCATCAGAACATGCCTGCCAGACGCTCACAACATACACAGATGACGCTAGAGGGGTTGGCACACCGAGCGGTGCATCAAGGACATAAGCCTTCTGTGCAGCAGTGAGGACAATCCTCAGACTACGGACCTAGTCCGCATAATTGCTTACAATATCTTTCAACTTAGTCTTTCTCTAGGAACGTATTAAAAACAGGGAGCTACAGAGCGAGCTATTCATCTACAACATAATTTTGCAAAGACAATTTAGACTATGTTCATGATAATTAGTTCAGTTAATAAAATTACTAATGAACTCCCACTTAAATCAACATCCCTCAAGTTGTCTAAGTGATACATGATCCAAATCAACTAACCCATGTCCGATCATCACGTGAGATGGGGTAGTCATCAATGGTGAACATCTCCATGTTGATCATATCTACTATATGACTCATGTTTGACCTTTCGGTCTCCTGTGTTCCAAGGCCATGTCTGTACATGCTAGGCTCGTCAAGTTTAACCCAAGTATTCTGCATGTGTAAAACTGGCTTACACCCGTTGTATGCGAACGTAGAGTCTATCACACCCGATCATCACGTGGTGCTTCGAAACGACGAACTTTTGCAACGGTGCATACTTAGGGAGAACACTTTTATCTTGAAATTAAGTGAAGGGATCATCTTATAATGCTACCGTCGTCCTAAGCAAAATAAGATGCATAAAAAGGATAAACATCACATGCAATCAATATGTGACATGATATGGCCATTATCATCTCGTGCCTTTGATCTCCATCTCCAAAGCACCGACATGATCTCCATCGTCACCGGCATGACACCATGATCTCCATCATCGTGTCGTCACGTGGTCGTCTAGCCAACTATTGCTTCTACAACTATTGCTAACGCATAGCGATAAACTAAAGCAATTATATGGCGTTTAACAGTTGACTCGCAGGTCACACAATAAATTAAAGACAACCCTATGGCTCCTGCCGGTTGCCGTACTCATCGACATGCAAGTCGTGAACCTATTACAAAACATGATCATCTCATACATCAACATATATCACATCACATTCTGGCCATACCACATCACAACATGCCCTGCAAAAACAAGTTAGACGTCCTCTACTTTGTTGTTGCAAATTTTACGTGGCTGCTATGGGCAACTAGCAAGAACCGTTCTTACCTACGTAAAGCCACAACGGTGATAATCAAGTTGCCTTTTAACATTCTATAAGGACCGCCTTCGTCAAATTAGATTCAACTAAAGTAGGAGAGACAGACACCCGCTAGCCACCTTATGCAAAGCAAGTTGCATGTTAGTCGGTGGAACCGGTCTCATGTGCGAGGACATGTAAGGTTGGTCCGAGCCGCTTCATCCCACAATACCGCCGAATCCAAATAAGACAAGAGAGGTAAGCAATTTGAGCATCAACGCCCACAACTTTTGTGTTCTACTCGTGCATATACATCTACGCATAGACCTAGCTCATGATGCCACTGATGGGGAACGAAGCATGAAAATCAAAAAAATTCCTACGGACACCCAAGATCTATCTAGGAGAAGCATAGCAACGAGAGAGGACAGTGTGTCTACGTACCCTCGTAGACCAAAAGCGGAAGCGTATATAACGTGGTTGATGTAGTCGTACTCTTCGCGATTCGATCACGATCCAACCGATCTAGTGCCGAACGGACGGCACCTCCGAGTTTAGCACACGTGCGGCTCGATGACGTCTCCTCCTCCTTGATCTAGCAAGAGAAGGCGGAGAAGTAGATGGGATCACAACCAGCACGACGGCGTGGTGGTGATGGTGGTGGTGGAGCTAGTTTAGCAGGGCTTCGCCAGGAGCTACGGAGTAACGGGAGAGAGAGGGGCGCCAAGGGCTTAGTGTGTCCTCTTGGGGCACCCCCTCCTCTATATATATAGGTGGAGGGGTGTGGGGAACAGCCCCTCCAAGCCCTAGGGCGCAGCCAAGGGGGAGAGAACTTGGACTCCAAGTCCAATCCTATTCCTACTAGGACTCCCCTTTTTTTTCCCTTCCCTAGCTACATGGGCTTTTGAGGACTTGGTGCGCCTAGCCCAATAAGGCTAGGGCGCCTCTCCTCAGCCCATGCCAGCCCTGGAGACGTGGTGGACCCACTTGTGGACTTCCGGACCCCTTCAGAATCCTCCGGAACCTTCTGGAAGCTTCCCGGTACAATACCGAAAAAACTACACCTTTTTCCGGAACCCAAAATATGACTTCCCATATATAAATCTTTACTTCTCGACCATTCTGAGACTCCTCGTGACGTCCGGGATCTCATCCGGGACTCCGAACAACATTCGGTTACCAATCATCAAATATCTCAATATTACTCTAGCGTCAACGAACGTTAAGCGTGCGACCCTGCGGGTTCGGGAATCATGTAGTCATGACCGAGACACCTCTCCGGTCAATAACCAATAGCGGGACCTGGATGCCCATATTTATTCCTACATATTCCACGAATATCTTTTATCGGTTGAACCACGATGTCAAGGATTCGGTTAATCCCATATGCAATTCCCTTTGTCCGGTGATATGTTACTTGCCCAAGATTCGATCGTCGGTATCTCCATACCTAGTTCAATCTCATTACCGGCAAGTCTCTTTACTCGTTCCGTAATACAAGATCCCATGACTAACTCATTAGCCACATTGCTTGCAAGCTCTTTACGATGTTATATTACCGAGAGGGCCCAGAGATATCTCTCCGTCATACGGAGTGACAAATCCCAGTCTCGATCCATGCCAACCCAACAGACACCTTCGAAGATACCTGTAGAGCATCTTTATGATCATCCAGTTACGAAGTGACGTTTGATAGCACACAAAGTATTCCTCCGGTATCCGGGAGTTGCATGATCTCATGGTCTTAGGAATAGATAGTTGACATGAAGAAAGCTATAGCAATAAACTCAGTGATACGATCAAATGCTAAGCTTACGGTTGGGTCTTGTCCATCACATCATTCTCCTAATGATGTGATCCCGTTATCAAATGACAACTCATGTCTATGGTTAGGAAACCTTAACCATCTTTGATCAACGAGCTAGTCTAGTAGAGGCTCACTAGGGACACGGTGTTGTCTATGTATTCACACATGTATTTAAGTTTCCGATCAATACAATTCTAGCATAAACAATAAACATTTATCATGAACAAGGAAATATGATAATAACCAATTTATTATTGCCTCTAGGGCATATTTCCAACAGATTATTCATAATGCATGATTATGACCGTTTTCGCTCTCTAGCTGGTCGCTTCTCAACCTATTTACTAGCCTTCACATGTACTAAGCGGGAATGCTGCTTGTGCATCAAAACCCTTAAACTAAAGTTATTCCAGATGAGTCCACTATATCTACCTATATGCGGTATTACTCTGTCGTTCTAAGTAAATTTGCATGTGCCACCTCTAAATATTCAAATGAACATCTTTTTTGTGTGCCCGTACCGCTCATGGAGCGATAGGGGGCGGTCAGTATCTTCCATGCTAAGTGGGTTATTCTCATGATGAGTGTTTATTCACTTGTCCTTGCACGAGAGGGGTTGGTAATCGGGATGCCCAGTCCCACTATTAAAATTGCAAAATAATAAAACAAACTCCCCCGGAAAGTTGTTGGTATGGAAGGCACCCGAGGATTCGGCTAGCCATGGCTTGTGATTATTGGTGGAGGGGGAGTAAACTTTACTTTATCGCTTGGAAACCGCCGCTAATGTGTTTAGCATGGAAGATATGAAAACTCTCGGTCGTGACATTGACAGGAAAGGCATACCTCCCAAAATTTTATTTATCTCTGATTTAAGCTTCGAGCTCTGGCACCTCTGCAAATCCATGCTTCCCTCTGCGAAGGGCCTATCTATTTACTTTTATGTTATTTTACCTTTATTGTTGAGTCATCACCTTCTCAAACAAGCACCAGTCCTGAGAGCACTATTGTCATTCTCATGCATTGTGAATAGTTAATGTTGTGTGCATCATGACTGGATCTCTTCTACCATGAATTACAATGTTTAGTCGCTGCTTGAACTTTGGAGGTGCTCTGCATTTATGTTTTGCGGTCTCAGAAAGGGCTAGCGAGATACCATGTTGTCATATTATATCATGATTGTTTTGACAAAGTGTTGGCATTTGAGATATCTTATTATTGCTCGCTAATTGATTATACCATTGATACGAGTGAATATAATTTTTAAGCGTTATCATTTGCATGGTTAGTTATAATCTTTGCTGAAAACCTAGACACTATTTAAGCATATATATAGATACAAGAACAAAAGAGTTTGTAAAAGTTTTTCTCTATCACTTTTAGTTTGTCAACTGAATTGCTTGAGGACAAGCAATGAGTTAAGCTTGGGGGAGTTGATACGTCTCCGTCGTATCTACTTTTCCAAACACTTTTGCTGTTGTTTTGGCCCCTAATTTGCATGATTTGAATGGAACTAACCCGGACTGACGTTGTTTTCAGCAGAATTGCCATGGTGTTGTTTTTTGTGCAGAAATAAAAGTTCTTGGAATTGGATGAAACTTTTTGGAGATTTTTTATGGAATATAAAAAAAATATTGGCACCAAGACCCACTGGAGGGGGGCCACCCAGTGCCCACGAGGCACCAGGGCGCGCCACCCCCCCAGGCGCGCCCTGGTACCTCGTGGGGCCCACGTGGCTCCGTCTGACCTAATTCCAACGCTATAAATTCAGTTTCCCGAAGAAAAAAATAGGAGAGGAAGTTTTATTGCGTTTCACGATACGGAGCCGCCGCCACCTCCTGTTCTTCATCGGGAGGCCAGATCTGGAGTCCGTTTGGGGCTCCGGAGAGGGGGATCTTCCGGCATCGTCATCATCAACCATCCTTCATCACCAATTTCATGATGCTCACCACCGGAAGTGAGTAATTCCTTCGTAGGCTTGCTGGACGGTGATGAGTTGGATGAGATTTATCATGTAATCGAGTTAGTTTTGTTAGGACTTGATCCCTAGTGTCCACTATGTTCTGAGATTGATGTTGCTATGACTTTGCTATGCTTAATGCTTGTCACTAGAGCCTGAGTGCCATGATTCCAGATCTGAACCCTTTATGTTTTCATGAATATATTTGTGTTCTTGATCCGATCTTGCAAGTTATATGCACCTGCTATGTGTTCTGATCCGCATACCCCAAGGTGACAATAATTAGGATTCTTTCCGGTGATTGTCATAGTTTGATGAGTTCATGTATTCACTAAGTGTTAATGCTTTGTTCCGGTTCTCTATTAAAAGGAGGCCTTAATATCCCTTAGTTTTCTTATGGACCCCGCTGCCACGGGAGGGTGGGACAAAAGATGTCATGCAAGTTCTTATCGCAAGCACGTATGACTATATACGGAATACATGCCTACATTATATTAATGAATTGGAGCTAGTTCTGTGTCTCCCTAGGTTATGACTGTTACATGATGAATGTTATCCAACAATATCACCGATCCAATGCTTACGAGCTTTTCACATATTGTTCTTACTAAGTTACTACTGTTACAATTGCTACAATACTACTGCTGTTACAGTTACTGTTACTGTTACTATTATTGCTACTGCTATCAAACTATCATACTACTGTGTGCTACTTATCACTCTGCTGCAGATATTTAGTTTCCAGGTGTGGTTGAATTGACAACTCAACTGCTAATATTTGCAAATATTCTTTGGCTCCCCTTGTGTCGAATCAATAAATTTGTGTTGAATACTCTACCCTCGAAAACTGTTGCGATCCCCTATACTTGTGGGCTATCACATACATTTCAAACTCCTTTTCAACAAACCGGATGAAATTCGTGCAAACAAGACCGGATTTCATATAAACATGACGGATTTCATTACATTTACATCAACTAAGCGGTGCGAGTCCGGCTCTGGATGTATAATTAATACCTAATCTAAATGGCTGCCCGCGGATCCCTTTGTCTTCCTCATGTCCGGCAGTCCGATCACCGGACTGCCAGGAGCCCCGGAGGAATATGCTTCAGCGCAAAGGACGACTCGCTTCCCCACCGCTCATCGGAGCGGAACCCTCGGCTGATGCTTCAGCGGGAGGGGAAGGGGGCGCCTCCGCTTCCCCGGAGCCCATGCGGGAGTGACGAAGGTCCTCGAAAGAGAAGAACCGGGCAAGACATCGGCAGTGTATGCCGGCGTCGCCTCGGCGGTGGCCTTCATGGGACCCAAGCGGCGGCGGCCTCCCGTGTTCTACTTCTCCTCGACGATGGCGGCGGACACGGAGGCGCTAGCCACCGACTCGTCACTCTTCGCGCACCCGGCTTCTGTCTCTGCCTGCATGACGCGGTCGCAGGCACGCGAGGTGCGGTCGCAGGCACGCGAGGCGCGGTCGCAGACACGGGAGGCGCAGTACGACGCAGTGTCGTCGACGGCAGCGACGACGGCCGTGTCGTCATGCTCCTCGCCGTGCCGGCGTGGAACAACTCGCCACTCCTCATCGAGTTGGCCTGGAGCGGCCATTTGCTGAGCCACGCGTCGGCTTGGGCCGGCAACTGGCTCCGTCGGGCTACGCGAGGGAGGTGGCGCCGCGAGTTGCCTCACTCGTATTCGGCCGGAGCGGCGGGCCATCCAGTCGGCTTGTATGCCGGAGAACTGCTCTTTGGAAGCCATCGGAAGATTGGAGAAAATGGAGTAGGAGGAGATGGGGGAGGGGGGAGGGATGCGATTCTTGCCCGGCGTCTGGCCTCGTTTAAATAGAGGTCGGAGGGGAGGAGCTCTGCCGGCGTTTCGTTTAATGCCGGACCGCTGATGAACGGACGTGTGACCGGAGTAGGTTTTTCGGTTTCCACGCGGGTTTATTGGAGGCGTTTGAATGCGGCGAGGAGGCGTGTTCCCTCGGCCGGCGCGCCGCTTCAATGGCGGAGGCAGTGAAAGGTCGCGTCCGCCCTGAGCCGCGTTCAATGTGGAACGGCGCGCTCTACAGCGGCATGAATGCGGGCAGGTGGCGCCGGGCGGGAACGCGCGCGGGCGAGGGAGGAGAGGTTTCGGTGGGCCAAGGCGGTCAGAAGCGGGCTTGGAATCGGTCCGGACTTCCGAAAAACTCTCCCACATTTGTCTCCGTATTGCGGGAGAAATCGCGTCCGGATCGCCCCGCGAACCGATACAGGTCGGCATTGGATGGCTCACGCGGTCCGAACAGCGCAGTCCGAACGGATGCGGGCGGTTTGTGGGTCAGCCTTGGAGATGCCCCGATGAGAGCACAACGGGACGTGGGGAAACTCGACATCTGTAAGGTCAGCGGCCATAACGAACCCCGGCGCTGGTGCATCATACCAGCCTACGTGTGCAGGTGAAGGCAACTATAATTGGCCGCTTGTGTGTGTCACCCAGACCTCCGCCTCCGTGGATACGGAAGCGTGGAGAGCACTTCGACTCGATGTCACGAACGAATGTATACGCAGTCCGTGTAAAAAAAACACCCACCCAGGCCAGACCCAATCATCGGCGACCGGAGAACATACCGAAAACGTGCGGCACATGTACGCTGTACGCACGGCTCGGAAGCTTCCGCCGTCGCTCTCCTGCCTCCCGCGGCCCGCCCGTGGCGCTGGTGGTGGTAGTAGCAGTACTCTGATTTTGACTCTGCGTGGGAGTACGGACGTTGCGTCTCGTCCCGTACCACCACCGCGCGCTCTTTTTTTTTTTTTTTTTTTTTTTTGAGGGAAGGAGGCGGGTCTTGGCGGCCGTGAGACCGTTGAGGTGAAGGGTCGCGCGGTCAAAACGAAGACGGCACATGACACGAGAACGTTTCTCGGTGGGTCGAGGCGGGACCGGGGTCGGGACAGCGCTGCGCGCCACACCGGAGCGGGGCGGAGCAGGTGTGGAGCGTGCGGTACCCAGGTTGACCGCTGCTGTTTCTGCGTGCGTCCGAGGCCGCGTGCGGGTTCCTCCTTTCCTCGATTCGGTCTCTAGTCTGTCCGCACTTGGATACGTGGGCTGGAGATTTTGCATCGCACGGTGGTTTTGAAGCGATTTCCAGCTTCATGACGGGGCTCAGAGCATCTACACCTGGACTTTGGCAAATCCGTCCCCTATACGTCCGTGGACGTGTCCGGACTATACCTGGCCATGGGCTACCCGGCCCGGTCCGGTCTTGCTCGCGGGCCGGGCCTGGGCCTAGGTTTTGATCATGAAGGTCAGGCCGGGTCCGGTGCAAAGTAGTCCTTGTACAACAACCGTGCTCCAGAGACCCTATCCCGATTAATAACTCTTTTCCATTTGATTGAGCCCTTGAAGTTGAGAATATGCTCCACCTGCCGATCCATTTCCTCTTGCATGCTCATGAGCATGATCATATCCACTTCTTCGTCCGAATCCGACGAATCAAAGAGCTCATTTTCAAGCATTTTATCAAGCTCCGTTGGTCCATACGCTCGTCCGACGAAGCATCGGAATCCATAGTTTTCCCTACAAATAAATCCCAAAAGACTTGGTCGGACAATGTGTCAAACATATCAAGTGCAAGGTGTCGCCTGAAAGTTGCCGGACGTTTCGCGGTGGTGTCCAGGCCGGCGATGATGTCCGCGACAACTAGAACAGACGGTGGGACTGCAGTGCCGGTGCAGGCGGCGCTGAGGTTCGGAACGGCGGCGGAGCAAGGGTGGCGGCGAAGTTACAAGATGACCGGCGCAGAGGAGGAAGAAGAGAGGAGAGAGCAAATGAAATCGGTGGGTCGGAGGGGTGGATTTGATGCAATTTGTGGTGGGGTCGGGGTGTCAGGTACGACATGACGGACGCGCCCGGTCGTGCCCGGACCTCTCCATATCCATCCTACATTTGGGCTGGAAATGAGAGGTGTCGGTCAGCCGGGGCGTTTGAGGCCCGTTTGAGACGTCCGTCTGGGTCGCATTAAGGAGGGCGTCAGTTCGGTCGTTTGAGGGGGGGGGGGGGTGAGGCGTCTGGCTGTAGATGCCGTCAACGAGAGCACCCACCCAAATGTGCCGGAGTCGTTATTAGGAAGCATAAGCACGAGGAATTAATCCTCAGTTTAGTCGGCACAAAAAAGGCCGGCTTTCATTGGAGCAAAACCGATGCTGGAATTTACTGGGAATGTGCAAAGCAGGGTAGTGGTGAAAGAAATTCAATTCTCCCCATTTCTTTTTCTTTTAGAACGATGACCCATGATGCGGCGCCAAAATGGATCCTCATTCCATTCCGTTCCATATAGGCATATCTTGTGCTTTCGATTAAGAAAACGACTTTTCGTGCTGGCACGCACCAGGGAAAAAAACCTTCCTCCTCCTCCTCGTCGCCTGAACATGCGTTCAACAAATTTCCTACACCGTAAAACGCCCCCTTTTCCTCGTGCCACCAGCAGGGTACATCAACTGAGAGGAACAAAATATGATGACAAGGCAGGATGACGTGCGCAGTTCGATCGGTTCCAACATCCACCGCCTAAGGGCATCTCCAATAGTTTGTATGTAGTCTTGTTGGTAAAATTGTCCATGTCATCAACCAACAAAGGATCATACAACTACTCCAATGGTTGTATCTATACTATCCAATAGGAGAAGAGAGAATAAATGCAATTGCTCTCTACATAGCCTTGGAGCTTGTGCAAGAGCTGTTGGTTAATCTACATACAACTTTACTCTTCCTCCTCATTTATTTGTTGCCATGTCATCATATATCCTAGGTGGCAAAGTTTACCAACAACTATCTTACCGCCATTGGAGATGCCCTAATCAATCCCCACTTGCAACCTCTGCTCTTCCCAATTCACTTTTACCGACGGAGCTTCCTTTTCGGAGCGACCACTAGGCCGGTTTTCAACATCAGGGGTCGGGATCCACGCCACTTTTGACACCTGTACGTCTAACCGGACAAGGTCGTTATCGCCGGCCTTCAAAAGCACACATGGGTCTGATGGCGTCTCTCTTGAAATTTTCAGCCATTCCATCCATCTGCCCATCCCGAGCTCAGCAGTAAAAGCGGAAAAACCTAGCAAGTCGTATTCACCTGCACTGCCGGCACGGGTAAGTTCAAAGAAACTGCTTGCTTCTGCTTCTGGGTTCTGATCGGACCAGATCGATCGAGGGAGCTACCGGCCGTCGGCATGATGGATCCTCCCCTCCCCGCCCGCACCAGACAAAGGCGATCAGGTGGGATGGAACCGTCGCGATCCGTAGCTGACTGATGCACGGATTTTTCTGGTGTGGGATACGATGGATGGGCCATGGCATCGATTTGATGCTGGGACAGTGGGCATCTCGTAGACCTCCGGAATCGGCATGCGATCCGACCCTACGATGCGACTTGGGAGAATTATTCAGGGCACGGTCATCGCCTCTGTTGCTGTCCAGCAACAGTGGGAAGCACTGGGCCGGGAGTTCGTATCTATCTACTGTGGTGCTGTACTGCCGAATAAAACAAGGGCGCACGTGAGAACAGTTCAGGGTAACTGGATCGTGATGGTCATCCGGGACTTGGCCTCATGGGATCGTGTATACGTAGCACGTACACGTAGTTTTTTTCGTTTTTCTGTACGTACATAGACGCAGACGCTCATATATACACACATACACTCATCCCTATGAACACACATGCACATCCCACCCATTTGAGCACCTCGGAGAGACTCAACCAGCATACCATCTTGAGATTATGAAGTTGTCACAGACGCCTTCGTAGTCGACGGGAACGTCTTCTCCCACTAAATGCACATCGCCGAAAGGCTTGAAATAATCAAATATATGACTTAAACTCTGGTGGGCAGGGGATACAGTGTCCATGTCTGAATTGTCATGTGATATTATGGAACAGAGGAATATATTTCCCAATTACCGGTGTTATGGTCCATGTTACATGCATTGATTGAGTTTTCGCATGAAACTTTTACAACTACTTACACCAAAAAGTCATAAAATTTTCACCTAAAAAAGTCATATAATTTTATGATACAATCCAGATTCTGACATCCTTGCTTAGATTACTTTGTTACATATTATTTTCTTTCAAGCATCAGTACATTTACTTTAGGTTCAGGGTGAAAATCCTAGGACTAACATTCACGGGTTGTCGTGGTATTAAATCTGACAGTAAGATAGGTATGTGTATGAAGCTTGATCTAGCGAGACACAATGGGAGACACAAAAACGTATACTGGTTCAGGCCCCTCGACGGTAGAGGTAACAACCCTAGTCCTATCTCTCTGGTAGTTGCTCTTGCATATGAATATGAGATTACAAAAAGTGAGAACCTTTAGCTTAGATGCCCTAGGCAGGCTTATATAGAGTGTGCCACCGTCAGGACCCATTGAGCTAGCAACTAATGACTAAATTGACTACACGCAATGGACGTCACGGGTAGTAACGGATGCCATCAACGTTAGTGGAGACAAGTGGTAACGACTGCCTTGAATGTGTAGTGGAGCTTCCCTCGTAACGCCTGGTTTAATGCCGCTGGCAGTTGGCCTGATATAAACCGACTGACAGGATATAGCTCGATAGTTTAACTGACTGATGATTATCCAACTAATGGATGATTCAACTGAGGGAATCTTTCTTGCAAGACAATAGTTAACTCTTTGCAAGTATTCTTTGCCTTTTTCAAGGAGGCTAGGTTCTTAGCATTTTGATCATTTGATGTTTGAATAGTTAAGCACAAATTATCATTTTGTGCTTCCTCATATTTGATTTCGCTCAAGGAGCTCATTACTCTTCTTTACCTCTATAGCGAGAATCACGAAACTCATCACTAGAAGTACTAGGAATCAACAAGGGAGGGTTTGTCTTAAGTGTTACCTTGACCTTGCCTGAAGAGCCATGTTGCTCCTCGTCATCCACAACCGCCTTGGCCATTAAGCACTATGAGCGTTGCCCTTGTAGCTCTTCATGTAGTTATAGGTAACTACATCCCCACTCTTGTTGACGAGTCTCAATGTGTTTTTCGAGTCTTGGGCTACACCGGCAGCACCACCAACATCATCAGGGTTGGATTCTTCTTGAGCAACCATGGCTTTAATTTCCATCTCTCCTCTTGAGCATGGAGTTCACAGGGTTTGGCAATAACTTATTCTTGACAAAGTTCTTCTTAGGAAACATTGGTCTATCTTCTCTATTCTCATAGGGACAAGCTTCGGAAAAGTGTCCTGATTCATCACAGTTGTAGCAAGATCTCACTTTCTTCTTTGGGAATCTTCCCTTGAAAGTACCCGAGCTAAACTTCTTCACAAAGAGTGTCATATCTTAATATGAGGGGCACTCGTCCAAATAAATCTCTCCAAAATCTTCACAATATTCTTCTTCATTACTTGTCTCCTCAACATATACTTGCTTGGCCTTCAAAGAAAGGTTTGGCTTTGATGACCCACCTTGCATGGCAAGTTCTTCTCCTGTTGCTCTTGTGTTCTTCATATTGCAAGAATGTAGCAACCACATCATCGGGAATCATAGTATTGAAACATGCTCACGGCTTATGTCCCACACCATCTTATCATGATATGGTGAAAGAGCGGCCAACAACTTGTCCACAAGGTACCGGTTTGTCATGTTGAAACCATCTTGAGTCTTGTCATAATTGAAGCACTCAATATCCGCGGCAAGATCCTTGAGGCATTCAAGAAGATGTTGGGGTGACTCATCCCTTTCCATGCAAAAGTAATGCAACTCACTTTTGGAAATCTCATATCTTGATTGTTGGAGAGTGGTGGTACCGGTCTTGGTTACCACAATGTTGCCCCATAGCTTCTTTGCACCTGTGAGATGAAGATAAGGTCTCCTCTGATTGTCAGATAGACCCTTCCTTATAAGTGCGCAAGCGGATCAGTTGAGATGCTTGTCGCAAGCCTCTGGTGGAGTGAGATCATTTGGGTTGATGGGATTGTATCCATTCTCCGCAATGTCCCACATCTCGTCGGAAGTGAACCTAAGACAATCATGCATAGCAATCTGTTGGAAATATGCCCTAGAGGCAATAATAAATTGGTTATTATTATATTTCCTTGTTCATGATAATCGTTTATTATCCATGCTATAATTGTATTGATTGGAAACTCAAATACATGTGTGGGTACATAGACAACACTGTGTCCCTAGTAAGCCTCTAGTTGACTAGCTCGTTGATCAAAGATGGTTAAGGTTTCCTAGCCATTGACATGAGATGTCATTTGATAATGGGATCACATCATTAGGAGAATGATGTGATGGACAAGACCCAAACTGTAAACGTAGCATTTGATCGTGTCAGTTTATTGCTATTGTTTTCTGCATGTCAAGTATCTGCTCCTTTGACCATGAGATCATGCAACTCACTGACACCGGAGGAATACCTTGTGTGTATCAAACGTCGCAACGTAACTGGGTGACTATAAAGGTGCTCTACAGGTATCTCCGAGGGTGTCTGTTGGGTTGGCATGGATCAAGACTGGGATTTGTTACTCCGTATGACGAAGAGGTATCTCAGGGCCCACTCGGTAATACAACATCACAATGAGCCTTGCAAGCAATGTGACTAAAGTGTTAGCCACGAGATCTTGTATTACGGAACGAGTAAAGAGACTTGCCGGTAACGAGATTGAACTAGGTATAGAGATACCGACGATCGAATCTCGGGCAAGTAACATACCGAAGAACAAAGGGAACAGCATACGGGATTAACTGAATCCTTGACATAGAGGTTCGACCGATAAAGATCTTCGTAGAATATGTAGGAACCAATATGGGCATCCAGGTCCCGCTATTGGTTATTGGCCGTAGAGGTGTCTCGGTCATGTCTACATAGTTCTCGAACCCGCAGGGTCTACACACTTAACGTTTGGTGACGATTAGTATAATTGAGTTATTATGTTGGTGACCGAAAGTTGTTCGGAGTCCCGGATAAGATCCCGGACATGACGAGGATCTCCGGAATAGTCCGGAGGTAAAGATTGATATATGTGATAATAGTGTTTTGATCTCTGGAAGGGTTCCGGAGTTCACCGGAAGGGGTTCCGGATGTTTACCGAAGTGTTCGGGTGCAGCAACACTTTATATGAGCCAAAGGGATAAAGCCCACAAGGTATTGGAAAGTGCAAAAGTAGTTTTGCTGCCGCGTAAGCGGTACTACCGCTTGGTGAAGCGGTACTACCGCCGGAGCGGTACTACCGCTTGTGTGAAGCGGTACTACCGCCCAAGCGGTACTACCGCTTGTGTGAAGCGGTACTACCGCTTGTGCGCGGCTGTGCACGATTCGGCAGGGTCCGAATTGGACTCTTTTCCTGCGGGCCAAACCGACCTTGTGCGGGCAAAACCGACCCGGAGGAGGCTTTTACTCCAAGTTTAGACCCCAAGGCTCAACATATAAATAGAGGGGCAGGGCTAGCACGCGGGACACATCAGGATTTCCCAAGCCGTGTGCCGGCAACCCTAGCCCTCTAGTTCCTCCGTCATAATCTCCGTAGCGCTTGGCGAAGCCCTGCAGAGATTGTTCCTCACCACCATCACCACGCCGTCGTGCTGCTGGAACTCAACCACTACTTCACCATCGCTCGCTGGATCGAGGAGGTGAAGGCGTCATCAAGCCGTACGTGTGTTGAACGCGGAGGTGCCGTCCGTTCGGCACTAGATCGGAAGGATCGTGATTGGATCGCGGGACGCTCGGCGATTTGGATCGCGAAGACGTTCGACTACATCAACCGCGTTTATTAACGCTTCCGCTTAGCGATCTACAAGGGTATGTAGATCCACTCTCCCTCTCGTAGATGCTCATCACCATGGATAGATCTTGCGTGTGCGTAGGAAAATTTTTGTTTCCCATGCAACGTTCCCCAACAGTGGCATCATGAGCTAGGTCTATGCGTAGATGAGATCTCGAGTAGAACACAAACGAGTTGTGGGCGTGGGTGTATACATATTGCTTGCCGTTACTAGTTGATACTTGATTCTGCGGTATTGTGAGATGAAGCGGCCCGGACCGACATTACGCGTACGCTTACGCGAGACTGGTTTCACCGCTGCGTGCACTTGTTGCATAAAGGTGACTGGCAGGTGTCTGTCTCTCTCACTTTAGTTGAATCGGTTCAATGAAGAGGGTTCTTTTAGAAGATCAAAAAGCAATCACTACACCACGTTGTGGTTTTGCGTAGGTAAGAATCGTTCTTGCTAGATACCCGTAGCAGCCACGTAAAATTTGCAACAACAATTAGAGGACGTCTAACTTGTTTTTGCAGGGTATGTTGTGATGTGATATGGCCAATTACATGATGAGATATATGTGATGTATGAGATGATCATGTATTGTATAGAATATCACGACTTGCATGTCGATGAGTACGGCAACTGGCAGGAGCCATAGAGTTGTCTTTAATTATTGTATGACCTGCGTGTCAATCATTAAGCGCTATGTAATGCTTTACTTTATCGCTAAACGTTAGCTATAGTCGTGGAAGCAACAGTCGGCGCGACAACCTTATGGCGACACGTTGATGGAGATCAAGATGATGGAGATCATGGTGTCATGCCGGTGACGATGGAGATCATGCCGGTGCTTTGGAGATGGAGATCAAAAGCACAAGTTCATGGCCATATCATGTCACTTATGATTTGCATGTGATGTTAATCCTTTTATGCATCTTATTTTGCTTAGGACGACGGTAGCATTATAAGGTGATCCCTCACTTAAATTTCAAGATAAATTGTGTTCTCCCCAAGTGTGCACCGTTGCGAAAGTTCGTCGTTTCGAGACACGCCGTGATGATCGGGTGTGATAGACTCTACGTTCGCATACAACGGGTGTAAGCCATGTTACACGTGCGGAACACTCGGGTTAAACTTGACGAGCCTAGCATGTACAGACATGGCCTCGGAACACAAGAGACCGAAAGGTCGAACATGAGTCATATAGTAGATATGATCAACATGAAGATGTTCACCATTGAAACCACCTCAACTCACGTGATGATCGGACTTGAGTTGGTGGATTTGGATCATGTTACACTCGAATGATCGGAGGGATGTCAATTTGAGTGGGAGTTTTTAAGTAATATGATTAACTAAACTCATTATCTAAAGAACAATAGTCTAAGTTGTCTTTGCAATATTCATGTTGTAGATCATGGCTCGCGCAGTAGCACCCCTGAATTTTAATGCGTTCCTAGAGAAAGCTAAGTTGAAAGATGATGGAAGTAACTTTGTGGACTGGGCCCGTAATCTAAGGATTATCCTTACGGCTTCCCAGAAGGCTTATGTCCTTGATGCACCGCTTGGTGATCCACCCGCTCCAGTTGAGTCTCTAGACGTTGTGAACGCCTGGCAGGCTCGTTCTGATGATTACTCAATAGTTCAATGTGCAATGTTGTATGGCTTAGAACCGGGACTTCAAAGACGTTTTGAACGTCATGGAGCATATGAGATGTTCCAGGAGTTGAAGTTTATCTTTCAGAAGAATGCCCGGATCGAGAGATATGAGATCTCCGATAAGTTCTATGCTTGCAAGATGGAGGAGAACGGGTCTATCAGTGACCACGTGCTCAGAATGTCTGGGTACTCCACCCGTCTGGCTGAGTTAGGGATGCCCCTTCCGCCAGAGGCTATCACTGACAGAGTTCTTCAATCATTGCCACCTAGCTACAAGAGCTTCGTGTTGAACTATAACATGCACGGGATGAACAAGTCAGTCGCCGAGCTGTTTGCGATGCTGAAAGCCGCTGAGTCTGAAATTCAGAAGGAGCATCAAGTGTTGATGGTCAATAAAACCACTAGTTTCAAGAAAAATGGCAAGGGTAAGAAGGGTAACTCCAAGCAGAGTGGCAAAGCAGTTGCTCCTCTCGTGAAGAAACCCAAGGCTGGACCCAAACCAGAAACTGTGTGTTTTCATTGCAAGGGAACTGGACACTGGAAGCGGAATTGCCCCAAGTATTTGGCTGACAAGAAGGCGGCCAACAACAAACAAGGTATATATGATATACATGTTATTGATGTGTACCTTACCAACTCTCGTTGTAGTGCCTGGGTATTTGATACCGGTGCGGTTGCTCATATTTGCAACTCAAAACAGGAACTGCGGAATAGACGGAGGCTGGCAAAGGACGAAGTGACGATGCGCGTGGGAAATGGTTCCAAGGTTGATGTGATCGCCGTCGGCACGCTCGCTCTTCGATTACCGTCGGGATTAGTGATGAACCTAAATAAGTGTTATTTGGTGCCTGCGTTAAGCATGAACATTATATCTGGATCTTGTTTATTGCGAGACGGTTACTCATTTAAATCAGAGAATAATGGTTGTTCTATTTATATGAGTAATATCTTTTATGGTCATGCACCCGATGTGAGGGGTTTATTCTTACTGAATCTCGATAGTAATGATACACATGTTCATAACATTGATGCCAAAAGATGTAGAATTGATAATGATAATACCACTTTCTTGTGGCACTGCCGTTTAGGTCATATTGGCGTAAAACGCATGAGGAAGCTCCATGCTGATGGACTTTTGGAGTCACTTGATTTTGAATCACTTGACACATGTGAGCCATGCCTCATGGGCAAGATGACTAAAACGCCGTTCTCTGGAACAATGGAACGGGCAAGTGACTTATTGGAAATCATACATACTGATGTGTGCGGTCCGATGAGTATTGAGGCGCGCGGTGGTTATCGTTACTTTCTCACCTTCACTGATGACTTAAGTAGATATGGGTATATTTACTTAATGAAACACAAGTCTGAAACATTTGAAAAGTTCAAACAATTTCAGAGTGAAGTTGAGAATCATCGTAACAAGAAGATTAAATTCCTACGATCTGATCGAGGAGGAGAATATCTGAGTTATGAGTTTGGCAGTCACTTAAGACAGTGTGGAATTGTTTCACAATTAACACCGCCTGGAACACCACAGCGTAATGGTGTGTCCGAACGTCGTAATCGAACTTTATTGGATATGGTGCGATCTATGATGTCTCTTGCCGATTTGCCACTATCGTTTTGGGGTTATGCATTAGAGACAGCTGCATTCACTTTAAATAGGGCACCATCGAAATTCGTTGAGACGACGCCATATGAACTTTGGTTTGGCAAGAAGCCAAAACTGTCGTTTCTTAAAGTTTGGGGATGTGATGCTTATGTCAAAAAGCTTCAGCCTGAAAAGCTGGAACCCAAAGCGGAGAAATGCGTCTTCATAGGATACCCAAAAGAGACAGTTGGGTATACCTTCTACCTCAGATCCGAAGGCAAAGTGTTTGTCGCTAAAAACGGAACATTTCTTGAGAAAGAGTTTCTCTCGAAAGAATTGAGTGGGAGGAAGATAGAACTTGATGAGGTTGTTGAACCTTTACTTCAACCTGAGAGTAGCGCAGCGCAGAAAGTTGTTTCTGTGGAGCCTACATTAGCTGAAGAGGAAGTTAATGATGATGATCATGAAGCTTTGGATCAAGTTGCTATCGAACCTCGTAGGTCGACAAGGACGCGTACTGCTCCTGAGTGGTACGGCAACCCTGTCTTAGAGGTCATGTTGTTAAACAACGATGAACCTACGAGCTATGGAGAAGCGATGATGGGCCCGGATTCCGAGAAGTGGTTAGAGGCCATGAAATCCGAGATGGGATCCATGTATGAAAACAAAGTCTGGACTTTGGAAGTATTACCTGAAGGGCGTAAGGCCATTCAGAACAAATGGATCTTTAAGAGGAAGACGGACGCGGACGGTAATGTCACCGTCTATAAAGCTCGACTTGTGGCAAAGGGTTTTTCACAAGTTCAAGGAGTTGACTACGATGAGACCTTCTCACCCGTGGCGATGCTTAAGTCCGTCAGAATCATGTTAGCAATAGCTGCCTTTTTCGATTATGAAATTTGGCAGATGGATGTCAAAACAGCGTTCCTTAACGGTTACCTTAAGGAAGAGTTGTATATGATGCAACCAGAAGGTTTTGTCGATCCAGAGAATGCTGACAAAGTTTGCAAACTCCAGCGATCCATTTATGGACTGGTGCAAGCATCTCGGAGTTGGAATCTTCGTTTTGATGAGGTGATCAAAGCGTTCGAGTTTATACAAGTTTACGGAGAAGCTTGTATTTACAAGAAAGTGAGTGGGAGCTCTATAGCGTTTCTAATATTATATGTGGATGACATATTGCTGATTGGAAACAATATAGAAATGCTGGAAAGCGTAAAGGAATATTTGAACAAGAGTTTTTCAATGAAGGACCTAGGAGAAGCTGCTTTCATATTAGGCATCAAGATCTATAGAGATAGATCAAGACGCTTAATAGGACTTTCACAAAGCACATACCTTGATAAGATTTTGAAGAAGTTCAAAATGGATCAGTCCAAGAAGGGGTTCTTGCCTGTTTTGCAAGGTGTGAAGTTGAGTAAGACTCAATGCCCAGTGACTGCAGAAGATAGAGAAAAGATGAGTGTCATGCCCTATGCTTCGGCCATAGGCTCTATCATGTATGCAATGCTGTGCACAAGACCCGATGTCAGCCTTGCCATAAGTATGGTCGGAAGGTTTCAAAGTGATCCAGGAATGGAACACTGGACGGCGGTCAAGAATATCCTGAAGTACCTGAAAAGGACTAAGGACATGTTTCTCGTTTATGGAGGTGATCAAGAGCTCGTCGTAAAGGGTTACGTTGATGCAAGCTTTGACACTGATCCGGATGACTCTAAGTCGCAAACCGGATACGTATTTATTCTTAATGGGGGTGCGGTTAGCTGGTGCAGTTCCAAGCAAAGCGTGGTAGCAGATTCTACATGCGAAGCGGAGTACATCGCTACCTCGGAGGCGGCGAAGGAAGGTGTCTGGATGAAGGAGTTCATGACAGATCTTGGAGTAGTGCCTAGTGCACTTAACCCAATGACTCTGTTTTGTGATAATACTGGTGCCATTGCTCTAGCCAAGGAACCAAGATTTCACAAGAGGACCAGACACATAAAGCGACGTTTCAATTCCATCCGCGATTACATCAAGGAGGACGACATAAATATTTGCAAAGTACACACGGATCTAAATGTTGCAGATCCGATGACTAAACCTCTTCCAAGGGCTAAACATGAACAACACCAGAACTGCATGGGTGTTCGATTCATTACAATGTAAATCACATAGTGATGTGAACTAGATTATTGACTCTAGTGCAAGTGGGAGACTGTTGGAAATATGCCCTAGAGGCAATAATAAATTGGTTATTATTATATTTCCTTGTTCATGATAATCGTTTATTATCCATGCTATAATTGTATTGATTGGAAACTCAAATACATGTGTGGGTACATAGACAACACTGTGTCCCTAGTAAGCCTCTAGTTGACTAGCTCGTTGATCAAAGATGGTTAAGGTTTCCTAGCCATTGACATGAGATGTCATTTGATAATGGGATCACATCATTAGGAGAATGATGTGATGGACAAGACCCAAACTGTAAACGTAGCATTTGATCGTGTCAGTTTATTGCTATTGTTTTCTGCATGTCAAGTATCTGCTCCTTTGACCATGAGATCATGCAACTCACTGACACCGGAGGAATACCTTGTGTGTATCAAACGTCGCAACGTAACTGGGTGACTATAAAGGTGCTCTACAGGTATCTCCGAGGGTGTCTGTTGGGTTGGCATGGATCAAGACTGGGATTTGTTACTCCGTATGACGAAGAGGTATCTCAGGGCCCACTCGGTAATACAACATCACAATGAGCCTTGCAAGCAATGTGACTAAAGTGTTAGCCACGAGATCTTGTATTACGAAACGAGTAAAGAGACTTGCCGGTAACGAGATTGAACTAGGTATAGAGATACCGACGATCGAATCTCGGGCAAGTAACATACCGAAGAACAAAGGGAACAGCATACGGGATTAACTGAATCCTTGACATAGAGGTTCGACCGATAAAGATCTTCGTAGAATATGTAGGAACCAATATGGGCATCCAGGTCCCGCTATTGGTTATTGGCCGTAGAGGTGTCTCGGTCATGTCTACATAGTTCTCGAACCCGCAGGGTCTACACACTTAACGTTTGGTGACGATTAGTATAATTGAGTTATTATGTTGGTGACCGAAAGTTGTTCGGAGTCCCGGATAAGATCCCGGACATGACGAGGATCTCCGGAATAGTCCGGAGGTAAAGATTGATATATGTGATAATAGTGTTTTGATCTCTGGAAGGGTTCCGGAGTTCACCGGAAGGGGTTCCGGATGTTTACCGAAGTGTTCGGGTGCAGCAACACTTTATATGAGCCAAAGGGATAAAGCCCACAAGGTATTGGAAAGTGCAAAAGTAGTTTTGCTGCCGCGTAAGCGGTACTACCGCTTGTGTGAAGCGGTACTACCGCCCAAGCGGTACTACCGCTTGTGTGAAGCGGTACTACCGCTTGTGCGCGGCTGTGCACGATTCGGCAGGGTCCGAATTGGACTCTTTTCCTGCGGGCCAAACCGACCTTGTGCGGGCAAAACCGACCCGGAGGAGGCTTTTACTCCAAGTTTAGACCCCAAGGCTCAACATATAAATAGAGGGGCAGGGCTAGCACGCGGGACACATCAGGATTTCCCAAGCCGTGTGCCGGCAACCCTAGCCCTCTAGTTCCTCCGTCATAATCTCCGTAGCGCTTGGCGAAGCCCTGCAGAGATTGTTCCTCACCACCATCACCACGCCGTCGTGCTGCTGGAACTCAACCACTACTTCACCATCGCTCGCTGGATCGAGGAGGTGAAGGCGTCATCAAGCCGTACGTGTGTTGAACGCGGAGGTGCCGTCCGTTCGGCACTAGATCGGAAGGATCGTGATTGGATCGCGGGACGCTCGGCGATTTGGATCGCGAAGACGTTCGACTACATCAACCGCGTTTATTAACGCTTCCGCTTAGCGATCTACAAGGGTATGTAGATCCACTCTCCCTCTCGTAGATGCTCATCACCATGGATAGATCTTGCGTGTGCGTAGGAAAATTTTTGTTTCCCATGCAACGTTCCCCAACACAATCTTCCACAGAGAAAAGTTGGCCTTTTCATCAAACAAAGGAGGAATATCGAAAAAGTTATACTTAGGTTTTTCAAGTTTAGCTTTTGGGTAAATCCGCTGATACCCGGTGGGGTTTGTACCCAAGGGATATTGGGTGGTAGGAGGAGTGGTTGACGCATTTGCCACCGAGGGTATACCTCCCACGTTGGTGATAGGTATACCACTTGGAATCAATGCGGCCATCCTTGCTTCCAGCCTAAGATCAATTTGAGACTTCTCCAATATTGTTGCAGGGTTGCTTGAGAGGAGAATGCAATCATCCTACACCTTCTGCAAATCGATAAACATTAAATCATCCACTTGAGAGAAATTTGTTGTTGTCCTACAAAAATCTACGCTTGTAAGCACTGGCGGAGCTACAACAAGGCTAGATAGGCCGTGGCTCGCCCAGTCGATGGCCAAAACAATGAAGAGTATAAGGAAAAGATGGCCTTTTGAGAGAAACAAATATGTGTTCCCTTCATCTTGGCCCACCTTAGCCCGCCCAACTAATTTTGGGTAGCCCCGCCACTGCTTGGATGCCTAACAAAGTCTACCAGAATAGAAGTGTGTAGTAGACATCACTTGCTTTGTCAGGAGGCAAGCAATTGATCCAGGTATAGCCGCCTCCAAGCAAACGAGCAGGTTGCAAAGCTCATTCACAAAGAGACTCATTGTCTCATACAATGATTCCACTGCACTTGTGCCAGTGAATGTTTGGTTGCCCCCGCCATTATGATGTGTTAGAAGAAATAGAAGCAAGTTGCCGCGAGGTTAACGGAAGGTTGTTCCACCGAAACTGGCCACATCATATCAATTCATTTGTAATTTGGTTTCCATTTTTCCTCTCTTCTAAGCCTATTTATTTAGTCAAAGCATCCTTGACATCATTTGTAACAAATTATGTTATGTCCATTAATGTACGATGTAGAGCTTGAGACACTCGTCTTTCCATTGTATGAGTATATACTCTATTGTACAACGATGGAGTATTTTTTTTTAAAAACACATTTTTATTATATAGGGAAGATATACCCCCCTTGCTCATACACACATACACGATGGAGATAAGGAATAAATCATCGAACCTTGCCAAACTATACTAAATACACCATCTTGTGTATAATTGTGAACACCAACATTTAAACCCTGGCGGGTAGAGTTATGTCCTCACAACTGCACCTCACGAAAAGACCAAAGGTAATTCTCAATATTAAAAGAAAACGTTTGCATGCTTTTTTAGCTAACACAACATCTATTCGAATTGGGCCTCTTTGATTCAGAGGACTCTCAAACGAATGTTGAAGGATTCTAATCACTTTGGAATTTCTCCTACGTGGTTTGTTTGGGTCACACAATTGTAATGCATATAAATTTTTCTTACAATTCATTTGTACTAGATTTCTAGGAAATCTTTCATTCACTCCAATATCTTTCCCCATGCACAATGAAACGACTATAAAATCAACATGTCGAACACCCTGTTCCAGTCTTTTTTTCTTCCTATTTTTCTAGATTTACAAATACTGTGAATCAAAGTGTTTTAAGGGTTTAGGTTACTTGCTCGTATAAAACTGAAACAGATTGTTCTACACGTAAAGAACTTGTAAATTTAAAACCGGTTGCTTTGCTTCTTGGATATCAACTATCCAACTGAGCAGGGAATCTGACAATATAAAAATGACAAACGAACAAGGCTAAACATTGTGACAAAAAAATGCAGGCGTGCCATTGACAAGAAAAAGAAGGAGAGAACAACTAATCGGAGGACAAGCAAAATACATATTCAACCCCCTTTTTGGTCAAACTTTGACCACAAAATGAAAGTGTCCAGAAAAAGTTGATTTTTATGTATAAAATGAACACAACCATGCCGATCAATCTGGGAAAGTTTCAAACCTTTTTGACAAATATATTTACAAAATACAAGAAAAATACATATTCAACCTCGTTTTTGGTCAAAACTTGAACCAAAAATGGAAGTGTCCAGATATTTTTAAAAATCAACACTACCTTGGTAGTCATTTTAAGAAAGTTCCAATCTTTTTATGCCAAACATATTAAAAAATACAAGCAACATATTCAACCCATTTTTTTGGCCAAAATTTGACCAAACAATGGAAGTGTCCAGAATTTTTTGTAGACATTCTATAAACTCGAAACTCCATGGCGATCATTTTGGGAAAGTTTCAAAATCTTTTTACCACAATTTTTTTAAAAGACAAGCAAAATACATATATAATCTTTTTTTGTCAAAAATTCTCCATAAGTTTTTTTTAAAAATTCTATAAAATGGAAACTACCGTGCCGATAACTCTAGGATTTTTAAACGTTTTTGGCAAACAATTTAAAAATACAAAAAATACATATTCAACCCCGTCTTTGGTAAAAAAAATTGACCAAAAATCAAAGTCCAGATTTTTTTTCTAAAACATTCTTTAAAATCAACACTACCATGGTGATCAATATGGGAAAGTTACAAACTTTTTTCCAAAATAGAATTAAAAATATAAGCAAAATACATATTCAACAAAATATTGGGTGACATGGTAGTTGACTAGGCGGTTATTCGGTCAACTGGTCAAACCACTTCAACTCTCGAGAAACAGGTTTGAGGAGAGGGCAGGGTTGAAACTTGACTGGTTTCGACAGTTCAGGGTTGTACCTTAGACGGTTTCAAAGTTCATGATTGATTTTTAGACATTTGTTGCAGTTCAAGGTTGAAATATGGAGTTCTAACTTGGGCAGCTTTTAGCATAGTATATAGAGAGTTAGCTGTGAACTTTTCAGATTTAGTGAGAGTCCAAATACATTTATTCAATAACCCCCCCCCCCCCCCCCCCCCCCCCACACACACACACAAGATCTCCTAATTTTCAAATTGCTCCAATTAGATGTAAGAACATTAGAAACTTTATATAAACACAAACAATTACTCCATACAACCTAGGAAATCTTCCGCTCAGAGAGACATTTCCTATCCATATACCTTCCCAAAACCTAATATTAAGTCTATTTCCTATTTCCTTTCTACAAAATGAGACTGGGTTGGCTTGAAAGGAAATGAGACTGGGTTGGCTTGAAAGGCAAAGAATAACACAAATTCCTGCTAGAGTATTTCTGCTTAATAACCTCCTGCCATAACCCTCCTCATTTTCAAGCTTACAAATCCATTTACCCAACAAACGAACATTCATAATATGTAAATCTACAATCCCTACCCCTCCCCCCCCCCCCCCCCCTTGATCAACTGGTTGACACACCTCTGATCACCTAACTAGATTATATTTATTAGATTTATCATCTTCTTGCCACAATAATTTTTTCATAAAAACTCTACTTTATGTGAGGGGCCTTTAGGAACAATAAACATTGACATCATATAATATATAATACTACTCAAACAAGAGTTAATCAGAATGAGCTTACTACCATAATCTAAATTTTTGTCTTGCCAAGCCCCTAGTTTATTCTCTACCTACATTCCACATTATTCCAATCACTATTCCTCAACTTAAAACTATGTACATGAATCCCTAAACACTTCATCGGCAAAGTACCAAACATTCATGTAAAAATCCTTTTATATAACTCTACATTTTCACCAGCTTCTCCAAAACAACATATATCACTTTTATGGAAATTAATCCTTAAACTCTACTGCTTGGTTGCCCTTGCCGTCATGTTGTGTTAGAAGAATGAGAATCAACTTGTCGTGACCTTAGCCAAAGGTTGTTCCACCGAAATTGGTTACATCATACCAGTTCATTTGTAAAGTGGTTTTTGTTTCCCTCTTATAAGCCTATTTATTTGGCCAAAACATATTTGACATCATTTGTAACAAATTATGTTATGTTCACTAATGTATGATGCAGAGGTTGAGACACTTATCTTTCCATTATATAGGTATATATAACTCTATCGTTCAATAATGGAGTATTTGTTAAAGAAAACACATTTTTTTATTATACAAGGAAGATACACCCCCCTTGCACATACATACATACATACATACACGATGGAGATCAGGAATAAATCATCGATCCTTGCTAAATTATACTAAATACACCATCTTGTGTATAATTGTGAACACTAACATTTAAACCCTGGCGAGTAGAGTTATGTCCCCACAATGTACCATAATTGTGAACACACATTTAAACCCTGGTGGGTAGAGTTATGTCCTCACAATTGAACCTCGCCAAAAGACCAATGGTAGTTCTCAATATTAAAATAAAACGTTTTCACGTTTTTCAGCTAAACATCATCTATTTTTAATTGTGCCTCTTTGATTTAAAAAACTCTCAAAGGAACTTTGAAGGATTATAACCCTTAGAAATTTCTCCTACATGGTTTGTTCGGTTCACAAAATTTTAGTTCCTATAATTTTTTATTACGATTCATTTGTATTAGATTTCATAGGAGAATTTTCATTCACTCCAACCACGTTTCAAGAACTCTTCGATTTTCCCATGCACAATCAAACAACTATATAATCATGTAGTAGTGTTCAACATGCCAAGCACTCTATTTTTTTTCCTTTTCTCCCTTCTATTTTTACGTTTTAAATCCTACTTATGAATCAAAGTGTTTTAAGGGTTTAGGTTACTTGCTCGTGCAAAAGTGAAACAGATTGCTCTGCAAGTAAAACACTTGTAAATTTAAAAACCGGTTGCTTTGCTTCTTCGACATCAACTGTCCAACTGAACAGGGAATCTGACAATATAAAAATGACAAACGAACAAGGCCAAAATGTTGTCACGAAAAAACTGCAGGCGCGCCATGACATGAAGAGGAGGAGGGAACAACTAACCGGAGCAGGAGAGGCCCTGCAATTTCATACCACCACCGAACGAAAAATTTGAACGAATCGTGCTGGGAATCGCAAGATCATCTGCTTGTCCTCATCCGCCAATATTTAAAGAACAAACACACACACACACACACACACACACACACAAATAATTAAGTAAAGAACGGTTAACCAACTCCTCCTAATGATAAGCACAAACGACCACTCCTGCTATCCCATTCCCTCCGAGGGGAAAGCTTCAAACTTTGAATAGATAGATGGTTGGTGTGTCACCGTTAATCAAAGTCGCCATCATCCATGGATGATGCATCACCATTCACCAAAGCTAGGCCATTGCCACCCCCGTTCATACCTTGATGCTTTGCTTTATTTAGCTTTCGCCCACTACTAAGTATTCGTCTGAAGCTGCTTTTGCCCACTAATTAACTAACTAACCAACCAAAGCCCCTTGCATCTGCATCACCAATGATTCAAGCTTTCTAGCCAGTAATTACACCACCTGCTCTATTTGTCTTGCTAATTAATCAAAAAGTTAATGAGACCCTTCTCTTCTCCAACCCCACCCACCAGGAAGCCGCACACACAGAGGACAGGGCACTCGCCCCGGCCTTTATATATGCACGCGCCGCGCGCGCCATCTTCGTCTTGTCCTTGCACAGAAGTCGCAGACCACTCCCTCTACCTCTTGACTTCCTCGGAGCAGCAGAGAAAAGCAAAGCAGAGCAACACAGCGGACATGGGGTTCAGGAAGGGCCTCCTGGCGTGCTTCGGCCCGGGCGGAGGAGACGAGGAGACGGAGCATGAGGCGCGGGCGACGCCGGGGGCGCGGCGGAGGCGCACGGTGATGAACCTGCGGTCGCTGTCGCTGGAGGACCTGTCGCGGACGCTGGCCACCACCAGCCTGCACGCCTTCACCCTCGACGAGCTCAAGTCCGTCACCAAGAACTTCTCCACCTCCAACTTCCTCGGCGAGGGCGGCTTCGGCCCCGTCTACAAGGGCTCCGTCCACGGCACCCTCCGCCCGGGCCTCGCACAGCAGCAGGTGGCCGTCAAGTACCTCGACCTCGAGAGCGACGGCGTCCAGGGGCACCGCGAGTGGCTGGTACGTCCCGATTGCGCCGCACCCGCAAGATTTTCAATCAATCGCCAACCGCAGCTCGTCCTCGTAATTTAATCATGTGTGATGTTGTGACTGATCCATCAGGCGGAGGTGGTGTATCTGGGGATGCTGAGCCACCCGCACCTGGTGAAGCTGCTGGGGTTCTGCAACCAGGACGACCACCGCATGCTCGTCTACGAGTACATGCCCCGGGGCAGCCTCGAGAACCACCTCTTCAACAGTAAGCGCTCAGTTCATCACCATGATCCAGTAAATTTTCTCTTTCTTATTTCTTGTTCGTTAGATCGACTTGGTTGCTGATTAGCGATGTGATGCAGATCCGCTGGCGTCGCTGCCATGGTCGACGCGGCTCAAGATCGCCGTGGGCGCGGCCAAGGGGCTGGCCTTCCTGCACGAGGCGGACACCCCCGTCATCTACCGCGACTTCAAGGCCTCCAACATCCTGCTCGACTCGGTGAGCTCCATCCCTCTTCGTCCACCCGCTCGATCCGATCCAATCCATCTCTGTTCATCCACCCGCTCGATCCGATCTCCCGATCCAATCCAAACCTGTACTACCACTGTACCAGACCACGTCTGCGCCAGAATTCAATCTTGTCGATCGAGCAAGTGGGCCAAAGCCAGTAGCAAGTCGCCGTCGACTTTGCTGCTGCTGTACTAGTATTGTAGAGCAAGCTGCCTGAATTTTTTATGGTTGCTGGTCGCCACGCCAGCTAGCCTCGCAGGCCGCACGTAGCGTCTGATCCTTCCGGGTCAAAGCCTCGCTCAGTTTAGAATTCAGAGAAACCAACACACTCGTGCGAAAAATCAGATTTTGCATCAGCAACACCCGACAAAATTAACCGCAACTTCTCTTTTGTTTACTGATGATTCTAGATGCCGGCTGTTGCACATAGTCTAAACCAATCTGTCTGGTTGGTCAGAAGCCCGCACAGTTCTTTAGTCCCGAGCTGGTACAGTACGTGTACATCCCAACCACTATTATAATGCAGAGACAGTACGCTCATAGTCATAGCAGCGGCATTATTGAAGTCCAATGTACAAATACACAGTAGATTTCCTTAAGATAATCATCTCGGTCTCACCATCGTCTTAGCCATACACTGATCACCTGTGCTCAAAGTTCAGAGTGTAATTCAGTTAAAAAGAAGTTCAGAGTGTAATTCAGTTAAGAAGTTCAGAGTGTAATTTGCTGACCTTGGTTTGATGATCTGGATTTCCAGGATTACGCGGCGAAGCTGTCGGACTTCGGGCTGGCGAAGGAGGGGCCCAAGGGGGACGACACGCACGTGACGACGCGGGTGATGGGCACGCACGGCTACGCGGCGCCGGAGTACATCCTCACGGGCCACCTCACGGCCAAGAGCGACGTCTACAGCTTCGGCGTGGTGCTCCTGGAGCTGCTCACGGGCCGGCGCTCTGTCGACAAGCGGCGGCGCGGGCGGGAGCAGAACCTCGTGGACTGGGCGCGCCCCTACCTGCGCCGCGCCGACGACAGGCTGCACCGCATCATGGACCCCCGCATGGAGTCGCAGTACTCCACACGGGCCGCGCGCGGCGCCGCGGCCGTGGCGCACTCCTGCCTGCAGAGCGTGCCCAAGGCGCGCCCCCGGACGCGCGACGTCGTGGACGCCCTCGAGCCGCTGCTCGCGCTCGACGACGACGTGCCCATGGGGCCCTTCGTGTTCACGGTCAGCGAGCCGGAGGCGGCCGCGGCAGCGGGCAAGGCCGCCGGGGACGACGAGCCGGCGGCCGCGCAGGGCAAGTGGCACGTGAAGTCGGCCGTGCACGCGGACAGCCCGCTGCGCAAGGGAGACTGCTGGGTCACCAGCGCCGCCAAACGGCCGGAGAGCCCCCCCGGTGTGATCTGAGCAGGGAGGGAGGAACTCCGGTGCATAGAGACGAGCGATTACGGTGTAAATAGTGACGATCTGTTCTTTGATTCTTTTCTTTCTCTTCTTCTTGGTGATGTTATTTCATTCTCTCAAGAACTTTTAGGGGGCAAATTTTGTATTTCAGTTTTGTTGCTGATATATGTACTACCAAGAGTAGTTCGGCTGATGCCATACCTCCTGTGACCTGTATTATAAAAGTTTGAGGCAATCATACATGGTAAAATGTTCACGTGAATTTCGAATGGAACATTTTTTTGCAATGTAGAAATTTGCATCAAATCTTATGAGCAATATCTATGGCACGAAAAGATAGTAGGGAGGATCCACAAAGACGGCAATTCACGTCTGAGGTGAGGCTAATAAGTTACCCGGTGAACAGTAAATAAAAAAACATTCAGTAAAATCTGAATGTTTGGCATCGAAGACAAACATTCGTGGTACACTCCAGGAGCTCTCATAAAAAAGACAAAATTAGTTTTGGACAGTATTTTTTTCTTTTTGAAGTTTCGTTGATACCTAAAATTTGTTTTTTCTTGGTGAGAGCTCCTCAAATGTCCATTCACCATGAAGTTTGCACGCACCTAGTGCACTAGATCATCTCCGATGTTAAAATAAATCAATTTTTTTATTATTTTGCTATTCGTTTTTGGAATTTACCGCTCACCAATCGCTAATCGCTGCTCCCGCCAAAGATGCCTATTTTCCACTAAGAGAGCAGTCAAGTCTACATTACTTCGGGGGCGCCGTTGTGATCCCACTCCCACGTGCCAGGACCCCAGATGAAAATCATACTCGGCATTGGCAGTCTCGGTGGCGGCGGCGTTATGCGTCATCTCCCTCTTGGGGACGTCGTCATGGAGATCAAGTACCTTATGGTTGCATCACGTCGGCGTCTGTGGGAAACCTGGGGTCGTAGCTCGGAGCTTCTTTGACTCTGTTGTGGGCGGTCTCGGTGCCCTCCTAGCTACCTTATACACATGACCATGTCACCGCCGCTCTTGGTCCTCGCTATTTGTAGGTAAGATCATTGCTCCTCCGTCCGGAGTGAGAGGGCAGAGGGCCCTCTTTGGCAACAACTTGGTGTGGGCAAGGCGACTATGTTTGATGATTTCTCAAGGAGGCGTGATCTCGTCCTTCGTCGGTGGCCACAGGGGCTTCAAGTTGGGGTTCAACTACTTATATGCTCATGTGTGACGGAGAGCTGGTGATCCCTAGTAGAGAGTGGCAGATGTAGATTGGACAAATGAGGGTGCGAAGCGTAGCCTTTACAGTTTTAACACCTACAATACACAAAGGATTAGACTAGCTACTGGCAGGAAAATTGGTTTTGCATTTTTTGAGTGGGTGCCATGGCACCCCAATAGATCTGCCCCTTCTAGTAGTGCACCTTGTGTGCATTGTTTTGCCTTTCTATCTATGTTGTCTTGGTTTATTTTGTATATGTGATGTTCCCTGGCTATAGTGCCACAAGGTTAATATTGGACCCTGAATCGGAAGGGGGTTGTAGTGAACAAAAGCCTTCCCTTAAGTTAAGCAACCAAGTTAATCAATCCACGAAGTTCAAGTACAAGTCTAGTGATTAGACATGCACTCAACTAAGAAACTCAACTTGTCTCCCCAAATTCTCAAGTGAGGTTGTCAATCCCACTAGTTCTGCCAGTCATATAAGGAATTGTATCGAATGTTTGGAGTTACTTTTGAAAGTGGAAAACAATAAATTACATAATATTAAAGTACACAAGAAAACATAAAAAAGGTTTGTATTATGAGAAAAAGTGGACTGGGATCCACAGTTTCACTAGTGTTACCTCTCCAAATAGCGTAGACATGATAAACAAATTACTACTATGTATCAATTGAATTGCAGTTTTTATGACAAACCATACATGGCATGATTGCATATAGACATTATGTCCTTATATACATAGATGTTATTCAGTATGCACCTATAGCAAATACTACATCAAAAGACCGTTATCCAACATGCGAGTAAAGAGAACAAAACCGGTAACGAGGATAACTGGTATAGTGATCAAGGAGTTGATCATGGGGATACCTTGTAAACGTATCACGAAGCAAAAGGAATAGTATTCGTGAACAAAGGTTCGCTAAAGAACTTCTTGAATATGCATGATTTAATAAGGGTGTCTCGATCCCACTGTTAACTAGTGACCGGAAAGGTTTCCGGGTCATTTCCGCTTATTTCCGAACCTATAGGGTCACACACTTAAGAGGTAGTAGTTATGATTACTAGAGAAATGGGAGAATGAGCATCAAAAATGTTTCGGAGAGTTCCGAAAGTGTTTCGGGTGGTTCCCGAAGGTTTCCGGGAACTACAGAAAGGTATAACATGATTTTGCAAAGTATGAGTCTATATTAAAAGTTTTCGGGGCTCTCGGAATGGGTTCCTGGGGCATCCGAAAAAATCGAGATTTAATTTTTGGAAGAAGTTACTCTTGGGCCGACCCAAAGGGCAGCCCCTAGTGGGCCTTAAGGGCCCAAAGTGGGGCGCCCCCAATAGATGGAAGGGAGGGGCCGAATTGGACAAGGGAGGGAGTTCTCCCCTCCTTGGTTCGTTGGAACCAAAGAAGGACTCCTCCTCCTTGGCGCGCCCATCCTCCCTTCTTCCACCTATATATATGTGGGGAGAGACCCCCCCCCCCCCCTAGACGCACACCAATCCTATGGGGATCTCTCCCACATAGCTCCACGCTCTCTCAGTCTAATTGGCCTAAAGGTTTAGCCTTCTAATTAGATGGGCTCTAATCCCGTTCTAATTGGGTTGATAGAATTAGACCCCTAGACTTTCTCGGTCTAATTTTTCTAATAGAATTAGATTTCTAATTAGAAGCAAAGTGCCACTAGACTTTCTCTCTTTAGTTTTCTCGGTGCTCTTCTTCCTGGATGTCAGAGTGCTGCCGAATTACTACTTCAAAATGCGTGAATACCTCGGAGGGATCTTATCTTCGACTCTTGATTGGCAGATCGTCTCGGATAATTTCTCACGGCTGGGAGGTATAACATAGCTGCGGGAATCGTCGCGCTTCACCGACAAACTACACTGCTTCCGCCAGTCTGCTCATCGGTGAGTTTGATCGTTATCCGCACCTTCATAGTGTTCCTAGGTGTGACCGTGTAGCATAATTAAGTTTTTTGTTCTGTAGCATATTCCCCTACAAGAACAACCCAACAATGTCCTCCCGTTCCATGGCTAGCCCCAACGGTGTTCCTCATAAGGTAGTCTCCATTGAGACTAACATATTTCCCACAATTTCCGCTAAAGAAATCAAAGAAACAGCTGGTGAAGGAAGAATCATGGCATGGCAGCACCCAGTATCGACAGCGGCCGCGCTCCGCTTCCATTGTAGGAGCCATGGGCCATGGTTCGTCGGTCACACCTGTTCAATATGGTCGTGCGCCAAGCGCAAGCGCGGTGCAATCGCATCCAGTTGGTGCACACATGCCAGGGGATGCGCTATCCCATGTAGTTCACGAAGACGCTAAATGAGGCGACGGGCCAGCATGTAGCCCGCACTACATATGCAAGAAGGGAGTCCAATCAAGAAGTCCCGTCCTGCAACACAGGGGACAGACACTTCTTCGACATTGTTCTCATCGGCAACTGCGTTTTCATCACTTCTCACGGCGAGGACGGCGGCTTTGCCCCTATGGTGCCCAGTGCGAAATGTGTTTTTATATTAAACTTTATTCTATTAGTTAGCCATCATAATTAACCACATAAATGCTGAAAAAGATTGAATAATAATTATAATGCTTTTTAATATCAATGTCGTGAAGAAAAATTCTTTGAATTAATACAGACACCCGTTGTAATATTCTTTGAATTAATTATATACGCATGTTGCAAAAATATTCTAAATAATAAGTATAGACGCCCGTTGTAATGTATATATGAATGGCAATTTTGCTTCTGCCAAATTTACGTTGTATGACATGAAGAAATTTTCTTTGAATTAATATTTTAAATTTTGCACGAACTACATAGTGTATACATATATATTTGCACTCGTGCGTGTATCATAGTTAACCACACAAAAGTAAAATTAATAATATTTTACGTTCTTTGATAATAATAATGCTATGTTAAATACAAGTAGAAAGCATGCACATGTTGTGAACTTATTAATAAACCAAACTTGCAATACACTTTGTCATACCCTAGAAGTTTCTATAAATGTGACTGCCTAGTAATATTACTAGGAACCGCTGTTAAGATAGTTGTTAGAGAGTGTAGTTCACAAATCTCCACCATTATACTTAATGATATTAAACTATATATGAACACGCACATACACACATACATGCAAATATATGTATATACTATATAATTAGTGCAATTTTATTAAAAACATCAAAGAGTTTTTCTTCTTGTTATACAATTTAAATTTTCTAGAAGCCAAATTTTCATTGATATACATTACAACGGTATAATAAAAGCACTGTAATTATTATTCGGAATATTTTTGCAATCCTTTTATGTGGTTAACTATGATAGTTAACTAATGAAAAATTATACTCATTAAAAAATTATAGTATGTTACAAGTTTAAATAGATATAAAAGTTTAATATAAAAATATATTTGGCCCGGGCACCATAGGAGTGCCAAGGAGCAGAGCACTGTAGGAGCCGTGGCCCATGGTTCGCTGCCCGTGCTTCTTCAATATTGTCATGTGTCAAGTGCAAATGCAGCTGGATCATATCTGGTTGACACACATGCACAAGTCCGAGTTGATAATCTGGAGGTTCTCTCGAGTAAAGTGGATCACGCAACCTGGGTGATGGGAGAAATAGACAATATGAGTGAACACCTTAATTGGTTGTATGTTCTATTATATTGCCCTTCATTACCATATAATTGAATTTTTATATTATTATAATATGGTTTACACATCGGTACAATTCATTTTTGTGCTTTCAATTCATTCTTGTAAGCACCGAGAGGACGAACATTCAATGTTCCCCCTTTTTTTATTCCTTGGTGATACCTTTGTAAGTTCTATACTCATGATATAGCTTGTGAACTAGAAATTATTGGATTTTCAATCTGAAATTTTGATGAATTTTTCTGTTCATTATGCTCAAGAAACGGAAGTTCAATCGTAGTTCAGGATTCAGTAAATATGCCTTAAATTTTCAATTCATAACATCATCCTCTGCTTGACCCGGGGGAACACATCCTTCTCTTTTTGTGCAAACTTACCATCAGAACTCAATAATTTCTTATACCTTTAAATAATTTCCCAACTATAAGCATTTAAGCTCAAGCAATCAACTTAATATGCAGATTGCAATTGCTTTGAGGACTCTAGTTGAGCTACTACGAGATAACGATCCACATGACTGAGAGGCAACTTTCCAGCACCTACTCAATTCTGATCGTCTCAATCATACTCAAGATGAGGATCCAGAACATATTTGTGCAGCTCAAGAAGAAGCAAACGTTGTCCATGCTCTGTGTTTTGCAAACATTTTTCAGCAGCTCTCAAGTGTTGGAAGGATGAGAGACAGATTAGGGGAGTAAACTGGACTTTTTCCTTCCGAATATATGACATGCAGACAGGTACATTGTCTTCCAGTCAAGGGGGGGGGGGGGGGGGGGGGGGGGCGAAACAACAACCCAAGAGCCGCTAGATGTCTGGCATACAGTTAAATAATACGGAGCCCAACATATGGTGAAATTATCCAATTCTTGAAACTGAAAAAAGAATCTTCCTTTCCCTTCTTCCTTTCCCATCGTGATTGAGATCACAACCAGTCAAGTCAGCCCCTTTATCGTCAAGATCTTCAGGACAAGGACATTTTCAACAACGTGCACCAAAAATAATTCAAGTTGTCCCATTGTTCCCGAAAACCATGCAATGTCCAGGTTCTCAGATAATTATGTGTGCACCGTGGAAGGCTCTTGATAGGCTTCAAGAAACACTGCAAAATCAAAAGCACTAAACTGCATAAGTTTGACAGAGAAAACATGATAAGCAGAGGCATAATTCATGGTTTGCTAGTCGATCGACTTGTAGCAAAGAGAAGGCTAGGAGATAGGAGTATCATCACATGCATTTCTAACTTTTCAACAGAAGGAGTAGCCCTAAAAAAAAGAGGCCGAACACAGAATGTTCCCATCTTCTTTATGATCTGAAATCAAACACAAATTTGAACATTTTAAGTGAAAAAATTACAAGGGGTTTCCATCGACAAGGGCATCTGAAAAGTGGATAATAAATGGTCATCACAAGATGTTAGTTAGAAGTAGACAATGTGTTTGTACATGCTTGGAGAGGTTTAGACATTGTTAGTTGGTGTGTGCGTGATTGCGTGCGTAGAAGTGTAGTTCGGTTGTTTAGTCTTGTACCAAATGGTGAGTTTAAGCAATAAAGTGTTCAAGGCATGATGTATGTCATTTTCTGTTGACTCAATTGTGTTGTGTCGGTTGCGTTCTAATTAGAATGGATTTACTCCCTTATGTAAGCTGGTTTTAGGTAGATGTTCAAGTCTTGTGTCGAATTACGAGCTCAGGTAATGAAGTGTTTGACGCACGATGTGTTCCTTTTACTGTTGATTTTATTGTGCTGTGTTCGTCGTGTGTTTGCCAGGATCTAGCGGCTTCCTGGCTTAGCAATGGAGGATACAGTAGTCAGTACACATTTGGCAATGATGTGCATACGACTTCACTTCAAACAAATTGTTATAAGTACCTGCAAGTACCTGTTCTTTCTTATCCTCTGTGTAGTTCTATGTTTACACTTCACTTCAAACAAATTGTTATAAGCAGCCTGCTATGACCATTTTTCTTGTGTGTTAGGTTGAAGTAAATGTTTAAATGCTAAATAGCTAAGACAGATCGGATCAGTTCAGTGGTATATATATGTCCTAATAGGTAATGTGCGGACAACATGCTTCCTATCTAGTGCTTGAAAGTCGAACAAAAATCAAAAGCCGTAACCATGTACATGCGCACAAGCCAAGAACAAGATCAAGAGGAAACTAAAGGGTAACACAACCAGAGAATGATAGACGAACGAGTTGACTCACCTGGACAGATCTGCACGCTGCGATCAGCAAGAAGTTTCACCAGTCATCAGCAACGATGTTACATCTGCCATCCCGTCACCATCGCCGGAAACATCTCTGCTTCTTGCAGGTCGAAGCCTTGGAGCGGCTTACCAATAGAGGAGGATCTAAAAAACGTACAAGCCCAAGATTATTAACATGTCCGCCTCATGAGTTTTGTCAGGAAATCCCAGACATGACAGCGCAAATCCTGGTTTAGTTTTTTCGGGAAATCCCAGACATGACAGCGCAAATCCTGGTTTAGGGGGTTAATCAGTTAAGTGGACAACAAATTTTATGTTGGGAAATGATTTGAGCCCAAAAAAAATTGGAGTGTAAAAATAGATTAGTGGGTAAAGTGGATGTTTTCCTTCGGAACATACGTTTATATGGATACAAGTACCTTGACTTCAAGTCAAAAACAGTGGGCAAATGGAATAGCAGCCCGTTGCGTGTACAAGAGCAGCTAGATGTCTGGCACACTTAAATAATACGGAGCTCCACATTTGGTGAAATTATCCGATGAAGGTATTTCCTCTCCAATTCGCGAAACTTAAAAGAAAATCTTCTTTTCCCTTCATGATTGAGATCACGACCAATCGAGTCTAGGGATGGCACCCGCAGGGTATGGGTACGGGTGGAGCCACCCCATACCCTTACCCGTCCCCCGTGAGCTTACCCATCACCCTTACCCATACCTGCCAACGGGTACGATTTTTTCCCATACCCGTTACCCGACAGGGTAGATTGGTACCCGCGGGTAAAATTACCCATGTTTGCAAAACATCAATTTGAACAACTTATAATCATAAACAGCAACATATAATCATTGTTTACAAAAATATATTATAGCAATAACATATACTTATGAACAAAATCATATAGTCATAGACAAAAACACATAATCATACATTTTCACTTCACAAATTCTTGACATAGTGTAGAATGTCAAGATAATTTTGAGTTCACATAGATTTTATATGGGTACATGGGTATGTGGGTATGGGTTATATGATCCCATACCCGTACCCGCTCTACCCGATGGGTTTCAGATTTTCTTATTTATATACCCATGGGTAAATTTTTATCCCATACCCTTACCCTAATAGGGTTTTTACCCGCAGGGTACGTGGGTAATGGGTACCCATTGCCATCCCTAATCGAGTCAGCTCCTTTAATCGTTAATATCTCCAAAGCAGGGGCATTTTCAACAACGTGCACCAGCAATTCAAGTTGTCTTGTTGTTCCTGAAAATCCTGTAATATGCAGGTTCTTCAGATAACTATGTGGACACCGTGGAAGGCTCTTGATAGGCTCCGAGACACGATGTGCGAATGCCAAAACAATAAACTATAAAAGTTTGACAAAGGAAATATGCTCAAGCAGAGGCACAATTCATGGTTCGATAATCAATCAAGTTGTGCAAAGAGAAGGCTACGAGATAGGAGTATACTCACATGGATTTCTAACTTTTCAACAGAAGGAGCAGCCCTCAGAAAAGAGACCAAAGATAGAATGTTGCCAGCTTCTTTATGACCAATTGACAGCTTCAAATGTAAATATTTCAACTGGGAAAATTTGCATGGATTTTCCATCAACAAAGGCATCTGAAAAATAGATAGTGAATGGTCAAAATAAGAGGGGGAGAAATGCGATAAAATATATGTGTAAAACAAAAGACCTTAAGTGTAAAATGAGCATGTAATGTCAGATCTTGAACACTTGGAAGCACAGTTAAAGCATGCTCAACAGTTAACAGGGAATAGATATTAAGAAATGTGTGCTTCAGTTTGGGAGTATGCCCAAGGTCGATAGGATACAGACATCCATAGAACAAGAAAGTTTTGAGTTCCACCGCATGGAGTACTATCTTGGTTATCTTGCAGTGTGCAACACGCAGGTATCTCAGGTTTGACAACGGAAGTGCTACTGACAGTTCATCATTCAAATGGCATCTAACCATGCTGAACCACTCAAGATTGATGCAATTTGACAGCATATCTTGAAGATCATTTCGAGTGACTCGTAACAAGTGCAAATCAAGTGTTCTCAGATTAGGGAAACCGCTGAATTGAGGGGGTAGTTCAAGACATGCGAAGCTAAGTTGAAGATGACGAAGTCGAAATATGCTTCCATCGTCTAACAGCTCAACCGGTAATCTGTACTGATCAGTACGGCCCGGGGAGTTGGCTGGCACTAAATCAAGGGCAAGGCTCTTCGTCCGCGATGAAACAGCAAAAGCAACCCACATGTTGATATGATCCAGTACCCTGTGGTCGAACCCAAATTTGATCACGAGCTCTTCAACAACCATGCACTGATGCTTCTGCATGACTGCATTAACATTGTCAATGAATTTCTGAGTGTACTGTTCTCCCCCAAACACACTGTCACTGCACACTGTGAAGCCATCAAATCTCAGTTTGGGGCAAACTCTCCACACATCGTTCCATTTACTTGACAGAATAACAGTTCTTACAGCATCCTTTAGCGGCAATTTTGATAGAACCGTAGACAGCAGATCATCAGGAAGGTCTGCAAACTGAACCTTTGCTCTCGTTTTCTTAATGACTGGTCTGTGGTAGTAACGCCTCAATCTTTTTCTCGTGTGTGTTAGATCGCTGCCCATTTTGATTGTACACACAAAAGATGCCAGGTTAAGTATGAACAGATCGAGGAAACAAACATGGAAGCCGAGAACACATGTGAACTGCAGAACAGAGTGTTATGGTATTCAATACCATTTCTGGTTTCTACTGTCCCTCATAACCAGATAAAAACACCAGCTCTATTTCTAGCAAAACTATAAAACGAAAGGTCATTTTTGTTAAATTTTACAACAATACCTATGATTTCGGGGATAGATCCGAGCATGGGGTTGGGTGTTTGTAAGGGCGAGAGGGTGCAGGGAGGATCTAGATGGCGTGCTCGTTGTGCACCGGCACACTAAGACTTAATTCATGGGATTCAGTGGGGGTTAGCTCATCATTGGGTGACAAAAAACTTACCACTGGCAAAGATTGGGGGGCGCTGTTGAAACAGCAGCGGCGCGACGGCTGAACGGAACGGCGATGGGCAGCGACGCGACAGCTGAGTTTGGGGGGCTAGGGTTGAGGCGTCCGCGAGGGCGCCACGCTACGGCACGGAGGGTGGTACTTTAGAGCCACGTTGAGTCCGATCCCCACTAGAGGTCGGTCAGGACAAGCAAAATAGTTTTTTTACCGGAACCGGTATCTACCGGCGTTGCATCCATCGTTGATTCTGGCATTCAGATGTGTGCAGGCATTGAGCGTATAAAGTTGGAAAGATTCGTTTGTGCAATGCATTTCTATATACAGCTGACACCTTCTGACAAATACCTAACCACGTCCCATCTAGTTTTATATCTAGTACTGCATGCACACTCACGGTCCTCTTCACCCATAGAGAAACTGGCATTTCTTTTCTTGTGAGATATTAATTCACCGATATCTTTTAAACAAAAATCTGGTTATTTAATGTTTATATATATTTGAGTTCCTGACAATGAGATCTTTAAAACAAGACTAATCTTGAATATATTTCAAAGGAGTTTCAAAAAACTGATTTTACTCACTTCATGAAATCAAATTCACTCAACAAAGTTTACTCATTCCAAACAAATTATTTCACTAATTCGAAAATACAGATTCACTCATTTACAGAATGATTTCACTCTTTTGAAATACTAAGTTTCAGTCTTTTGTAAAATATGATAGTGAAATATATTTTTGAAATAATTGAAATCTTCTTTTTGAAGAATTGAAATCAGTTCTTTAATAGTTGAAACAACCAGTTCACTCATTCTGAAATATGAATTTGGAATCGGAATAACCGAAATGACATTGTAAAAAAATTAAAATTGTTTATGCCACTCTTTTGAAATACTAAGTTTCAGTATTTTGTAAAATATGATAGTGTATGTTTTTTAATGGATTGAAATATTCTTTTTTGAAGAATTGAAATCAGTTCTTTGAGAATTGAAATAAACAGTTTCAATCATTGTGAAATATGAAATTGGAATTGGAATAACTGAAATGACACTGTAAAAAAAAGTGAGATATGAAATTGAAATAATTAAAATCAAATTCATAAAAAAGTGAGAGAAAATTAGTATTTTGAATTTAGTGAGATTTGTTTTCTGACAGAATTGAAATTAGTTGTGAATTAAAAAACACATCCATTTAATTTCATTGTGAATTTTTCAATGATGGATATCTTCTGAATTAGAACTTTGTTTTTAAATATAAATATATATTTGAATTCGTAGCAACAAGATCTTCAGAATGTGATCAATTATGAATACATTTGAACTAGTTATAATTTTACTAATTTCAAAAAACAGATTTCACTTAATTCAAAACATAGATTTCACTTATATCAAAAAAATGATTTCACATATTTCAAAAATTATATTTCACTCGTTTCAAAAATACGATTTCATGTAACACAAGGAACAAATTTCAGGGATATACAAAAACTGTTTCACTCATTTTAAGAACTAATTTCACTCATTTCATGAAACCAAATTCACTCATTTCAATTAACTGATATCATTTTATTGAAAAACATAATTTCACTCATTTTAGAAAAACCAATTTCATTCATTTGAAAAAACATCTCCCACTCATGCCAAAAAAACTAATTTTACTCATTTAACAAATAATTTCACTCATTCGAAAAAACTATTTCACTCATTTGAAAAACCGGATTTCACTAATTTCAAATGATTTGACTCATTTCAAACAAATTGTTTCAACTGATTTGAAATAACAAGTTTAAAAATATTCCACTTGTATATTTGAAAAATACTTGTTTCATATATTTGAAATAACAAGTTTAACGTATTTCACACCCAAATATGTGTCATGTGTATGAAAAGGAGATTTCACTCATTTCAAAAAATTGGTTTGGTTTCACGTATTTCAGAAAACTATCATTTAGAAAAACAATTTCATTAATTTTAAAAATAATTTGATATAATCTGCTGCGCATTATGTAAGTAACTAGTTTCACATTTTTGAAATAATAAGTTTCACATATTTCATACTGAAATATGTTTCATATGCATTAAAAACAAATGTCAATCATTTAATTTTTTTTGCTTTCACTAAATTCAAAAAAGTTATTCCACTTATTTCAGAAAACCGATTTCACTCATTTGGAACGTTGAAATTTAAACCTGTTTGAATGTATTCAAAATTGATCTTGTTCTAAAGGTCTTGGCACCAGGATTTCAAATATATATAAAAAAAATTCAAAATGAAATTTTGGTTTGGAAGATATAATTGTTCTAAAATATCAAAAGGAAATTAAACTGTATGTACTTTGTGTAGGGATAGATCACATGCATGCGTACTATTCTCTGGTACTCTCTCTTGCCTTCTGAGAAAAAGTACTGGCAACAAGACAAACCGAGTTGACATAATGAGAGATACAAATAGAAGCAACGTGAATACATAAAAAATACACACGCATCTAAAAGCCTTTGTGTGTTTGTGTGGTGGATGCTGGACCGGTAGCTACCGGTTCCGGTAAAAAGAGGTTTGCATCAGGACAAGGGACTGTGAGACGAGTCGGAGAAGGGCGATGGGGTTGGGAGAAGGGTGGACTGTGAGCAGAGATCCCCCCCCCCTTTTTTAGTAATAACTGATCCCGCCAGGGAGATTAGAGAATTTAGGAGATTTTGTTACCCTTGAGCTGTACACTTTCAGTCTTGATTAGCACCGAGAAGATGACGAGCACCCTATTTTTCTGTTTATAACTGTTTTTTCATTTCATTTCTTGATAACTTTGTAAGGGCATACCCGCAAATTTCCTCTCGTATCCGTTCGCGGATACGGATGCGGGAGGCCGTCATCCAACGCCGCCCGCATACATCCGGCCTCTCTAGTTTGTTTTTGAAAGTCCGCACGTTCAAATAACCGCATACATAGAGTACAAACGTTCAAATAGCCGCATGCAGTAGTAGTTCAAATTTTAAAAAGTTCAAATATTACATTCGAACATTGTTGTCCCCTTTAAGCGCACACAGATGCTCAATCAGATCTTCCTTCAGCTGCTCGTGAGTTGCTCGATGCCGAATTTGTTGATGCATTTGAATAAACTCTTCAAATGTGGCCGAATTCTGGTCTGGAAGTTCAATAGAATCACCCATGTTCTCAAATTCTAGAGATGCGACAGCATCTTCACCCTCATCCTCGACGATCATGTTGTGCATGATCACAAAACATGTCATCACCTCCCACAAGGTCTCTGGATCCCATTGTTTGAACTCCAAATGCCCTCTCGACATCCTTTCTAGCTGCTTCTTGTCTTTGGGCAAAGTGAGACTTTTTCTGGCCAACAGGGTTAGAGATGGTGTTGACAAAGGTAGCCCACGGAGGATAGATATCGTCAACCGGATAGTAGCCCATGTTGTACTCATGTCCATTGACAGTATAGTGGCAAGGATGAGCTTTTCCTTCAGTTAGCCTCGTAAACAATGGTGATCGCTGCAGCACATTGATGTCATTGTGAGACCCGGGCATAACAAAGAAAGCATGTCAAATCCAAAGATCATGTGATGCAACTGCTTCAAAATGATGGTGGGCTTCTTAACATGACCATGATATTGCCCTTGTAAAGCCTTCGGGCAGTTCTTCCATTTCCAATGCATGCAGTCAAGAGATCCAAGCAAACCTGGCCATACTTCTGAGATTGCCAAGAGCCTCTCAGTGTCTGCCACAGTTGGTTCTCTCGGGTACTGAGGTCCAAACACCTCGACCATGGCAGTTGCAAACCTGACCATGGCATCTCCGCATGTGCTCTTAGACATCCGTAGGTACTCGTCCCACGAATCAGTGGTCGTGCCATATGCAAGCATCCGGAGTGTGGCCGTGCACTTCTGGTAACCAGAGAACCCAATCGTTCCCACGGCGTGCTTCTTCAAGATGAAGTAGTCATCATAGGACCAGACGTCATGGTACAAACAATCAAAGACTGTCTTGCACATCCGAAAACGTCGGCGAACCTTGTGGTCGGAGGAGAGGGGTTAAACGTCGATGAAGGAGAAGCATGGGTGTAGCCTGGCTGGAATGCTGGAGGTGACGGAGACGTAGAGTTTCGGCAGGGGTGTGGCGTGGTGGCCGGGGTGGTGGAGCAGCGGCGAAGGCAAGAGAGAAAGAAGGAAGGAGATAAAATGGGGAGGATGAAGGCGCTTTGGGTGGGCCGGGGGTGTCAGAGGCCTACGTGGCTGTTGTGCAGACTCCCGCAAAGCCCCCCCGTTTGTCTCGGGTCTGCCGGAAAAAGTACGTCTGGACCGCTCGGCGGACCGATACAGGCCCGCGTTGGATGGCAAACTACGTCTGGACTACGTGGTCCGGACTTATGTGGGCGATTTGAGAGTCGGCGTTGGAGATGCCCTATGTAATACCTTTGTGTGAGACACTCCTGTCCATGGAACATGGACAATGATACACTAGTACGCGCCCATGGCGGATTAGTCAGTGCAATTACTAGCTCTTTCTCATCCTGTGGGTAGCACCAGTTCTTTCTTATCCTATGTGTACACATTGACGAATGATACAGTAGTCAACTTGTGTCCTTGATTTGCATTTCCTTGGATTTGGATTGTGCTTCTGATTGATATCATAGAATGTTTGTCTCCTAGTTTTCAAGCATCCACACGGCTTGTCGAAGCTGCACAAATACAATATAATGTTTTGCAAACAATATAATTGCATATACACATCGACGACGAAAAGAGGAAAAGACATTGACAACGAACCATTGGACATAAGTTACAAGAAAAAAGTTACATACACACATACTAGAGTATTTTTTTTTCTAAACGGAGACAAAAGATATGTCTCATCCATTGATTAAGAAGAGTGTTTGCAAGGATGATGCTCAAAAAAGAAGGTGCATTATAACAATAGTCTGGAATACAACAAAGTTTTTACTCCCGCAACATCAAATTACTCTGGCCTCCTTTGGATCATAGGATAGGAATATCGTAAGAATAGGAAAATCATAGGAAGTGAGATGAGATGCATCTCAATTCCTATAGGGAAAGAGATGACATCTGATGTATAGGATGAGAATTTTTCCATTAAATCTAGACTAATGTTTTTTTCCTTTGAAATGTGAAGGATTGGTTCCTATCCTACATAGGAATAAGAGGAAAAAACTTCTGCTGAGTCGCTCCCGCGGGCGACTCCGGGAGTCAACCCTAGCGCCGCCACCTCTCAACCCCCGCCCTGGCCTCCCTCCCCTCGCCACCGCCGGTGGCGTCGTCGGCCAAAGGCCGCGCAACGTAGGCGGCGGCGGGGCGGATTCTTCCCGCGTGCAGGAGGCGTGTGTCGCGTGGCACGACCTTCTGCGTCGGCGGCATCGGTTGTCGGCCCATCTCCGGGTTCTGCTCCCTCCCCACAGCGTCCTGGCGTCCCGGTGGTGCCGCCCCTCCCTCCCTGGCGTCGCTCGTGGGGCTCCGGGGCGGGGGCCTTACTGGCGGCGGATCTGGGTGCTCCTGCCCAGATCCGGGTGGTGGCGGCGGCGGATGCCTTTGGGGGTGGCCGGCGACCAGGCTAAGGAGGTGGCGTTACGGGTGGCGGCACGGCTGCTCCGGTTTGGGGTGGCGGGCTGCTGGGCAGCTCTGGCCAGGGCGTGGAGGCGCATGTGTTGTGGTGGAGGTTGGCGCCCCCGAAGCTCTTTCGGCGGGCGGCGCGAGGAGACATCTCCGGTGAGCTCCCTTGGCTGCTGCAGCGGGCCAATTTGGTACCCCTCGTCAATGGGCGCGCGATTGCTAGTGGCCTCGCGGGGATGTGTGCCGGCTGCCATGGTGGGCGACACAAGGGTGTGCGTGTTGGGGGGCTCGGTAGGAGGGACGGGTGGCTGATGAGTGATATTTTTACACTCATTTCAACCTTGTTTAAACCGAGATATTTCATTAAAAGAGAGATATTCACTCCGATATTGCCACTTATGACTAATGAATGCAAAGGATTCCACAAATCCTCTCTTTGATATTTTTCCACAGGAAATGGGCTAAAAAGGGAAGAAATCACTTGGGAGAAAGGAAAGGAAGGAAAATGGAGAAGAAATAAGTCACCAGGAGGCACCAGAAGGCAACCAGGGTCAAAGACGGCGTTCCATGCGACCCCACGTGCTCGCATGAGCGGTCGTTTGGCGTGGAAACTGAGGCGGGTCATCCACCTGAACAACTTTTATAAAGGGGACCCCGTCGAAATGTCAACAGAACAACATCAAGGGAGCGTCGAGCATAGCCAGAACCTCTTCATCATCATCTTCATCCACAAACCCTAGCCGCCGCCATTTTCAACTCCATAGCCATCTCCACCACCATAGTGCTCTCTCATCTAGTTCATACTTGTAATCGTGCATCGCACAAGGCATCCATTGTAAGACATATTGCAATCAATCAATCCCAAAATGTGTTCTTCAATGTTTTCTTCTCGCGATCTGATCTCCATGTGTGAGTAGTTCGGTAAGGTATGGGGTGAGGCATGAGCCTTGCAACCCCAGGTATTCGGTGAAGGGATCAATGGAAGCCTTTAACATAACGTCTCGTATGTGTGAAATAAAATTATTTCGTGAAGTGTCTCTTGTCTTGTCCGCGATCTTCATCCCTGCAGGTACCCAGGATCATGGAGGTTGAGCACCGGTGAGGCTAGGAGCAAGGGGACCGTGAAGTGTTATATCGAACACCGGTGACAGTAAGGTTTAGTAGGGTAACATGGATCATATCCTTGGGGATTCATGAGGTGTAGTCATTAAACGCCCAATGCTTTTGTCTGATATTATTATCTTAATTATCGGGGCAACCCCGCGAGATGGATAGGGCCTTCGGTAGGACAACTGATTCGTGATGCAGGACTCGTGCCGGTCAAGATGTTATTTGGACACATCCCCCACTCCGATACGAAGCAAGCACCTCTTGATGGGTGACTTCCCGAGCACAAACTAATATCATTTTTTATCCCAACACCAATACATGGTTGTAAGCATTAAGACCTCATCCCTGTACCTTCTTTTTATTATAAGTGTTTGAATCACAATTTGCTTGCTGATCCGGTTAAAAGCTGGATTTGACACTTTGGCAAAAGCTTGCTAGAGACCATTGCTTCAAGGGAGTCTTCCTCTCGTGGGTTTGATACCCAGGGTCACCTCTGGGGAAATAGGTGCGGGATACCCTTTCTTGTTCCAATACCGGATCAATAAAAAGGAGATATCGAGCCCTTATTCTGGCGCCGTTTCCGGGGAGGACTTTAGTATTCCTAGTCTTTGTGTTTAGAGTTTTTGTTAAAGTTAATTTTCAGTTTTTGTTTTTACTCTTTCAGTTTTTAGTCTAAGTTTTATTTTGTTGCAAGTCTTTTATTTGAAAATACCAAAAAGTTACTATGGCTCGTAATCTTGGGAGTTTTGCTACTCCTAGCAACAATTTCATGTGTGAACCAATAGCACAACCTGATGTTGGAGCTACAGAATATGAGATCAAACTGAACCTGGTTTCCATGGTTCAAAAGGACCAATTTGGAGGCTCTGCTTCTGAAGATGCAGGTATGCATTTACATATTTTACTGAATTGTGCAACATGACACACATAAAGGATTATTACCCAGATGCTCTTAAACTTCGCTTATTTCCTTTCTCTTTGAGAGGAAAGCCAAGGAATGACTTTTAGCTTTTCCTAAAGACAGTATTACTTCTTGGGGTGCTTATTGCAGTAAATTTTTATCTAAGTTTTGTCCACCTGCAAAAATTATGCAATTATGTTCTCAGATTACAGGTTTCAAGCAAGAGGAACGTGAGCCACTAGCGGTTGCGTGGGATAGAATGAAAGAAGCTATAAGAAACTGCCCCAATCATGGAGTGGAGGAGTGGTTAATCCTTCATATGTTTTATAATGGCTTGAATCACATGTCAAAAACTATGCTTGATACAGCAGTGATGTCTACTACACAATTTTTATTCTTGTAGACATTGTTGGGCCTCCAAGTGCAGAGTTTTGTAGGAAAGTAGCAAATTTCCCTCAAGTGGATGACCTAAGGTGTATCAATCCATGGGAGGCGTAGGATGAAGATGGTCTCTCTCAAACAACCCTGCAATCAAATACAAGAAATCTCTTGTGTCCCCAACACACCCAATACAATAGTAAATTGTATAGGTGCACTAGTTCGGCGAAGAGATGGTGATACAAGTGTAGTATGGATAGTAGAAATAGGTTTTTGTAATCTGAAAAATAAAAAAATAGCAAGGTAGCAAGTAACAAAAGTGAGCACAAACGGTATTGCAATGGTTGAAAACAAGGCCTAGGGTTCATACTTTCACTAGTGCAATCTCTCAACAGTGCTAACATAATTGGATCATATAACAATCCCTCAACGTGCGATAAAGAATCACTCCAAAGTTTCTATTAGCAGAGAACATAAGAAAGAAATTGTTGTAGGGTACGAAACCAGCTCAAAGTTATCCTTTCCGATCAATCTATTGAGCCGTTCCTATAAGTGTCACAAACAGCCCTAGAGTTCATACTAAAATAACACCATATGATATGCATCAACCAACTCTAATGTCACCTAGATACTCCAATGTCACCACAAGTATCCGTCAGTTGATTATTCGATATGCATCAAACAACTTCAAATTCATAATATTCAATCCACACAAAGAACTTCAAAGAGTACCCCAAAGTTTCTCATCGAAGAAAAGATAATGAAAACGTGCAATCAACCCCTATGCCTAGATCACACCAAGGTCACGAGAATCCGCGAGTTGATCACCAAAACATACATCAAGTGAACCAATATAATACCCCATTGTCACCATGGGTATCCACATGCAAGACATACATCAAGTGTTCTCAAATCTGAAATATTCAATCCGACAATAACGAAACCTCAAAGGGAAAGACTCAATTCATCACAAGAAGATAGAGAGGGAAGAAACACCATATGATCCAACTATATTAACAAAGCTCGTGATACATCAAGATCGTGCCAAATCAAGAACACGAGAGAGAGAGATCAAACACATAGCTACTAGTACATACCCTCAGCCCCGAGGGTGAACTACTCCCTCCTCGTCATGGAGACCGCCGGGATGATGAAGATGGCCTCCGGTGATGATTTCCCCCTCCGGCAGGGTGCCAGAACAGGGCTCTAGATGGTATTTCTTCGGTACAGAGGCTTGCGGCGGCGGCGTCAAAGTTCTAGGTTTATTTCTGGGGGTTTCTCTATTTGTAGTATTTTTCAGCGTTGGAATCACGCAAAACGGAGCTATGAGGGCCCCACAAGGCAGCACGGTGCGACCCCCCCAGGCCGCGCCGTGGTGCCTTGTAAGCACCTCATGAGGCTTCTGGTCCTTCCACGAAGCTTCGGGGGTCTCTTTTGGTCCACAAAAATCGTCAAAAAGTTTTGTCCAATTCCGAGAACTTTTATTTCTGCACAAAAAAACAACACCACGGTAGTTCTGCTGAAAACAACGTCAGTCTGGGTTAGTTCCAATCAAATCATACCAAAACCATATAAATTTTTTATAAACATGGCATGAATACTTCATAAATTATAGATACGTTGGAGACATATCAGCATCCCCAAGCTTAATTCCTGCTCGTCCTCGAGTAGGTAAATGATAAAAGAAATAATTTATGAAGTGTGAATGCTAGCATAGTGCATAAGTTTGATCAATGATAATTGCAATCACTTTTTCTAGCATCATAACTGCAACTCTTTCTCATAAAACTCATCATGATAAAGTAGCAATCAATTCACATGTTATGGTTCAAACAATGCATTCTCTTAAAACTTAACAACCTATGTTCTTAGTCACCAAACAATTGCAATTCAACTTATCTTCAACAGAGTCTAAGTAAGAGCTTCACATACTCAATTATCATATAGTCTTCTATGATTGCTAGTACTCAAAGCATATTTTTAGAACAAATGGTATCCATCGAACACAGAGAAAGATAGGGGCTTAATGTTTCGCCTCCCTACTCATTTATCATAGAGATAATTGTCAACAATAATAAATCATGATCAAATATATTTGAATGGATATATGTGTCTGGATCTATCCCCACCACATGATGCTTGCCAACTATAGAATAGGTTGGAATAAGAAGTTGACTCAACAAAAATAAATAGCATGAAATTAAATAGCATAAAAGTAAATAGAATGCCCCTTCGCAGAGGGAAGCAGGGATTTGCAGAGGTGCCAGAGCTCATAGCTTAAAACAGAGATGAATACATTTTGAGAGGCATGCCTTTCCTGTCAACGTCACGACCGAGAGTTCTCAATATCTTCCATGCTAAACACATTATAGGTAGTTACCAAGCGGAAAGGTAAAGTTTACTTCCCCTCAACCATTCAAACACAAGCCATGGCTAGCCGAATCCTCGGGTGCCCTCCATACAATCAACTTTCCGGGGAAGTTTGTTTAATTATTTTGTTTTGCGGGACTAGGCATCCCAATTACCGCCCTCTCTCATGCAATGACAAGTGAATAAACACTCATCATGAGAATAACTCGCTTAACATGGAAGGTACTGACCACCCACTGCCGCTTCATGAGCGGTACGGGCACACAAAATAGATGCTTATTTGAATGATTAGAGGTGGCACATGCAAATTTACTTGGAACGGCAGGGTGATACCGTATATAGGTAGGTTTGGTGGACACTCATGGAAGAAACTTGGCTCAAGGATTTTGGATGCACAAGCAGTATTCCCGCTTAGTACAGAAATTTAGGCTAGCAAAAGATTCTAAACAAGCACCACATGTTGGAGGATCCATAACAATATAACTTCTATGCAAATATACCCAAACATAACTCATTACGTTGTCTTCCTTGTCCAATTTCAACTAATTTGCTCAAGTTTGAAAATAATTAATGGGTATTCACAATCATAAAAGATGTCCAAGATAATATATTTATATGTGAAAGTTCTCTTCCATAAACTTATCATTCATGAATTGATTGGATGACCAATATTATGATTGACAAATTTTAATAGATTTTACTTTCTAAACCCAATGTGAAATATTACTAAGCATATGGAACATATATAATCTCAGATTTATGATATTCAATTCACTAAACAATTCATTCTTAGGATATAAGTGAAGCACAAGAATGAATGACAAACTACTTCAAAAGATATAAGTGAAGATCAATGAGTAGTCAAACAATTAAGTAGCTATGTGAATACTCCCTCCAAATAAAGATTTCAGATCTTGATAATTTTATTCAAACAGCAAACAAAATGAAAATAAAAGGACACTCCAAGAATAGCACATATCATGTGAACAAGTAAAAACTTAGGCTAACCGATAGTTGTTGATGAAGAAAGGTGGGATGCCCACCGGGGCATCCCCAAGCTTAGTTGCTTGAGACTTCTTGGAATGTTATCTTGGGGTGCCTTGGGAATCCCCAAGCTTGAGGTCTTGTGTCTCCTTAATTCCTTTCATATCATGGCTTCTCCTAAATCTTAAAAACTTCATCCACACAAAACTCAACAAGAACTCGTGATATAAGTTAGTATAAATCAACTCAAAACCTTAACATTCTCTACTGTAGCAAATCGCTAAAATTATAATTAAACATTGCATACTAAATGCCTCTGCATATTTAATACTCCTATCCTCATATAGAATCATTAAACAAGCAAACATATGCAAACAATGCAACCATAACCGAAATCTGCCAAAACAGAATAGTCTGTAAAGGAGGATTTAAAATTCATACTTCCCTAACTCCAAAAATTCTGAAAAATTACAAAGTGACAGAGAAATCATGCATTCTTATTGTGTAAAAAATTCAGATTTTTATCGTGTTCTGACTATTCAGTAATATTCTGGACATAACAGAAAACTTTCTGTTTTCAAACAGAAACACATGAACTTGCAAACTGAGCATGGTAAAGGCTATAATTGGAATTTTATTGAACTGAAAGACACTAAACATGTTTATTTATAACACCAATCAAATATCAACAGAATAAAATGACGCTCCAAGCAAAACTCATATTATGTGACGAATAAAAATATAGCTCCAAGTGAGGTTACCGATAGTGTTGAAGACGAAAGAGGGGGTGCCTTCCGGGGCATCCCCAAGCTTAGATGCTTGAGTATTCCTTGGGTATTACCTAGGGGTGACTTTGGCTTCCCCAAGCTTAGGGTCTTTCCACTCCTTATTCTCCTCATATCGATATCTCACCCAAAACTTGAAAACTTTAATCGCACAAAACTTAACGGAACTTGTGAGATAGGTTAGTATGATAAAAATAAATCATCCATTTAGTTACTGTCAAGACAAGATTCATAATTGTTCTCACATAATTCCTACTGCATCCTATCATTTCCACAATTTCTATTACTCAATATAAGCTATGGAAACACTAAAACAAGCAAACTATGCACCGAAAACAGAATCTGCCAATAACAGAATAGCATGTAGTGAGCGATTTAAAAACCATACTTATGTACCTCCAAAAATTCTGAAAAATTATGAAAACGTAAAAAATTTGTAACCCAATACTGTGTAAAAACTTTAGAATTTTCTCACACTCCAGTACAGAATAAAAATTCCAGCACTGGACACAAAAGTTTCTGTTTTTGCACAGAATCAAATCAACAAGCATCCACACTATCCCAAAGGCTTTACTTGGCACATTATCGAAATAAAACATATAAAACATGATTACTACAGTAGATTAATCATGTGGACACACAAAAACAGTAGGTACAAATAATGGGTTGTCTCCCAACAAGCGCTTTTCTTTAATGCCTTTTAGCTAGGCATGATGATTTCAATGATGCTCACATAAAAGTAAGAATTGAAACACAATGGGAGCATCATGAAACATATGGCAAGCACATTTAAGCCTAACCCACTTCCTATGCATAGGTATTTTGCGAGCAAATAATTTATGGGAGCAAGAATCAACTAGCATAGGAAGACAAAACAAGTATGACTTCAAAACTTTCAACACATAGAGAAGAAACTTGATATTATTGAGATATGTAAAAGCATATGTTCCTCTCTCATAATAATTTTCAGTAGCATCATGAATGAATTCAACAATATAGATATCACATAAAGCATTCTTTTCGTGATTCACAAGCATAGAATTTTTACAACTCTCCACACAAGCAATTTTCTTCTCATTCATAATAGTGGGAGCAAACTCAACAAAATAACTATCATGAGATACTTGATTGGCATAATCCAATTGAAAATTAAAATCATGATGACAAGTTTCATAGTTATCATTATTCTTTATAGCATACATGTCATCACAATAATCATGATAGATAGCAACTTTGTTGTCATAATCAATTGAAACCTCTTTCAAAATAGTGGAATCATCATTAAATAAAGTTGTGACCTCTCCAAATCCACTTTCATAATTATAATAAGATTGAACACCCTCCAAAATAGTGGGATCATTAGTACCTAGATTTGACACTCTTCCAAACCCACTTCCATCAATATAATCATCATAAATAGGAGGCAAGCTATCATCATAATAAATTTGCTCATCAAAACTTGGGGGACTAAAAATATCATCTTCATCAAACATAGCATCCCCAAGCTTATGGCTTTGCATATCATTAGCATAATGGATATTCATAGAAAGCATACTAACAACATTGCAATCATGCTCATCATTCAAAGATTTTATGCCAAACATTTTATTGAATTCTTCTTCTAACACTTTGGCACAATTTTCCGATCCATCATTTTCAAGAAAGATATTATATAGATGAAGCATGTGGGGCACCCTCAATTCCATTTTTTTGTAGTTTTCTTTTATAAACCAAACTAGTGATAAAACAAGAAACTAAAAGATTTAATTGCAAGATCTAAAGATATACCTTCAAGCACTCACTTCCCCGGCAACGGCGCCAGAAAAGAGATTGATCTCTACTACGCAACTTTTATTCTTGTAGACGTTGTTGGGCCTCCAAGTGCAGAGTTTTGTAGGACAGTAGCAAATCTCCCTCAAGTGGATGACCTAAGGTTTATCAATCCGTGGGAGGTGTAGGATGAAGATGGTCTCTCTCAAACAACCCTACAATCAAATACAAGAAATCTCTTGTGTCCCCAACACACCCAATACAATGGTAAATTGTATAGGTGCACTAGTTCGGCGAAGAGATGGTGATACAAGTGTAGTATGGATAGTAGAAATAGGTTTTTGTAATCTGAAAAATAAAAAAACAGCAAGGTAGCAAGTAACAAAAGTGAGCACAAACGGTATTGCAATGGTTGAAAACAAGGCCTAGGGTTCATACTTTCACTAGTGCAATCTCTCAACAGTGCTAACATAATTGGATCATATAACAATCCCTCAACGTGCGATAAAGAATCACTCCAAAGTTCCTATTAGCGGAGAACATAAGAAAGAAATTGTTGTAGGGTACGAAACCACCTCAAAGTTATCCTTTCCGATCAATCTATTGAGCTGTTCCTATAAGTGTCACAAACAGTCCTAGAGTTCATACTAAAATAACACCATATGATACGCATCAACCAACTCTAATGTCACCTAGATACTCCAATGTCACCACAAGTATCCGTGAGTTGATTATTCGATATGCATCAAACAACTTCAAATTCATAATATTCAATCCACACAAAGAACTTCAAAGAGTACCCCAAAGTTTCTCATCAGAGAAAAGATAATGAAAACGTGTAATCAAGCCATATGCCTAGATCACCCCAAGGTCACGGGAATCCGTGAGTTGATCACCAAAACATACATCAAGTGAACCAATAGAATACCCCATTGTCACCATGGGTATCCACATGCAAGACATACATCAAGTGTTCTCAAATCTGAAATATTCAATTCGACAATAACGAAACCTCAAAGGGAAAGACTCAATTCATCACAAGAAGATAGAGAGGGAAGAAACACCATATGATCCAACTATATTAACAAAGCTCGCGATACATCAAGATCGTGCCAAATCAAGAACACGAGAGAGAGATCAAACACATAGCTACTAGTACATACCCTCAGCCCCGAGGGTGAACTACTCCCTCCTCGTCATGGAGACCGCCGGGATGATGAAGATGGTCTCCGGTGATGATTTACCCCTCCGGCAGGGTGCCGGAACAGGGCTCCAGATGGTATTTCTTCGGTATAGAGGCTTGCGGCGGCGGCGGCGAAGTTCTAGGTTTATTTCTGGGGGTTTCTCTATTTATAGGATTTTTCAGCGTTGGAATCACGCAAAACAGAGCTACGAGGGCCCCACAAGGCAGCACGACGCGACCCCCCAGGCCGTGCCGTGGTGCCTTGTGAGCACCTCGTGAGGCTTCTGGTCCTTCCACAAAGCTTCGGGGGTCTCTTTTGGTCCAAAAAAAATTGTCAAAAAGTTTCGTCCAATTCCGAGAAATTTTGTTTCTGCACAAAAAAACAACAACACCACGGTAGTTCTGCTGAAAACAACGTCAGTCCGGGTTAGTTCTAATCAAATCATATCAAAACCATATAAAATTGTTATAAACATGGCATGAATACTTCATAAATTATAGATACGTTGGAGACGTATCAAGCTGCAGGAGGAACAATCATGGGAAAGTCCATAGAAGATGTCAAGAAGATACTAGATGATATGCATGAGAACCATGCCCAATGGCATGTTGAGAGAACCACCACCAAGAAGGTGAATGTCATAGAAGAAAATAGCTTAGAGTTGACAACCAAGCTAGAAGAACTTATCTCTTTGATGAAAGGTAAAGAAGAGGTAAATGTCAATGCCATCACTAATGAAGATACTTGTGATGTGAATTTTATTGCTCGTAATAGCTATAATCCCAATTGGAAAATAATGGTTATGCTCCTAAACTTCCTTATCCTAATAATGGAGGAGCATCCAATAATTTTAATGGAGCTAATGGTAGCAATAGAAATACTCTTGAAGAAACTCTTAAAAGTTTTATTGCTAGCCAGATTGAGCAGAATGAAAACTTCAAGAATATTTTGAAGAATCATGATAACTTACTTGGCAATTGACTGGTAAGGTTGTTGGAATAACAAATGATGTGCAAATACTTGAAGCCAGATCCAAAAATATGGAGGCACAGGTGGGAAACATAGCAGAGAGCCAAACCTTGATTTTGGCCAAGTTTGCAGGTAAACTAGAGCCTAACCCGGTTGAAGAAGTTAAAATTGTGAGAAGCAATGAAGAGAAAGCTGAGGTACTTGACACAAGCCATGTGCCAGAGTACAATTATATCATTGCAGATTTTTTCAAGATGATATCCATGAAGTATCCACTACCGGAGGTAACTAATGATGAGGCATATAATATCTTTGTTGAACAAGTTGCAGCCAAGGTACGTGAACTTGATGATGAAAGAAAAAAGTTATTCCGTAAGTTACCAGCTAAGCAAGAAGATACTTTTGAACCTACTATAGAGTTTGAGATAGGACTTAATAAGTTTAGTGCTTTATGTGATCTGGGGGCAAGTGTTTCCACTATCCCCAAATCTGTTTATGATAGTCTCAATCTTGGTCCTTATGCTAATACTGAGATTATATTGAATATGGCTAACTCTACCTTTACTCAGGCAATAGGCATTAAGCATGGAGTTATTGTTCAAATAAATGATTGCCCTATCATGATTGATTTTGTTATAGTAGATATGCCTGAAGATCCAATTGCTCCTATAATTCTCGGTAGACCTTTTCTAAGGACCATCAAAGCTGTGATAAATGTGTTTGAGGGAAATGTTCATTTTGATTTACCATATGAAGATCCCTTTATAAGGCATTTCCCTAGGAAAAAGAAATTGAAGACCTACACAGGAGGTGGCATCATTTTGAATGCCAGAAGCTATGGTCTCGGTGTTCTAGCACCACCTTGATCACCACTACGGTCGAGCTATCCGACTGAAAACAAGCACTTCGTTGGAGGCAACCCACGCGAATAAAGTAGACATATAAGTTTTTGTTTTTGTTTTAATAAAAGAGTGATTGAAGTTCTATATGAAGAAGTGAGTTTGGAAGAGTTGTTCTAAGGAAGACCTAGTGTTGTGGTTTTGTCACGGCGGATGTCCTCGAGAAAGGAATTAGTCGTGAGGCCATCGTAGCTGCATGGAAGCTTGAACGGGGTTGGACAGGAAATAGAGACACAGGTTTACCCAGGTTCGGCCCCTCTCGATGGAGGAAAAATCCTACTCCTGCTTGATGGATATTGCTCTGGATCTCAATTACAAGGGTGCGGATTCGCTAACCTAGCTCTGGAGAGATTGCAACTTAGTCTTTTCGTCCCAGGGGCTCCCCTTTATGTACTAAGTCGAGTCCCTAGGGTTACAGAAGATTCTGGGTCATACTCTTAACCCGTATCCTATTCTAATTCTGTATCCATCTTGTTCTCTAAGCCATGCAGCTTCATCTTTCTGGGCCTCTCATAGAATCGGCCCACAGGGCTTGCGGAGAGCCGGCCTTCAGCCGGGTCTTACTTCAGGTATCAGGCCCATCTTGCATATCTTCATATCATCCCGCAAATGGGATGACCCTCTTTGCCTTAAGGCCAAGGGCCGGGTCATGCTTTTGCCGGGTCTCAACCTCAGGGAACATCCCCAACATTAGCCCCCAGTTTGACTTGGATTTATCCATGTTAAACTCCATCCTGAAAATAAGACAAAGGAAAATATGAAAAGTTGTGCCCTGACCCAGATTTTCCTTGAGCCAGTAATTTCTTCATCCCTTCAATTCCTGTCGTCTTTCCTTCTATCCAGCTTTTTGCCCGGGTCAAACATTTGCCGGGTCTTGCAACTTCTTCAAACTTAACAATCTCTGCCATTCCATCTCATGACACCACTCTATTTATTTTCGAAATGCTCGCATGACATCACAACGGATCTTTGAACATATATGCTAAATTACTTTAGGCGCAAAATTCAAGGCGCCCTTTAAGCAAAAAGTTACTGCGCCGCCCTGGGGTTTCACCCCGCCGCTTTGGGTACTGCTTCTCTTATAAATAGACCGAAGGGGGCTCCAGATCCATTTTTACTGCGCCCCCTCGAGCCCTTCTTCTTCCTCTCGCTCACAGTGCCCTGACACAGCCCTCGACCTCGTCGCCCCCGACCGCCGTGGAAAGAGCTTTACCAACGTCGTCACGAAGGACGACCGGAATCTGTCGCGACATCAACCTCGACACCAAAGCTTCGAACTCTTCCTCAAGTCTGTAAGCGCCCAAAATTTCCACCATTCCTGCTTTGAAGTTCGTCGGAGTTCATCCATAGTTCATCTAGGTAAATGACCGCAGTTGTTCCGTATATTTACCAGTCTTTGTATGCTAAAATCCAACCGCCGCCAATCTACCTTAGATTTGAACCCTTTCGCAATCAGGAGAGATCTCCTCCCATAGTGAATCTTGCGGTTGTTCGCCATAGCTAGGTCTTTTTACTTTTCCTTTATTAGCATTTTGTAGATCTATGTTGATATTCAATCTGTACAGTAGCTGTTTATGACTGCCTTGACCCGGTATTTGCTCTTGCTTTCCCGGGTGCTTCATCACTTGGCCACATTATACTAAGTCCCTGTTATACCGCCGGCTCTTAAGCCTCAAACCACTACTTCTATAAATTCTTAGTTCCGGCAATTCCATCTTCGTAGCACAAGCAAGTTATATTCTTAGCCAATTTAACTGGGTCATCCTTAACCCATAACTGCCACTACTTTATTAATTTTAACCCGGCAATACCACCGTAACACCTCATCCGGTTCACTCCTTCAATGATACCCTGCCGACTCTCAGCCATAGCTTGCAATTTCAACTCTGTATTTATAAACCGGATTATAATCGACTTGTAAATCATTTTCCTTATTTCCAGTAACCAATGGCTCCCAAAGTATGCAAGGCTGCCAATTGGTCCAAATCCTGCCTGTCCAATCTAATGCTTGAAGATCTGGTAACCACTGGGTTAGTTCCTGCAAAAGATCAAATCAATTGGCGTGCTCCGGAAGAAGAGACTCGGCCAGCTCCCGGCCCAAATGAAGTGGTGGTCTTTGGAGATCATTTGGACAGGGGCTTTCGGCCGCCGGGTTCCAACTTTTTCCGTTATGTCATGCACCACTTTGGCATCAGGCCTCAAGATCTTGGACCCAACTCAGTCCTTAACCTGAGTAATTTCCAGACTTTCTGTGAAATATACCTCCAAATTGAACCAACAGTCAGCTTATTTCAAGAATTCTTCTAGTGCAACCGCCAAACGGAATGCAAGAATGGCTCCAGCCTAGAATGTGGCGGAGTCACCATACAACGGAGACAGAACTCATATTTCCCTGAGATGGCACTAGCGAGTCATTCGAAGAATTGGCATAGGACTTGGTTTTATTGCTAGGATACCTCTCCCAATGACGAGCATCGGCTGCCGGGTTACAGACAAGATCGTCTACCGGCTTCTATTCAATTTGACGCTCATGCCTCCCCTGAAGAGAGGGAAGCATTTCAACTCATTTACGCCAAGATCAGCGCCCTCATAGCTCATGGGCTGTCTGGGGTTGACTTAACCCGGACATGGATGGAATGGAGAATCCAGCCGCTGAGTCTAAGGAGGCGGCTTCTGCACTCCTACACATGCGAGATGAACGATGAGTTGCGTTTTAGCACTCAGAATTTATCCAAGACAGAATTGATCAAGGCCACCAAGAAGCTCCTTAGTGAGAAGAAAGAGAAGATTGCCCTTGTCGGCCTCGCTCCCTTTTACACCGGCAACCCGGCTCCAGCTGTGAGTCACCTTCCTTCACCTTCAATTTTGAGCAATTATTTTCTTTAACTAATAAGCCGACTCTTTGTTTTTAGGAGGGCTCTGAATGGTGGCAAGCGGGTTTGGAAGCCGCCACTCCTCCACAAGATGAAAATGAGGAATAAGAAGAAGAACTTGACGTAGAACTTGACTCTCTTGGCCGCTTTTTAACGAACTTGCTGACACCGACTTGTCTCAGGATCAGACCGAAACAAGCAGAGCCAGCGCCGCAGAGGTAACCTTGATTTCTTCAGACTCAGACTCAGAAACATTTGGTCAAAGAAAAATCCGGGTTGCAGTCCGAAAAGTTCCGTTTTCCCATCCATCTGCTCACTTGGACCGTCATTTATCTTTGAAGAAAATGCAGCATACTGCAAATCTGAAGAGGAAGACCCGGAGCAGCTCAGGCGACTTGTCAGAGGGCTTATCTCATGATAGATCTCGCCGGCCTCATCTTGACGTTCCAACAAGTCCTACGGCGATTCATCCTCAAGCCGGTTTATTTAAGCAACCAATGCCACGGGATGATTAAGCTTACTTGACTTCCCTGTCCTCCGATGAATCTTGTGCCACCTAACTGCTGGCTTTCACCATCAACAAAAGGTAAGAAATAATTTGTCTTGTATTATCAATCATGTTTTGTTCCACCCTTTGGAGCTATTAATATCTTTCCTTAATGCAGTGCCAAGGCTGTTATTAAGAAGAAAACTGGCGAGTCTTCTGGCCCTGCAGCAGAGACTGAAGCAAACCCATCTCATGACTTGGAGATGGATAATACTGAACTTCAAAACAATCAGGCGGGTCAAGACGAGCTGCCATTCCAGGATAATCAGGCGGGTCAAAACGAGCCACCCATCCAAGACAACTCGCCAAGCCCTATTCGAGCTTCCATTCTTGTGGTAGAAGAAAAAGAAACGGTCCCATCAGAGCAGCCAACAAGCCAAGCCCAGGATGATATGGTTGTCACTGGTGAGACCCACAACACTCCTTCGAAGCCCTCCAATGTCTTAGCTAAAATTTTGGCAAAAGACGAGTCGCCAAAAAATAAGGGCAGGGCCAGTCTTGAATTCTCGTCTTTTGAAGATCAAGACGTGGAAGTTTTGCACCAAATTTTCCTAACCCGGCTGTCTGAGAGCCGGGAAACTGAAGCAGCTATATTCAATAGCTTGAGAAGGAAATATGAGGTAATTTACTTGAACTGGATTGTGAACCATTTGAAGCTTTAACATTTCTGACCCGCCTTGTATTGTAACATAACTTTAGTCACACTATAGCCCCCAAGAGCCGGGCCACTATACAATAGTGGGTTGGGTCTTATATATGTGCAGGATCTTACCTTAAAGCAATTGGTAGCCCCCAAGGGCCGTCTCATCATCATGTGATGGACCGGGTCTTTGTAGTAGATGTGTTAGTCAAAAATGTCAATGCATTAGCCCCAAGTGCCATGTGGAATGCTTGCAACTGCATGGAACTTGTATATAATATAAGTAGAAAACTGGCTAATGTAGCCCCCAAGTGCCGGGTCGATCGCCCGCGATGGCTCGGGACTACCAAACTATGACTTTTAACTTTAAACTGATATGCATGATATGCTAAACCAGGCTGAGTCACGGGCAGCCGGCTTGTAGAGAGATCTTAAGGCCGAAAAGAAGCTACACGAGAAGGCAGAAAGTCTATCATCAGATTTTCACAAGTCATCGCTAAATGTGACTGATACCCTGGAGAAAACCAAGGCGGCATTTGAAGAAGAAAAAGCCGCCTTATTGAAGCGGGCAGAAGAGGCCGAGTGAAAGCTCAAGCCGGTGACTCAGGAGCTATCCACTCTGAAGGGCCACATAACAGACATGTGCAATGCTATCTTTGGTAAGCATAAAACTTTGCAAGTCACCAAATGTGCCGGCTTAATATTTGGAGCCGGATTACTGATACTTTCTGATATGTATTTGCAGGCAGAAGGAATCATAACTTGGTTGAACTTCTTCTTGTCAAGCTGAAGGCTGTATACAAGTTTCTGGAACAGTTGTATGTGGGTGGTGCCTACTGCATTATGGCAGTCAAGAACACTAAGGCACCACCACACTATATCATGGATATGCTAAAGGAACTTTCCACCATGCCGCAATGGATCCAGGAACTAAAGAGACCAGGAAGCCGCCAAGGGGCTCTGTATGCACTAGCCCGGGCAAAGGCATATCTGCCAGAAATGGAGTCGGCTCTATTATCTGAAGGGTTTCTAGAATTCAACGCCGATGGGACTTCATTCACAAATGAAGACTATGTGCGTTGTGTGAAGGAGACCCGGATTTCAGCCACCAAGATTGCAGATGAACTGGACTTGGTGAAATATCAAGCCAACTATTCCGAAGACGGAAAACGCATGAGCCTTCCTGATCCAAAGCCTATCGAGCTTATGCCCCCTCGCCGTAAGCAACATTTTGCTCCTGAAGTCAATCCAACCACTGTGATGAAATCAGACTCAGTGTTTGAAGCTTTGCGTTCTATTCAGTAGGTAGCAGACGAGTCGCCAGCTCAAGAAGTAGAGGCAGCGGCCCCTGACGATCATGATGAGCTGGCAAATGTTCACCCGTCAACTTCTGGTGCAAACATCGACCCGGAAGGCCCCACTATCGGCTCTCAGCCTTGAACTCCTTTAAAATCTTGATGAAAATATGCCCAAATACGGCTCTGTAATAGGTTAGGGATAAAACTTTATCTGCTGGTGTCGGTGCCATCGTGCACTTATTGCTTTGTCTGTAAAACCTTGGTTGCTGCAATGAATGACAAGTTCTCTTTTGTGTTGAAAACCAAGTGTAAATCTTGCTTTGAAGGACTAGGTAGACAACCCGACTGTGTAAGCTAATCCAGCAGCTGCAATACAACCCGTCGTTGCTATTAGAACACACATCTGGAGCAAGCTCTGAGACCCGGCCATAATGGCGACTTGCTGCATTAACTCAAGCACCATTGGTGTTTGACGATTTTAGCAGAAATTGTGGTTGCAGGGCAACCCGGCAAATCGTGCTGCCGATATGATATTATAAATAAAATAATGAAACTTGTGTCTGTAAAAATATGCAATATGTATCAACGCATATGCAAAGTATATAACAGAATAAGTATAATAAAAATAAAGCTGGCTTTTGAGGCACGACATAAAGACTGGCTTTCGAGGCTCGAGTCTGATTTGCTTCGGTGAAGCAGGCTTTTTGGCCTCTTTTGGTTTGTCCTAGCTCTCTGAAAGCCGGCTCTCACGTGACTTAACCAGTGTTTTAACTTTGATGAGTTTAGGGTCACCTCTGTGATTGACTCATCAGGCGTTCACCGGGTCACCTTTTCGGAGTAGCATCTTGCTAACAGGAAGGTATAACCAAGTATATAATGGCATATGCCGGGTTAAGAGGGATGTTAATAGCTAAACTCAATGAGTTGGAAGCCCCCAAGTAACCAATGATCAAAGAATAAAGACTCAACACACAATTTGAGGCGAAATGACAAACTCTCTGATCCAGAGATGCCGGCTTTATTTCATAGATCATAATATATATATACATGATGAAGGTATGTACAAAGATAGTGCCAAGTCCGTGACTTAGGTATAATATGGCCGAAGAGGTGCAATATTCCAGGGTCAGCTGCCCTCCTCCTCAAAGGTACGTGATTTATTTGCTTCACGTATATCAACAAGGTAATATGACCCGTTGTTGAGATTCTTGCTGATGACGAAGGGCCCTTCCCAAGGAGGCGAAAGCTTATGCATGTCTGTCTGGTCTTGTATTAGACGGAGCACTAAGTCACCCTCCTGAAAGGTACGGTTACAAACTCTATGGCTGTGATAGCGACATAGGTCTTGTTGATATATCGCAGATCTGGACGCGGCAAGTTCGCATTTTTCTTCCAGAGCATCAAGAGCATCTTGGCGAGCTTGTTCATTATCAGCTTCCACATAAGCTGTAACTCTAGGAGAGTCGTGACGAATATTGCTTGGAAGCACTGGTTCTGCACCATAGACCAGGAAGAATGGCATGTAGCCTGTTGACCTGTTAGGAGTAGTCCGTATGCTCCCAAGTACTGCAGGTAATTCTTCCTCCCAGTATCCCGGGGTTCGCTCAAGAGGCACCATAAGCCTGGGCTTAATCCCGCATAACAACTATTGATTAGCTCGCTCTGCCTGTCCATTAGACTGAGGATGTACCACTGATGCTAAGTCAAGTCGGATATGTTCTCGCCGACAAAATTGCTTCATAGCTCCCTTGGACAGATTGGTACCATTATCAGTGATAATGCTATGTGGATAACCGTAACGGTAAATCAACTTTTTCAGGAACTTGACAGCTGTAGCAACGTCACAACGACTAACCGGCTCAGCTTCAAGCCACTTGGTAAACTTGTCAACTGCAACCAATAAGTGAGTGTTTATTCTTGGATCGTTTGAAAGGTCCAACCATATCAAGGCCCCAGACTGCAAAAGACCAAGTAATTGGGATCATCCGCAACTCTTGAGCCGGCACATGTGCTTGACGAGCTAATTTCTGGAAGCCATCACACTTGCGAACAATTTCCTCTGCATTTGCGTGAGCTGTAAGCCAGTAGAAATCGTGCCGGAAAGCCTTTGCGACCAGAGACCGTGAGCCGGCATGATGTCCACAATCGCCTGAATGTATCTCATTAAGGATCTCTTGGCCCTCCTTAGGGGAAACACATCGTTGAAAAACGCCTGTGACACTTCGTCTGTGTAACTCGCCATTGACGATGGTCATGGATTTGGACCTCCTGATGATCTGCCGGGCGATGATTTCCTCTGTTGGGAGCTCGCCATGCCTAAGATTCGCTAGGTAAGGTACTGTCCAATCTGGTATAGCATGAATAGCGGCCACCAATGCTGCTTCTGGATCAGGAATAGAAAGGTCCTCCTCCGTCGGCAATTTGACCGATGGGTTGTGTAGAACGTCCAGGAAAACATTGGGTGGAACAGGCTTGCGCTGAGACCCCAAGCGAGACAATGCATCTGCTGCCTCGTTAAGTCGGTGATCAATATGATCAACCTGGTATCCCTTGAAGTGTCCAGCAATATTGGTGATAGCATGCCTGTAAGCCGCCATGAGGGGATCCTTAGAATCCCAAGTACCAGAGACCTGTTGAGCCACGAAATCTGAGTCGCCCAAACATCTGACCCGGCTTAAGTTCATCTCCTTAGCCATACGGAGACCATGAAGCAAGGCCTCATATTCAGCTGCATTGTTAGTACAGGGAAACCTAAGCCTCAAAACATAACAAAACTTATCACCTCGCGGGGAAGTTATCACAACTCTAGCCCCCGAGTCCTCCAATTACCTGGATCTGCCAAAGTGTATTGACCTGTATGTAGTATCCGGCTTCTCCTCCGGAGCCTGCAACTTAGTCAAGTCATTGATGAAGTCCACCAAAGCTTGAGATTTGATGGCAGTCCGTGGCACATATTTGAGATGATGCGGCCCAAGTTCAATGGCCCACTTTCCAACCCGGCTAGTTGCCTCCCTGTTCTGGATTATGTCCCCAAGAGTTGCTGAACTGACAACATTAATTGGGTGCTCATGAAAATAATGTTTCAATTTGTGACTTGCCATGAACACGCCATAGACCAGCTTTTGCCAATGCAGATATCGCTGCTTGGACTCTGTTAAAAGTTCACTGACATAATACACTGGCCACTGGACTGGGTACTCCTTGCCTTCCTCCTTGTGTTCCACGACAACTGCAACACTGACGGCTTTGCCGTTGGCGGCAATGTATAGCAGCATCGGCTCCTTCTCCTGAGGAGCAACAAGGATAGGTGGCTCAGACAACTGCTTCTTGAGGGACTCAAAGGCTTGATCTGCAACATCACTCCAAGTGAAATTATCCGATTTTTTGAGTAACTAGTAGAGAGGAATAGCTTTCTCCCCAAGCCGGCTTATAAACCGGCTCAAAGCCGCCATACGCCCTGCCAGATTCTGGACAGCATTAACGTTGGCCAGTGATACGTCTCCAACGTATCTATAATTTTTTATTGTTCCATCTTGTTATATTATCAATCTTGGATGTTTTTATATACATTTACAGCAATTATATATCATTTTTGGAGACTAACCTATTAACTTAGTGCCAAGTGCCAGCTGCTGTTTTCTGCCCTGTTTTTGTTTTACACAAAATCAATACCAAACGAAGTCCAAATGTCACGAAACATTTTGGAGATTTTTTTCTGGACAAGATAAACACTAGAAGCTTTGGGAGAAGACCAGACACCAGAGGAGGTGGCCACGAGCCACCAGGGCGCGCCTGGGGGGGGCAGGCGCGCTCTGGTGCCTTGTGAGCCCACCCCAGCTCCGTTTGACCTAATTCCACCACTATAAATTCAGGAAAAATCAGAAACTCTCAGGAGAGTCCACGAAATACTTTTTCCGCCACCGCAAGTTTCTGTTCTCGAGAGATCCCATCTGGAGGACTTCTCCGGTACTCTGCCGGAGGGGGAATCGATCACGGAGGGGCTCTACATCAACCTTGCTGTCCTTTCGATGATGCGTGAGTAGTTTACCACAGACCTTTGGGTCCATAGACAGTAGCTAGATGGCTTCTTCTCTCTTTTTGATCTTCAATACAATGTTCTCCTTGATGTTCTTGGAGTTCTATCCGATGTAATCACTTTTTGTAGTGTGTTTGTTGGGATCCGATGAATTGTGAGTTTATGATCAGATTATCCATGAAATTATTTGAGTCTTCTCTGATCTCTTTTATGCATGATTATTATAGCTTCATATTTCTTCTTCGATCTATTGATTTGGTTTGGCCAACTAGATTGATTTATCTTGCCATGGGAAGAGGTGCTTTGTAATGGGTTCGATCTTGCGGTGCTCAATCCCAGTGACAGAAAAGGACATGACACGTATGTATCGTTGCTATTAAGGGTAAAAAGATGGGGTTTATTCATGCGTGAGTTTATCTTGTCTACATCATGTCATCGTTCTTAAGGCGTTACTCCGTTCTTTATGGACTTAATACACTAGATGCATGCTGGATAGCGGTCGATGTGTGGAGTAATAGTAGTAGATGTAGGCAGGAGTCGGTCTACTTGTCTCAGATGTGATGCCTATATACATGATCACTGCCTTGGATATCGTCATGATTATTTGCTTTTCTATCAATTGCCCAACAGTAATTTATCTACCCACCGTATGCTATTTTCTTGAGAGAAGCCTCTAGTGAAAACCATGGCCCCTAGGTCTATCTGAATCATATTACTAAAACCCTAAAAATATTGCTGCTATTTTATTTTATTTATTTTATTTTGTATTTTTGTTTCAATCTATCTATCTATCACATACAATTTAATCTTGCAATTGACCGCCGAGGGATTGACAACCCCTCGTTTGCGTTGGGTGCAAGGATTTGTTGTTTGTGTGCAGGTGCTGCTAACGAGGTGTTGTGTGATTCTCCTACTAGTTCGATAACCTTGGTTTCATAACTGAGGGAAATACTTATCTCTACTATGCTGCATCATCCCTTCCTCTTCGGGGAAAATACCAACGCAAGCTACAAGTAGCAGGAAGAATTTCTGGAGCCGTTGCCGGGGAGACATCATCAACATCTATCAAGTACCTTTGCATAAACTCTCATCTCCTTGCATTTATTTTATTTGCCATTTGCCTCTCGTTTTCATCTCCCCCACTTCTAAAAAGTTTTTACAAAAATACAAAAATATTTTCCATTTGCCTTTTTGCTTGTTTGCTATCTTTGCTTGTGTTGCCATGAGCCTTCTATTTGCTTGCATCTTCGCTTGCTAAAAATCTATTGATATGGATCCTCATCCACTTGCTAATATTTTCAAAAGACCCAATCATGATGAATCAATTGCTAGTGAGTTGAGTGCACTTGATTCCCTCTATGAAGTTTTGCTTGAAAATCATGAATCTGAAATTTGTGATGAAGTGCTGAAAGAAGAAATTTATAAAGTGATTCATGATAGCTCCTTCAATGAAAAGCATGATTGCAATGATGTTATTATAAATTCTATTAGTGTAAATTGTGGTAATGATATGCAAAACCACAAGCTTGGGGATCATAATTTTGTCATGTCCACCACTTATTGCAATGATCATGATTGGGGTGATAATGTTTTTTATGATCTTGAAAATTTATTTAAGCATCATGATGAATATGATATTGATAATAATGTTTGCAACACTATTAAAAGTGGGTTTGGAAGAGCGTCGACTTTAGGTAATAATGATCCCACTACTTTGGAGAATTATCAATCTTATGAAATTTTTGATAAAAGTGGGTTTGGAGAGGTCGTAACTTTCGTTGATGATAATCCCACTATTTTGGAAGATAATAAATTTTGTATGCATGTGGATCATGATGAGAATATTTTATATGATAGCTATATTGTTGAATTTGATTATGATCCTACATATAATTATTATGAGAGAGGAAAATATGGTTGTAGAAATATTCATGTTACTAAATTACCTCTCGTTATGTTGAAATCATCAATGTTTTATTCTTCTCCTATGCATATGCTAGAAATTGCTTGCCTTGATAATTTGTTTGCTTATAAAACGCTTATGCATAGGAAGTATGTCAGACTTAAATATGTTTTTCACATGCTACATGATGCTCTCTTTGTGTTTCAATTATTATCTTTCATGTGAGCATCATTGAAATCTCAAACCTATCTTAATGGCTATAAAGAAAGAGCTTGTTGGGAGGCAACCCAATGAATAAAATAAAGTTTTATCCTTTTGTTTATGTTATTGTGTGTTTTCACAATTATGCTACTGGTATGATTGTTTTTTTGTGTTTTTAATTAGTGTTTGTGCCAAGTAAAGCCTTTAGGATGATTTGGAAGATAGTATAATTGATGCTGTTTGGAAAACAGAAAGTTGCATCCAGTGTCCGAATTTTGTTTCTGTACTGGAGCGTCAGAAAAATCTGAAATTTTTACACAGTATTGGTATATGAATTTCCCACGTTTTCCTAGGTTTTCAGAATTTTTGGAGTTACAGAAGTATGGATTTTAAATAGATTGCTACAGACTGTTCTGTTTTTGACAGATTCTGTTTTTGATGCACTACTTGCTTGTTTTGATGAATCTATGGATTGTATCGGGGCGTATAAGCCATGGTGAATTTAGAGTGCAGTAGGTATAATGCAAAAATAAAATATGAATGGGTTTGCAACAATACTTAAAGTAGTGATTTATTTTGTTATGCTAACGGATCTCACGAAGGTTTTGTTGAGTTTTGTGTGATTGAAGTTTTCAAGTTTTGGGTGAGATCATGATGGATGAAGGAATAAGGAGTAGCAAAAGCCTAAGCTTGGGGATGCCCGAGGCACCCCAAGGTAATATTCAAGGAAGACTCAAGCATCTAAGCTTGGGGATGCCCCGGAAGGCATCCCCTCTTTCTTCTACCAACCATCGGTAATTTTACTTGGAGCTATATTTTTATTCGTTATGATATGAGTTTTGCTTGGAGCGTCTTGTATTATATGAGTCTTTGCCTTGTTTGCTTTTTAGTTTGTCTCAATCATCTTTGCTGAACACACCTATTTTGAGAGAGCCACACGTTCATCATCATTTGTTAAAATACTCTATGTGCTTCACTTAAATTTTTGAGCTAGGCAGTTGTTCTAGTGCTTCACTTAAATCTTTTTTAGCACAGCGGTGGCTATATTTTGAAGAAATAAACTCTCATGATTCACTTATATTATTTTGAGAGTTGATAAGATTAAAATTTTGAAGAAATGAACTCTCATGCTTCACTTATATTATTTTGAGGGTTGATTAAAATTTTGAAGAAATGAATTCTCATGCTTCACTTATATTATTTTGAGAATTGATAAGATTGAAATTTTGAAGAAATATTTGCACTCTCATGCTTCACTTAAATCTTTTTGAGAGTTGATAATAGTAACGGTAATTTGCACAAGATATGAATTTGGTCCCAAAGTGATGAATATTCAAGAGGGATATAATAAAAACTTTCATATAGATCATTGGATATGATAAGTGTGATTCCTTGCAATAGTTTTGCGATATGGAAATGATAATATGTGAGTCATGTTAGTGAGTAATTGTGATTTAGTAAGAATGTTAGTGTTAAGGTTTGTGATTCCCTATGCATGCACATCAAGTCAATAGTTATGCAAAGAAATTATATCCTACTTATGGTGCATTATTCGGTGTTAGTTATGTTTAATGCATGTTTATGACTGTTTTCGTTTTTTTTGGTTGGTTGCTTCTCAATCTATTTGCTAGCCTTCATTTGTACTAAGCGAAAATACTGCTTGTGCATCCAAAATCCTTAAACCCAAGTTGTGCCAAATGAGTCCACTATATCTACCTATATGCGGTATTTCAATGCCGTTCCAAGTAAATTTGCGTGTGCCAACTCTAATTTTCAAAATAATTTTTCCGTTTTGTGTGCCCGTACCGCTCATGAAGCGGCAGGGGGTGGCCATTATTTTCCATGCTAGGTGTGTTATTCTCACGATGAGTGTTTATTCACTTGTCATTGCGCGAGAGAATGGTTGGTAATAGGGATGCCCAGTCCCACAATGAAATCAAAAATTAATAACAACAAAATTCCTTGGAAAGTGTTGGTATGGAGGGCACCCGTGGATATGGCTAGCCATGGATTGTGAAAGAATGGTGGAAAGGAAATGAACTTTACTTTCTGTTTGGGAACCACCTATGATGTGTCTAGCATGGAAAATAATGGGAATTCTCGGTCGTTTTCGTTGACAGGAAAAGCATGCCTCTCAAAATATTTTATCTCTTTAATTTCAGCCTTGAGCTCTGGCACATTTGACAAATCTCTGCTTCCCTCTGCGAAGGGCCTATCTATTTACTTTTATGCAATTTTTATTTTATTTGAGTCTCCATCTTCTCTTACAAAAGCACCAACTAGAGAGCACTATTGTCATACTTGTGCATTGGATGAAGCTAATGTTTGAGTGTGTTTCATGAATGGATCAATGATTGAGCATAATGGGCTAGGGATAACTTTATTTAGCATTGATATTTTGAAAGACATGGTTGCTTGTTAGCATGCTTGAGTATTTATATCTTCATGTCAAATTATAGACTATTGCTTTGAATCATTCAAGTCCAATGTCCATGCTATAAAAGAAGAGAATATATGATGAATATGATAGGCAGCATTCCACATCAAAAATTCTATTTTTATCAGCCAGCTTGGCCAGAGTCATGATGGCTTTAATTTTTTTTGGGATTGGCCTCAATTCCGCATTCACACACCAGGAAACCCAGTAATTTCCCTGCAGGAACACCAAACACACATTTTTCCAGGTTGAGCTTCATCTGGTAAACTCCCAGGTTGTCAAACGTCTCCTTGAGATCATCCAGCAAAGTCTCTTTCTTCAGGGACATGACCATGATATCATTGACGTATGCATGAACGTTACACCCAATCTGCTTGTGGAAACAGTTTTGGACACAGCGCTGATAAGTCGCTTGTGCACACTTCGGACCGAATGGCATGGACGTATAACAGAAAGCTCCAAAGGGTGTGATAAAAGCTGTCTTTTCCTGGTCTTCCTCCTTCATCTTGATCTGATGATAACTAGAGTAAGCATCCAGAAAACATAGACACTCGCAGCCAGCCGTAGCATCAATGATCTGGTCAATACGGGGCAGAGCAAAAGGATCACTGGGACAAGCCTTATTCAAGTCCGTGTAATCAACACACATCCACCAAGTGCCGTTTTTCTTCAGAACAAGCACTGTGTTAGCCAATCACTCTGGATGAAATACTTCAACGATGAACCCGGCAGCCAGGAGCCGAGCCACCTCTTCTCCAATGGCTTTGCGTCTCTCCTCGATAAAACGACGGAGGTCTTGCCATACAGGCTTAAACTTAGGATCCACATTAAGAGAGTGCTCAACGAGTTCTCTCGGTACACCATTCGAAGATGCCCTGATTCTCACGGATGAACTCGATGAGCGCGCTTTCCTATTTAGGATCCATATTCTCCCCAATGGTGAACTACTCGGAGGGATCACCAGGGGGGAAATCAACTTGCTTGGTATCTCGAGCCAACTTAAATTTGAGCAGAGGATCAGATTCTGTGGTCGGTTTCTTCAGAGAGGTCATGTCAGCCGGGTCAACATTGGCCTTGTAAAATTTTAATTCCTCAGCCGCACAAGCCGTCTCAGCATAAGCGGCATCTCCCTCCTCACACTCGAGGGCGATTTTCCTATTTCCATCAACAGTGATAGTGCCACCTGGTCCAGGCATCTTTAACTTCAGATAAACATAACATGGACGTGCCATGAACCATGCATAAGCCGGCCTCCCAAAGAGAGCGTGATATGGACTCTTAAGCTTGACCACCTCAAACGACAAGAACTCCGAGCGGTAATTGTACTCAGTGCCAAAAGCAACTTCCAAAGAAATCCTGCCAATAGGATAAGCCGACTTGTCAGGGACAATGCCATGAAAGACTGTAGTGGAAGGGGTGAGCTGCTTCTCTGACAGGTTCATCCGCCTGAAAGTATCATAATAAAGGATATTGATGCTGCTTCCCCCGTCCATGAGTACCTTTATCAAGGTATAGCAGTTGACTTGTGGAGCCACCACCAACGCAAGACCCCCTGGATTTTCAATCCGTGGAGGGTGGTCGTCTCGACTCCAAGTCACCGGTTGCTCTGACCAATTGAGGAAATAAGAGACTGCCGACTCGACTGTATTGACAGCTCGCCTCTGAAGCTTGTGGTCACGCTTACATGTACTGGTGGTGAAAACATGATACTGGCCACTATTCAATTGCTTAGGATTGCTCTGAAATCCAGACTGACCTCCCTGATTCTGGTTTCCTTGGTTATTGCGCTGATTGTTGCCTCCACCATTACCAGCCCCCTGAAACCCAGAATTTTGACCGCCGTTCCTTTGGAACCCGGGGCCTGCAAAGTGCCCCTGTGAGCCGGCTCCCTGGAGGCCGCCCCCAGAATTGCCGGGTCCAGTATTACCTAGATGTCCACTCGGACCTCCACCATTGTGATGATTCTGAAAGATTCTCTTTGAAAATTCCAGCATAATAAAGTTCTCCCACGAATGACTGGCTGGCTTACCATTAAAACTATGCTTGGGACACAGACTCCTTAAGAGCTTCCTCGAAGCTACGAGGGTGATTGCTAGAGAAGGGCTTCCTAGAGCCATTATTCTGGTGCTGATTTGGAGGACCAGTGTTGGTGTTGGCAATGAAATCAGAACCTCCTTCAGGATTCTTACGTTTGTGACCGTTGTTGTTATTTCTATTGCCATTATGCTGCTGATGGCCCTTGCCACCATTCTTCTTGCCCTTGCCAGACTTCTCATCATCAGAAGTTGGATCCTTTGTACTATCAGACTCGGCATACCGAGTTAGAACATCCATGAGATCACCCATGTCTTTGACCTTCCTCTTGAGACGCCCCAATTTCTGGACCAAAGGCTGGAACTTACAATTTCTTTCCAGGACAAGGACCGCCTACTGAGTTGTGATGCTATCCGAAGAGTGGATGACTTCTGCGATCCGGCGAGACCAATGATGTGCTGACTCATCATCTCGCTGAACACAGTGTTCGAGATCAACGATTGTAGTTGGACGCTTGCAAGTTCCCTGGAAATTCTTGATGAAGCGCTCCTTCAACTCCTGCCAGGTGTTAATGGAATTTGGAGGCAAAATTTTCAACCAAGTGCGTGTTGGACCCTCCAACATTAGAGGTAAGTACCATGCACAGACAGCATCACTGGCCTCCATCATATCCATACCGAGCTCATAGCTTTCGATCCACTCTGCCGGCTCCAGATCAGCTGTATAATTAGGAACCTTGCGAGGACCCTTAAAGTCCGGGGGCATACGTGCGTCCCGCAGCGCCGGGACCAAACATGGAGTTCTGATAGTCCGACCTGTGATGCCACTGGCGCGGACAGCTGGTTGGGTTGAGGCGGGTGGGGGTTGCGCAATAGGCTGCCCATATGCGGCACCTGTGTTTCCTGCCTCTAACCTTCGTAAAGTGCGAGCGGCATCAACGATCGCCTACGCGTCTGGGATTTCCGGCTGCGGCTGATTTAGAGGCGGCTGTTGAGCCCTTCTATGTTGCGCACTACTGGATACTTCTAGGGACTCGGCATGTCGGCTCATACTGTGGCTTGGATGTGGGGTAGAGTGCAGCCGGTGTTGGTTATGAGAGTAATTTGCTTGCTGTGTTACTGCTGTCTTCAGCATCTCAATAGCATTTCTGGCCTCAATCTGAACTGGACTGTTACCCTCAATTGGAATTGCTGCTAAGTTATGGATCGCCGCAAGTAAATTGTCAACCGGGTTAGAATAATGTCCAACCGGCGTCTGAAACCGGCGAGGTGGCAACAGTTGTTGCTGCTGAATCGGCGGCTGCTGCTGAACCGGCGGTTGTTGCTGAATAGGCGGAGGTTGCTAAGGCGACGGTGGTTGCTGAGCCGGTTGTTGCAATGGGGGCCCATCCGGGGATACCACACCATCCCCCGGGTTCACCGGAGCAAGCGGATCACGCGGCGTGCAAAACAGCTGAGTTGGCACAATATGGGCTGGAAGCCGGATCTGATGTCACCTCTGGTGAACGACGTCAGACTCGCTCTGGAGGCAGCTTAGGTAGAGAGCCTCCACCTCTAGGTGCTGTGTTTCCTCAGTGATGCGAGCCTGCGTCTCCGCCATGCGGGTATTTTCTGCATTGATATCCTCCTGGATCTTGGTTAACTGCTCGTGACACTTTGTAATCTCTGCGTTGCATGCTTCAGCATTCTCAACAGTCACTGGCTCTGCCAAAAGAGCTCCGAGGGTGGCCATCATCTCGGAGAGCGCCTGTGCCCCGGTCTTCTGAGAGCCGGCGGCACCTGAGCCGGCCGCTCCCGAGCCAGCGTTGGTAAGATTCTGTCCTGTCGCTGGATCCGCCGGGTTGTGGGGCTGATTCTGGGTTCCAGCCATGTAGACCGCAGCAAAGTGAGCCGGCTCGTGGGACTCCAAAAAAACTTCATCATCGGAGTGACCTCCCAACTTGCCATCAAACAGGGGACAGATTGACTCAGTCTCCCCCATCGACGACTCGCCATCAGAGTAACCGAGCGTGTCATCACCAGACATTGAATTTCCTGACAGGGCCACCCCCTGGGTGAAGCCCACAAAGGCATGCCTCCGGCCGGCTCTTGGCGGGCCGGGTCTCGCCTAGTAGGGACTGGCGCGGCGGGCTGACTCGGTGTTGGTGATGACATCCAACCCGGCGGCTGACTCGCCGATGATGCCGATGAAGACATGGATCTTGCTGAAGGGGACCCGGTACCCATACTTGATTGAGTTGGCCTCGGGGACCCAGCCAGAATTGTCGATGTAGAGCTTGCCACGGTGACTCTTGGTCATCTGACCGATCAGGTATCCCTCGATCCCTGAAGGAGCTCCTAGCAAGAACTCAACTCCATCGTGCGCTGGCCCCACGGTGGGCGCCAACTATCGTGGTTTTGTCACGGCAGATGTCCTCGAGAAAGGACTTAGTCATGAGGCCACCGCAGTTGCGTGGAAGCTTGAACGGGGTTGGAAGGGAAAGAGAGATACAGGTTTACCCAGGTTCGGCCCCTCTCGGTGGAGGTAAAAGCCTACTCCTGCTTGATTGATATTGCTCTGGATCTCGATTACAAGGGTGCGGATTTGCTAACCTAGCTCTCGAGATATTGCAACTTAGTCTTTTCGTCCCAGGGGCTCCCCTTTATATAATAGGTCGAGTCCCTAGGGTTACAGAAGATTCCGGGTCATACTCTTAACCCGTATCCTATTCTAATTCTTTATCCAGCTTGTTCTCTAAGCCATGCGGCTTCATCTTTCTGGGCCGATTCTAGGCTTGCGGAGAGCCGGCCTTCAGCCGGGTCTTACTTCAGGTATCAGGCCCATCTTTCTTATCTTCATATCAGCCCGTAAATGGGATGACCCTCTTTGCCTTAAGGCCAAGGGCCGGGTCATGCTTTTGTCGGGTCTCAACCTCAGGGAACATCCCCAACACCTAGCCTTGTGCAAGATGATTTATATGCTAGATTGATGTTTGAATGCCTGGAAATATGTCTATGTATTGTCTTGGAACTAACCCTGCAAGAGAGCAAAGAAAAAGAAAAGTTTCGCAAGAAACATATCGAAAGACGGCGTTCAAAACGACCCCTAGCGGTCATATGAGCGGTCGCATGACCTGCTGGAGGTTCCAGCGCAAAACAACCAGAGGCAGCAGGAGAAAAGATGGTGTTTCAAACAGGCATGAGCGCCCGTTTGAATGGTCATTTGATTCTTTTGCAGAAAACGAAGAAAATTCCAGAGCGTTTGACGGCGTTCCAAACGGCTGCATGCACCCGTTCGAGCAGTCATTTGACATCTTCGACCAAAAGCACAAAAAGAACAGAATGAACGACGGCGTTCAAAATGGACGCCGATGTCCGTTTCAGCGATCGTTTCATCTGCACGCAGGCAAAGGTGAGTTAAACTATGTTGAAAACGGCATTCCATACGGGCTCTCGCGCCCGTATGAGCGGTCGTTTTGCGCGCCGGCGGCTCCAATAAGCCCGAGGAAGGAGGTATTTCGCCCCATCTCTCTCTTTTCTTCTTCTTCTTCCTCCAAACCTCTGCAAACCCTAGCAAAACTTTGCCCGATCTCTCTACTCGTTCGTTTTCAGTTCGAATCCTTCCGTGTGATCAATCTGCGGTACGTTTCTCCTCCGATCCCCAATTTATTTTTCACGAATCCACGTTCTACATGCCTAGCGTTGCCATGTCTGGGATATGCATATTTTTGATTCAAACTTGAGTTTGGCATGGATTTGTTGATGTTTTTAGAGGAGTATGATGTTGTGAGTACCGTAGGATCATTATTGTTTCATTGTATTGGACTGAAAATTTGTTTTATAGATGTTTACATGGAGGTCTTCTCGCATACGCGGTGGTTCGAGTTCATCCACCGCACAACCGCAACAAGTTTTCACTCAGGGGATCGTCTTCACCGACCGTGGAGCAAGGAAGAAGTTCCAGAAGCTCACCACAAGGAAGATCAAAGCAACCAAATGGGCTTGTGCGAATAGTCTCGCCAAGCTAGGTATCACTCATGATTTTAATTTGCTTTGTCATAATGCCGGGTTGCATCATTTTGTTTATCATGGATGTGAGACTTATGAATGATTGACGCTTGACTTTCTTAGTACTCTCTCGCATAATGTTGGTTTAATGCCAAATGCATATGAGGAGGAGAGGATCACTTTCCGTCTCCTTGACCAAGACTTTAACATCACTTTTGTTGAGTGGTGTAACTACTTTGGCTTCCCCAATAATGATGATGATATTAGATATGTTTATGATTTCACTGACCCGCACCCAAGGCGATCCTTTCATCGGATGAGTCACGATGGCTCTAAGCAAAGAGCCAGTTGCATTGAAAGTCCTGCTATACGTCATTTCTACTATGTTATCACTAACTCGTTGCAGGCACGAGTAGAAGTTTATAAGGTGAATGATGAGAACATGCTAGTTCTAGGGAAAGCAGCAAACCTGGACGTCGGTTATTCGCCCAACCTAGGGGCAATACTTTTGCTACACCTCGCGCATCAAGCAAATCATGCAAAGGAGATATCGTGTGTGGAGGAGTGATCACCATGTTGGCCAACTCCCTTGGCCTTAACTACAATCATCTCCGCCCCGTTGTCGGTAACACCCTTATTAACATTCGTGTTCTTACTAGCGCTGGTATGATAGTAGTTCATAATGGCCGTCATTGTATCAAAATTCCTGGAGTGACGTACTTGTTACCCACACCTATGTCTAACCGTTTCTCCATCGAGAATGGACAATTACATTTGTTGCACAGGAAGGAGATGCAGCTTTTGACCAAGAAGGGCCAGAACCTGAACAAGTAGATGAAGAAGAACTCGCCATCGATGAAGAGGAGGGGCAGCCCCAGCAATACTACACCACCTACGCGGACCTCAACAACCTTCAGGGCTCTATCCATGATATGAGCAACCTCGCATCGTCTCTGAGAGGCACAACCACCAACATGAACATGAAATTCTCCAACTGGAGCTAGGAGTGGACTCCTGACCAACCGCCACAATGATCTCGCCGGTTTGGGCTTGCAAGAGCCTAAGCTTGGGGGAGGTTATCACCACTTCTACATCAAGAAGTGGCAGTATTTGAATAAGTTGTAATGAGGTTGTACTTAAGCTCGAGGATCTTCAAAACACTCGTGTTGGTTTGTTCCAACACTTTGCTTTTTTATTTGCTTTTGCTTTTTATTTTTTGCCTTTGCGATTTTTTGGTTGCAAGTTAGTTTTCAAAAACCCAAAAATCAAAAAAATAGAATAAGCTTTGCTTTGCTCTTGTTCTTCATTTAGCCCCTTGGAGTTTGTTTGCATTTTGTTTTCAGAGGAATTGATCTATGCCAGGACAACAAGGAATGCAAGAGTAAGGAAGAGAAGTGTGTAAATTCGCAACCGTGAAGGTATGTCCTACGACCCCCGTCTTTTGCACTTGGATAGTTAGAGTAGATGTATTAGTTGTATGTGTGATATGTGTAGATGGGAGTAAGTCTTGATAGTTGATACAAAGGTTTTGATCCAGTAGCTGAAATAATTTTGTAGCCTTTGTTTTCTTTAGTTTAGACAACTAAGACTTGCCGTGGGATAGTTTTTGAATGAAATGTTAACCAAGTATAACTTTGCACAAGAGAAAGTCTCTCAAGACTTGGAGTTGAGAAATTGTAGTGGAAGTGATGTTTAACATTCTCAACCCCATGTTGTTAATTTTAATAAACTTGATAGCACTTGTGGATTAAATTGACTAGAGGAACTTAGTTGAAAGGTGGCTGAGATTATGCCAAAAATCTGTGTTGTATATCTCAACATGATGTTACAGCCTCCGGCTGGTGCCATGACCTTTGCTACTATATACGCGTTTACGTGTGTAAATGTGGCTTCCTCACCCTTCTTGATGTTATGCTAGAATTGTATTGACCGGAGGAATACCTTGTGTGCTATCAAACGTCACTTCGTAATTGGGTGATCATAAAGGTGCTCTACATGTATCTCCGAAGGTGTCTGTTGGGTTGCATGGATCGAGACTAGGATTTGTCAGTCCGTGTGACAGAGAGATATCTCTGGGCCCTCTCGGTAATAAAACATCACAAGACGCTTCATGTAACTAATGAGTTTAGTCACGAGATCTTGTATTACAGAACGAGTAAAGAGACTTGCCGGTAACGAGATTGAACTAGGTATGGAGATACCGACGGTCGAATCTCGGGCAAGTAACATATCGCCGGACAATGGGAATTGCATACGGGATTAACTGAATCCTTGACATCGTGGTTCAACCGATAAAGATCTTCGTTGGATATGTGGGAATCAATATGGGCATCCAAGTCCTGCTATTGATTATTGATCGGAGAGGAGTCTCGGTCATGTCTGCATGTTCCCGAACCCGTAGGGTCGCACGCTTAACATTCGGTAGCGCTAGGGTAGTATTGAGACATTAATATGGTGAAGTTCGAAGGTTGTTCGGAGTCTCGGATGGGATCCGGGACATCATGAGGAGCTCCAGAATAGTCCGGAGGTAAAGATTTATATATGGGAAATCATATTTTGGGTTCCGGAAAAAGTTTGGTTTTTTTCGGTACTGTACCGGGAAGGTTCTAGAAGGTTCCGGAGTGGGGCCACCTGCATGGGGGTACCCTCATGAATGTGGTTAGTGGGGAAAGGCCCCACACCCCTGTTCTAGGCACACTAAGATCCCCCTTACAAGGAATAGGATCATATCACGAAGGGATAAGATCAAGATCCCTAAAAAGGGGGATAGCGATTGGTGGGGAAAGGAAAGGAGGGATTTCCTTCCTCCCCCCTTGACCAATGACCCTAGGGGCTTGGAGGGCAAGCCTCCAGCCCCCTCCATGCCTATATAAAGGTAGGGAGGCGTTGGGGGCAGCCACCCTTCAACCCTTGCCCGTCTCCCTCCCGTTACACCTCCTCCACCTCGCGCAGACGCTTGGCGAAGCCCTGCTGCAGTTCCGCTGCTGCCACCACCACCACGCCACCGTGTTGGTTCAGATCTCATCTACCTCCTCTCCCTCGCTTGCTGGATCAAGAAGGAGAGGACGCCATCGAGCTGAACGTGTGCTAATCTCGGAGGTGCCGTCCGTTCGGCACTAGATCGGATTGGATCGCGATTGGATCATGAAGAGTACGACTACATCAACCGCGTTACGACGCTAACGCTTTAGGTCTACAAGGGTATGTATACACACTCCCCTCTCGTTGCTATGCATCTCCTATATTAGATCTTGGGTGTTCGTAGGAAATTTTTGATTTTCATGCAACGTTCCCCATCAGTGGCATCATGAGCTAGGTCTATGCGTAGATGTATAAGCACGAGTAGAACACAAAGAAGTTGTGGGCGTTGGTGTTCAAATTGCTTACTTCCTTTGTCTTATTTGGATTCGGCGGTATTGTGGGATGAAGCGGCTCGGACCAACCTTACTTGTCCTCGCACAAGAGACCGGTTCCACTGACTGACAGGCAACTTGTATTGCATAAAAGTGGCTTTGCGGGTGTCTGTCTCTCCCACTTTAGTTGAATCTGATTTGACAACGGCGGTCCTTGTAGAAGGTTAAAAGGCAACTTGTATATCACCATTGTGGTTGTGCATAGATAAGAATGGTTCTTATAGTTTGCCCTAGCAACCACGTAAAAATTGCAACAACAAAGTAGAGAACGTCTAACTTGTTTTTGTAGAGCATGTTGTGATGTGGTATGGCCAAAATGTGATGTGATATATGTTGATGTATGAGATGATCATGTTTTGTAATAGGTTCACGGCTTGCATGTCGATGAGTACGGCAACCGACAGGAGCCATAGGGTTGTCTTTAATTTATTGTATGACCTGCGTGTGAATCATTAAACGCCATGTAATTGCTTTACTTTATCGCTATGAGTTAGAAATAGTCGTAGAAGCAATAGTTGGCAGAGATAACCACAGGACGGCACGATGATGGAGATCATGGTGCCATGCCGGTGATGATGGAGATCATGCCGGTGCATTGGAGATGGAGATCAAAAGCACAAAGATGATAATGGCCATATCATGTCACATATTGATTGCATGTGATGTTTATCTTATTATGCATCTTATTTTGCTTAGGACGACGGTAGCATTATAAGAAGATCCCTTCACTTAATTTCAAGATAAAAGGTGTTCTCCCTAAGTATGCACCGTTGCAAAAGTTTGTCGTTTCAAAGCACCTCGTGATGATCGGGTGTGATAGACTCTACGTTCGCATACAACGGGTGTAAGCCATTTTTACACATGCGGAATACTTGGGTTAAACTTGATGAGCCTAGCATGTACAGACATGGTCTCAGAACACAGAGGACCGAAAGGTCGAACATGAGTCATATAGTAGATATGATCAACATGGAGATGTTCACCATTGATGACTGCCCCATCTCACGTGATGATCGGACATGGGTTAGTTGATTTGGATCATGTATCACTTAGACAACTTGAGGGATGTTGATTTAAGTGGGAGTTCACTAGTAATTTGATTAACTAAACCAATTATCATGAACATAGTCTTAAAGTCTTTGCAAATTTATGTTGTAGATCAATGGCTCGCGTTGTAGCTCCCCTGAATTTTAATGCGTTCCTAGAGAAAGCTAAGTTGAAAGATGATGGAAGCAACTATGCGGACTGGGTCCGTAATCTAAGGACTATCCTCACTGCTGCACAGAAGGCTTATGTCCTTGATGCACCGCTAGGTGTACCACCCGCTCTCGCAAACCTAAATGCTATGAACGTCTGGCAGACAAGGAATGATGACTACACGATAGTTCATTGCACCATGCTTTACGGCTTAGAACCGGGGCTCCAAAGACGTTTTGAGCACCACAGAGTATATGAGACGTTCCAGGAGATGAAATTGGTATTTCAGGCTCATGCCCGGGTTGAGAGGTATGACACCTCCGACAAGTTCTTTAGTTTCAAGATGGAGGAGAACAACTCCGTTAGTGAGCACGTACTCAAAATGTCTGGGTACTACAACCACTTGAATCAGTTGGGAGTTAATCTTCCTGATGAAGTAGCGATTGACAGAGTTCTCCAGTCACTGCCACCGAGCTACAAGGGCTTAGTGATGAACTATAATATGCAAGGTATGGAGAAAATGATCCCTGAGCTTTTCGCGATGCTTAAGGCCGCGGAGGTAGAAATCAAGAAGGAGCATCAAGTGTTGATGGTCAACAAGACCACTAGTTTCAAGAAAGCTAAGGGAAAGAAAGGGAATTTCAAGAAGAATGGCAAGCAAGTTGCCGCTCCCGTGAAGAAACCCAAGGTTGGACCCAAACCTGAGACTGAGTGTTTCTATTTCAAGGGAAAGGGTCATTGGAAGCGGAACTGCCCCAAGTACTTGGCAGATAAGAAGGCTGGCAACGTCAACAAAGGTATATTTGATATACATGTTATTGATGTGTACCTTACTAGTGTTTGTAGTAGCGCCTAGGTATTTGATACTGGTTCGGTTGCTAATATTTGTAACTCGAAACAGGAGCTGCGGAATAAACGGAGACTAGCTAAGGACGAGGTGATGATGCGCGTCGGAAATGGTTCCAAGGTTGATGTGATCGCCGTCGGCACGCTCCCTCTACGTTTACCTTCGGGATTAGTTTTGAACCTGAATAATTATTATTTGGTGCCTGCGTTAAGCATGAACATTATATCTGGATCTTGTTTATTGTAAGACAGTTATTCATTTAAGTCAGAGAATAATGGTTGTTCTAATTATATGAGTAATATCTTTATGGCCATGCACCCCTTGGTGAATGGTTTATTCTTGTTAAATCTCGATCGTAGTGATACACATGTTCATAATATTGATGCCAAAAGATGCAAAGTTAATAATGATAGTACCACATAGTTGTGGCACTGTCGCTTAGGTCATATTGGTGTAAAGCGCATGAAGAAACTCCATGCTGATGGACTTTCGAAATCACTTTGATTATGAATCATTTGAAACATGTGAACCATGCCTCATGGGCAAGATGACTAAAACCCCGTTTTTCGGAACAATGGAGCGGGCAAGTGACTTGTTGGAAATAATACATACCGACGTATGCGATCCGATGAGTGTTGAAGCACGCGGTGGATATCGTTATTTTCTTACCTTCACAGATGATTTGAGTAGATATGGGTATATTTACTTAATGAAACACAAGTATGAAACATTTGAAAAGTTTAAGGAGTTACAAAGTGAAGTAGAGAATTATCGTAATAAGAAAATTAAATTTCTACGATCTAATCGTGGAGGTGAATATTTGAGTTACGAGTTTGGTTTGAATTTAAGACAATGTGGATTTGTTTCACAGCTCACGCCACCTGGAACACCATAGCGTAATGGTGTGTCTGAACGTCGTAATCATACTTTATTGGATATGGTGCGTTCTATGATGTCTCTTACCAATTTGCCACTATCATTTTGGGGTTATGCATTAGAGACAGCCGCATTCACTTTAAACAGGGCACCGTCTAAATCCGTTGAGAAGACACCGTATGAATTATGGTTTGGCAAGAAACCAAAGCTGTCGTTAATTAAAGTTTCGGGATGCGACGCTTATGTCAAGAGGCTTCAGCCAAATAAGCTCGAACCCAAAGCGGAGAAGTGCGTCTTCATAGGATACCCTAAAGAGATCATTGGGTATACCTTCTATCACAGATCCGAGGGCAAGATCTTTGTTGCCAAGAATGGGTCCTTTCTAGAGAAGGAGTTTCTCTCGAAAGAAGTGAGTAGGAGGAAAGTAGAACTTGATGAGGTAACTGTACCTTCTCTTGAATTGGAAGGTAGCACATCACAGAAAGAAGTTCCCGTGATGTCTACGCCAGCCGGAGAGGAAGGCAATGATGACGATCATGAAACTTTGGATCAAGTTACTACTGAACTTCGTAGGTCAATCAGGGTACGTTCCGCACCTGAGTGGTACGGTAATCCTGTCTTGGAAGTCGTGTTGTTGAACAATGGTGAGCCTACGAACTATGAAGAAGCAATGGTGAGCCCAGATTCCGACAAATGGCTTGAGGCCATGAAATCCGTGATATGATCCATGTATGAGAACCAAGTATGGACTTTGGTAGACTTACCCGATGACCGGCAGGCCGTTGAGAACAAATGGATCTTTAAGAAGAAGACAGACGCTGATGGTAATGTCACCGTCTATAAAGCTCGACTTGTCACAAAAGGTTTCCGACAAGTTCATGGTGTTGACTACGATGAGACTTTCTCACTCGTAGCCATGCTTAAGTCTATTAGAATTATGTTAGCAATTGCCACATACTACGATTATGAAATCTGGCAGATGGACATCAAAACAGCGTTCTTAATGGTTTCCTTAAGGAAGAGTTGTATATGATGCAACCGGAAGGTTTTGTCGATCCTAAGGATGCTAACAAAGTATGCAAGCTCCAGCGATACATCTATGGACTGGTGCAAGCATCTCAAAGTTGGAATATACACTTTGATGAGGTGATCAAAGCTTTTGGTTTTATACAAACTTATGGAGAAGCTTGTATTTACAAGAAAGTGAGTGGGAGCTCTTAGCATTTCTAATACTGTATGTGGATGATATATTATTGATTGGAAATGATATAGAATTTCTGGAAAGCACAAAGGGTTATTTGAACAAGAGTTTTTTGAAAGGAAGACCTGAGTGAAGCTGCTTACAAATTGGGCATTAAGATCTATAGAGATAGATCAAGACGCCTAATAGGACTTTCACAGAGCACATACCTTGACAAGATTTTGAAGAAGTTCAAAATGGACCTGTCAAAGAAGGGGTTCTTGCCTGTGTTGCAAGGAGTGAAGTTGAGTAGGACTCAAAGCCCGACCACGGCAGAAGAAAGAGAAAGGATGAAAGTCATCCCCTATGCCTCGGCCATAGGCTCTATAATGTATGCCATGCAGTGTACCAGACCTGATGTGTGCCTTGCCATAAGTCTGGCAGGGAGGTACCAAAGTGATTCAGGAGTAGATCACTGGACAGCAGTAAAAAATATCCTTAAGTACCTAAAGAGGACTAAGGACATGTTTCTTGTTTATGGAGGTGAAGATAAGCTCTTCGTAAAGGGTTACGTCGATGATATCTTTGACGCTGATCCGGATGACTAAAAGTCTCAATCCGGATATGTATTGAATAGTGGAGCAGTTAACTGGAGTAGCCCCAAGCAGAGCGTTGTAGACATAAAGATTTGCAAAAGTACATACGGATCTGAATGTGGCAGACCCGTTGACTAAACCTCTTCCACGAGCAAAACATGATCAGCACCAGAACTCTATGGGTGTTAATTCATTACAATGTAAACTAGATTATTGACTCTAGTGCAAGTGGGAGACTGTTGGAAATATGCCCTAGAGGCAATAATAAAATGGTTATTATCATATTTCCCGTTCATGTAAATGTTTATTATTCATGCTAGAATTTTATTGATCGGAAACCTAAATACATGTGTGAATACATAAACTATACCGTGTCCCTAGTAAGCCTCTACTAGACTAGCTCGTTGATCAAAGAAGGTTATGGTTTCCTGACCATAGAGATGAGTTGTCATTTGATAACGGGATCACATCATTAGGAGAATGATGTGATGGACAGACCCAACCGTAAGCTTAGCATCAGATCATTTAGTTATTTGCTACAGCTTTCTTCATGTCAAGTATCAGTTCCTTAGACCATGGGATCATGTCACTACCGGATACCGGAGGAATACCTTGTGTGCTATCAAACGTCACTTCGTAACTGGGTGATCATAAAGGTGCTCTACAGGTATCTTCGAAGGTGTCTGTTCGGTTGCATGGATCGAGACTGGGATTTGTCACTCCGTGTGACGGAGAGATATCTCTGGGCCCTCTCGGTAATACAACATCACAAGAAGCTTCATGTGACTAATGGGTTTAGTCATGGGATCTTGTATTACAGAACGAGTAAAGAGACTTGCCGGTAACGAGATTGAACTAGGTATGGAGATACCGACGATCGAATCTCGGGCAAGTAACATATCGCCGGACAAAGGGAATTACATACGGGATTAACTGAATCCTTGACATCGTGGTTCAACCAATAAAGATCTTCGTTGGATATGTGGGAATCAATATGGGCATCCAGGTCCCGCTATTGATTATTGATCGGAGAGGAGTCTCGGTCATGTCTGCATGTTCCCGAACCCGTAGGGTCGCACGCTTAACGTTCTGTAGCGCTATGGTAGTATTGAGATATTAATATGGTGAAGTCTGAAGGTTGTTCAGAGTCTCGAATGGGATCCGGGACATCATGAGGAGCTCCAGAATAGTCCGGAGGTAAAGATTTATATATGGGAAGTCATATTTTGGGTTCCAGAAAAAGTTTGAAGTCATATCATGGGATCTTGAGATGCATAGCACCAAGATCCCCCCTTACGAGGAATAGGATCATATCACGAAGGGATAAGATCAAGATCCCTAAAAAAAGGGGATAGCGATCGGTGGGGAAAGGAAAGGAGGGATTTTCTTCCTCCCCCCTTGACCAACGACCCTAGGGGCTTGGATGGCAAGCCTCCTGCCCCCTCCACGCCTATATAAAGGTGGGGAGGCGTTGGGGCAGCCACCCTTTAACCCTTGCCCGTCTCCCTCGCGTTACACCTACTCCACCTCGCGCAGACGCTTGGCGAAGCCCTGCTGCAGTTCCGCTGCTGCCACCACCACCACGCTGTCGTGTTGGTTCAGATATCATCTACCTCCTCTCCCTCGCTTGCTAGATCAATAAGGAGAGGACGCCATCGAGCTGAACGTGTGCTAATATCGGAGGTGCCGTCCGTTCGGCACTAGATCGGATTGTATCGCGATTGGATCGTGAAGAGTATGAGTACATCAACCCCGTTACGACGCTAACGCTTTCGGTCTACAAGGGTATGTATACACACTCCCCTCTCGTTGCTATGCATCTCCTAGATTAGATCTTGGGTGTTCGTAGGAAATTTTTGATTTTCATGCAACGTTCCCCATCAAAACGAATATTATTCGGCTTTCTCTTGAGTGGGTGTGTATGTGGTAAATAAACCGGACTGATCAAAAGAGCTCGAAAGAGACATTATTGCTAAAGGTCCATAGTTCCCAAACATTAAGCCACAGCGAAAACATATGCATGATCACTTATTTGGCATAATCTCCTTCACGTGACAATCAAAGTTCTAGCAAACGATGATTGAAACAAAGTGTTTAAGAGCCTAGAGGAGGAGACAATTGTGGGTGTGCTCATGAGCACTTGAGCATCATATTTTACTACATGCTTTCTACTCCCTAACTTATGTTTTCATGGCTCTATCTAAAGAAACTCTTTCGTGCATTCCCGGCAAGCAAGTGTTGTCTAGATTAAATGAAATGAAGTGTTGCAAAGTTGTTTTATCTAGTAGATCAAAAACTTTGTGTTGATTATATTTGCTTCACTAATACTTGCACTATAACCATGCCACCGGTATATCTATGATAAGTTTTCAGGTCAAGAAGCGGAGGGCTATCTAGGCATACCGATCGTAAGTGAACCAAAACCTTCTCGTTATTTCGGTTTAAACAACTGAGTTCCTTATGCTTCGGATTTCTCTCTATGTTGCTCGAGGACGATCAAGTTTAAACTTGGGGGTGTTGATGAGTCATATTTTTACACTCATTTCAACCTTGTTTAAACCGAGATATTTCATTAAAAGGGAGATATTCACTCCGATATTGCCACTTATGATTAATGAATGCAAATGATTCCACAAATACTCTCCTTGATATTTTTCCACAGGAAATGGGCTAAAAAGGGAAGAAATCACGTGAGAGAAAGGAAAGGAAGGAAAATGGAGAAGAAATAAGTCACCAGGAGGCGCCAGAAGGCAACCAGGGTCAAAGACGGCGTTCCATGCGACCGCACGCGCTCGCATGAGCGGTCGTTTGGAGTGGAAACCGAGGCAGGTCGTCCACCTGAACAACTTTTATAAAGGGTACCCCGTCGAAATGTCAACAGAACAACGTCGAGGGAGGGTCGAGCACAGCCAAAATCTCTTCATCATCATCTTCATCCACAAACCCTAGCCGCCGCCATTTTCATCTCCATAGCCATCTCCACCACCATAGTGCTCTCGCATCTAGTTCATACTTGTAATCGTGCATCGCACAAGGCATCCATTGTAAGACATATTGCAATCAATCAATCCCAAGATGTGTTCCTCAATGTTTTATTCTCGCGATCTGATCTCCATGTGTGAGTAGTTCGGAAAGGTATGGGGTGAGGCGTGAGCCCTGCAACCCCAGGTATTTGGTGAAGGGATCAATGGAAGCCTTTGACATAACGTCTCATATGTGTGAAATAAAATTGTTTCGTGAAGTGTCTCTTGTCTTGTCCGCGATCTTCATCCCTGTAGGTACCCAGGATCATGGAGGTTGAGCACCGGTGAGGCTAGGAGCAAGGGGACCGTGAAGTGTTATACCAAACACCGGTGACCGTAAGGTTTAGTAGGGTAACATGGATCATATTCTTGGGGATTCATGAGGTGTAGTCATTAAACGCCCAATGCTTTTGTCTGATATTATTATCTTAATTATTGGGGCAACCCCACGAGACGGATAGGGCCTTCGATAGGACAACTGATTCTTGATGCAGGACTCGTGCCGGTCAAGATGTTATTTGGACACATCCCCCGCTCCGATACGAAGCAAGCACCTCTTGATGGATGACTTCCCGAGCACAAACTAATATCATTTTTTATCCCAACACCAATACATGGTTGTAAGCATTAAGACCGCATCCCCGTACCTTCTTTTTATTATAAATGTTTGAATCACAATTTGCTTGCTGATCCGGTCAAAAGCTGGATTTGACACTTTGGCAAAAGCTTGCTAGAGACCATTGCTTCAAGGGAGTCTTCCTCTCGTGGGTTTGATACCCAGGGTCACCTCTAGGGAAATAGGTGCGGGATACCCTTTCTTGTTCCAATACCGGATCAATAAAAAGGACATATCAGTGGCCTCGATGCGGTCACGTCACCTATCGCCGGCACAGGGGTGTGCCGGTCCAGATGCGTCCGCTCCTCCTTCTTCCCTTTTCCTCGTGTTCGGCGGGAAGCTCAGTAGGAGGGATGGGTGGCCTCAATGCGGTCACGTTACCTGTCGCAGGCACAGGGGGTGCCGTTCCGGATGCCTCCGCTCCTCCCTCTCCCCCTTTCCTCGCCACAGGTGGGTTGGCGCAGGTCTGCTGAGGTCTGGGGCGGAGCGCCTGTTGTGGCTTTGTCGGTCGGGGGCTGCCAGTTGGGCCAAAGCCGGGGCCTTTGTGTGGTCTCGGGGTTGTCTGGTTGCAGGGTGGCGGCTCTGGCAGCGGGAGGCGCGGCATTTGCGGGCGGTGCGTGTGTCTCAGGTGCGAGCGGGCAACCATGGCCACGCGGGTGGCGTGGTTGTGGGTGGTTGACGGAGTTAGGGTGTGACGGCGGGTTGTGAGCGCCGGGGTATACCACTTGCCCAGTCCTTTGATTGGCCAACAGTGGCGGCGGCTGTTGTCGCCGTATCCTTCCTGAAGGCTCCGTCGCGGCTCTCCCACTCATGTCGTCTTGCTCCGGGTGAAAACCTGATCTTCGTGATTGGGCGGTGGCAGCTATTCATGGGCGTACCCTTCTGGGAGGCACCGCTTTGGAGTCCTGGCTTCGTTGTTGTCCGGCTCACCTCTCTATTATGGATTCTCATGGTGGAGGTCTCCGTCGGGTCCAAGCGGTCTTCCTCGCTCATCTGTAGTTTGCTTGGTTGTCGGTGGGGTGGTGTGTCGGTGCCCGGCACCTTTGTATCCTGCCTTGGGTGTGTGTGTTGTGTGCGGTGGTGGTGTGTGTCTGTATCGGTCTCTCGGTTGTAATCGGTGATGGTTGCTTTATAATATAAAGCGGGGGGAAACACTTTTTCGGTACATAGGAATAGTAAACCATTCTTACAAATCAAAGAGATTCAAGGGATATTTACCTACATAATTACTACTAAATTCATGTAAACCAAAGGAAGACTCCAGTGTTTCACCCCCGCGATGATCCAAATCTTGGCCTCCTTGTTTATGAGTTGCATAATATAATATGCTGATGTCGATTTCTTCCAGAAAACTCATGTGTTTCTGTCGTTCCAGCATTCTATAATTCCAGGAGAAAATGGAGAGCTTCACATTTGGTGAAATTATTTCATGAAGATATTTTCTCTCCAGTTCTCGAAATAGGGAACGGAATCTTATTAGCCATTTATCATCACGTCTAGCTATGTCAGGTCCATTAATCGTCAAAATCTCCAGGGCATGGGCACTTTCAACAACATGCACTAGAAATTCAAGTTGTGTTGTTGTTCCAGAAAATCCTGTAATATACAGGTTCTTTAGATGATTATGTGGACACCTGGGAATGCTTTTAACGGGCTCTGAGACACGATGTGGGAAACCAAAAACACCAAAATGCAAAAGTTTGAGGGAGAAAACATGGTAGGCATAGGCATAATTCATGGTTAACGAGTCGTTCTATTTATAGAAAAGTGAAGGTTGTAGGAGATAGGAGTACTATACTCACATCCATCCCTAATGTTTCAACGAAAGGAGCAGCCCTAAAAAATGAGGCCAAAGATAGAATATTGTCAACTTCTTTGTCATCTAAAATCAACCACAAATCTAAACATTTTCAGTGGGAAAACTTGCAAGAGGTTTCCATCAACAAGGGCATCTGAAAAGTAGATAATATAAATGGTCATTGCGAGAGAGAGAAAAACTAGAAAAACCAACTTGCATATTAAAGTGAAGTGTGAGACAATGAACCTTGAGTTCAAAAGAAGGACACAATGTCAGATCCTGAACACTTGGAAGCACTTTGGGAAGTATAGTCAAGGCATGTTCAAGAGTCACTGGGGTATAGAAATCAAGAAATGCGTGTTTCAAGTCTGGAGCATCCCCAAGTTCAACAGGATACAAATGTTGGAAATAAGCCCTAGAGGCAATAATAAATTGGTTATTATCATATTTCCTTGTTCATGATAAATGTTTATTATTCATGCTAGAATTGTATTGACCGGAAACTTAAATACATGTGTGGATATATAAACAACACTGTGTCCCTAGTGAGCCTCTACTAGACTAGCTCGTTGATCAAAGATGGTTAAGGTTTCCTAACCATAGACATGAGTTGTCATTTGATAACGAGATCACATCATTAGGAGAATGATGTGATGGACAAGACCCAACCGTAAGCTTAGCATATGATCGTATCACTTAAGTTTATTGCTACAGCTTTCTTCATGTCAAGTATCTATTCCTAAGACCATGAGATCATGCAACTCCCAGATACCGGAGGAATACGTTGTGTGCTATCAAACGTCACTTCGTAACTGGGTGATCATAAAGGTGCTCTACAGGTATCTCCGAAGGTGTCTATTGGGTTGGCATGGATCAAGACTGGGATTTGTCACTCCGTATGACGGAGAGATATCTCTGGGCCCTCTCGGTAATAAAACATCACAAGAAGCTTGTAAGCATGTGACTAATGTGTTTGGTCACGGGGTATTGTATTATGGAACAAGTAAAGAGACTTGCCAGTAACGAGATTGAACTAGGTATGGAGATACCGACGATCGAATTTCGGGCAAGTAACATATCTCCGGACAAAGGGAATTGCATACGGGATTAATGTATCCTTGACATCGTGGTTCAACCGATGAAGATCTTCGAGGAATATGTAGGAACCAATATGGGCATCCAGGTCCCACTATTGGTTATTGACCGGAGAGGTGCCTCGGTCATGACTACATGATTCCCGAACCCGCAGGGTCGCACGCTGTCGGGGCCGGATCTCCGGGACGTAATATCCCAGCAAATGACCCCTCGTGTCGTCACCAGCCCCAGGATTACTATTACTGGTGGACACATCCTTGTTACAGATTACCAAGCAATTTACAAGAATTGGATACAAGACCATAAAGGTCTAATGATACAACAATGATTTCTAACAGCGGATGGTGGAAGCGGGTAGTGGTTCTCCATCTCTAGTGGGGCTCCATTCCCACAGGAACAGCTGACCTGGATAACTCATATCCCGCGTGGCTGCTATCTCCGATTCCTAGGTTGCGGGGTGTGCCTTCGTAGTGCCCTTCTCCTAATTGATGATCTGGCCAAGACAATAGCCAGGGACAAGCCAGTGAGTACGTTGGAATGTACTCGCAAACATTATGAACAAAAGATATACCGAATGCATCTGTTCATGATGGATTAAGTTATATGCATATGCTGACCGAAATTAAAGCATGGCATGATAATTATTAATATGGTGTGGATGAATAAATATATCATTCTAGTAATAAACCAAGGAAATAAAATGGAACATCGGGTGTTGGACCGCCCGAGAAATTCCAAGAGAAATGCCAAACGGGTGTCTGAATGCGACGCCTCGAGAGGTCTTGAAAAGAAATGCCAAATGGGTGTCTAAAAGCGACGCCTCGAGAGGTCTTGAAAAGAAATGAGTATTCAGGTGGATTAACCATCCCAAGAGATACTCAGAAAACAAAATAGAAATGAGTATCCAGGTGGATTAACCATCCCAAGAGATACTCAGAAAAGAAAATAAAATTGAGTATCCAGGTGGATTAACCATCCCAAGTGATACTCAGGAAAGAAAATAGAAATGAGTATCCAGGTGGATTAACCATCCCAAGAGATACTCAGAAAATAAAATAAAATTGAGTATCCAGGTGGTTTAAGCATCCCAAGTGATACTTAGGAAAGAAAATAAAATTGAGTATCCAGGTGGATTAACCATCCCAAGTGATACTCAGAAAAAAAATTGAGTATCCAGGTGGATTAACCATCCCAAGTGATACTCAGAAAAGAAAATAAAATTGAGTATCCAGGTGGATTAACCATCCCAAGAGATACCCAAGGTTGCACATAGAAGAAAAATGTTAGTCCACAATAACATTTATGTTAACAATAATATCCATGATAGCATCAGTAGTGACAATAATCATCCTGCAAAGATGAATCATGCTCAATTTTAATTATTTCCTCCGAAGACCGACACTAAGACCAACACTTGACCAACCCAGACTGTAGTCCTTAACCGTGGACACGGCTATTTGAATAGGTTTTAAAACTCTGTAGAGGGTGTACTCTTTACCCACAAGTAAATGATTTCTTTAGTCAACACCGAGACGCTGACTAATTCCCATTACGGTCTTTGGGTTGAAAACACACCTAACCAGCACACACCAACTTAACCGTTTTGATGCCCGGAATCACCCAAGGTATCATTCGAGAAAAACTCTAAGACGGGGAGACCACCATCTCGAATAGCATGGGATCACAATTTATAACGCGCGGATTACAAGGGGTGCCCCCCTCTCGGCCCAGCCGGATACACCCATGCCCCCTGACTAGGTGACATGCCTACCAGAGGCCTCTGGTATCTTTCACCATGGCCTCTCTGTACAGTGTGTGCAATGAAAGGGGTTAACAACTTACTGAACCATACCCTACCTGTGGCAGGGACAAGTGGCTGCACGAAACAAGTATGGGGGTTACCGGAACAAGACTCGATCTACGATCGACTCAGGAGGTTTAAGTTTTCCTGCAGTGGTTAGCACAATATACTTCCTTGGTAGTACCTAACAGGATCACCACCTAGCATGTCCCAACATGCCCTCAGTGATCATTCTCGTCTCAACGAGATTTCAGTCTCACGGTCACTTTTCTCGTGACTGATTCTTTCCTGCAGATTAGTCCGGACCAACATAGGCATATGTGACATGTGAAAATAACCATGCTCACTCATACTTCATGTTTAAATGAAGATAAAATATTATCAAGGGATCATGCATGTATAACTAGCAATATGCAAATTTTGTTTGAATTCAACATATTCATGATTCAATTATTCTTGCAAACAATTAACCATGCATTCACCATATCAAGTGTTCAAGATGCTTGCCTTGAGCATGCAGAAAGACTGGGTGCACTCCAAAACTTGAATTTTTTTATCTTCCCTCCATTTTCCTATTTTCAAAATATTGCAAATCTCACATAAACTTGAAACAGTACAAAAAAGTTGTTTGAATTTTTTTGAAATAAACACTAAAATGAACTAGAGGAAAAATAAAGAATTCCAGAAAAATAATTAATCAATTTGGAGTTCAGATGATTTTCCTAGGGAATTTCTAAGTTGAAATAAATGAAGAAATGTACCATTTAATAGATCCAACAGAAACAAAGCTTAGGAAAAATGTTCACCCTAGCTGTATTAATAGAGAATGGTTTAAGAGATCCCTGGAAATTGAAATCAACTCATCTAGAGCTCAAGTGATTGGTCTATGATTTTCTTAAGGTTGATCTATATATGAAAGAAACCAGATTTGCTAATTACCTGTACACGAAACCCTACTGGAAAAAATGTGAAAGCTACTCCAATGGGTAGAGCATGAATTTAGGAGTGTGCGGAAATTTGAATCATCAAATTTGGTTTTGAAATGATTACTGTAGGATTATTTGAAACCTGCTGGAAAAAAAAGGGCGTCAACCTGATGGGCTGGATCTGGCAAGCAGAAACGCGCCCTGGGCGTGGTTTAGCCGCATGGCGCCACTGGGCCAGGCCCAGTCGCTCGGCCGCACGGGAGGGCTGTCGACGTCGAAGGCATATTCCAGGGTATACGTTTTCCCCGCGCGAAGACAGCTTCAAGGGAGCCCATCTCCACTTACAGACGAGTCGGCGCGCTTCGGTCGCTGATAGTGGGTCCGCTAGGCCCACCAGTCAGGTTTGACTGGTTGCCCGCGCCCTCTTTCTCCCATGGCAGAGCGGAGGCGCAGCTCCGGTAATCCCCACCGGCGAACGGCGGTGATTTTCGAGGGGGAGAGCATGGGAACGGGCTCAGGGGGTGCTGACGATCCTGATGAGGTGCGGCACGGTCTCCGGAGTCCACCCAATCGTCGGCGGTGAGCTCTCCCACGGATCTCCGGTGGGACTCGAAGAGGGCTTTTGCCCACGGTGGCTCCCGAGCTAAATTGAGAGGGAGAGTGGATTCGTGGGATCTAGAGAGAGCTTCTGGTGAAGAAAATTTTGGTGGGGAGGCTATGGTTGCGGCGGTTTTGACCGGAGCATAGCGGTGGCCGTAGCTGCCAGAATTGGAGAAGACGACCTCCTCCGGCCGTGTTGTCACTCTAGGTGGCTTCACAGAGAGGAAAGAGGGTGCGGTGATGTTGAGGACGAGCTCGCGGTGGCCTTTTATAGGCGGGGTAAGGCGGTTCCTCGGAGAGCTATTCCAACCGACTCGGCGGTAGCCATTGATGGTGATCCGAGGTCGGTGGCGAGGTAGGCTTGGCCGGTGGGGGTTTGGTGAGGGCAGTAACATCCGTAGATAAGCTCGGGCGAGCTGGTAGGCTAGGAGGGCGCCGGGTGGCTTGGACGGTGGTGTAGCCGAGAGGGCAGCCACGGACAGCGGTGCTGGCCGGCACCAGGATACGAGGGAGGGTGTCGGCGGGGCTCATGGGCGACACGTTCATCTAGGGGAAAGCCGGGCGAGAGGGGGGAAAGCAGCAGAGGAGCCGCAGCGGCTCGGGTGCAATGCTAGGCTGCTCCAACTGAGCTCAATTTTGGCAGGGTGGTGCTCTTGGAGATTCTAGAGAGCCTGGACATGATTTCCTGGCCAGATGAGAAAGTCGTGTGTGTAGTTCAGGAAGATCCAAGATTTCTGTCATGCCCACAAGATGTTTGACAGAATGCCAGGGGAACCTAGTTGATTTTGTTAGGCTTGGGATTTGGCAGGATGAGGTCTCCTTGGATGATAAAGATGATGGTGTGGTTGGTTCTGTAAAAACAAAAACTTGCTAGTGCAAAATTTGGAAGAATTTTAGTTCTGGACAGAAACTACAGGGAATTATTTGGTGTGCTTATAATATGAAATTGGGGCTGCCCTTCTGGACTTAAGGGTTTGGTTGGAAGGACTATAAGGTGGAAAAATTTCAGAATCTTTGGAGTAAGGAAAATTGGGGTTGCAGTTGTAACTCCAGAATGAAACATAATTGAAAAGTGGAAGTTTTGCTCAAAATTTCCAAAGGACCATGATGGGTTTTTGCACAAAAGTGATATATAGGCATCAGATGACCCCTCATAATTTTTGTGGAATTTTAAAAGAATTATTTAAAATAGTTGTAGTGCAACAGAAGCATTTCAAAGATTGAAAATGCTATTAAAAGGATTATTTTGGGCTTATTATGAAAATATTTCCTACTGTTATTTAAAATATAAATGAAATTATTTAAGAAAACTACCAAAGCCCATAATATTTTACAAAAATTTCTATATGGAGGGAAGAATTTTGGGAGAACAGAAAACAGAAAAGATTCTGAAATTAATAAAAGACCTAGTATAATTCAAAATTTTATTTCTGGCCAAATTTTACTTAATAAAAATATGATTAAATTTTTGGGGTGTTACACACGCTTAATGTTCGATGACGCTAGTGTAGTATTGGGATATTTTGATATTGGTAACCAAATGTTGTTCGGAGTCCTGGATGAGATCCCGGACGTCATGAGGAGCTTCGGAATGGTCGGGAGGTAAAGATTTATATATGGAAAGTTGTTTTCGGAGTTCTAGAAAAGGTTTGATTTTTTCGGTATTGTACCGGGAAGCTTCCAGAAGGTTCCAGAGGATTCCGGAGGAGTACGGTAGTCCAAAAAGGGTTCCACCATGTCCCACATGCCAGCATGGGCTGAAGGGGGGCGCCCTGGCCTTCATGGGCCATGCGCACCAGCCCCTAAGAGTCCCATGTGGCTAAGACATGTGGAAAGGGACTAGGAGTCCAACTTCTACTAGGAGTAGGATTCCTCCCCCTTGGCGCCAGCCCTAGGAGGAGAAGGGCTGGACTCCTAGCCCCTCCACACATATATATTGACGGGAGGGGGCACACCAGAGGACCACCACAGCCCCGTTGCCCCCTCTCTACCTCCAGACATACTCCACGTCCGTGTAGCGCTTACCGAAGCCCTGCCGGTATTCCGGCTCCACCACCACCATCACCACCACGCCGTCATGCTGGTTGTGATCCCATCTACTTCTCCACCTTCGCTTGCTGGATCAAGGAGGAGGAGACGTCATCGAGCCGCACGTGTGCTAAACTCGAAGGTGCCGTCCGTTTGACACTAGATTGGTTTGGATCGCGATCGGATCGCGAAGAGTACGATTACTTCAACCGTGTTATATACGCTTCCGCTTTAAGGTCTACAAGGGTACGTAGACACACTCTCCCTCTCGTTGATATGCATCTCATAGATTAGATCTTGGATGATTCGTAGGAATTTTTTTTATTTTCATGCTACGTTCCCAACAGTGGCATCATGAGCTAGGTCTATGTGTAGATGATATGAATGAGTAGAACACAAAGAAGTCGTGGGCGTTGATGTTCAGATTGCTTACCTCTATTTGTATTATTTGGATTCGGCAGTATTGTGGGATGAAGCGGCTTGGACCAACCTTACTTGTCCTCGCACAAGAGACCGGTTCCACCGACTGACATGCAACTTGTATTGCATAAGGTGGCTGGCGGGTGTCTGTCTCTCCCACTTCAGTTGGATTCAATTTGGCATTAGCGGTCCTTGTAGAAGGTTAAAAGGCAACTTGAATATCACCGTTGTGGCTTTGTGTAGGTAAGAATGGTTCTTGCTAGTTGCCCATAGCAGCCACGTAAAATTTGCAACAACAAAGTACAGGACGTCTAACTTGTTTTTGCAGGGCATGTTATGATGTGGTATGGCCAAAACGTGATGTGATATATGTTGACGTATGAGATGATCATGTTTTGTAATAGGTTCACGACTTGCATGTCGATGAGTACGGCAACCGACAGGAGCCATAGGGTTGTTTTAAATTTGTTGTATGACCTGCGTGTCAACTATTAACCGCCATGTAATTGATTTACTTTATCGCTATGCGTTAGCAATAGTTGTAGAAGCAATAGTTGGCGGAGACAACCACGTGATGACACGATGATGGAGATCATGATGATGGAGATCATGGTGTCATGCCGGTGACGATGGAGATCATGTTGGTGCTTTGGAGATGGAGATCAAAAGCACGAGATGATAATGGCCATATCATGTCACATATTGATTACATGTGATGTTTATCTTTTTATGCATCTTTTTTTTCTTAGGACGATGGTAGCATGATAAGATGATCGCTTCACATAATTTCAAGATGAAAGTTTTCTCCCTAAGTATGCACCATTGCGAAAGTTCGTCGTTACGAAGCACCTCGTGATGATCGGGTGTGATAGACTCTACGTTCGCATACAACGGGTGTAAGCCAGTTTTACACATGCAGAATACTTGGGTTAAACTTGACGAGCCTAGCAAGTACAAACATGGCCTCGAAGCACGGAGGACAGAAAGGTCGAACATGAGTCATATAGTAGATATGATCAACATGGAGATGTTCACCATTGATGACTGCCCCATCTCACGTGATGATCGGACATGGGTTAGTTGATTTGGATCATGTAACACTTAGACAACTTGAGGGATGTTGATTTAAGTGGGAGCTCTTTAGTAATTTAATTAGCAGAACTAATTATCATGAACATAGTCTAATTGTCTTTCAAAATTAATGTTGTAGATCAATGGCTCGCACTGTAGCTCCCTTGAATTTTAATGTGTTCCTAGAGAAAGCTAAGTTGAAAGATGATGGAAGCAACTATGCAGACTGGGTCCCTAATTTGAGGATTATCCTCACCACTGCACAGAAAGTTTATGTCCTTGATGCACCGCTTGGTGATGCACCCCCTCCAGCGTTGTCTGTAGAAGTTGTGAATGTCTGGCAGGCACGTTCTGATGACTGATGTCTACTACACAACTTATTCTTGTAGACTCGTGTTGGGCCTCCAAGCGCAGAGTTTTGTAGGACAGTAGCAATTTTCCCTCAAGTGGATGAACTATGGTTTATCAATCCGTGGGAGGCGTAGGTTGAAGATGGTATCTCTCAAACAACCCTGTAACCAAATACAAGAAATCTCTTGTGTCCCCAACACACCCAATACAACGGTAAATTGTATAGGTGCACTAGTTCGGCGAAGAGATGGTGATAAAAGTGTAGTATGGATAGTAGATATAGGTTTTTGTAATCTGAAAATATAAAAACAGCAAGGTAGCAAGTAACAAAAGTGAGCACAAACGGTATTGGAATGCTTAGGAACAAGGCCTGGGGTTCATACTTTCGCTAGTGCAATCTCTCAACGATGGTAATATAATTGGATCGTATAAACATCCCTCAACGTGCGATAAAGAATCACTCCCAAGTTCCTATTAGCGGAGAACATAAGATAGAAATTGTTTGTAGGGTACGAAACCACCTCAAGTTATCCTTTCCGATCGATCTATTGAGCTATTCCTATAAGTGTCACAAACAGCCCTAGAGTTCGTACTAAAATAACACCATATGATACACATCAACCAACTCTATTGTCACCTAGATACTCCAATGTCACCACAAGTATCCGTGAGTTGATTATACGATATGCATCAAACAACTTCATAATCATAACATTCAATCCACACAAAGAACTCCAAGGAGCACCCCAAAGTTTCTATCGGAGAAAAGATAATGAAACATGCATCAACCCATATGCATAGATTACCCCAATGTCACCGCGGGAATCCGCGAGTTGAGTGCAAAAACATATATCAAGTGAATCAATATAATACCCCATTGTCACCACAGGTATTCATATGCAAGACATACATCAAGTGTTCTCAAATCTGAAATATTTAATCCGACAATAACGAAACCTCAAAGGGAAAAGATTCGATTCATCACAACAAGGATAGAGAGGGAAGAAACACCATGTGATCCAACTATATTAACAAAGCTCGTGATACATCAAGATCGTGCCATATCAAGAACACGAGAGAGAGAGATCAAACACATAGCTACTGGTACATACCCTCAGCCCCGAGGGTGAACTACTCCCTCCTCGTCATGGAGGCCGCTGGGATGATGAAGATGGCCTCTGGTGATGATTCCCCCCTCCGGCAGGGTGCCGGAAAAGGGCTGCAGATGAGATCGTGGAGGTACAGAGGCTTGCGGCGGCGTAAAAACTCATCTAGGGTTATTTCTGGGGGTTTCTCTATTTATAGGATTTTTCAGCGTTGGAATCAGGTCAGACGGAGCCACGTGGGCCCCACGAGGTACCAGGGCGCGCCTGGGGGGGTGGCGCGCCCTGGTGCCTCGTGGGCACTGGGTGGCCCCCCTCCAGTGGGTCTTGGTTCTAGCATTTTTTATTTATTCCATAAAAAATCTCCAAAAAGTTTCATCCAATTCCAAGAACTTTTATTTCTGCACAAAAAACAACACCATGGCAATTCTGCTGAAAACAGCATCAGTCCGGGTTAGTTCCAATCAAATCATACCAAAACCATATAGAATTGTTATAAACATGGCATGAATACTTCATAAATTATAGATACGTTGGAGACGTATCAGCATCCCCAAGATTAATTCCTGCTCGTCCTCGAGTAGGTAAATGATAAAAGAAATAATTTATGAAGTGTGAATGCTAGCATAGTGCATAAGTTTCATCAATGATAATTTCAATCACTTTTTCTAGCATCAATATATATCATAATCAGTAGCTCATCTCATAAAACTTCTCATGATCAAGTAGCAAGCTATTCACATGTTTAAAGTATAGGTCATAAACTTTCTTGAAAACTAACAAACTATGTTCTCAGTCATCAAACAATTGCAATTCATCTTATTTTCAGGAAGGGTCTATGTAAGAGCTTTGATCTAGCAAATTCCACATACTCAACCATCTTTTAGTCTTCCATGATTGCTGGCACTCAAAGCATATTTTTAGAACAAACCGTTTCAGTCAAACACATAGGAAGATAGGGGCTTAATGTTTCGCCTCCCAACTTATTTATCTCAGGGATAATGTCGACAATAATAACTCATGATCACCTATATTCAACTGGATATATGTGCCTGGATCTTTCCCTACCACATGATGCTTGCCAACTAAAAGAATAAATAGAGCGGAATAGAGATGAACATTAATGACTCTTGCATAAAAGTAAATTCAGAAAAGTAAATGCATAAAAGTAAAAGATAGGCCCTTCGCAGAGGGAAGCAGAGGTTGTCATGCGCTTTTTGTTGTTGGATGCACAAGCTCTTAATGTAAAGGAACGTCACGTTATATTGCCCCTTGTGATAGCAACCTTTATTATGTAGTCCGTCACTTTTATTTCTTTACCATCACAAGTTCGTAAAACGCTTATTTTCCCTTGCAATAAAAGATCATACATATTTTAGGAGCAATTTTTATTGCTTTTTGCACCGATGACAACTTACTTGAAGGATCTTATTCAATCCATAGGTAGATATGGTGGACACTCATGGCAAGAAACTGGGTTTAATGGTTTTTGGATGCACAAGTAGTATCTCTACTTAGTGCAAATTTTTGGCTAGCAAAAGATCCTAAGCAAGCACCACATGTTAGAGGATCCATGACAATATAACTTCTATGTGAATATAAACAAACATAACTCATTACGTTGTCTTCCTTGTCCAACGTCAACTAGTTGATCAAGCTTGAAAATAATTAATGGGGGCTCACAATCATAGAAGATGTCCAAGATAGTATATTTATATGTGAAATTTCTCTTCCTTCAAAATTCTTTCATGAATTGTTCAAGTGACCAATGCTATGTTTGTTAACTTTCAATAAATTTTACCACTTATACTTCTTGTATGTGAAGTCGCTACTCCCCATGGGACAAGCATATGAAGCATATAAATTTCAACTTTATGATATTCAATTTATTTCAACAATTTACTCATAGGATATAAGTGAAGAACAAGAGTAAATGACAAACTACTCCAAAAAGATATAAGTGAAGACCAAATGAGTAGTTAAGTAAATAGGTAGCTATGTGGGGACTCTCTCTCTCATTTAAAAAATTTAGATCTTAAGTATTTTATTCAAACAGCAAAGAAAACAAAATAAAATGACACTCCAATAATAGCACATATCATTTGAAGAAGCAAAAACTTAGGCTCAACCAAAACTGACCGATAATTGTTGATGAAGAAAGGTGGGATGCCTACCGGGGCATCCCCAAGCTTAGATGCTTGAGACTTCTTGAAATATTATATTGGGATGCCTTGGGCATCCCCAAGCTTGAGCTTTTGTGTCTCCTTAATTCCTCTCATATCACGGTTTCTATAAATCTTAAAAACTTCATCCACACAAAACTCAACAAGAACTCGTGAGATAAGTTAGTATAAATCAACTCAAAACCTTAATATTCTCTACTGTAGCAATCACAAAAATTATAATTAAACATTGCATACTAAATTCCTCTTCATATTTAATACTCCTATCCTCAAATATAAACATTAAACACGCAAACATATGCAAACAATGCAACTTTAATAGCAATCTGCCAAAACAGAACAGTATGTAAAATGGGAATAAGAATCCATACTTCCCTAACTCCAAAAATTCTGAAAAATTACTAAGTGACAGAGAAATCATGCATGCTTACTTTGTAAAAATTTCATATTTTTATCATGCTCTGACTATTCAGGAATATTCTGGACATAACAGAAAACTTTCTGTTTTCAAACAGCAACACATGAACTTGCAAACTGGGCATGGTAAAGGCTATAATTGGCATTTTATTGAACTAAAAGATACAAAACATGATTATTTATAACACCAAGCAAATATAAACAGAATAAAATGATACTCCAAGCAAAACTCATATTATGTGACGAATAAAAATATAGCTCCAAGTGAGGTTACCGATAGTGTTGAAGACGAAAGAGGGGATGCCTTCCAGGGCATCCCCAAGCTTAGATGCTTGAGTCTTCCTTGAATATTAACTTGGGGTGCTTTTGGAATCCCCAAGCTTAGGGTCTTTCCACTCCTTATTCTCCTCATATCAATATCTCACCCAAAACTTGAAAACTTCAATCACACAAAACTTAACGGAACTTGTGAGATAGGTTAGTATGATAAAAATAAATCATCCACTTAGGTACTGTCAAGACAAGATTCATAATTTTTCTCACATAATTCCTACTGTATTCTATCATTTCCACAATTTATATCTCATAATATAAGCTATGGAAACACTAAAACAAGCAAACTATGCATCAAAAACAGAATCTGTCAAAAACAGAACAGCGTGTAGTAAGCGATTTAAAAACCATACTTATGTACCTCCAAAAATTCTGAAAAATTAGGAAAACGTAAAAATTTGTAACCCAATACTGTGTAAAAATTTCAGAATTTTTTCACGCTCCAGTACAGAATAGAAATTCCAGCACTGGACGCAAAAGTGTCTGTTTTTGCACAGAATCAAATCAACAAGCATCCACACTATCCCAATGGCTTTACTTGGCACATTATTGAAAGAAAACATATAAAACATGATTAATACAGTAGCTTAATCATGTGTACACACAAAAACAGTAGGTATAAATATTGGGTTGTCTCCCAACAAGCGCTTTTCTTTAAAGCCTTTTAGCTAGGCATGATGATTTCAATGATGTTCACATAGAAGTAAAGAATTGAAACACAAAGAGAGCATCATGAAGCATATGACTAGAAAATTTAAGACTAAACCACTTCCTATGCATAGGGATTTTGTGAGCAAATAGTTTATGGGAGTAAGAATCAACTAGCATAGGAAGACAAAAAAAGCATGACTTCAAAACTTTCAACATAAAGAGAGGAAACTTGATATTATTGCAACACCTACAAGCATATGATCCTCTCTCATAATAATTTTCAGTAGCATCATGAATGAATTCAACAATATAGCTATCACATAAAGTATTCTTTTCATGATCCACAAGCATAGAAATTTTATTACTCTCCACATAAGCAAATTTGTTCTCATCAATAATAGTGGGAGCAAATTCAACAAAATAACTGTCATGAGATACTTGATTGGCATAATCCAATTGAAAATTAAAATCATGATGAAAAGTTTCATATTTATTATTATTCTTTATAATATACATGTCATCACAATAATCATAATAGATAGCAACTTTATTATCATAATCAATTGAAACTTCTTCCAAAATAGTGGAATCATCAGTATATAAAGTCATGGACTCTCCAAATCCACTTTCATCAATATAATCTTAATAAATAGGAGGCATGCAATCATCATAATAAATTTTCTCATCAAAACTTGGGGGAGTAAAAATATCATCTTCATAAAACATAGCATCCCCAAGTTTGTAGTTTTGCATATCATTAGCATCATGGATATTCAAAGAATTCATACTAGCAACATTGCAATCATGCTCATCATTCAAATATTTTATTGAATTCTTCTTCTATCAATTGAGCACAATTTTCCGATCCATCATTTTCAAGAAAGACATGATAAAGACGAATAATATGAGGCAACCTCAATTCCATATTTTTTGTAGTTTTCTTTTATAAACCAAACTAGTGATAAAACAAGAAACTAAAAGATTCGATTGCAAGATCTAAAGATATACCTTCAAGCACTCACCTCCCCGACAACGGCGCCAGAAAAGAGCTTGATGTCTACTACACAACTTATTCTTGTAGACTCGTGTTGGGCCTACAAGCGCAGAGTTTTGTAGGACAGTAGCAATTTTCCCTCAAGTGGATGACCTAAGGTTTATCAATCCGTGGGAGGCGTAGGTTGAAGATGGTATCTCTCAAACAACCCTGCAACCAAATACAAGAAATCTCTTGTGTCCCCAACACACCCAATACAACGGTAAATTGTATAGGTGCACTAGTTCGGCGAAGAGATGGTGATAAAAGTGTAGGATGGATAGTAGATATAGGTTTTTATAATCTAAAAATATAAAAACAGCAAGGTAGCAAGTAACAAAAGTGAGCACAAATGGTATTGCAATGCTTAGGAACAAGGTCTAGGGTTCATACTTTCGCTAGTGCAATCTCTCAACGATGCTAATATAATTGGATCATATAAACATCCCTCAACGTGCGATAAAGAATCACTCCCAAGTTCCTATTAGCAGAGAACATAAGATATAAATTGTTTATAGGGTACGAAACCACCTCAAAGTTATCCTTTCCGATCGATCTATTGAGCTATTCCTATAAGTGTCACAAACAGCCCTAGAGTTCGTACTAAAATAACACCATATGATACACATCAACCAACTCTAATGTCACCTAGATACTCCAATGTCACCACAAGTATCCGTGAGTTGATTATACGATATGCATCAAACAACTTCATAATCATAACATTCAATCCACACAAAGAACTCCAAGGAGTACCCCAAAGTTTCTATCGGAGAAAAGATAATGAAACATGCATCAACCCATATGCATAGATTACCCCAATGTCACCGCAGGAATCCGCGAGTTGAGTACCAAAACATATATCAAGTGAATCAATATAATACCCCATTGTCACCACGGGTATTCATATGCAAGACATACATCAAGTGTTCTCAAATCTGAAATATTCAATCCGACAATAACGAAACCTCAAAGAGAAAAGATTCGATTCATCACAACAAGGATAGAGAGGGAAGAAACACCATATGATTCTACTATATTAACAAAGCTCGCGATACATCAAGATCGTGCCATATCAAGAACACGAGAGAGAGAGATCAAACACATAGCTACTGGTACATACCCTCAGCCCCAAGGGTGAACTACTCCCTCCTCGTCATGGAGGCCACCGGGATGATGAAGATGGCCTTCGGTGATGATTCCCCCCTCCGGCAGGGTGCCGGAAAAGGGCTGTAGATGAGATCGTGGAGGTACAGAGGCTTGCGGCGGCGTAAAAACTCATCTACGGTTATTTCTCGGGGTTTCTCTATTTATAGGATTTTTCAGCGTTGGAATCAGGTCAGACGGAGCCACGTGGGCCCCACGAGGTACCAGGGCGCGCCTGGGGGGTGGCCGCCCTGGTGCCTCGTGGGCACTGGGTGGCCCCCCTCCAGTGGGTCTTGGTTCCAGTATTTTTTATTTATTTCATAAAAAATCTCCAAAAAGTTTCATCCAATTCCAAGAACTTTTATTTCTGCACAAAAAACAACACCATGGCAATTCTGCTGAAAACAGCGTCAGTCCGGGTTAGTTCCAATCAAATCATACCAAAACCATATAGAATTGTTATAAACATGGCATGAATACTTCATAAATTATAGATACGTTGGAGACGTATCAATGACTACTCGATAGTTCAGTGTGCCATGCTATACGGCCTAGAACCGGGGCTCCAAAGACGTTTTGAGCACCACGGAGCATATGAGATGTTCCAGGAGCTGAAATTGGTATTTCAGGCTCATGCCCAGGTCGAGAGGTATGAAGCCTCCGACAAGTTCTTTAGCTGCAAGATGGAGGAGAACAACTCCGTTAGTGAGCACATACTCAAGATGTCTGGGTACTTCAACCGCTTGAACCAATTGGGAATTAATCTTCCGGATGAAGTAGCGATTGACAGAGTTCTCCAGTCACTGCCACCGAGCTACAAGAGCTTTGTGATGAACTATAATATGCAAGGGATGGAAAAGACGATCCCTGAGCTCTTCACGATGCTTAAGGCCGTGGAAGTAGAAATCAAGAAAGAGCATCAAGTGTTGATGGTCAACAAGACTAAGAAGAAAGGCAAGGGAAAGAAAGGGAACTTCAAAAAGAATGGCAAGACAGTTGCCACTCCTGTGAAGAAACCCAAGGCTGGACGCAAACCTGAGACTGAGTGCTTCTATTGCAAGGGGAATGGTCACTGGAAGCGGAACTGCCCCTAGTACTTGGCAGATAAGAAGGCTGGCAACGTCAACAAAGGTATATTTGATATACATGTTATTGATGTGTACCTTACTAGTGCTTGTAGTAGCGCCTGGGTATTGGAAACTGGTTCGGTTGCTAATATTTGTAACTCAAAACAGGAGCTGCGGAATAAACGGAGACTAGCTAAGGACGAGGTGACGATGCGCGTCGGAAATGGCTCCAAGGTTGATGTGATCGCCGTCGGCACGCTCCCTCTACGTTTACCTTCAGGATTAGTTTTAAACCTAAATAATTGTTATTTGGCGCCTGCGTTAAGCATGAACATTATATCTGGATCTTGTTTATTGCGAGACGGTTATTCATTTAAGTCAGAGAATAATGGTTGTTCTATTTATATGAGTAATATCTTTTATGGTCATGCACCCCTTGAATGGTTTATTCTTGTTGAATCTCGATCGTAGTGATACACATATTCATAATATTGAAGCCAAAAGATGCAAAGTTAATTATGATAGTACCACATACTTGTGGTACTGCCGCTTAGGTCATATTGGTATAAAACGCATGAAGAAACTCCATGTTGATGGACTTTTGGAATCTCTTGATTATGAATCATTTGAGACATGTGAACCATGCCTCATGGGCAAGATGACTAAAACCCCGTTTTCAGGAACAATGGAGCGGGCAAGTGACTTGTTGGAAATAATACATACCGATGTATGCGGTCTGATGAGTGTTGAGGCACGCGGTGGATATCGTTATTTCCTGACCTTCACAGATGATTTAAGTAGATATGGGTATATTTACTTAATGAAGCACAAGTCTGAAACTTTTGAAAAGTTCAAACAGTTCTAGAGTGAAGTGGAGAATCATCGTAACAAGAAGATAAAATTCTTACGATCTGATCGTGGAGGAGAATATTTGAGTTACGAGTTTGATATGCATTTAAGACAATGTGGAATTGTTTCACAGCTCATGCCACCTGGAACACCACAGCGTAATGGTGTGTCCGAACGTCGTAATCGTATTCTATTGGATATGGTGCGTTCTATGATGTCTCTTACCGATTTGTCACTATCACTTTGGAGTTATGCATTAGAGACAGCCGCATTCACTTTAAACAGGGCACTGTCTAAATCCGTTGAGACGACAGCGTATGAATTATGGTTTGGCAAGAAACCTAAGTTGTCGTTTCTTAAAGTTTGGGGGTGCGACGCTTATGTCAAAAGGCTTCAGCGTGATAAGCTCGAACCCAAAGCGGAGAAATGCGTCTTCATAGGATACCCTAAAGAGACCATTGGGTATACCTTCTATCACAGATCCGAGGGCAAGATCTTTGTTGCCAAGAATGGGTCCTTTCTAGAGAAGGAGTTTCTCTCAAAAGAAGTGAGTTGGAGGAAAGTCAAACTTGATGAGGTAATTGTACCTTCTCTTGAATTGGAAGGTAGCACATCACAGAAAGAAGTTCCTGTGATGTCTACACCAGCCGGAGAGGAAGCTAATGATGATGATCATGAAACTTCGGATCAAGTTACTACTGAACTTCGTAGGTCGACCAGGGTATGTTCCGCACCAGAGTGGTAGGGTAATCCCGTCCTGGAAGTCATGTTGTTAGATGACGGCGAACCTACAAACTATGAAGAAGCAATGATGAGCCCGGATTCCGACAAATGGGTTGAGGCCATGAAATCCGAGATAGGATCCATGTATGAGAACAAAGTATGGACTTTGGTGGACTTGCCCGATGACCGGCAGGCCATTGAAAACAAATGGATCTTTAAGAAGAAGACAGACGCTGATGGTAATATCACCGTCTATAAAGCTCGACTTGTCGCAAAGGGTTTCCGACAAGTTCAAGGGGTTGACTACGATGAGACCTTCTCACCTGTAGCGATGCTTAAGCCTGTTAGAATTATGTTAGCAATTGCCGCATTTTATGATTATGAAATCTGGCAGATGGACATCAAAACAGCGTTCCTTAACGGGTTTCTTAAGGAAGAGTTGTATATGAGGCAACCGGAAGGTTTTATCGATCGTAAAGATGCTAACAAGGTATGCAAGCTACAGCGATCCATCTATGAACTGGTGCAAGCATCTCGGAGGTTGAATATACGCTTTGATGAGGTGATCAAAGCTTTTGGTTTTATGCAAACTTACGGAGAAGCTTGTATTTAAAAGAAAGTGAGTGGGAGCTCTGTAGCATTTCTAATATTATATGTGGATGACATATTGTTGATTGGAAATGATATAGAATTTCTAGAAAGCATAAAAGGTTATTTGAACAAGAGTTTTTCAATGAAAGACCTGGGTGAAGCTGCTTACATATTGGGCATTAAAATCTATAGAGATAGATCAAGACGCCTGATAGGACTTTCACAAAGCACATACCTTGACAAGATTTTGAAGAAGTTCAAAATGGACCAGTCGAAGAAAGGGTTCTTGCCTGTGTTGCAAGGTGTGAAGTTGAGTAAGACTCAAAGCCCGACCACGGCATAAGAAAGAGAAAGGATGAAAGACATCCCCTATGCCTCAGCCATAGGCTCTATAATGTATGCCATGCTGTGTACCAGACCTGATGTGTGCCTTGCCATAAGTCTGGCAGGGAGGTACCAAAGTGATCCAGGAGTAGATCACTGGACAGCGGTCAAGAATATCCTTAAGTACCTGAAGAGGACTAAGGACATGTTTCTCGTTTATGGAGGTGACGAAGAGCTCACCGTAAAGGGTTACATCGATGCTAGCTTCGACACAGATCCGGATGACTCTAAATCTCAAACCGGGTACGTATTTATATTGAATGGTGAAGCAATCAGTTGGTGCAGTTCCAAGCAAAGCGTCGTAGCGGGATCTACATGTGAAGCGGAATATATAGCTGCTTCGGAAGCAGCGCAAGAAGGAGTCTGGATGAAGGAGTTCATATCCGATCTAGGAGTAATACCTAGTGCATCGGATCCAATGACTATCTTTTGTGACAACACTGGTGCTATTGCCATTGCCAAGGAGGCCAGGTTTCACAAGAAGACCAAGCACATCAAACGCCTCTTCAACTCCATCCGTGATTACATCAAGGAGGGAGACATAGAACTTTGCAAAGTACATACGGATCTGAATGTGGCAGGCCCGTTGACTAAACCTCTTCCACGAGCAAAACATGATCAGCACCAGGACTCCATGGGTGTTAGATTCATTACGTTGTAAACTAGATTATTGACTCTAGTGCAAGTGGGAGACTGTTGGAAATATGCCCTAGAGGCAATAATAAATTGGTTATTATCATATTTCCTTGTTCATGATAAATGTTTATTATTCATGCTAGAATTGTATTGTCCGGAAACTTAAATACATGTGTGGATACATAAACAACACCGTGTCCCTAGTGAGCCTCTACTAGACTAGCTCGTTGATTAAGATGGTTAAGGTTTCCTAACCATAAACATGAGTTGTCATTTGATAACGGGATCACATCATTACGAGAATGATGTGATGGACAAGACCCAACCGTAAGCTTAGCATATGATCGTATCACTTAAGTTTATTGCTACAGCTTTCTTCATGTCAAGTATCTATTCCTAAGACCATGAGATCATGCAACTCCCGGATACCGAAGGAATACCTTGTGTGCTATCAAACATCACTTCATAACTGGGTGATCATAAAGGTGCTCTACAGGTATCTCCGAAGGTGTCTGTTGGGTTGGCATGGATCGAGACTGGGATTTGTCACTCCGTATGACGGAGAGATATCTCTGGGCCCTCTCAGTAATACAACATGACAAGAAGCTTGCAAGCATGTGACTAATGTGTTTGGTCACGGGGTATTGTATTACGAAACAAGTAAAGAGACTTGCCGGTAACGAGATTGAACTAGGTATGGAGATACCGACGATCGAATCTCGGGCAAGTAACATATCGCCGGACAAAGGGAATTGCATACGTGATTAATGAATCCTTGACATCGTGGTTCAACCGATGAAGATCTTCGAGGAATATGTAGGAACCAATATGGGCATCCAGGTCCCGCTATTGGTTATTGACCGGAGAGGTGTCTCGGTCATGACTACATGATTCCCGAACCCGCAGGGTCGCACGCTTAACGTTCGATGACGCTAGTGTAGTATTGGGATATTTTGATGTTGGTAACCGAATGTTGTTCGGAGTCCCGGATGATACCTCGGACTTCACGAGGAGCTTCGAAATGGTCGGGGGGTAAAGATTTATATATGGAAAGTTGTTTTCGGAGTTCTGGAAAAGGTTCGGGTTTTTTCGGTATTGTACCGGGAAGCTTTCAGAAGGTTCCAGAGGATTCCGAAAGTCCACAAAGGGTTCCACCACGTCCCACATGCTAGCATGGGCTGAAGGGGGGCACCCTGGCTTTCATGGGTCGTGCGCACCGGCCCCTACGAGTGCCATGTGGCTAAGACATGTGTAAAGGGACTAGGAGTCCAACTCCTACTAGGAGTAGGATTCCTCCCCCTTGGCGCCAGCCCTAGGAGGAGAAGGGCTGGACTCCTAGCCCCTCCACACATATATATTGAGGGGAGGGGGCACACCAGAGGGCCACCACAGCCCCGTTGCCTCTTCTTTACCTCCAGACATACTCCACGTCGGTGTAGTGCTTACCGAAGCCCTGCCGCTATTCCGGCTCCACCACCACCATCACCACCACGCCGTCGTGCTGGTTGTGATCCCATCTACTTCTCCACCTTCGCTTGCTGGATCAAGGAGGATGAGACGTCATCGAGCCGCATGTGTGCTAAACTCGGAGGTACCGTCCGTTCGGCACTAGATCGGTTTGGATCGCGATCGGATCACGAAGAGTACGACTACTTCAACCGCGTTACGGTTTACAAGGGTACGTAGATACACTCTCCCTCTCGTTGCTATGCATCTCATAGATTAGATCTTGGATGATTCGTAGGAAATTTTTTGATTTTCATGCTACGTTCCCAACAACAAACGCCCATAGAAAATGGAAGTTTTGAGTATCACCGCATTGAGTACTATCTTTGTTATCCTGCAGTGCGCAACACGCAAGTATAATAACTTTGACAATGGACGAGCTACTGTCAGCTCGTCATTCAGGTGGCATCTAAACATACTGAACCACTCAAGATTAACGCAATTTGACAGCATATCTTGAAGATCCTTCCGGGTGACACGGAACAAGTACAAATCAAGTGTTCTCAGATTTGGGAAACCGCTGAATTGAGGGGGTAGTTCAAGTGATGCAAAGCTAAGTTGAAGATGACGAAGCTGAAATATGCTTCCGTTGTCTAAAAGCTCGAGCGGAAATCTGTACTGATCAGTGCGGTCCAAGAACTCGGTTGGTGCTATATCAAGGGCAAGGCTCTTCGTCCGCGATGATACAGCAAAAGCAACCCATGAATTGATATGATCTAGTATCCTACAGTCAAACTCAAATTTGATCATGAGCTCTTCAACAACCATGCCCTGATGTGGTTACATGACTGCATTAACAGTATTAATGAATTTCCGAGTGTATTGTTGCTCGTAAAACACATCCCTGGACACTGTGAGAACATCAAATCTTAGTTTGGGGCATAACCTCAACCTATCTTTCCGTTTACTTGATAGAATGCCACTCCTTACAGCATCCTTTAGTGGCAACTTTGATAGAACCGTAGATAGCATATCCTCAGGAAGGTCTGCAAACTGAACCTTTGCTCTAGTTTTCTTAAAAACTTTTCCCTGTTAGGATTCGTAGGAACGCATATGTCTTTTTCTTGTGCGTGTTAGATAGTTGTCCATTTTGATTCTACATGAAAATGAAGCGAGGGTAAGTACGATTATATCAAGCAAATGAACCTGGAAGGCCGAAATGCAAGTACACTGCACAACAAAATGCTATCCCATTTCATCACATTTATAGCTCCTACTATCCCTCATAATTAGATAAGAACAACCACTCAATAAAGTTGTCATATTTTCCTTGATAAATAGCCAACTGTGCTTCTAGCAAAAACTGTAAAATAGAACCATAGATTAGTACAATAAATAAGAGCATGGGTTTGTGTGGGCGAACATTTGATCTAGATTGTGTGCTCTCTGTGCATGACAAACCCAAAGTTCATTTGTGGAATTCGGTAAGGTTTAGATAATGATGGGATGACAAGAACATTACCAATGGCAAAGATGTGAGAAGGGTGAACTCTGGAGGTCCCTTGTTTCCAAATCCACCATATGTAGTTAAATAAATCTGTATTGTTGGAGAAATTCTAGGTTTTGTAAAAGTTAAAATAAATCTAGATCCTCTAGTCTAGATTGGTGGTCGGTCAAGACTCAAGAGCGGAATCAGAAAAGGAAGGTGGGAGGAGAAGGGTGAATCGTGGAGATCCCCTCTCCAGATCCATCTTGTGAACTTAAATAAATCTAGATCGTTAGAGCAAGTAGAGATTCCCTAATAAATCCAAATTCTCTAATCAAGATTTGAGGTGGGTCAGGACTCGGGAGATGAATCGGAAAAGGATGAACTGTGGAGATCCCATGTTCCCAATCCATCGTGTGCAGTTAAAAAATCAAGATCGTTAGATAAATTCTAGATTCTCTAAAAGTTAGGCCTTTATAATAGTTCCTGCTATCACTCATAACCAGATTAGAACAACCACTCCATAAAATTGCCTTATTTTTTCATTGCTAAAAGTTTGAGCTAGCAAAAACTATAAAGCGGAACCATAAATCAGAAGGATAAATTAGAGCGTGGGTTTGAGTGTTTGTGTGTGCGAGAGGGTGCAGGGCGGCAACGAAAAACTTACCAAAGGCGAAAGACTCTGGATGAGATTGAGACAACAGTGACACGGCGGTAGAACGGGAACATCGATGAGTGGTGACGCGCTTGAGTTTGGGGGTTAGGGTTGAGGAGGCGACGGTGGCGGTGGCGGACCTAGGTCACGAAGGGGTATACTCGTACTATATATAGAGCGACGTTGGGCCCGATCCAGATAGAATGTCACTTTCTGCACACAAAAAATGGAGGTCGGCCGGGACTCAGAGACAAATCAAAAGAGGAAGGTGGGAGGAGGGTGAACCGTGGAGATCCCCTATGCACAAATTCACCGTGAGCAGTTAAATAAATCTAGACCGTTAGATTAACTCTAGCAGATTTCCCAAAATGTTGAGCCTTTATAGTGGGTTTAAAGGGTCTTTTAAAAAATAAAGGCTTCAGTACAAGGGTATAAAGTCAAATTATATGAACTACAATCTTTATATTTCTTCTTCCATGTAGGGCCCACTTGTTAGTGGGTTATCATTTCTTTTTTATCCTTGCCCATCTTGGCCATACCTCCCCCATCATAGTCGCTCCTATGCACGCAAACTCTCTCGACGCTCCGGTGGAAGCCCGATGGTCCGAGGTGGCGAGGTCGTACCGCGATGAAAGCGAAGGGAGTGTGGCGTAGTACTCCAGGTTTCTGGAGAGAGAGAGGGAGGAGGTAGCGGCAGAAGATGGAGGTGAGGCGATAACACGTTCATCAACTCGGAAGAGTGGTGGAGGGATGGTCGCAAAGTTGTCGGGCATGGCCAACAAACAGGGTTCCATGTTTGATGTTTCCCTCGTAGGAAAAATAGATCAAACATACATTTCCTACATTTATTTCACCGTATACTTACTTCATAGAAAAAGAAAATGAGTTTAATATGTTGTCGCAACAATGAACTTTTTAAAATCGATAAATGATTCTATGATTCTATAATTGAGAACAAAGTTCTGCTTATTAACAGGTAATTAAGCTGCATTACCACTCTTTACTGATCAGAAAGATTCAACGAAAAATATGAAAAGAGAATTTATAATGGCAACACGCTCATTCATAACTATGACCTATGAGGTGAATCTTTTGTACTTACTAGTTTCTTGATAATTACTAGTCTAGAAATCTCTCCATAATAATAATAATAATAATAATAATAATATAATAATAATAATATATATAAAGCAGCTACCGCTTCTGTCGTACATCGTCGGCGTTTTTGCAAAAAAGCCCCTCTGTTTCTTTGAAATCAACCCGCAGTCCTATTTTAAGTGGGTATCCAAGAAAACGTTTCGTTTTTGCAAAAAGAACCCTGCAGTTTTTTGTATTCGACCCACGATCCTTTTTAAAGTGGCCAATTGAGAAAACCCAAACGGCGACGCGGCCAACTGCGGTTGCGGCAGCGGCGTAGGCGAGCGAGGCAGAGGAGCGGTCAACCCTGGCGTCGTCTGGATCGAGCGCCTGTTGTGCTCGAGGGCGAGGAAGGCAGGGCGCAGGGTCCTCCGGCGTGCGGTGGCGCAGGTGGCCGGGCGCGTGGGTATAGGTGGGGTCCAGATCCGGTCGAGGACGGGGCGACCGGCGGCGTCGCCTTGAACTCCGGGGTGGCGAGCTTGCTTCCTGAGAGAGCAAAGAGTGAGTTGAGAGAGATGGAGAGAGAGCACGGGAGGGAAGGAGAAAGGAAGAGGAAGAGGCGCGGCGGTGGTTGGTTCTCTGGCGGTGCTGGATCGGGGCACAGGCGCAGAGGTCCTGCTCGGGGAGCGAAGATCCAGAGAGAGAGGCACTCGGGCGCGAGGCTGCTCGGTGAGGCTGCGAGCATGGGGATGAATTGGGAACCTCCCCTAGCCTCCTTCCTCTCCCGGTCGTTCAGGAAGCAGGAAAGCCACCTCTGCTGGACGCCCTTCTCTGGTCGACGACGGGCCGGTGCGGGCTGACACGGCGGCGCCCTTCCGTTGCGGCAGTACCGTAGTAGGACGACGGCGGTCAAGGTCAACGCCCTGCTCGACGCCCCCATCTCTTGCTGGACGCCCCAATCCCCTCGCTGGTTGAGCTCAAGGCCACCTTGCTCCGCCTCCGGCAGTCCAGCTCATCCAATCCGGCTGGTCCGCTCCCCAGCAAGGCCGCTCCTTCAGTCCGCAGCACACCATGCTCAAGCCTCCACCACCTCGACTCCTCAAGGTGTAAGCTTTGTTTTTTGTTTATACAGAAGATGCAAGATTCTCCTGCTGCCATGTAAGTAGCACTTACAGTTACAGTAGACAAGGAGATCGGCTTTGGATTATAGACTAGATAAAAAATATTTCAAACAAATTACTCACTCAGCAGCATCTCAAATAGTACATAGTACTTTGATCTTGACTGTACACATATTGTCCTTCCTGTATGTTGCTCAGTTTACTTTTAGTTTCTAAATTAAATGAATCAACTATATGCACCTGTAATTCAGTAAAAATAGCTTATGTTTGTTTCTTTTTCTGTAGTAGTAGGCTACTTGCAAAATATCTTCATCACAATCAGGGCCATGTACAACTATATTTATGTTGTAGATACACTTAGAGCAGAACCAGCCCAGTTCAGAAGAAGCTGAATGATCTTGTTTATGTGACGTTCAACAAGAGCCTGGACTCGGAAGTATAACAGCTTATAATTTATTGTTGGGCCAAAGTTATGTCATGGTTTATATACATGCATCAAGTCTTCAAGTAGCTCACTACTTGATTCAGTTATGAGAATAACAACTGCAGATAGAGTAATTAATCTTGCTTCTTTGCTAGATGAATAATTTCATTATGGGTTGTGTTGTCCGAGGTAAATTAATACTACCTACTGTAGGAAAATTCCAGATGCATTATGAGGGGAGTGGCGAAGCCGGAGGGGCTAAGGTATCCTTGACATGGGTGCTCGATGGCGCGCCGTAGATCAGGAGGAGGATCTCCTGGTGGAGCTTGGCAGAAGCGAGACACTTGGATGTAACTTCAGTACAACACTGCATTGTTTTTTTAATTTTCGAGAATTTGTTTTGTGGTACAGGAGCTTCACGACAACATGGGCAGCAGGCTTCATGGTCAAGATTCATGCAGTAGTGCACTGATATTTGTTTTGTGGTAGCTTCAAGATAACAGTGGTAGCAGGCTTCAAGGCAGCAAATTTTTCTACGATTTTCTCACCAACTCTGAAATTATTTGGCCCTTAAATTCTAATCCATTTGTGAAAGAAGAGTAATTGTGGAATATGGTCTATGAATGTTGACAAATTTGATTGCAGCAGGGACTGACAAAGTTAGTGTAGTCCTCACCGTTACACATATATTTCAAGGTAAAATTAAACTTCAAGAACATGATCAAGCAGGAGCTTCATGCAGCATTGTATGTGAGAAGGTATGGTGTAGAACCACTGCTGCCTCCACTCTGCCCCGCCCCTCTGCACTGTCCTCGACGACCATGCGGGCCACCTTGCCGCTCGCTTCGCATGCGACCACTTCATCCCCAACCTTTCCTCCCCAGGTTCAGTCCTCCCCCCTTCCTCATAACCCTTGCAGTTGGACAATGCACTCTAGATATTTTTGATGAATTGTTAACTTGCCAAGGCTTCTGGGTGACAGAATGAATTTTCTCAGGAATAGTTAATCACGTTTTGGTCATTCAACTGGTGATAGATGCTGGCAAGTTCCTGAGCTACAAAGAACGTACATAAGTGGTTGGAATGGTCAATTAACTACATAAACCGAGACCATAAAACAAGTTTGATAGATCAACTGAAATATGAACATTATTGGCCCAAAGTTACAGCACTGCACGTATCAGTTGTAATGATAATCATTCTACCATGCGTTTTTCTTCTGCTAGCTTTCCATCAAAGATATCAGTTGTAGTTATAAGTGCTTACATTTTTCTTCTTTTAGAACCCTTCTGTGGTACTCCTACAGATAGCAGATGAAAGGAAGTCATATGCTGAAGAGAACGATGAAGAAGTCAAAGCTATTGGAGAGGTCAATTGAGGAGCTCAAAAGTACTGTATGTGCTCTCGAAAGTAGTTTTCTTCAGTTTGAGTGAATTTTGTGGCATAATTGTTGTAGCTTTTCATTTTCCATGCATTCTGAATGTTAGTGTAGAATATAGAACCATGTTAGTGCAAAACTCCTGTTGTTATGCATGCATTATGACAACTACATTTCCCCAAATTTTTATGCATAAACATACATATCTAATATGTCTACCACCAAATTAAGACTTCACTTAGATTACAAATGCAAACACATATATCAGCAAGACAAAAATAATGCTCTTATGCATATGCTATCATTAATTAATAAAACATACTTTGCTATTTTCATCGTAATGCAAATATTTGTGGGCATCACCAAGTAGGACAGAGACCTATCGTGAGAATATTATGGATAATAGGATTTTCAGTCTTACTTTAGATCTTAAAGCATTGCAATTACATATACCATACATAAAGGAGGGGGGATGGGTGGGAGGATAAGTGATGACATTGCTGATTTGGTATGTTAAAATAGAGAACGTGGACCTGAGTGAAGGGTCTTGATCATTCTTAGAGATGTGATGTTTTTTTTCTCCCGTTGCAACGCACGGGCATTTTTCCTAGTCGATGACTAAAAATTAGATAATGGGAGGTGGCGGCGTCTCCCACACATCCAACACGTTGTCCTCCTTATGCACGGCAAAGAGACGGTCGCCCCCAACCGAGAAGTCGCTAATGGCGCCACCGCCTTGGCTCCCGCGCAGCGCCAGCCTCAGGTCATATTTAGGGCCGCCAAACACCGAGATGGTGTCATCCTTGGACGCCAAGAGCAGTCCGCCGTGCACGGCAAGCTTTGGATTGCACTTCGAAGTCTGAACTCATCTTGCTCTGATGTAGCCACTGCACGTTTCCGGAGTTGCCCTGGATACGAATGTCGAGTAACCCGAGATCATGGTGCTCAATAATCAAGCAGACCGACCTCTCGTCCTCCATCACGGCTGCATCCACAACGCATCTGTTCTTCCCCTCGCGGGCACTGTCATACCACCACGACCACACAACGCTCATATCCCGGGAATCTACCAGAGCCATGGAAAACGACGGCCAAGATAAAGGTGAAACGCTGGCCGCCACGAGCGCCTTGGTGTTTGCCAGTCATTGAAGCTTGTTAGTGTTGCCCATCTTGCTTTCGGGCTTGTGGTACAAAAAGGAGCCTGCCTGCTCGCCGGTGATGCAGTCCCAAACGCCGATGCCGTAGCTGTCGTAGCGGCTTCTTCCTCTGCAGCTCGCAAACATTTTTGTTTCCTGGTCGGAGGCCAAAGCTAGTGTCTCAGGGTCAACACTCTCACCCAGGTTTGCTAATCGGAAGTGGTGACTTAGGTCGCCGGTAAGCGCGGAGAAAGCAGCCATGCCGAGGCCGCCAACAAGGAGCGTGGAGGGGCCAAGGTAAACCGCATCGCAGACCGACGATCCACGAGCATCCAGTTGTACACCCGCACGGTGGTGTCATGCGTGTGTGTGACGCAACACCCACCGTCGGGCGCCGCGCGGACGATCGGGCGGTCAACTGGCACCCGCCCTGGTGGCACTGACGCGGCTAGGCGGACCCTCTCGACATCGAGCTCGCCGATGCGAGCGGCGTGGACACGGTCGAGGAGGCCGTAGTAGTTCGCCTCGCGGAAGAGCACCCTCTCCGGGACGCCGGCCGGGACGTGGAGCTCGCCCGTGCGGAGCATGTCGAGGAGCGAAGCGAAGCAGGCCGGATCGCGGTCGACGAAAGTATTCGGGCACGCTCCCGGCCGTGCCTGCAGCGCCGCCGGCGTTCCAGCAGGGGTCCATCATGGCGCACAGCATGGTTCCCTCGCCCGCGCTTGTGAGCGTGTCGGCCGTCGTCTCGAACACCTGCCCGCCGACGTTCAGCCGGACGCGGCCGGCTGGCTGTGGCGTGTGCATGGCCGGTCAGCTGTGCACAGGTCTTGCGCGCGCGTGGGCGTGTCGCGTCGAGGGGAAACTCACGTTGGGTTTGGTGGCCTGAACACAAGTGCCGCGTCCTTTTATTGATCCAAGCCCTGAAAAAAACATCGGTCTCCGAGTCGGGCAACGTTTTGGTCAGGCAAAGATGGCATGCAGATCCTTGCCAAAATCGTTTTCAGGTCAGATACCAATTGATGCTCACCCGCAAAAAAAAAAGAAAAAAAGAAGATACCAATTGATGCACAAACCATATTCGACGCACCTTGCGTTAAATAGACGGGGCTTCGCACGGAGTAGCCACCACCGAACGTTAGATGTGCCGGCCCATTTAGAGCTAGTGGGAATCCCGGTTTAGGGAACCTTCTGGAGGGTTCCTTACCGGTTTGGGGAACCTTCTGGAGGTTCCTTACCGGTTTGGGGAACCTTCTAGAAGGTTCTTGAACTGGTGTTGCTTTTCTTTTACTTGTTTTCTTCGTTTTCATTTTTATTTCTAATTTTTGGTTTCTTTTTTTTATTCTTTTTTGTTTTAAAAAAAGTAACAAATTTCAAAAAGTTCTAAATGTTTTAAAAATGTATAAAACATGCAAAATTATTAGCATTTTTTCAAGAAATAATTGCAAATATGAAAAATTATTCACATTTCCGAAAAATGTTCCGTTTTCAAAAAATATATGGAATTTTGAAAATAGCTCACAACTTCATAATTTGTTCGTGCTTTCAAAAAAATAAGTAAATTCAAAACATGCTTGCACTTCTAAAAAATGTTTAGAATTTATAATTTTTCTTATTTAAAATAATATTTGCATTTAAAAAAAAGATACAGGAATATCAACTAATATTCACTATGGTAACTTAGTCCTGTTTGCTATAGTGCTTTGTTCGATTTGCTTTTTTTTTAGACACCTTGTTCGATTTGCTATGGTACCTTGGTTCAATCGCTACATTGCCCAGTTCTCCCCGCTCGCTGCGTAGGCTTGCTTTGCTAGAAGCGCCAATAGGTCGGCGCAGTCAGGGCCGCCTGTACGTTGCCCCGCCAATCTGCTACAAAGAATGGCAGATAGGATCTCCAGTATTTATGGGGACTCATGGGCGCGACTATGTCTCGCCTTCAACGGGAGGGTAGGAACCCTCGCTGAAGGGGAGACCAAGATGGGCCGGCCCAGGAGCACTGGAGACCACAAGTCTCATTTTTTCTGTTTTTTTTATGTTTTCTGTTTTGTTTTTTGCTTTATTTTTTCCATTTGTTTATACCTTAAAATATTCTAAATATATACTCCCTCCATTCCTTTATATAAGGTGTATTTGTTTTTTGATAAAATTTCAGAATGTAAGGTGCATTTATTCTAATTCCTCATAATTCCCTTGTTAGCCCTCCAGAAAAAGGAAAGTATCTCTCTCCCGCTTGTTTGTATCTCTCATTGTAGCAAAAGAAGAAAAGTATCTGTCTGTCGATTGCATGTATCTCTTAATTTCCTGTACTGACTGACTTACTTGCCACTAACCAACAACTTTGCCAAGGGTATTTCGTCCTAATTTGTCTATAATTATGTGCCTTGGTCACCATGCCAAAAATAATACACCTTATATATGGCAACGGAGCGAGTATATTACAAAAATTCACTTTATTAAACAATTGAAAAAATGTTGACAAAGCATTTGAAAAATGCTGAATGTGTATAGAGAAAATGTTTATCACGTATAAAATGTGTATGAAATTTTTGATCATGTATTTAAAAAATGTTAATCAAACATTTGAAATTTGTATGAACAAGTATTTGAAAAATGTTGACAAGCATTTGAAAATTGTTAAATGTGTATAGAAAAAATGTTGACCATGTATTAAAATGATAAAAAAAATTACCAAGTATAAAAAAAATGTTAGCCAAGTATTTGAAAAAAGGGTGATCAAGTATTTGAAAATGTTAAATATGTATAGAAAAAATGTTGACCATGTATTAAAAAATGATGAAATTTTTTGCTCATGTATTTAAAAATGTTGAAAACCTATTTGAAAACTGTTGATCAAGCATTTGAAAAATGTTAAATTCATATAGAAAAAATGTTGAGCATGTACTACAAAATACTGAATTTTTCTGATAACGTATATAAAAAATGTTAATCAAGCATTCGAAAATATTGAACAAGTGTTTGAAAAATGTTAATCAACCATTTAGAAAATGTTAAATGTGTATAGAAAAAATGTTAACCATGTGTTAAAAAATGTTAAATATTGCATTTCGAAAATATTAGTCAAGGATTTGAAAAAATGTTAAATGTGCATAGAAAAATGTTACTCTTGTATTTGAAAAATGTTGATCAATCAATTAATTTTTTTTTTAAAATGTGTATACTAAAAATGTTGATCATGTATCAAAAAAATGATAAACTTGTTTTGAAAAAATGTTAAACGTGTATTACCAAAATGTTTTTGACATATACAAAAAAATGTAGAATGAAAACCAAAAGAAACAAAGAAGATCAAAAAATGAAAACAAAACAAGAAACAAAATAAACCAAAAATTAAAAAATTAAAAATGAAAAAGAAATGAAACAAAGAAAACGAAAAATGAAACAAAATAACCCAAAAGAAAAAAAAGAAAAGTAAAACCAAAGAAACAAATGTAAAAAGAATAAAAAATGAAAAGAAAACAAAAACTGGAGAGGAAAAAAGTAAAGAAACAAAAAAAAGAAAAAAAAAAGCATTGAAAACTGAAGAAACAAATGAAAAAATAAAAAATGGAGAAGAAAAAAAACAGAAAAAATAAAAAACCAGAAGAAAATCGAACAACACGGAAGAAAATGAAAAAACAGAGAACAAAAAAGAAAAGAAACAAAATATAAGGAAAAAAAAGAAATAAATACATTTTGGTAATAACACTAGACCACCACTTAAATCCACACACTTCACACCAAAAGCATTGCTGGAACCAATATTAAAACGCAAATCTTGAGCTCTCTTGTCTGACATCTTGGTCTCCGAGAGAAAGACCAGTGCCGGGCGATGAAACCTGATGAGGTCATCAATTTCTCGAACGGTCCCGGGCCGCCCACAACCCCAACAGTTCAGACTAAGGATATTCATTGTGCCCGGCGGTCATCCACGAGGGATGCCGCCGATCCATCTAACTCCTGAACAACAGGTGTGCCTATAGCCTGACCATCAGCCCCTCTTTGCCTCTTTTTATATGCACTATTTTGAGGTGTTGCAAGGGGATCCGAGGTGTTATTACCATCAAACAGGTAAACCATTACTGCCACTTTTGAAAATCCTGCAGGTACTATAGCCCCTTGCATGTTCTGGATTTTTACAGTACCTGTAGCCGAAATTAGAGCTAGTCTGTTTCTCGCCATGGGAAGGTTTTCAGTCATCGTTATGTCATCAATTTTCTCTAGATTTTTAGTCTGTCCAGTTGAGGCAGAGCCTTCTCCAAATGATCTCCAAAAATCCCCTCTGAATCCTCCTGGATCAAAAAGTACGCATAGGGGAAATCTTAGACGATGCAAATTGGAGACAACTGCCCCCACATCCTTGTTGGTGTACAATGTCATAATTCGACCGTCGGAGTTGATCCATATTTGGGATTGAAGAAAAGAACTCCCCAGGCATAAATGAAGAAAGTCCCCCACTTGCAGCACACCTCGTACCATCGAATGTGACATAAACTTCAAACTCAGAGCATAATCAAACCCCATTATCGACCGGGACGCCTTATCGATAGTAGGTAGAAAACCCCAATCGTAGCCAGCCACTGGAAGAGGGACTGTGCATCTCGGTGAGGATCAAATTCATGTGTTCCCAACCATGCCCACTCCTGTGCAGGTGCAGATCCACATCAGTACATATTAGATCATCTACAGTCGGGCGCCCCAAACGCATCTCGAACGCCCGGGCGGGCGGACCGGTTTTTTTTTTTTTTTTTTTTTTTTTTGAGGAGAAAGAGTAAACACAATCTACTCTTCGGCCAACACAGAGTCGGCAGCTAACACTTCAATCAGGTCGTCCGGAACGCTCGCCATCATTTGCGTGTCCTCCGATCTTCTCGCGCGTGCAGCTAGGGAATGGGCCAAATTGTTCTGGTTGCGAGGGGCATATCTGATTTGACCCTGTTGGAATTTCCTGAGTTCCTCCTTAATGTCAGTTATCACTGCAAACCATACGGACCGGTTGGTAGCTCCTGGTTGGAGTTCATTTACGAGGAAAACACAATCCGTCTCAGCCATGATTGGTCCTTGGTAAATAGCAGACAGGGCCTGCAGCCCCGTTAGAAGAGCCAGAGCCTCAGCCTCCTTCACGGCCGAGCAGCTCACGATGCGTTTGGAGAGCGAGAAGAGGACAAGGCCCCTGTGGTCTCGCGCCACCGCACCAACATGGGTCTCCCCGCTGTCGGCCAGGAATGAGGCATCCATGTTCAGTTTGACGGTTCCTGCCGCCGGGACGGTCCACCGATTGATGCAGGGACTGCTCAGGGGAGCTGTTCGTGTATCGATAGAGTCAGCACTAGGATCAGTTGGCGTCCGCTGGGCCAATGCATGCCTTGCATGCCGCTGTTTCTGTCCGTCACCTGAAGCAACTCCCAATACCGAATCACAGTCCCTCAGTTCAGCCTCGTACTGCTGCAAGAAGAGGACCGATCGGCCAATGAGCTCCTTTCCTGCATTATGGGTGCAATCATCGCGCAGGAACCAGCAGCGCCACAAAAGCAGGAGGATTTTTGTTCTTGTCTCTGGGCAGCATGGACTAAGAAGATTCTGAAGCCAGTCCACCCCGGTGTGTCTAAAATGCACTTCGGTAGGTAGGTCCCAGACAGCTCTCATTTCATGCCTGAGAGCCATACTCTTGGTGCAAGACACCACGGCGTGGAATTCATCCTCCTCCTCGTTTCCGCAGATGTTGCAGATACTGTCAACTTCCAACGTGCGCTTCTATTTATTTTTCTTGGTGGCCAAGGTATTGGTAGCAACCCTCCACCCGAAGATTTTGATTTTCTCAGGAACTTTCGCCTTCCAAATGATGTCCCAAATGCTACGATCATCGGCCTCATGAGTAGAGCTAGAGGTTTGGGGGTTGGCCTGGTTCTGGAGGGAGACCGCCAGTTTATAGGCGCTGCGGACAGTAAATATGCCTGATTTTTCATAGTGCCAAGCAGGTGTGTCCTCAGCCTCCGATCTAGGGAGCTTGATATTGCAGATTGCTTCGGCATCAAACTGATAGAATAATTGTTTTATTAACTCCGTATTCCAGCCGTTACCGTCCGCCAACATCAACTGGTTTACCCATTTTAACTTGCTGCGGCGAATGAAGTTTGCAGGCTTGAGTCCTTCTTTCCGAGGGATCCAGTTGTCCCTCTGTATATTAACATTCCTTCCATTTCCAATCCTCCAAACAAGCCCAGCCTTGAGAAGCTCTAGTCCGTGTTCAATACCTCGCCAGACCGGTGATGCATCCGAAGCAAATACCGTATCCATCAGCTCTCCATTAGGGAAGTATTTGGATTTTAGGACACGCGCACATAGGCTGTCCGGCTTCTGTAATAGCCTCCAAGCTTGTCTAGCAAGCAGGGCTTGATTGAAGAGCTTCATGTCTCTGAACCCAATACCACCTCCTCTCTTTGGCTTCACCATACGCTCCCAGGACATCCAATGTACTTTCCTGTGCCCATTTTCATCTCCCCACCAAAAATCTCGGATGAGTTTTTCATACTTGTCACAGAAGCCCTGGGTCATCTTAAAAACTCCCATGCAGTATGTAGGGAGGGCTTGTAGAACAGATTTCACTAGGACCTCTTTGGCCGCATGTGACATAAACCTCTCAGACCAGTCCGTACATCTTTTAATGAATGTTTCCATGATCGGTTGAAACGAGGATTCCTTCATGCGTCCTTCTGGCGTAGGTAGACCCAAGTACTTACTCTCAAAGGTGGAAGAAGTGATGTCTAGTTCCTTTTTCACATCGTGTTGGTTATCCTCCGGGCAGATTTCGCTGAACAAGATTGAGCATTTACTGTTGCTAAGAAGTTGGCCCGATCCTTTCTGAAACATATCGAGGACTTTCTTGACGCACGCTGCCTCCTCTCTATCCGCCTTAAAGAAGAGAAGGCTATCATCGGCGAACAGGAGGTGCGAGATTCCAGGGCTGTTTCTGGCGATCTTGAGAGGGGTAATCTTGCCATGGCGGATCTCGTTCTCCATTAGACAGGTGAGCCCCTCCGCCACAGAGAGGAAGAGGTAAGGGCTCAACGGGTCTCCCTGCCGTAGCCCCCTCGAAGGAGTGAACGGTTCCAGCAGCTCGCCGTTGTATCTAACAGTGTATCTTACAGATTTTACGCAGCACATGACCCAGCTGACCCATCTTCTATCAAAACCTAGCTTCAAGAGCACGCCTTCCATAAAACCCCAATCCACCCTGTCGTAAGCTTTCGCCAAGTCCAACTTGAGAGCACAGTGAGTGTTTGCAGCCAGCCTACTGTGTTGGATTTTGTGAAAGCACTCGAACGCAATAGTTGCGTTATCCGTGATCAGACGCCCGGGGATGAAAGCGCTTTGAGTTTCTGAGATGAGGTCATCCACTAAGGGTCTTAGACGGTTTACCATGCACTTCGAGATCACCTTATAGATCACGTTACAGAGGCTGATGGGTCGGTAGTCTTTCAGGAACTCGGGGTTGTTGTTCTTAGGGATAAGCACGATTACAGTATCGTTGATCCCTTCCAGCATGGTGCCTTCCCTGAAGAATTTTAACACCGCATTCACTATGTCTTGCTTCACAGTGCTCCAATTCTTTTGGAAAAAGCGGGCTGGAAATCCGTCGGGGCCAGGGGCTTTCAACGGGCCTATTTGGAACAGGGCGTCGCCCACTTCCTTTTCTGTGAAGTCCTTAATCAGGGCTTGGTTCATATTGTCTGTTACCCTCTCGTTCAGGCAGTCCATTATGACCTTGGGATCGATCCCTTCCTCCCTAGTGTACAGCTGTTTGAAGAAACTCGTGGTCAGTTCTTGGAGTTTTGCCCTGTCCTCCACCCAAGCACCATTCTCATCCTTCAGTTTACTGATGTTATTTTTCTTTCGCCGCCACGTGGCCTTTCGCTGGAAGTATTTGGTATTTTTGTCCCCTTCTCGCAGCCAGAGTGCCCTTGACCGTTGCCTCCACATCATTTCCTCCCGGTGCAGCACCTCGTCCAGATTCCTAGCCACTGCTTTTATCTCTCTGTCCCTCGCCGCTGACGCTGGCTTTTTCCAGAGATTATCCAACTGTTTCCTAAGCGACGCGGTCTGTTTTAGGATTGATCCAAAGTTGTTTTTCGCCCATGCGTTAAGGTTGCGTTGCAATGCAGCCAGTTTCTCGGATATATCGGCCAGATTTGCAGCAGGCGACTTATCCTTCCACGAGTTCACAATGGCGTCCGTCAGACAGTCCATTCTTTCCCACATATGCTCGTACCTGAAACCCTTGTTCAATGGTCTCCACTCTTGCCTCTGTCCAAACCTCAAAAGCAGGGGGAGGTGGTCTGACCTCGAAGAGCAGATATGCTTGATTGACGCCTGAGGGAAAATGGAGCTCCATGCATGGTCCGCTACTCCACGGTCAATTCTTGCCTTCACATTATCCACCCCACCTTGCTTATTATCATATGTCCACTTGGGACCCTTAAACCCAAGGTCTAGCAGGTTGCAGTCCGCGAGGACATCCCTGAATTCCGCCATGTTCCTTTCGTTCCTTGGTGTTCTGGATAGATGTTCATGCTGCCAAGCGGTTTCATTAAAATCTCCCATCATGAGCCACGGTTCACTTGACATAGGTCTAATTCTTCTAAGAAGATCCCACATGTGATGCCTGTCACTAGATTTTGGCTCCCCGTACACAAATGTACCCCGCCATTGCCGGCCATGGGGATTAAGACGAATCAACACATCGATATAGCGCGGGCCAACAGCGAGTTTTTTTATTTCAACTTGCTCATCATAGAAGAGAGCGATGCCTGCACCCTTTCCTTTCCCTACATGGGAGATGCAGTGCTTGAGACCTAGTCTCCTACGCAGTTTATTGACATATTCCTCGCTTTTCCTAGTTTCCGAAATGAAGACCAGAGATGGACGATATGTGCGCACTAAGCACACAAGCACCTGAACTGTCCGGGGTTGCCCAAGGCCCCGGCAGTTCCAGCTTATTATCGTCATGTCCCCTGGTGGGTGCCGTCCATCGCACCCACCAGTTGACCGAGAGCCCCGGGCTCGGTTGCTTCCTGTCCGCCATCCTTTCCTTTGTTGCTCCTACCTCCAGACCCCTCTGCAGCTTTCTTCCTTTTATTCTGGTCAGAATTAGTGCCACGCTCTACCTCCCCTGTCTCTTCTGTGTCATCCTGCCCACGAACATCTCTCTTGCCCAGGACCGAGCCAGTGCTTTCCTTACCCTTCCCTATGCCCTTGTGAGCTATCTTCCTGCGGTTGCTGCCCTCCTTTACCTCCTTCGTTAACACATCCTCTTTGCCCAGACCCTTTGCCTGCACCTCATTCTCCTGGCCCTCCACCTGCATTGCAGCGACAGGAATAGTCATGCCATCTTCTTCCTTCTCCCGGACCATCTGCTTCCCATCTGCTCCCCGCTGTGCCTCGATGCTTGCAAACTTCGGTTCGGCCGCAGCAGTAGAGACCGCTTCAGCGAGAAATCTGGGGTTGGGGCCAAAGCCCGGAGGGTAGCTGGGGTCCTCTGTGCCTTCCGTCAGGTCTCCTACCTTGTCTCCACTCTGAGCAGACGAGGGGGGAATAGTGATGGCACCCCCACCACCTCCAGTCGCCCCGTGAGCAACTTCACCAAGGGCTGTCTCCACATGCGTCAGGCCTTGGTCCTGCATCTTCTCACGTGCCCCCTGCTGGTCTCTGCCAGCATCCAACCTGATTGCACTTACAGCAGCGATAGCTTCTTGCACCAGCGGGTCTGCTAGCACATCTTCAGGGATATGGTTGTACCTCTCTGCTGCAAGTCTTGCCGGGGCTGTTTTGGTGCTACCGGCATTCTCCGATCCAAAATGGAGGAAGCGACGAGCACTGGCAGCCTCTGGAACCACCTGACCCCCTCTACTGTTGACTCTCCTAAACGGCGACGAGCGCATTGCTGCCGAAAACCTCATCTCTTGGAGGTCTTCCGGCAGCTTACAGTCGCGCTGGCCGTGCCCTAGGTGACCACAGTAGCTACAGAACCTAGGAAGCCTTTCATACTTTACATTCAGGACATACATTTTTCCTTTTGCTAGATCATGGGACTCTATCTCATTACGGAGGGGTTCATCTATGTCATGGCTGATACGGACTCTCATGTACTCGCCCCAAATCCTTCCTTCTCTGTCTGAATCCACTTCCAGGACCTTGCCGAGTTTTGCACCAAGCTCTCGGGCAACATGATCAAAGAGCATGATCGGTGGTGCATCAAAGATTCGGGCCCATATCGGCATATGGGCGACCTCAACGTCACCCGGGCGCGTGCTGCCGTCCACCTCCACCATAAGGAAGGCGTCTCCTTTGTGCGTCCAAGGTCCATTGTTTAGGATGAACCTCAGATCACCCTCTCTTTCGAACTCTAGCAAGAACCGGTTGTTCTTCAGAGGGGAGTAGCTTAGGCGCCCCCTTAGCCCCCACTTGTTCCTCAGCTCATTGAACAGTCCTCCGATGCTGAAGATTTGCACCGAGAAGAACAAGCCAACAGCGATCCATATCGCCCTCATTGCCGCCCTCTCCCTGGAGAGGTCCAGCTCCACCACGTTGGGTGCCTGCGTCCCCATGATGACAGGGAAAACAGGAGCCACCACATGGTCACCCACCCCTTGGCCTGTTGGGGTGCGGTACTGATCGCCACGGCCCCTCGATGAGCCGCCGCGAAGCATCGGCCGGGAACCCAACTCCGGCTTGCCGTTGGAGTCCACCTCTTCTCCGGAGTTCATCGGCGCCTTGTCCTTGCCGGATTGCTGACCTGCCATTCTGAAGTTGCTCTCGATGTGTATGGATTGGCCCGAGATGTGAGGATCCGACACCACCGCTACCCGATCATATATACGACCATGGGTGATCTCTGTTTCTGTAATCGGACCTCCGGATATGAGTACAATCTGATCTCCTTCCTTTGCTTCAATATTTGTTCCCCCTAGAGATTGATTCCATCCCCTATCTTTGTCTGGCGGCTCCGTCTGTTCCAGATTGGCGGACCGGTCATTGACCGGTCACAAAAAATCGACCCACCCGAGCGTCTCAAACCGGCCTCAAACACCCAGGTTGTCCGGTGCCCCTCATATCCAGCCCAAATTTAGGGCGAATATGGGGTGGACCGGGCACACCCGGGCGTGTCCGCCTGACAGGCCCGGCCCATCACCGACCCCACAGCTGTCCCACAAAATTCCCAATCCGGCGCCTAGCTCCGAACCCTAGCTCACTCCACTTGCCTCTCTCGCTCCGTCCTGTCCTCTCCCCTCCCGCATTTCGATCCAATCCGGCGCAATGTCGAGCTCCGACCTCGACTACGACAAGGAGCTCGCCCTCCGCATCGCCTTGGAGCGGTCCAAGGTGGACACCGGGGGCAGCTCCGGATCTGCAGCGTCGTCGAAGCTCCCTCGTCGGCGCAGTGAGGACGCCTTAGCTGGACCCTCCCGGCCCGCGCTCAGCTTCGGCAGGACAGCGCAGTCCGCACCACCCCCGCGCCGTCCCCTTCCCCTGTCGGCCGCTCCTCCGCGCAGGGCAGCGGTGGGTGCTAGTGCCTGCGCCGCCCGCCACGAGAGGCAGCGGGCAAGGGAGAGGGATGCGGCGGAGCGGTCCGTGCGCCGTCGCAGCGGGATGTCGGCGGAGCCCGACGAGGACGAGCGGCTCCTCGCATGGGTCTACCGCCGGTCGCTCACGACGGCGGAGACGGATGCTTGCCGCCTCCGGCGAAAGAACGCAAAGGTGCTCCGGCTAACCATAGAGCAGTCGGAGCGGGAGGTGAAGGAGCCAGCGACGGAGGCGGCTCGGCTCGCCAAGCTGAAGCGGCAGCAGGACAAGGCCATCCGCCGGATGAAGGGGTTGATCGTCCTGTCCTCCTCCGACTCCAACGACGGCGAAGACGACAGCTCCACCTCCGACGACGACGGCCAAGATCCTCTACCAGCCGCGCCGGCGACCAGAAGGGCAAAGTCCCGGCGCGGAAGTGGTGATCCCGCTCCTCCTCTTATGTTCATATATCGTTTTTAGTTGTTGATGTTTAAGAACTTGTCCAGTGACGAACTCAGATGATCTTTTGGATGATGTCAAGCTCGTTTAATGTCTGTTCGCAGCCGATTTTGTGCTCCGTTTGCAGCCGATTTTGTTGCCCGTTGTTTCATCACGTAGAAGTAGCTCACGTTACATGCATAGTATGGATATAGGGCGCCGGATATGAGATGCGTGGATGTGGAGAGCGAAATATGAAGCGTGCCCGGTCAGTGCCCGCGGACAGGCGCGTCCGCGGGCGTTTGAGGGGCCGAATTAACCCATCGCGGCTGTAGATGCTCTTAGTCTAACCCTATTTGAAGGGTGCACGTAGAAGCCTTCAAATTCAGGTCGCTGTCGTATGTTGACGAAAAGAGTTGTAGAAGGTGAACGCAAAGCCCTGCCCACTTTAATTCTCACTATTTATTCTCGATTAAAAGCACGTGACGCCGCAGAATCTATCATGAAAGCGGCTTGGCTTTTGGTCCCTGCACGCAAATGGCTGAATGTCAAGCAAAGAAAAGGTGATGAACGAAGAAAGGACGCACTGCTTATGAGACGTTAAGGGCATGGCCACTCGGAGCTATACCATGATGCTAATCGAACGTTCAATCAGTTTTGACCTTGAGCTGGAATGATTCTGCAACAAAGGTCTTATGATCAGCACCTCGAAGCTAACCAGCGAAACAGTGTTAATATGGAGTAGCAGTACCAATCGTGTTAAGAAAATCTCCTTGGAAGAGATGGAAACAATGAGAGATTCACCACAGTGGTAAGCAATTCAAACTATTTAGAAAAAAACAAAGAGAGATTCAGGAAGCCTCGAGGCGAGCGCGCAAGCGACGCAATCTTCCACGAGATGGTTTGTCCTTCTGATCCTCAGTTCGAGGTGAAAGCCGCGCGCAGGTTTTAGAATATCCTGTGTTGAGGGGCCGTGGTGTACTTTACAAAAAGAAAAGAAAGATACTCCCTCTATTCCACAATTTAGTGCGTCCACGCTTCCCGAGATCTAAATTTGACCATAAATTTAATCAACGGGACCGATTGCGGCGGGAGCAAAAATTATACCACTGATTCGCTATTTCGATACGAATTCAGTGGTATAATTTTTGCTCCCGCCGTAATCGGTCTCGTTGGTTAAATTTATGATCAAAGTTAGATCTCGGGAAACGCGAGCGCACTACATTGTAGAATAGAGGGAGTAGAAATCTCGCGTCGAACGGCCCGCTCGTCCTCGGGGCCATGCATGCATCCGCAGGCAGCAGCGTGCCAGATGATCGACCATCCTCGGAAATTTTTCCTTGCTGGCGGCCTTGATAAGTTTGTACAGTATATACGCCGGAAAGTTATACACTAGTAGCATACAGGATACCCGTGACGCGTAGGCACGTATCACTGCACGGCATGCGAAGACATCCTGCTGTGGTGTCCTGGGCTCCCTCCTGGCCGGCCTCCCGGACAGCACGGCTCCCATGCATGCAGGTTGAGCGGCAGCAACAAGCACGGAGCCACAGAGAATAGCACAGAGCGTACCCCCAGTGCATGTTAATTAGGAGCTGAGTCGTTTTGAATGAAGGAACTGATACACGTGTAACAACTCTGATTCGCTGTGGCATGCGGCTTGTTCTCACGTGAGGGTAATTTTTTTCCTTTTGCATGACGGACTAATGGGGCAAATCTAGTTAGTTCGGATTTTTTTTTTTTGATAAATGTTCATGAAACATAGCCGATACAGGCGATATTGGGCTTGAATTGTTGCTCGCGTTACAGGGAGGGCAACGGCGCAAACAGATCAAGAAATGGGCACCGGATTCATTAGCAAAGTACGTGACAGCAAAAGTACGTTAAACGGTTGGTACTACAAGAACCACTCGGGGTGTAGACTGAAGTGTCTGAGGGAGAGAGAGAAGACGCTCTCCCTGAATATAACCTATGAAGCACCGATACGGCGACACGGATACGACGATACGGGTACGGAGATACGGGATACGGCAATTTCTAGAAACAGCAATACGGCGATATGGCAAGTATATAGAAATAATTAATAAAATGACATGTAATAAAGACAAAAAATAATTGAATGCATGAGATGAGATCAAAATACTGCCCCATTGGTTGGGGCCATGCTTCTTTTCAAGTCGTGAATGATCATAATGTCCTCAATCTTCGTGGTGTATGCAAAATACATCATATGATGGTATTAGAATTTGTCAATTTGGGATAGACATGATCACATAACACTCAACAAGCATGCCCAGCCTTTTCACCTACGACATCAGCATCCATACTGTCGCTTGCATACTGCCAACTGAAGATTGGCTGGCTGCCATGCCACTTCCTGCTGATGCCATGTCGAATTTACCTCCCTAGCAGTAGCCGCAAGCCAGCAACAACAACAGGTCAGCGGCAACTTTTTCTTTTAACACTGGTCAGCAGCAGGAACCATGTGAAAAAATATCTTCAGTTGTGACTCGCGAGTCGCGACTAATGGCAGCAACAACAGCAGCTCGGCAGCAACTCAGGCACTCAGCAATAATTAGAGGAGCACGGAAGGCAGCACATGTTAACTAGCACGCAGCGGCAGCAGAAAGTTACCTTGCTTGCTGCCGATGCAGATTCAGCAACGGGTGGCGGCGACAGCGGCGGCAACGACTCCAGGCAGTGGCGGCGGCGACGACTCCAGGCGGCGGTGGCGGCGCGTGCACAGGACCGCGTCGCGGGACTAGATCGAGTCGCTGGTCTTTCGATCGAGGAGATGAGGAACGGTAGGTACCTGTCTAGGGTTAGGAGTGGGCTTCTACTGGGCTCTGGCTGTGCTTCCGTCGTCCCCGTATCTCGGGCGTGTCGACGGCGTGCCAGCTGAGTATCGGATTTATTTTCTTTTCTTTTTAATTTTTTTTTTGCATGGTAATACGTGTCTCATTCATATCATAAAGATTAAAGTACAAGTCACGTAAGGACCGACATGACAAAACTGAAAAGATAGCAGAACATCTCTGAGTTTGACACCAACGCCCGTCACCTGCCTCCGGCACCACCACAGCAGCCACCGAAGAAAAGAATGACGGATCACCTCCTCACCCGAGCTCAACGCGGCTCCATCGCTGATATGCAGCTTTGCGGACCTCCAAGGTGGCTCACCAAAAGTGAAGCCCTTTTCGTTGAATGAATCAGACCGGGGCAACACCCCGGACACGCCATCGAACTCCAGATCTGGCACCCCACCACGACTAAGACGCCGAAGGAGGAAACCATACCTGTCATCCACGAACCACGAACCCAGCACACGTTCCGTCTTCCAGATATCGTCGATGCAGACCACAATCTGCATCCGCTCCTGGACTACCTCCCAAGCTCCGCGCCGACGCTGGAGCAAACGCCGTCGCAACGACGGAGCCCAAGGACACAGGTCCACCACGAGGATGCCGCCGCCGCCACGCCATCCTTGCTTGAATAGACTGGTTTTCAAATCCATCCCCAACCATAAGGCCGATGGCCTCGTCAGGGAAGGATCTGAAGCTGTATTCAGCACCGTCATCGTCGTTGCCGAAGCCAAGACGATGAACAGCCTAAAAACCTAGACTACGAGAGAATAAAAACGATCCACACGCGTGGATCCGGCAACCCCCCTCACCACCGACGATCGAGGTCGCCGACGGAGGGGAGCCGCCGGAGAACGGCGCTAGAAGATACCTCTGAGATACTTGTATCGACGCCGTATCCTGTGTATCGGCGTATCGGCGCCGTCCGGTACGGGGATACACCAGTTTTTGACGTATCGGTGCTTCATAGAATATAACAAAGGAAAAAAAGAGAATGGACTGAAATTTCGTACGGGCGTCTTGTCTACCCCACACGAACTAACTGGCAATTACGAAGCCTACCCCACCTGGCCTGGCCTGCCATTCAAGGGATCGCAGACGCGCGGCGGGCACGCTCCTTTTGCAGCCTCTCTCTCTCTCTCTCTCTCTCTCCCTCCCTCCCTCCCTCCCTCCCTCCCTCCCTCCCTCTCTCTCTCTCTCTCCCCATTAAGAAAGATTGTATACCCCCCGACATCCCCAGATTTTCCTTTTTTACGCGAACTCCCTCTTAATTTATGAGCATTTATATTTTATGATGATGATGGCTCGATCCCTGCATAAATAAGCAGGGGCCATCAGCAGCTTCCTCATCCAGTCGCTATCCAGTAGCAGCAGCTTCCTCCTTCCGTCCCCATGCCATTCCCACCAACATTCTCCTTGTCCTTGAGACCTTGACTACGTCCTCTGTTCGTCCACGACCACCACCACCGCGAGCGCCGCATTGGTCCCGCCGCACTGCCGCAACCATCCAAACCCCATTGCTTCGTCCCAGCTCCTCGCCTCCAAGGACTATGCCTGCCTTGCCGGATGCGGCCGTGCTGGCCTTCCACCTGGCCGACGGCTGCGCCAAGATCCTGGTCCCGCTCCTCTGCTTCCTGGGCGGCGGGCCGTCCACCCGCAGCCCCGCCGTCGACGACGCGGCCGCCTTCCTCCTCGTCGTCCTCCCGATGGCCTACCTCGTTGGTGCCTTCCTCGCCCACTTCGCCGGCGTCGTCCTCGCCCCGGCGCCGGCCACAACCGCGGCCGCGGCCGTGTCCTCCGCCGACCCGGCGCGGTTTGTCATTCTGCTCTTCACGCTCGTCGCCGCCTGGCTTCTCCTCATTGTCGTGCCGTTCGCCGCCGTCTCCTTCTTCCTCGGCGCCGGCAAGCGGGGGAGTGGGCCGGGGGTCAGCTCGAACGTGCTGAGCTAAATCTCGGCTTAATCTCCACGGAAGGAAAAATATTACTCTGATAGTCCTAGTACTAATACTCCTGTAGAGGTGGGGTGTTAGATTTGTGCATTTAGCCAGGAATAGCATGTGACGCCATGGACGTCAAGATCCATGGTGGCCGGCGGCGCATCAGACAAGAGTCTACGGAGTGCGACTGAACAGTGGCCCCGTGCCCGTCAAGTTCCGAGGTGATGTACTCCGTCGCTGTCTTGTGTCCAATGGATGGATTCAGCTCCGGCGAGGGACCGGGGGAGCACCCACATGTGGACCAGTGCGCCACGTCGTCGGCGTCCATGGCCGATTAGCTCCCCCGACAAGCCATTTTCAACTCAGGCTTGTTATAAGTGACCTGCTGGATGTCTTCCCCTATTACTCGTAATTGATCACAAGAGCTTAATGCAATGTAATCTTCTCCATGTTGTGTTTCTATCAGTGCTCGGTAACTTCAGCATGTTGACCCAAAGTGTCTTTCTTAATTTATGGGAAAACTGCTGTTCTTTGTTTGATCCCCTGATGCCGATGGTATGCTTCGCCGTGGAGTTAATCCTTGTGGGAGTGAAGCGATTAGCAAAAATTATACATCCTCTGTTCACTAATGTAAAACGTCTTATAGTGAACAAAGATAGTACTAAATGCAACCAAATATGCACGGAACTACGGAAGTCCCTTTGTTCAGACTTCAGAGAGACAAGCGGTACCAATAATGCTAGACACACGGGCTGGCTTCGACGGACTGTGCGGGGTGGCCAACGCGTCCTCTCCTAATTAAACCCCCCGAATTTCACCGGTGGGCTGGTCACCCTTAATTAAATCTCAGCCATTAATTCTTAATCAGCCTGTAACCCCCGGTAAATCCTCCTTGTGTGCAATCGTGCTAGTTGAACTCTTTTTCTTCATCTGTGCTAGTTTTTCTTTTTCGATGTGGAACACCATGAATTCCATTACCTAGTGGTCACGGCATTTGTTCTACTTATTTTGACCTAAGCCGCTAGTCCAAATGCTTGCTTGTTGCCTCTACTTATTTTGACCTAAGCCGCTAGTCCAAATGCTTGCTTGTTGCCTCTATAAATATAGGATTAAGCTGCACTCCCAAAAGGCGGCCAAACCTGATAAAATAATTGGGTGTCAACCGGCTTACAGCGACCTTCGCAAATGTGTCGAATACACTCTCATTTGAAAATATTGTGATTTGTATGCTGCACTGGAAAAACAAAAATCGGCCCATTTTGAAATACATATTAGTCTTGGTTTTGTTGTCACATGTGAAAGAATATTGTTATAAAATTTTACATGTAGGTAGTGTACATGTGTATGTGTATTCATAATTCTTTTCTATTCTTTTGTGCTGTATAAATATGGTATTTTAATATCGGGCTCCCTAGAGCCCGTACTCCATTAGCATTGCTTGGGTTGGAGATAACGATTGTAAGCAAGTGAAAGAAACGTTTTGGATTGTAAAGAACAGAAAAATAGTTTGATCGAGGTTGAAATTATAGGGAATAAAGGATCATGATCCATAACTTCACTAGTGATATCTCTCCAGAAGACATACCATAGGCGTGATAAACAGAATACAGTTGTGTATCCTCTAAATTGTAGTGTTTATCATTTAGTATAGATGTCATGATTGTTATAGTCATTACGTCTTGGTATCTATAAATCGCTATCCAACTGTATCTGTAGCTAATATTTCAGCCCCAAGATTACTATCTAGAAATGCAATAGAAACATCTTTTGGATCTTTTGGATCACTAGGAGCATGTTTAGAAGCAAGCATAAACATAATCATATCAACCTTCACTACTACACATCTGTATAGCACCGACTCCTCATCACTGACTGACAACTGACCACACATAATTGATGAGCATTCGCACTGATCGGCTACCTCCAGGGTGTTAGTTATAAGCATTTTGGGGCCTGGCAGGATGCTTATCATAGACCGGTCTAGAAGTGACCCGTCTGTGATATGTGTTCCTTAGTAAGAGCGGTTGCTTTTATTTGACCCGTCTGAGTTTACCTATTAAATCTGACCCCCTTCAGGTTTCCCACCCGTCAGCGTTGTTGTACAATTTTTCGATAAAGGGCGATTTTATTATCTCAAAATGTAGCATCAAGCGGATACAAAGCATTATGAGTAACACCCGGCCTCTGCATAACTAGGATGCACACAGCCAAATCCAGAAGTCTTACAAAAATTCATGAAATAGAAACCGACAAATCGGCAACAGTAGAGTCCTATAGATCGACACTATGCCTATGTCGAAGGGGGTGGTGGATCGATCCGTAGGTTATACTGCCACCCATGTTGGGAAAAAACCTCCGTAGCCACCTGCTCCAATCGCGTACACACCGCCATGAACAACGGTTGGTACTCCGGCCGTTGTAGTATAGACCACGTACGTAGCGAGTGCGTACACCGGAAAATAACCTGCAAAGGAGAAGCATTTTTGTCATTAAAAACCAAATCATTTCTACATAGCCAAAGCGACCAAATTAAGGCATACGCTCCCACCCTTATTAGCGGTTTGAAACTATTTGAAATACCGTCCAACCAATGACCAAATATATTGGCAACACTTGCGGGCGGATACAAATTTGACGCTATTTGGATGACTGACCATGTAGAACGTGCAAACTTGCATTGGAAAAAGAGGTGTTTGATTGTCTCGTCATGAGCACAAAATCAACACTTCTTACTCCCTGGCCAGTTGCGGCGTGCAAGGTTGTCTTTGGTTAGCACAACTCACCTACGAAGATACCATATAAAGATTTTGACTTTTAATGGAATCTTTGACTTCCAAATTTTCTTATTATTACTCACTGGTACCTCAGAATGAGTAAGCGCACGGTACATAGAGTCTACTGTGAAAGACCCCGATGTTGTGAGGTTCCAGTGAAACACATCTCGGCCTTCTGTCAGGTTAATCGTATCCATTCGGGATAAAAGATTATGCCATGACATAAGTCGGAGGCCAATCAAATCCCGCCTGAACGAAATATTCGGCGGGGAAGAACTAAGCACCTGCACAATAGTACTACTCTTCTCGCGAGCAATGGTGTACAAGGCTGGGTATTGTTCTCGGAGACTGGCATTGCCTAGCCATATGTCTTCCCAGAAACGAACCTCCGACCCATCTTTTATCGCGAAATACCCAAAGCGAAAGAGATGTTTCTTTGCCGCCATTAGGTCAGCCCAAAAGTGCGAGTCACCAGGTTTCCAATAGGCCCGAGACACCACCTTTTGGCCTAGATACTTGTTGCGCAGCATGGTTTGCCAAACACGATCCTCAGTAAGAAGTTTGAACAACCATTTACTAAGTAGGGCCTCATTCTTGACCTGCAGGTCATGAATTCCAAGGCCACCTTGGTCTTTCGGCCTACAAACCACGCTCCATTTGGCCAGCCTGTATTGTTTGTTTTCACCGTCTTCTTGCCAAAAGAATCTAAATCTAAAATAGTCCAGTCTTTGCAGGACCCCTTTTGGGAGTTGGAAGAAAGAAAGCATATAGAGAACCATGTTTGTGAGGACAGAGTTAATCAAAACCAGTCGTCCTCCCACTGAGAGCAACTTGCCTTTCCAACTGGTACATGCTTCCACTCCGCAATGGTGAGACACCGATAGTGAATTGGTATTCCCAGATATTTTATCGGGAATTGCCCATGTGCGCAACCAAACAGGCCAGCATAATCGACAGCTGCCTCAATGGCTTCTCCAAAGCAGAAAAGTTCGCTTTTATGGTAGTTAATTTTGAGACCCGACATTTGCTCAAATGCTGAAAGCAAGAGTTTCAGGTTTCGAGCCTTGTCCAGGTCATGTTCCATAAAAAGAATTGTGTCATCAGCATATTGCAGAATAGAGAGGCCACCATCCACAAGGTGTGGCACTACTCCTGCAATCTGGCCGTCCTGCTTGGCGCGCTCAATCAGAATAGCCAACATGTCAGCAACAATGTTAAATAACATTGGGGACATGGGGTCACCCTGTCGTAGTCCTTTTTTTGTCTGAAAGTAATGACCTACATCATCATTGATTTTGATGGCCACACTACCTCCAGTTACAAAATTTTGGATCCACTGGCGCCATTTATCGGAGAAACCTTTCATCCTTAGGGCATGTTGGAGAAAAGACCACTTGACCTTGTCATATGCTTTTTCAAAGTCAATTTTGAATACCACTCCACTCATGTTTTTTCGGTGCATCTCGTGGACGGTCTCATGCAGGATTACTACACCATCTAGTATATTCCTTCCTTGCATGAAGGCCGTTTGAGATGGCCAGACAACATGGTCAGCTATCGAGTTCAACATGGTCAGCGTTGTTGTATACTTGGATTATTATATCCATCCTCTACTGCCCATCTCTATTACAAACCTTCGTTGCCGCCGTCGAGCACCGCCTCATTTGGTTTTCATTCTCTCCTGCCGCCCATCTACATCCCGTCAGCCTCCATCAAACTTCCCGGATGCCCTCGCCGATGACCCCGCGACCATCTTGGACGATGCTGCCCTTGCCGCCACCCCTATGGCCAGCCAGCATGGGGCGCCGCCCTGACGCGGCAGCACCCACGCTGTCCCGAGCGGCGTTATCTTGCCATGGGTTTCCTCGACGGTCGCGTGGCGTGGCCTCCATCTAGCCGTCGTGCGCGCCCGTAGACCCGCCCTTTGTGGTTATGGTGGTGGTGTTGATCTGCCCTGCAGCCGGGTCTCCCGCGCATCTATGTGTAGTTCTAGAACCAACATATGCTGCCTTTTTTGGTCCCTACGTTGGCCACGGCGGTAAGTCTCGTTCCTTGTAAATAAAACAACAGTTTCTTTTCAGTTATGCATGTTATATACTACCTCCGTCCTGGTTTATTAGTCCTCCTTGTAGTTTGGGTCAAATTTTGACCTTTGATTTAACTTTTAAAAAATAAGTTATATACCTTAAAAATAGTATCATTGGAAACCTCTTTCAAATATTTGCGTGAAGGGGATCGCAACACAAAATGGTTCCAAAGGAAAGCAACTTGGAGGAAAAAGAAAAACGAGATAACTAAGCTAAAGGACAGCAGCGGGGTCTGGAAGGAAGATAGCAAAGCGATCAGTGAAATGACAAGGGAGTTTTTCCAGAAACTTTACGACAGAGAGAGAGATGTGGAGCCACATGAATTACTGGACCTTGTTGAAAAGAGGGTCACGGACAACATAAACAGCAGATTAACAAGAGCGTTCACGGTGGAGGAGATCAGTGACTCGCTTTTCCAGATAGGCCCGCTCAAAGCGCCGGGACCGGATGGGTTCCCCGCCCGGTTTTACCAGCGGAATTGGGATGTGTTGAGAGAAGATGTTGTAAAAGGAGTGATGGATTTTTTTGAGAGGGAGATATTGCCGGAAGGGATTAATGATACAGTGATAGTCCTCATCCCAAAAGGAAAGGACCCTCAGTCTTTGAAGGATTATCGTCCAATTAGTTTATGCAATGTCATATATAAAGTGATATCCAAGTGCCTCGTCAACCGCCTCCGGCCTTTTTTGGATGACATCATTTCCGAGACGCAAAGTGCGTTTATCCCAGGGCGTTTGATCACGGATAATGCCACCATTGCCTTTGAGTGTTTTCATAAGATCCAACACAGCATTAGCAGACACAACACCCACTGTGCATATAAACTTGACTTGGCGAAAGCGTATGATAGAGTGGACTGGAACTTCTTGGAGGGGGTCTTGCAAAAAACTAGTTTTGATCTGAAATGGATTTCATGGATTATGCACTGTGTCAGGTCGGTCAGTTATTCAGTCAGATGTAATGGGGAGTTACTGGAACCTTTTATCCCGTCAAGAGGTTTACGGCAAGGTGACCCGCTTAGCCCTTATCTCTTTCTTTTTGTTGCCGATGGCCTAGTTACACTCATGAAGAAGGAGACCGAGGCGGGAAACCTGACACCCATCAAAATTGCTAGAAATAGCCCAGGCATATCAAACCTCTTGTTTGCCGATGATAGTTTGATTTTTTTCAAGGCCACAGTGGAGGAAGCAGTAACAATGAAAAGGGTTTTATCCACTTTCCAGAGATGTACAGGTCAGTTGCTGAGTGAGAGTAAATGTTCTTTGCTGTTTAGCAAACAGTGCCCCGAGGAAGTTAGAGATAGCATAAAAGAGACCCTGGGAGTGGTGTCATCATCTTTTGAGAGTAAGTACTTGGGACTACCAACTCCAGAAGGAAGAATGAAGGATGAGGATTTCCAGCCAATCATGGATAGATTCAGGAAAAGATGCAGTGATTGGTCAGAGAAATTCATGGCATATGCTGCAAAAGAAGTTCATGTCAAATCGGTTGTCCAGGCACTCCCATGCTTCACCATGGGTGTCTTTCTATTATCCAAAGGTTTTTGCGAAAAGTACGAGAAGATGATCAGAAACTTCTGGTGGGGTGATGAGGAGGGTCACCGGAAGGTCCACTGGATGTCATGGGAGCATATGATTCGACCTAAGCGTGCGGGAGGAATTGGCTTCAGAGATATGCATCTTTTCAACTTAGCACTCCTAGCAAAGCAGGGTTGGAGGCTGATCCAAAAGCCAGACAGTCTATGTGCAAGAGTGCTTAAGTCTAAGTATTACCCTCACGGGAATCTGCTGGACACGGTTTTCTCATCGGATGCATCACCCGTGTGGAGGGGCATTGTGGCGGGGCTAGAGTTACTGAAAAAAGGAATTATTTGGAGGGTGGGGGATGGAAGAAAGATTCAAATTCAGCGAGATCAATGGATTCCACGCAAGGAGGGGTTGAAGACGGCTTCTTTCAAGAGGCGCTCGCGTCTCCGGTGGGTAAACCAGCTCATCCTCCCGGACAGGAAAGAATGGAACGTGGAACTCATAAATCAAATTTTCCAAGAGTTTGATGCTCATGAAATCTGCAAGATCCCCATAGCAAAATCGGAAGTGGAGGATTGCATTGCCTGGCACCCTGAAAAGAATGGAATATTCACAGTAAGAAGCGCCTACAAATTGGCTTATGCTGGTCAAGGGCAGCTTAGTCAGATTCCATCTAGCTCTACAAGGGAGGCAAACGATCGGAGTATTTGGGACCTCGTATGGAAAGCTAGGGTCCCTCCGAAAGTTAGAATCTTTGGGTGGAGGATTGCAACTAACACCCTCGCTACAAAGCAGAACAAATTTAGACGTACCCTTGCTCTCGATCCTACGTGCAACATCTGCGGAAATGGAGTGGAAAATGAATTCCATGCAGTAGTTGAATGCACTAGGAGCAGGGCTCTAAGACATGAGATGAGAGAGTTCTGGGCTCTCCCCTCCGAGCTAGCATTCAGGTATACTGGCACGGACTGGCTGCAGCATCTGCTCGGCACTTGCTCCGAAGACATGCAGGCGAAGATCCTTCTTTTACTCTGGAGATGTTGGCACCTGCGAGATGATTGCGTACATGGCAAAGGAAATGAGCTGATTCGTCATTCTGTTAACTTCCTGGTCCAGTACGAGGAGGAACTGAATAAGGCTGCCCTTGACGTGATATCAGAGAAAGGCAAAGAGCAGATTACACTGGAAAATGTTGCGCCATGCAAACCTGTAAGGCAACGCATGCTTTGGGCAGCGCCAACCCCGGGGATAGCAAAAATTAATTCAGACGCTGGCTTCAACCTAGACAGTGGTCAGGGTTGGGCAGGCGCTGTTGCCAGAGACCACCGAGGCTACGTCTTCTTGTCGGCTGGAAGCCTGCTACCTGTCTCGGCGAGCGTGGAGGAAGCCGAGGCAAGGGCTGCTCTGTTTGGGTTACAATCGCTGGCCAATGTCTATAATGGACCGATCGAATTGGAGCTGGACTGCAAAACAGTTGCTGAATATTTAAATACGGAGGAGGCGTGCTTGGCCCCTTGCTATGCAGTGATACAGGATATTAAGCAACTGCTTGAGGGATTCGCCTCATACAAAGTGTGTTTTGCTGGAAGAAAGAGCAATGGATTGGCTCATGAGCTGGCGATTGAGGCGAGGATGCAAGGAAATTTTCGGATTATTGCAGGAGTCCCTGATAGACTTAGAGAGTTGATGCAGTCTGAATACTGCCCCGTTACTTGAGTTTGTAACTCTTGTTTCTCAAAAAAAAAAACAATATAATTTTTGTGACATACAACTTATAATTTGTTAGTCAAATCTATGGTCAAAGTTGGGCACAAAATACGAAGAGGACCAATAAACCCAGACGAAGGTAGTAGGATTCTGTAGTTTTTTTTTTTCAACACAGTATACACGCAAGCGCTCATATACACGCGCATACACTCACCCCTATGAACGCACACACGCACACCCTACCCCTATGAGCACCTCCGAATGACTGAGCCGGCATATCATCTTGAAATTTACGAAGTCACCATAGGCGCCTCGTCGTCGACAGGAACGTCTCCTCCCACTGAATGCACATCGCCGGAAATCCTGAAATAAATCCAGGAATAAATGCGAGTACCAGGATTTGAACCCTGGTGGGCTAGGGATACCACAATCCCTCTAACCATCCAACCATAGGTTAGTTCGCGTAGGATTCTGTAGTTGTGAATGTTACAATTGGTTACTAATGAAAGGTTGGTACGTATAAATAATACAGTACGTACCAATTGCAACGTTGTACCATTTGCATGTTTAGTCAGTTTTAATGTCTAGCTAGAATGATTCTTAACGCTGCGACCCCTGTCCCCATGTCGCTCCTCAGGGGAGACACGGGTTGTGAACTCAACACTAGCCGCCGCCATAAATCCCCGTCCCTTCCCTCACCCGGGGGAAAGCTTGTCCTGCCTTCGAGGATGATGATGGCGAGGCATTCTTCGCTAGGAGGGGTGGCCTCATCAAGCGGCTGGTAGCGCGGCACACCTCTCTCCCTCTGGTCCTCATTAGCTTCGTCGACGTTCAGGGCGAAAGGGCTCGGCGCAAGGTGCTACAACGCGTGGTGCTCGCGCAAGGGTCCTCGACGGCGCAGGTCTCGGCTCATGATTGGGTGGGCCTGGATCTGGGCTCGGGGGCGGGGGTGAGCGCGATGGTGGTTTGATGGTGTCATTGCTGGTGCTGGTATAGGCGTGATCGTCTATGCGGCGGCGGCTACGGGAAAGTAGAGGTGGTGCAGCGCTATGGATTGGCGGCGAGCGACGGTGAAGCGGATTTGGGCCCCCACGCCCAGTTCTGCAGGTGGTTGCGGCGTTCGTCAGGCCTATGGGGATGACGACCGTTCATCAGGGGAAGTGGATGGTAGCAGCGGTCCAACCAGCATTGGATCAAGTAGGAAGCGGTGGCATTGTGTCGGGCTATAGCCCTGCTTTCAGTTGCCTCCGGGCAGATGACAGCGATGCCCACGGCATATGCTTCCTTCATGATGGTGTCGTTGAGGCGGCGTTCTCGTTTCTTCGCCCGAGGTAACTCTGGGAGAAACCTCAGAACCTATCAGGGATCGGAAGATGATGACCCGTTGCGTCGCTCCTTTTGGGGCACCGTTTTAGGAGTGGCTGCCGGTTGGAGGGACCAGTGGTGCTTGGCAGATGTGACCCGAGTTCTCGATTTTGTGGTGGGTAGGCCTAACATTTTCATTTGAAGCCAGGTTAGCGAGTAGTGATCCTCCTCAGATTACCTCATTCTCATATGATACTCCGCCCTTTCTTTGACGGGTGTTGTCAGGGGTGTTGTCAGGTGGCAACCAAACGTCCAACGCTAAAGGTGTCTGCCTTGCTTGGTCAGATGATGATGGAAGCCAAAGATCTCCTTCCCCTTCTCGCGCCTTCGTGATCCTTGGTTTACAGGGGCATGCATACATATGGCCACCCATTTACTTGAAGATTGCTATACTAGTTTATCCCACTAGCCCTGAATCGTTGCACTGGGTCCATGCATGCCAACTTTTGGCAGAGTTGCATGTGCCACCTACTCCACCTCTCATGCTTTTTCATTTTATCTACATTCTAAATTTACTGTATGTTTTGAAGCGAAAGTCCAAATTAAGTTTCGTTTGCATATTTGTGTTCGTTCCAACGAGTACTGTCGAACAAGACCAATTTGAATACATTTAGAAACCTTTTAAATTTTTACGAAGTTTCAGATATTAAAACTTGACAATCGTAATATTAGGTCTTACAAAGTTTCTTCAAGTTTTATTTGTTTTTAGGGTTTTTTCGTGAATACGCAAAAATTGTGTATCTTTCCATTGATAGAAGAAGTTGGTACAATACAAGAACGTTGGTACAATGCATGCCACAAATGCAAGGGGTAACATGGTGACCTGAGCATGAGGGCCGCGGATGGCCGTAGCCCATAAAAAATGCATGCATTTCGGTGATACCAGATGCACCAGGCTGTCAGCATGATGAGGGATGAGAGGCCACATCTGTGAGCCGTGGGTGCATGGTTGCAAGAAGAGGCCCACTACACCGAAAGGCTCGACGTCGGGTCTGGGATCGCAGTCGTGGAGTGGCACCAGGAAAGCATGTCATGCCATACCTGGTGAGAGAACAGGCAGCCAGTGAGAAGATGATGTAGGTCCTCGAGCACCTGGTCACATAGGATGCACCTATCATCGTGAGGGAGACCGCGTCGGGCGAGGCGATCCGTAGTCCAGCATCTGTCCTGGAAGGTGAGCCAGGTGAAGATCTTAATGTCAAGGGGCGCCCACGTCTTCCATGTGATGAGCGAGTGTTCGTCCTTAATCGATCCGTGGAAAAGAGCCAGGTAACCGGACTTTGCCGTGTAGCACCCAGAATCTGTCCAGCGCCAGGTTAGGGTATCCGGAGTGTCAGAGAGCTCGATGTAGTGGACCCGCCTTCAGAGCTCAATGTACTAGACAAGCGCGGCCGGGCCAAGGCCGCCGTGGATGTCACGCACCCAGGCACGATCTGTGAGGCCCTGGCGCACCGTGCGGCCGCGCCATCGCCGCTTGGGCACCGTGGCAAGGACAAGGGGCGCAAGGTCGGCGATGGACTTGCCCAACAGCCAAGGATCTGTCCAGAGCCTGCACGTGTTTCCGTCACCCAGATTCCAGTGGGCGGAGGCGTGAAAGATTTGCTCTGCCTCGGCGTCAGCCGGGAGGTGTAGATGGCCCCAAGGACGCGAGGGATTGGTACGCTGCAACCAGAGCCAGCACGTGTGAAGCGCGATGTCTGCTCGGTGTAGGTCCTGAATACCCAAGCCGTCTGATACGTCTCCAACGTATCTATAATTTATGAAGTATTCATGCCATGTTTATAACAATTTTATATGGTTTTGATATGATTTCATTAGAACTAATTCGGGATGACGCTGTTTTCAGCAAAACTACCGTGGTGTTGTTTTTGTGCAGAAATAAAAGTTCTCGGAATTGGACGAAACTTTTTGACGATTTTTTTTGGACCAAAAGAGACCCCCGAAGCTTCGTGGAAGGACCAGAAGCCTCACGAGGTGCTCACAAGGCACCACGACGCGGCCTGGCGGGGGGGTCGCGCCGTGCTGCCTTGTGGGGCCCTCGTAGCTCCTTTTCGCGTGATTCCAACGCTGAAAAATCCTATAAATAGAGAAACCCCCAGAAATAAACCTAGAACTTTGACGCCGCCGCCGCACGCCTCTGTACCGAAGAAATACCATCTGGAGCCCTATTCCGGCACCCTGCCGGAGGGGGAAATCATCACCGGAGGCCATCTTCATCATCCCGGCGGTCTCCATGACGAGGAGGGAGTAGTTCACCCTCGGGGCTGAGGGTATGTACTAGTAGCTATGTATTTGATCTCTCTCTCTCTCTCGTGTTCTTGATTTGGCACGATCTTGATGTACCGCGAGCTTTGTTAATATAGTTGGATCATATGGTGTTTCTTCCCTCTCTATCTTCTCGTGATGAATTGAGTCTTTTCCTTTGAGGTTTCGTTATTGTCAGATTGAATATTTCAGATTTGAGAACACTTGATGTATGTCTTGCATGCGGATACCCGTGGTGACAATGGGGTATTCAAGTGAGTCACTTGATGTATGTTTTGGTAATCAACTTGCGGATTCCCGTGGTGACATTGGGGTAATCTAGGCATAGGGGTTGGTTGCACATTTTCATTATCTTTTCTCCGATAAGAAACTTTGGGGTACTCTTTGAAGTTCTTTGTGTGGATTGAATATTATGAATCTGAAGTTGTTTGATGCATATCAAATAATCAACTCACGGATACTTGTAGTGACATTGGAGTATTTAGGTGACATTAGAGTTGGTTGATGCGTATCATATGGTGTTATTTTAGTACGAACTCTAGGGCTATTTGTGACACTTATAGGGATGGCTCAATAGATTGATCGGAAAGGATAACTTTGAAGTGGTTTCGTACCCTACAACAATTTCATTTTATGTTCTCCTCTAATAGGAACTTTGGAGTGATTCTTTATCGCACGTTGAGGGATTGTTATATGATCCAATTATGTTAGCATTGTTGAGAGATTGCACTAGTGAAAGTATGAACCCAAGGCCTTGTTTTCAAGCATTGCAATACCGTTTGTGCTCACTTTTGTTACTTGCTCTCTTGCTGTTTTTATATTTTCAGATTACAAAAATCTATATCTACTATCCATACTACACTTGTATCACCATCTCTTCGCCGAACTAGTGCACCTATACAATTTACCATTGTATTGGGTGTGTTGGAGACACACGAGATTTCTTGTATTTGATTGTAGGGTTGTTTGAGAGAGACCATCTTCATCCTACGCCTCCCACAGATTGATAAACCTTAGATCATCCACTTGAGGGAAATTTGCTACTGTCCTACAAAACTCTGCACTTGGAGGCCCAACAACGTCTACAATAATAAAGTTGCATAGTAGACATCAAGCTCTTTTCTGGCGCCGTTGCCGAGGAGGTGAGTGCTTGAAGGTATATCTTTAGATCTTGCAATTGAATCATTTAGTTTCTTGTTTTATCACTAGTTTGGTTTTATAAAAGAAAACTACAAAAAAATGGAATTGAGATTGCCTCACATGCTACATCTTTATAATATCTTTCTTGAAAATGATGGATCGGAAAATTGTGCTAAGACTGTAGAAGAAGAATTTAATAAAATGTTTAATGTGAGTCCTCTGAATGATGAGCATGATTGCAATGTTGTTAGTATGAATTCTTTGAATATCCATAATGCTAATGATGATTGCACTAGTCATGATAAAAAGTTTCTTATAAGCATGTCAATTTTTGTGGAGTGAATAAAATTTGTGGAGACATGCCTTATAGAAATGATAGATTTTGTAAGAAGCATAAACATGATAAAACCAATTGGTGGCTTAAGGTGATAGATAAATTTGCTACAAAATTATGCTCTCTTCATCCCATCACTTGTGAACTTTGCAATAAGGCTGGTCATCTTAATTTTCAATGCATACTTTTTCATGATTGAATCATGTCCAAATATAGCAATAACTTGATCACCCTTGAACTTTATAATGAACTTTGTTTATTTTTGGAGTGTGAAGAATTGACACATAAAAATAGTTGGTTTGAAGTATTCATTCTCACAAAAGACATTGAAAATAATTTAGAGAAAATCTATATGTTTTGTGTGGTAAATTGCAATGAGAATGCTTATATAGCCAACAATAGAAAAACGGAAAAACAAATAGAATATAAAATAAATACTAATGGAAGGGTAAAGATTCCCCTTTTCCCTCCTATTTTCTCTCATGATGAAACATGTAACGAGGAGGAGCTTCCTATCCAACCAATCTCTTCAATAAGAAGCTCGGAAGAATTAAATAAACCCACACATAATGTGGTAAAGAAAAAGAAAAGAAGGAAAAGTAGAGGTAAAGAGGTATCTCTCCCAAAAAATGTTGCTCCTATTATTGTTGTACCTCATGAGAATGAATCAAAAATAATTGTGGAAGATGATACACTTGATGATGATTTTGTTATGCCTATTGCTTGTTGTGATGATTATGATTGGGAAGATAATGATACTTCTTATGATCTTGAAAATCTTTATGGCACCAACTTGGAGGAATATAATAATAATTGTTATACTATTGGTGCTATTCATACTATTGATGATAATAGTGATAATGCTAATGATATGCAAACCAACAAGCTTGGGGATGCTATGTTTGATTGGAATGATATGTTTGAGAATTTATTTGCTGCAAATAACGTTTGCCCTAAGCTTGGGTATGCTATGCTTAATGAAAATGATCTTTTTATTCCCCCTACTTTTCATGAGCAAATTTACTATGATGATGACATGCCTCCTATCTATGATGATTATTGTGATGATACTTATGTTATGAAAAATAGTGATGATTATTATTATAATACTTGTTATAATTATGAATATCCTTTTATTGAACATCACTCTTTTAATGTGGAAATAATTTATAGTATTCGAGTTTCATACGATACTCCCACTATTATGAATGAGAAGAAAATTGCTTGTGAGGAGAGTAATAAAAATTCTATGCTTATGTATCATGACAAGAATGCTTTGTGTGATGGATATATTGCTGAATTTCTTCATGATGCTACTGAAAATTATTATGAGAGAGGATCATATGCTTGTAGGTGTTCAATAATATCAAGTTTCCTCTCTATGTGTTGAAAGTTTTGAATTTATGCTTGTTTTGCCTTCCTATGCTAGTTGATTCTTGCTCCCATAAACTATTTGCTCATAAAATCCCTATTCATAGAAATTGGGTTAGGCTTAAATGTGCTAGTCATATGCTTCATGATGCTCTCTTTGTGTTTCAATTCTTTACTTTTATGCGAGCATCATTGAAATCATCATGCCTAGCTAAAAGGCATTAAAGAAAAGCGCTTGTTGGGAGACAACCCAATATTTGTACCTACTGTTCTTGTGTGTCCACATGATTAAGCTACTGTAGTAATCATGTTTTATATGTTTTCTTTCAATAATGTTCCAAGTAAAGCCTTTGGGATAGTGTGGATGCTGGTTGATTTGATTCTGTGCAAAAACATAAACTTTTGTGTCCAGTACTGGAATTTCTATTCTGTACTGGAGCGTGAGAAAATTCTGAAATTTTTACACAGTATTTGGTTAAAAATGTGTTACGTTGTCCTAATTTTTCAGAATTTTTGGAGGTATAGAAGTATGGTTTTTAAATATCTCACTACACGCTGTTCTGTTTTTGACAGATTCTGTTTTCGGTGCATAGTTTGCTTGTTTTAGTGTTTCCATAGCTTATATTGAGTAATATAAATTGTGGAAATGATAGAATACAGTAGGAATTATGTGAGAACAATTATGAATCTTGTCTTGATAGTACCTAAGTAGATGATTTATTTTTATTATACTAACCTATCTCAAAAGTTCCGTTAAGTTTTGTGTGATTGAAGTTTTCAAGTTTTGGGTGAGATATCGATATGAGGAGAATAAGGAGTGGCAAGACCCTAAGCTTGGGGATGCCAAAGGCACCCCAAGCTAATACTCAAGGAAGACTCAAGCGTCTAAGCTTGGGGATGCCCCGGAAGGCATCCCCTCTTTCGTCTTCAACACTATCGGAGAAGCCATGATATGAGAGGAATTAAGGAGACACAAGAGCTCAAGCTTGGGGATGCCCAAGGCACCCCAAGATAATATTCCAAGAAGTCTCAAGCAACTAAGCTTGGGGATGCCCCGGTAGGCATCCCACCTTTCTTCATCAACACCTATCGGTTAGCCCAAGTTTTTACTTGTTCACATGATATGTGCTATTCTTGGAGTGTCCTTTTATTTTCATTTTGTTTGCTGTTTGAATAAAATTATCAAGATCTGAAATCTTTAGTTGGAGAGAGTCTTAACATAGCTACTTAATTGTTTAACAACTCATTGATCTTCACTTATATCCTTTGGAGTAGTTTCTCGTTCACTCTCGTGCTTCACTTATATCCTAAGAGTAAATTGTTGAATGTATTGAATATCATAAAGTTGAAATTATATATGCTTCATATGCTTGTCCCATGGGGAGTAGTGACTTCACATATACAAAGTATAAGTTGTAAAATTTATTGAAAGTTAGCAAACATAGCATCGGTCACTTGAACAATTCATGAAAGAATATTGAGGGAAGAGAGATTTCACATATAAATATACTATCTTGGACATCTTCTATGATTGTGAGCCCCCAATAATTATTTTCAAACTTGATCAAGTAGTTGATGTTGGACAAGGAAGACAACGTAATGGGTTATGTTTGTTTATATTCACAAAGATGTTGTATTGTCATGGATCCTCTAACATGTGGTGCTTGCCCCCTATCTTTTGCTAGCCAAAATTCCGCACTAAGTAGAGATACTACTTGTGCATCCAAAAACCCTTAAACCCGGTTTCATGTCATAAGATTCCACTATATCTACCTATGGATTGAATAAGATCCTTCAAGTAAGTTGTCATCGGTGCAAAGCAATAAAAATTGCTCCTAAACATGTATGAACTTTTATTGTAAGGGAAAATAAGCTTTTTACGATCTTGTGATGGTGGAGTAATAAAAGCGACAGACTGCATAATAAAGGTTGCTATCATAAGGGGCAATATAAAGTGACATTCCTCTACATTAAGAGCTTGCACATCCAAAAATAAAGAGCGCATGACAACCTCTGCTTCCCTTTGCGAAGGGCCTATCCTTTATTTTATGTATTTACTTTATGCAAGAGTCAATAGTGTTCTTCTCTATTCCATTTTTATTTTCTCTCTTGGCAAGCATCATGTGGTGGGGAAAGATCCAGGCACATATACCCCGTTGAATATAGGTGATCATGAGTTATTATTGTTGACATTATCCATGAGATAAATAAATTGGGAGGCAAAACATTAAGCCCCTATCTATGTGTTTGACTGAAACGATTTGTTCTAAAAATATGCTTTGAGTGTCAACAATCATGGAAGACTATATGATAGTTGAGTATGTGGAATTTGCTAAATCAAACCTCTTACATAGACCATTCCCGAAAATAAGATGAATTGCAATTGTTTGATGACTGAGAACATAGTTTGTTAGTTTTTCAAGAAAGTTTATGATCTATACTTTAACATGTGAATAGCTTGCTACTTGATCATGAGAAGTTTTATGAGATGAGCTACTGTTTATGTTATATAATGATGCTAGAAAAAGTGTTTTGAATTATCATTGACCAAACTTATGCATTATGCTAGCATTCACACTTCATAAATTATTTCTTTTATCATTTACCTACTCGAGGACGAGTAGGAATTAAGCTTGGAGATGCCGATACGTTTCCAATGTATCTATAATTTATGAAGTATTCATGCCATATTTATAACAATTTTATATGGTTTTGGTATGATTTGATTAGAACTAACCCGGACTGACGCTGTTTTCAGCAGAACTACCGTGGTGTTGTTTTTTGTGCAGAAATAAAAGTTCTCGGAATTGGACGAAACATTTTGACGTTTTTTTGGGACCAAAAGAGACCCCCAAAGCTTCGTGGAAGGACCAGAAGCCTCACGAGGTGCTCACAAGGCACCACGACGCGGCCTGGGGGGGGTCACGCCGTGCAGCCTTGTGGGGCCCTCGTAGCTCCTTTTCGCGTGATTCCAACGCTGAAAAATCCTATAAATAGGGAAACCCCCAGAAATAAACCTAGAACTTCGACGCCGCCGCCACACGCCTCTGTACCGAAGAAATACCATCTGGAGCCCTATTCCGACACCCTGCTGGAGGGGGAAATCATCACCGGAGGTGTAACACCCCCAGTGTCATGCTAAAGTGACCTCACACTAATGATGCCATGTCATCATGCTTTTCCATGCCAAATAGCCACTTGTCCAAAATAAAGTTCAAATTCAAATTTAAATAACAAGTCAAATAATTACATCTTCAAACACCCAAACAAAAGAATTCATAATTTTGTAGATAATTCCAAAGCAATTATAAAAATAAAACCAACATTATTTGACATTTCAAATTTACCCTAGCAACCAAAACAGTGGACCAGCAGCAATTTATTTGACTGTTTCAATTTCAAAAAAAAAATAGTTGCCCGTTTCAAAATGCTCCCAAACTTTATGGACCCATTCATTGCATTGCATCGTATTTATGTGCCAAATTTCATATTTTACAAAAATCATTTGACATGAAACTAAAATAGAAAACAGTGCCTGGAAATAAAACAGAAAATAGAAAAAAGAAAATGCCTAACGCCTACTGTGCCTTCGGGCTTAAGGTCTATAGTACCCGGCCCAACCCACGACGCCGCTGTCTTCAACCTCCTGCTCACCGCGTTGCCGTGGAGGCCGCGCGCTCGTTCGCGCCTCGGATGGCCACCTGTCGAGCATCCGGAGACAGCCTGAAATGGATAAGATCACCCCCAAGCCCCAGGACAAACCCTAGTCCTCCCATTTCTCCCCCTCGCCTTGCCCCCTTCATTTTCTTTGAACCCGAGCACTGCCGTCGCCATTGCCCCATCGTTGTCGTGGCCACTGGCCAGCCGTCGCCGAGCCAGCATGTCCAGGAGGTTCACCGCATTCGTCTTCGTCATCCTCGCCACTGGATCAGAGCCAAGGAGTACCACCGCCGTCGCCCGCAACCGTTTCTTAATCGGCATCGACGTCACTGCCACCGTCGATTAGCTCCGCCCCGACCTCCTCCGGCTTCACCGAGATGCTCCTCGTCACCGATGTGAGCTCCCGCTCCCTTCCCCTATCTCCGCGCAGCGATTCCATGCCCGTAGCCGCCACCGCCATTGTAGCTGAAGCGTAGCTCCACCGCCGCGCTTGCTGCCGTCGCTGCCGTTGTTTTCTAAGCCGGGTGACTGCTACTTGTAGCTTGCGTTGGTATTTTCCCCGAACAGGCAGGGATGATGCAGCACAGTAGAGTAAGTATTTCCCTCAGTTATGAAACCAAGGTTATCAATCCAGTAGGAGAATCACGTAACACCTCGTTAGCAGCACCTGCACACAAACAACAAATACTTGCACCCAACGCAATCAAGGGGTTGTCAATCCCTCGGCGGTAAGTTGCAAGATTAAATTGTATATGATAGATAGATAGATAGATAGAAACAAAAATACAAAATAAAATAAATAAAGAAAAAGTGCAGCAAATATTTTTAGGGTTTTAGTATATGATTTAGATGGACCCGGGGGCCATAGTTTTCACTAGAGGCTTCTCTGAAGGAAACAACATACAGTGGGTAGACAAATTACTGTTGGGCAATTGATAGAAAAGCAAATAATCATGACGATATCCAAGGCAATGATCATGTATATAGGTATCATGTCCAACACAAGTAGACCAACTCCTGCCTGCATCTACTACTATTACTCCACACATCGACCGCTATCCAGCATGCATCTAGTGTATTAAGTCCATAAAAGAACGGAGTAACGCCTTAAGAACGATGACATGATGTAGACAAGATAAACTCACGTATGAATAAACCCCATATTTTTACCCTTAATAGCAACGATACATACGTGTCATGTCCCTTTCTGTCACTGGGATTGAGCACCGCAAGATCGAACCCATTACAAAGCACCTCTTCCCATGGCAAGATAAATCAATCTAGTTGGCCAAACCAAATCAATAGATCAGAGAAGAAATACGAGGCTATAATAATCATGCATAAAAGAGTGCAGCAAAGACTCAAATATATTCATGGATAATCTGATCATAAACTCACAATTCATCGGATCCCAACAAACACACCGCAAAAAGTGATTACATCGGATAGAACTCCAAGAACATCGAGGAGAACATTGTATTGAAGATCAAAAAGAGAGAAGAAGCCATCTAGCTACTAACTATGGACCCGAAGGTCTGTGGCAAACTACTCACGCATCATCGGAAGGGAAGCAAGGTTGATGTAGAGCCCCTCCGTGATCGATGCCCCCTCCGGCGGAGTGCCGGAAAAGGCCTCCAGATGGGATCTCTCGAGAACAGAAACTTGCGTTGGTGAAAAAAGTATTTCGTGGACTCCCCTGAGGGTTTCTGATTTTTTGGGAATTTATAGTGGAGGAATTAGGTCAAACGGAGCTCTGTGGGCCCCACGAGGTACCAGGGCGCGCCTGCACCCCCCAGGCGCGCCCTGGTGCCTCGTGGGCACCCCCTGAGGCTTATGGCCTCCTCCCGAAGCTTCTAGTGTTGTATATGTCCAGAAAAAAAATATCCAAAAAGTTTCGTGGCATTTGGACTTCGTTTGGTATTGATATTCTGTAAAACAAAAACAGGGCAGAAAACAGCAACTGGCACTGGGCACTAAGTTAATAGGTTAGTCTCCAAAAATGATATATAATTGCTGTAAATGTATATAAAAACATCCAAGATTGATAATATAACAGCATGGAACAATAAAAAATTATAGATACATTGGAGACGTATCAGTGACCACGCAGCCGTGCTCAGCGCAACTCCAGGGAGCCGTAGCACTCGCCATATCCGTCCTCCGTGCCCCGAAGCTCCATGCCCGTCTGACCCGAGCTCCGGCCGCCGCCCCAACTCACCGCCATTGCCGATGCAGTCCACCCCCACATGAACCGAGGCCATCGTTGCACGCATGCTGCTCATCTGGTTCGAACGAGGCCCTCCGTCATCCATTTGGTCGCCGGACGGCGATTTCTGACGCCCACTGCCGCGTGTGGTGCTCGCCGGAACCACGCCGGCGCGCGCCATCGCGTTTAACTCGGCCACTGTTTATGACATGTGGGCCCAGATCACTAACCACCAGATTAGCCGCTAACCGCAACGCTAATAGCCACTGACACGTGAGCCCGTCTACTGTGGCATTTTAATTAACTCCAGTCACTGACCGTTGGGCCCCATCTCACTAATTAAGCTAATTAGATTAACTAAACCTGCTTAAGATAACAGTCACTGACTGATGGGTCCCACTGGGCCCAATTGACCAGTCAACTGCTGACTGGGCTGGCCCCAGTCAATGACAGGTGGGTCCCTGTTGACCCTGTTGACCAGTCAACTGGTCAACAGTTGACCTGCTGACTCAGCAGCTGGGACCCACTGTCAGCCACACATGCACTTCTCTGGGTACACTCTCTGTGTACCCATAGCATTTTCCTATTTTATTTTCGAAATTAAATTAATTCTAGAAATTCCAGAAAATGATTAAAACTTTGAAAAATCATATAAAATAAACCGTAACTCGGATGAAAATAATTTATATATGAAAAATGATCAGAAAAATAAGACGAATCCGAATATGCCATCCACATACCTGTCACATGCCTCCAACACTGTAAACATGGAACCTTCCCCTCCGGATCGTGTGTCCGATAACTGCCTAAAGCCGGGAAAATATTCCCAGATATTTTCCCGCTCCGTCTGTAACGTGTAGCACTGCGTTAGGTCGCCCCTAGCATAGCATATTGTCGTGTCATGCTTTGTGTTGCTTTTGTTTGCTTTATATTTATTGTTTCTTCCCCCTCTTCTCTCCGGTAGACCCTGACACCGACGCCGCTCCCGAGTACGACTACGTCACCGACGACTCTTCTTCCTTTTCAGCAGAGCTTCCAGGCAAGCAAAACCCCCTTGATCATTAATATATCGCCCATTCTTTCTCTCCCATGCTTGCATTAGATTTTGCTACTGTTGTTCGATAGTTCCTATTCAGATGCATAGCCTGATTTTGTAACTTGCTGTTGATACCTTACCTGCTATCCTATATGCTTAGTATAGGTTGGTTAGTGATCCATCAGTGGCCTCGCACCCTTGTTCGTGTTGCCATGCTTTGCTTCCAGATGCTCGATCAGTGTGATCGACGTGAAGAGACCGACACATCACAGCATACCCCCTTAGTTGTACGACTCTGCAGAGCTACTATCGAGTGCCGAGGGTGAGACCTCCTACCTCACTCCTGATGATATCTCTGTAGCGTAGCTAGTCGGTTGTGGGTTACCGAGGGTGATTCTTCTTTCACCACCTCCGATGATGCCTATGTCGTGCAACCCTGATACGTCTCCAACGTATCTATAATTTTTGAATGTTCCATGCTATTATAGTATCAATCTTGGATGTTTTTATATGCAATTGTATGCAATTATATATCATTTTTGGGGACTAACCTATTAACCCAGTGCCTAGTGCCAGTTGCTATTTTCTGCTTGTTTTTGGGTTTTCATTGAAACAGTATCAAATGAAGTCCAAATGCCACGAAATTTTTTAGAGATTTTTTTCTGGACAAAAGAAACCTGGGAAGCTTCGGGAGGAGGCCAGAAGCCCCACAGGGGCTTCACAAGGCACTAGGGCGCACCCCAGGGGGGCGCGCCGTAGTACCTTGTGGGGCCCACGTGACTCCTTTTGAGCTAATTCCACTTCTATAAATTCACAAATATTGGGAAACCCCCAGAGAGCCAGAAGAGAAAACCTTTCCACCGCCGCAAGCCTCTCTTCTTCCATGATCCCATCTAGAGGCCTTTTCCGGTACTCTGCCGGAGGGGGAATCAATCACGAAGGGCTTCTACATCAACCTTGCTGCCCTTCCGATGATGTGTGAGTAGTTTACCACAGACCTACGGGTCCATAGCTAGTAGCTAGATGGCTTCTTCTCTCTCTTTGATCTTCAATACAATGTTCTCCTCGATGTTCTTGGAGTACTATCTGATGTAATCTTCTTTTGCGGTGTGTTTGTTGGGATCCGATGAATTGTGAGTTTATGATCAGATTATTCATGAGAAATATTTGAGTCTTCTCTGAACTCTTTTATGCATGATTGTTATAGCTTTGTATTTCTCTCCGATCTATCGGTTTAGTTTGGCCTATTTGATTGATTTATCTTGGAATGGGAGAGGTGCTTTGTGATGGGTTCAATCTTGCGGTGGTCAATCCCAGTGACAGAAAGGGACATGACACGTATTTGTATTGTTGCGATTAAGGATAAAAAGATGGGGTTTATTCATATTGCTTGAATTTGCTTCTCTACATCATGTCATCTTACTTAAGGCGTTACTCTGTTTCATACTTAATACCCTAGATGCATGCTGGATAGCGGTAGATGGGTGGAGTAATAGTAGTAGATGCAGGCAGGAGTCGATCTACTTGTGCCCTAGATGCATGCCTATATACATGATCATTGCCATGAATCTGTCATAATTATTTGCTTTTCTATCAATTGCCCAACAGTAATTTGTTTACCCACCGTATGCTTATGTGCTCAAGAGAGAAGCCTCTAGTGAAAACTATGGTTCCCGGGTCTATCTTCATCATATAAAAAACCTAAAAATACCTTGCTGCAATTTATTTACTTTTATTTTAATTAGTAGTTTAGTTTATCTATTTACCTCGATAAGATTTAATCCTTGCAAATAACCGCTAAAAGGATTAACAACCCTCTTATTCGCGTTGGGTGCAAGTGTTTGCTCTTGTGTGTGCAGGTGCGCTTTAACGGAATTTTGCTTGGTTCTCCTACTGGATTGATAAACTTGGTTCTTAACTGAGGGAAATACTTATCTCTACGGTACTGCATCTCCCTTCCTCTTCAGGGAATTACCAACGCAGCTCACAAGTAGCAGAAAGAATTTCTGGCGCCGTTGCCGGGGAGACATCATCAAAATTACCTAGTACCTTCGCACAAATTATCATTCACTTGCATTTACTTTATTTGCCTTTTATTTGCATTTTGCTCTCGTTTTCATCTCCTTGACTTCTAATTTTTTTTTTACAAAAACCCAAAAGTATTTTATTTGCTTGCTTGCTTTTCTTGCCATGACAACACTCAAGAACAGTAAGTAAAACAAAATTTTAAGATCACTATGGATCCTCATCCACTTGCTAATCTTTTCAAAAGATCCAATTATAATGAACCAATTGCTAGTGATTTGAGTGCTCTTGATTTTCTCTATGAAGTTTTGCTTGAAAATCATGAATCTGAAAATTGTGATGAAGTGTTAGAAGAAGAAATTTATAAAGTGATTCATGATAGCTCCTGGATTGAAATGCATGATTGCAATGATGTTACTATAAATTCTATTAATGTGAATTGTGCTAATAATATGCAAAACTACAAGCTTGGGGATGATAATTTTGTTATGTACACTACTTATTGCAATGATCATGATTGGGGTGATAATGCTTCTTATGATATTGAAAATTTATTTAAGCCTCATGATGAATATGTTACTGATAATAATATTTGCAATACTATTAAAAGTGGGTTTGGAAGAGCGTCAACTTTAGGTAATAATGATCCCACTACTTTGGAGAATTATCAATCTTATGAAATTTTTGGTAAAAGTGGGCTTGGAGAGGTCATGACTTTACTTGATGTTAATCCCACTATCTTGGAAGATTATAAAACTCTTATGCATGTGGATCGTGAAGATAATATTTTATATGATAGCTATATTGTTGAATTTGACTATGATCCTACGTGTAATTATTATGAGAGAGGCTGTAGAAATTTTCATGTTACTCAATTACCTCTCTTGAAGTTCAAATTGTTAATGCTCCGTTCTTCTATAAAATGCCGATGCATAGGAAGTATGTTAGACTTAAATGTGTTTGTCACATGTTTTATGATGCTCTCTTTGTGTTTCAATTCTTATCTTTTATGTGAGCATCATTAATATTTCAAACCCATCTTAATGGCTATAAAGAAAGAGCTTGTTGGGAGACAACCCAATACTTTTCCTACTGTTCTTGAGTGTTTGCATGATTATAGCTTCTGTTATGATTATGTTTTTATGTTTTAATTAGTGTTTATGTCAAGTAATGCCTTTGGGATGATTTGGAAGATAGTATAATTGATGCTGTTTGGAAAACAGAAAGTTTTGCGTCCAATGCTGGAATTTTAGTTCTGTACTGGAGCGTCAGAAAAATCTGAAATTTTTACACAGTATTGGTATATGAATTTCCAACGTTGTACTAATTTTTCAGAATTTTTGGAGCTACAGAAGTATGGTTTTTAAATAGATCTTTACAGACTGTTCTGTTTTAGACAGATTCTGTTTTTGTTGCATAGTTTGCTTATTTTGATGAATCTATGGATCGTATCGGGGGGTATGAGTCATGGAGGAGTTGGAGTACAGTAGAATTATGCCAATATTAAATATGAATCAATTTACTACAGTGCCTAAAGTTTAAGATTTGTTTGTTATACTAACGGATCTCACGAGGTTTCTGTTGAGTTTTGTGTGCTGAAGTTTTCAAGTTTTGGGTGAGACTGCGATGGACAAAGGAATAAGGAGTGACAAGAGCCTAAGCTTGGGGATTCCCAAGGCACCCCAAGGTAATATTCAAGGAAGACTCAAGCGTCTAAGCTTGGGGATGCCCCGGAAGGCATCCCCTCTTTCGTCTACAATCTATCGGTAACTCACTTGGAGCTATATTTTTATTCATCACATGATATGTGTTTTACTTGGAGCGTCTTGTGAAATAGTTTGTTTGCTTTTGTTTTCTTTTTAGTTTGTCACAATCATCTTTCCTGAACACACCTTTTTGAGAGGGACACACATTATTCGTAATTTGTTAGAATACTCTATGTGCTTCACTTATATCTTTTGAGCTAGGCAGTTGCTCTAGTGCTTCACTTATATCTTTTAGAGGACGACGGTGATGATATTTTAAAGAAATAGTTGTACTCTCATGCTTCACTTATATCTTTTTGAGAGTCGCATGATAGCAATGGTAATATGCACGGGTTATGAATTTGGTCCTGATATGATAGGTATTCAAGAGGGATATAATAAAAACTTTCATGTAGATCACTGAATATGATTAATTTGATTCCTTGTAATAGTTTTGCGATGTTAAGATGGTAATATGTGGGAGGTATTAGTAGATAATTGTGGTTTAGTAAGAATAATTGTGTTAAGGTTTGTGATTCCCGAAGCATGCACGTATGGTCTGTCGTTATGCTAAGAAGTTGGAGCATGAATTATTATTGATTGTCTTCCTTTGTGTGGTGGTCGGGGGCGCACGATGGTTAACTCCTACCAACCTCCCCCCTAGGGGCATGCGTAGTAGTACTTTGCTTCGAGGGCTAATAAACTTTCACAATAAGTATGTGAGTTCATTATGACTAATGTGAGTCCATGGATTATACGCACTCTCACCCTTCCGCAATTTGCTAGCCTCTTCGGTACCGTGCATTGCCCTTTCTCACATCGAGAATCGGTGCAAACTTCGCCGGTGCATCCAAACCCCGTGATATGATACGCTCTATCACACATAAGCCTCTTTATATCTTCCTCAAAACAACCACCATATCTACCTATCATGGCATTTCCATAGCCATTCCGAGATATATTGCCATGCAACTTCCACCGTTCCGTTTTTATGACACACATCATCATTGTCATATTGCTTTGCATGATCATATAGCTGACATAGTATTTGTGGCTCAGCCATCGTTCATCATTTTTATACATGTTACGCTAGCATCATTGCACATCCTGGTACACTGCCAGCGGCATTCATATAGTGTCATATTTTTGTTCTAGTATCGAGTTGTAATTTTGAGTTGTAAGTAAATAGAGGTGTGATGATCATCATTATTAGAGCATTTTCCCAGTGAGGAAAGGATGATGGTGGCTATGATTCCCCCATAAGTCGGGATGAGACTTCGGACGAAAATAAAAAAAAAAGAAAAAGAAAAGAAGAAAAAAGAGCCATGAAAAAAAACAAAAAATAAATAAATAAAAAGAAAAGAAAAAAATAAATGAGAGAAAAAGAGAGAAGGGGCAATGTTACTATCTTTTTTCCACACTTGTGCTTCAGAGTAGCACCATGTTTTTCATATAGAGAGTCGGGAATTTTTCATTATAGAGCTTGGCTTGTATATTCCGATGATGGGCTTCCTCAAATGCCCGAGGTCTTCATGAGCAAGCAAGTTGGATGCACACCCACTTAGTTTTCATGATGAGCTTTCATACACTTATAGCTCTTAGTGCATCCGTTGCATGGCAATCCCTACTCCTCGCATTGACATCAATTGATGGGCATCTCCATAGCCCGTTGACTAGCCTCATTGATGTGGGACTTTCTCCATTTTTGACTTCTCCTATTTATCTCTATCACCATACTCTATTCCACCCATAGTGCTATATCCATGGCTTGCGCTCATGTATTGAGTGGGAGTTGAAAAAGCTAAAGCGCGTTAAAAAGTATGAACCAATTGCTTGGTTAAAACCGGGGTTGTTCATGATAAATACTTTGTGTGAAGAAGATGGAGCATGACAGGATTATATGATTTTGTAGGGATAACGTTCTTTAGCATTTTTATTTTGAAAGACATGATTGTTTGCTAGTATGCCTGAGTATTGATGTCTTTATATCAAATTATAGACTATTGCTTTGAATCATTTGGATCTTATTATTCATACCGTAAGAGAGAGATTACATGATGAAACATGATAGGTAGCATTCCACATCAAAAATTCTGTTTTTATCATTTACCTACTCGAGGACGAGCAGGAATTAAGCTTGGGGATGCTTGATACGTCTCCAACGTATCTATAATTTTTTATTGTTCCATGCTATTATAGTATCAATCTTGGATGTTTTTATATGCAATTGTATGCAATTCTATATCATTTTTTGGGACTAACCTATTAACCCAGTGCCTAGTGCCAGTTGCTATTTTCTGCTTGTTTTTTGCTTTTCAGAGAAACAGTACCAAATGAAGTCCAAATGTCTCAAAACTTTTTGGAGATTTTTTTCTAGACAAAAGAGACCTGGGAAGCTTCGGGAGGAGGACAGAAGCCCCACAGGGGCTTCACAAGGCACTAGGGAGCGCCCCAGGGGGGGCGTCGTATTACCTTGTGGGGCCCACGTGACTCCGTTTGACCTAATTTCACTTCTATAAATTCACAAATATTGGGAAACCCCCAGAGAGCCATAAGAGAAAACCTTTCCGCCACCGCAAGCTTCTGTTCATCCACGATCCCATCTGGAGACCTTTTCCGGTACTCTGCCGGAGGGGGAATCGATCACGGAGGGCTTCTACAATAACCTTGCTGCCCTTCCGATGATGTGTGAGTAGTTTACCACAGACCTACGGGTCCATAGCTAGTAGCTAGATGGCTTCTTCTCTCTCTTTGATCTTCAATACAATGTTCTCCTCGATGTTCTTGGAGTTCTATCCGATGTAATCTTCTTTTGCGGTGTGTTTGTTGGGATCCGATGAATTGTGAGTTTATGATTAGATTATTCATGAGAAATATTTGAGTCTTCTCTGAACTCTTTTATGCATGATTGTTATAGCTTTGTATTTCTCTCCGATCTATCGGTTTAGTTTGGCCTACTAGATTGATTTATCTTGCAATGGGAGAGGTGATTTGTGATGGGTTCAATCTTGCGGTGCTCAATCCCAGTGACAGAAAGGGACATGACACGTATTTGTATTGTTGCCATTAAGGATAAAAAGATGTGGTTTATTCATATTGCTTGAATTTGCTTCTCTACATCATGTCATCTTGCTTAAGGCGTTACTATGTTTCATACTTAATACCCTAGATGCATGCTGGATAGCGGTCGATGGGTGGAGTAATAGTAGTAGATGCAGGCAGGAGTCGGTCTACTTGTCTCGGACATGATGCCTATATACACGATCATTGCCATGAATCCATCATAATTATTTGCTTTTCTATCAATTGCCCAACAGTAATTTGTTTACCCACCGTATGCTTATGTGCTCAAGAGAGAAGCCTCTAGTGAAAACTATGGTCCCCGGGTCTATCTTCTTCATATAAAAAACCTAAAAATACCTTGCTGCAATTTATTTACTTTTATTTTAATTAGTAGTTTAGTTTATATATTTACCTCGATAAGATTTAATCCTTTCAAATAACCGCTAAGAGGATTGACAACCCTCTTATTCGCGTTGGGTGCAAGTGTTTGCTCTTGTGTGTGCAGGTGCGCTTTAACGGAATTTTGCTTGGTTCTCCTACTGGATTGATAACCTTGGTTCTTAACTAAGGGAAATACTTATCTCTACTGTACTGCATCTCCCTTCCTCTTCAGGGAATTACCAACGCAGCTCACAAGTAGCAAACCCCCAAGTGTGAACCCATCGAGGGTGATTCCTCCAAGTTCACCTTGACGGTTACATCGAATGGGAATCCATCGAGGGTGATTCCTCAGATTCCCCACGATGTTATGGACACACGGGTACTTTGTCTTGTAAATATGCCCTAGAGGCAATAATAAAATGGTTATTATTATATTTCCTTGTTCATGATAATCATTTATTATCCATGCTATAATTGTATTGGTTGGAAACACAAATACATGTGTGGATACGTAGACAACAACATGTCCCTAGTGAGCCTCTACCGGACTAGCTCGTTGATCAAAGATGGCCATGGTTTCCTGGTCATAGATATGAGTTGTCGTTTGATAACGGGATCACATCATTAGGAGAATGATGTGATGGACAAGACCCAAACTATGAACGTAGCATATATGATCGTGTCAAGTTTATTGCTATCGTTTTCGCATGTCAAGTATCTGTTCCTATGACCATGAGATCATGCAACTCACTGACACCGGAGGAGTACCTTGTGTGTATCAAACGTCGCAACATAACTAGGTGACTATAAAGATGCTCTACAGGTATCTCCGAAGGTGTTTGTTGAGTTGCCATGGATCAAGACTGGGAATTTGTCAGTCCGTATGACGGAGAGGTATCTCAGGGACCCACTCGGTAATATAACATCACAATGAGCTTGCAAGCAATGTGACTAAAGAGTTAGCCACGGGATCTTGTATTACGGAACGAGTAAAGAGACTTGCCGGTAACGAGATTGAACTAGGTATGGAGATACCGACGATCGAATCTCGGGCAAGTAACATATCGCCGGACAAAGGGAATTGCATACGGGATTGACTGAATCCTTGACATCGTGGTTCAACCGATAAAGATCTTCGTTGAATATGTAGGAACCAATATGGGCATCCAGGTCCCGCTATTGGTTATTGACCGGAGAGGAGTCTCGGTCATGTCTGCATATTCCCGAACCCGTAGGGTCGCACGCTTAATGTTTGGTAGCGCTAGGGTAGTATTGAGATATTAATAGTGGAAAGTCCGAAGGTTGTTCGGAGTCCCGGATGGGATCTGGGACATCACGAGGAGCTCCGGAATAGTCCGGAGGTAAAGATTCATATATGGAAAGTTGTTATCGGGGTTCCGGAAAAAGTTCGAATTTTTTCGGTATTGTACCGGGAAGGTTCTAGAAGGTTCCTGAGTGGGGCCCACCTGCATGGTGGACCCACATGAACGTGGGTAGTGGGGAAAGTCCCCACAACCCTGGTCTAGGCACACCAAGATCCTCCCTTAAAAGGAATAGTATCATATCCCAAAGGGATAAGATCAGGATCCCTAAAAAGGGGGGATAGTGATCGGTGGGGAAGGAAAGGAGGGATTTCCTTCCTCCCACTTTGGCCAACGACCCTAGGGCCTTGGAGGGCAAGCCACCAGCCCCCTCCACGCCTATATAAAGGTGGGGAGGCGTTGGGGGCAGCCACCCCTTGGACCCTTGCCCGTTACCTCTCCCAATTCCTCCCACGTTTCACCGGTACGCGCTTGGCGAAGCCCTGCCGGAATTCCGCTGCCACCACCACCACCATACCGTCGTGTTGGTCCCGATCTCATTTACCCCCTCTCTCTCGCTTGCTGGATCAAGAAGGAGAGGACGCCGCTGAGCCGCACGTGTGCTAAACTCGGAGGTGCCGTCCGTTCGGCACTTGATCGGGAGTTCGCGGGACGGATCGTGATTGGATCGCGAAGACGTTCGCCTACATCAACCGCGTTTCTTAACGCTTCCGCTTAGCGATCTACAAGGGTATGTAGATGCAATCTCTCCTCTCGTAGATGTTCATCTCCTAGATCGATCTTGGTGAGCGTTGGAAATTTTTTGTTTCCCATGCAACGTTCCCCAACACTTTGACCATCCCCTCAGACCTTTGTTGAAGTCGGGTCGACCCAAGGGTACCCGTGAGAGATTATTGAAGCGGAACGTCAGGGCAGGTGGAGACCACCTAGGAGAGAGGTGGGCCTGGTCCCTGGTCGTTGGACCGCAGGTTACCAAGTCGGTGCGACAGGGTGTCGGAGGTGGGCCTTGAGCCATGTTGGTGTCCGCGAGTTACTAATAATACGCTTAACGGATTTGGGTATTTGATCTGAGTTGGCCACTGGCATATACGCACTACCACCACGTGGAATAATGGTTTAATGGGGCCCTCTGCGTCGTATAATTCTTCCGAAAGCTCTAGCAGACGTCCAGTTCAGCATTGTGGCACGGTCGGATCGTGCCATCCAGGAGAGAGGTGGCGCTGGTATCCACCGTCCTCACAACGACCCGGAGTGCGAAGGACGATGGGCCCAAGACCCCTGAGCACTTAGGATGTAGACCGGCGGGGACCTCTCTGCGGAGCCTAGGTAGGACTACGTCGTGTCGATCAGCCGAGGCCGGGCATGACCCGGAAAAGTGTGTCCGGCCAGAGTTAATCGAGCGTGTTGGGTAACAATAGTGCACCCCTGCAGGGAAGTTATCTATTCGAATAGCCGTGTCCACGGTAACAGGACGCTCAGTGTAGTATCCCGATCTACTACAACTAGAACTGGATACTTGTGATACTTTAATTAATATGTTAGCTCCGGGATCGCTTTCTCGCAGGGAGTCGAGGAAGGATCTCTTGGCATTGCTGCTATTACTTATTACTTTATGTTATACTACTAATCTGCACTCTTCTAATGCTGCAAGACGCTGCAAGATGCTAGTCTTCGATAGGCTAGGCCTTCCCCTCTGTTCTGGCAATTCTGCAGTTTAGTCCATAGATACAGCCCCTTCATTTGATACCGATGCATACCTAGCATAGATCTGATGTAAGTCTTGCCAGTACTTTGGATGAGTACTCACGGTTGCTTTGCTACCTTTTTCCCCCCTACCCGATTGCTGCGATCAGATGATGAAGTCCCGGAGATAGCTGATTCCGTCGATGACTACTACTACCCCGACGGAGCCTACTACTACGTGGAGCCCAACGACCAGGAGTAGTTCGGAGGCTCCCAGGCAGGAGCCCTGCGCCTTTTCGATCTAGTTGTCGTTGTTTTGCTCAGCCTTCTTAAGGCAACCTTGTCTAATTATGTCTGTTCTCAGATACTGATGCTTCCGCTGACTCTTGCGTAACCCGAGCTTATGTATTCGAGCCCTCGAGGCCCCTGGCTTGTAATATAAAGCTTGTATTATTTTATTTTATGTCTAGAGTTGTGTTGTGATATCTTCCCGTGAGACCCTGGGCTTGATCGTGCGTATTTGCGTGTATGATTAGTGCACGATTGAGTCGGGGGCGTCACAAGTTGGTATTAGAGCCGACTGCCTGTAGAAGCCCCTTTTCAACTCCTTGGCCGAAGTTGAGTCTAGTCTTTGAAAAACGATTTTACTAACATGGCTGTGTGGCTTATGGGCCCACAACGCCAATGGTTGGGATTAGTATCTTTTATTCCTCTCCTTTACTCTAGCATTCTGATCTCTCCTCTATTCGGGTTAAAGTTTTGCTAACACTAACATTAGGTTCACGTGTTCACATCCACCCGGAGAGCTGGATTGTCTACAATTATTCCTTTCCATTGGTCTGTTTAATCTGATCATCACATTTTCCTTTCCATTGGTCTGTTTAACCTATCTTGTAATCTAGCTTTTATCTGAGAAGTGATAATTCCCTGCTTAAGTCATCACCACCAAATAAAACCTTGTTACTATTGTTGATCACATTCCGGTAACCACCAATGGATGAGAACCTTGCCTATTGGTCCGCCTTGTTTTAACGAGCAGGAAAATGGTTCTCTTCGTTCCCCGCCCTTGGTACCAACGTTGTTGCCAACATAGCTGACAAGCTATTGATACGTCTCCAACGTATCTATAATTTATGAAGTATTTATGCCATGTTTATTATAGTTTTGTATGATTTTGGTGCACTTTTATATGGATTTTATATGATTTTCATGGACTAACATATTGACCTAGTGCCCAGTGCCAGTTGCTATTTTCTGCTTGTTTTTGGTTTTCTAGAAAATCTATATCAAATGAAGTCCAAATGCAGCGAAACTTTTTGACGATTTTTTTTGAAAGGAAACAGACCCAGGAAGCTTCGGAGGAGCAGTAGAAGAGCCACAGGGCCCCCACAAGCCACCTGGGCGCGCCTGCCCCCCCCCCCAGGCGCGCCCTGGTGCCTCGTGCGCCCCCTGTGGCACCTCTTTGCGTGTTTCCAACGCTAAAAATCCTATATATTTAGAAACCCCCGAAAGTTAACCTAGATGAGTTTTTACGCCGCCGCAAGCCTCTGTACCTCCACGATCTCATCTACAGCCCTTTTTCGGCACCCTGCCAGAGGGGGGAAGTCATCTCCGGAGGCCATCTTTATCATCCCGGCGGTCTCCATGACGAGGAGGGAGTAGTTCACCCTCGGGGCTGAGGGTTTGTACCAGTAGCTATGTGTTTGATCTCTCTCTCGTGTTCTTGATTTGGCACGATCTTGATGTATCGCGAGCTTTGTTAATATATTTGGATCATATGGTGTTTCTTCCCTCTCTATCCTTGTTGTGATGAATTGAATCTTTTCCCTTTGAGGTTTCGTTATTGTTGGATTGAATATTTCAGATTTGAGAACACTTGATGTATGTCTTGCATATGAATACCCGTGGTGACAATGGGGTATTATATTGATTCACTTGATATATGTTTTGGCACTCAACTCACGGATTCCCGTGGTGACATTGGGGTAATCTATGCATAGGGGTTGATGCACGTTTTCATTATCTTTTCTCCGATAGAAACTTTGGGGTGCTCCTTGGAGTTCTTTGTGTGGATTGAATATTATGATTATGAGGTTGTTTGATGCATATCGTATAATCAACTCACGGATACTTGTGGTAACATTGGAGTATCTAGGTGACATTAGAGTTGGTTGATGTGTATCATATGGTGTTATTTGAGTACGAACTCTAGGGTTGTTTTCGACACTTATAGGAATAACAGAATAGATCGATCGGAAAGGATAACTTTGAGGTGGTTTCGTACCCTACAAACAATTTCTATCTTATGTTCTCCGCTAATAGGAACTTGGGAGTGATTCTTTATCGCACGTTGAGGGATGATTATATGATCCAATTATGTTAGCATTGTTGAGAGATTGCACTAGTGAAGGTATGAACCCTAGGCCTTGTTTCTAAGCATTGCAATACCGTTTATGCTCACTTTTGTTACTTGTTACCTTGTTGTTTTTTTTATTGTTCGCACTACAAAAACCTATATCTACTATCCATACTACACATGTATCACCATCTCTTCGCCGAACTAGTGCACCTATATAATTTACCATTGTATTTGGTGTGTTGGGGACACAAGAGATTTCTTGTATTTGATTGCAGGATTGTTTGAGAGAGACCATCTTCATCCTACGCCTCCCACGGATTGATAAACCTTAGGTCATCCACTTGAGGGAAAATTGCTACTGTCCTACAAAACTCTGTGCTTGGAGGCCCAACACGAGTCTACAAGAATAAGTTGTGTAGTAGACATCAGCTATCCTCTGACATGCCTTGCTAAGTTGACCGTGCAAGATGTCACTGCCCTTCCTACTTTTCACCCACATTAACCATAGTTCCACAGGATCGAAACCTGACTCTCCTGTACATCCCTGTTTCCAAATTTATTCCTCGTGCTTGGCTTCGTATGTAATTCATGAGCCACCTTCCTAGAAATGATCTATTCTGGTATCAGACGCAATACTTATTCCCGATGCTCTGAACCCCTTTCACACTCTGTTTCAAGCATCGAACGAATGTCTATCCGCTTGAAACTCCTTATTGTACCTTCTTACTTTGCTCTCGATGTTTTTCTTAAGTTTCAATTCGAGAGATACTATATGCCACATTCCCTGAGTTACCTACCAGATACTCAACCTTGTATAGGCCCGTCCTTCCGGAGTTAGCCCCTTTTCTTTTCGTAAGTATGATGAAGACTCCGAAGAAATGATGGCAGCTTCGTCATGACGCATGACACATGGAAAATGAAGACATCAACGCAATGGACCGATCTCTTCGAGAAGAACAATCAAGGCCAAGAAGACTCGTTACAATTTCGTAACCAATCCCTTCCCCTTTACTCCACCTCTTAAATCTCGGGACGAGATTTCTTGTAGTGGAGAAGATTTGTAACACCCCCAGTGTCATTCTACAGTGACCTCACACTAATGATGCCAAGTCATCATGCTTTTCGATGCCAAATAGCCACTTGTCCAAAATCAAGTTCAAATTCAAATTTAAATAACAAGTCAAATAATTACATCTTCAAACACCCAAACAAAATAGTTCATAATTTTGCAGATAATTCCAAAGCAATTATAAAAATAAAACCAACATTATTTGACTTTCGAAATTTACCCTAGCAACCAAAACAGTGGACCAGCAGCAATTTATTTGACTGTTTCAATTTCAAAAAAAAATACTTGCCCATTTCAAAATGCTCCCAAACTTTGTGGACCCATTCATTGCATTGCATCGTATTTATGTGCCAAATTTAATATTTTACAAAAATCATTTGATGTGAAACTAAAATAGATAACAGTGCCTGGAAATAAAACAGAAAATAGAAAAAAGAAAATGCCTAACGCCTACTATGCCTTCGGGCTTAAGGTCTACAGTACCCAGCCCAACCCACGACGCCGCTGTCTTCAAACTCCTGCTCACCGCGTCGCCGTGGAGGCCGCGTGCTCGTTCGCGCCTCGGATGGCCACCTGTCGAGCATCCAGAGACAGCCTGAAATGGATAAGATCACCCCCAAGCCCCAGGACAAACCCTAGTCCTCCCATTTCTCCCCCCGCCTCGCGCCCTTCGTTTTCGTTGAACCCGAGCAGTGTCGTCGCCATTGCTCCATCGTTGCCGTGGCCACTGGCCAGCCGTCGCGAAGCCAGCATGTCCAGGAGGTTCGCCGCGTTTGTCTTCGTCATCCTCGCTACTGGATCGGAGCGGAGGAGTACCACCGCCGTCGCCCGCAACCGTTTCTTCTTCGACATCGACGTCACTGCCACCGTCGATTAGCTCCGCCCCGACCTCCTCCGGCTTCACCGAGATGCTCCTCGTCACCGATGTGAGCTCCCGCTCCCTTCCCCTCTCTCCGCGCAGCGATTCCATGCCCATAGCCGCCACCGCCATTGTAGCCGAAGCGTAGCTCCACCGCCGCGCTTGCTGCCGTCGTTTTCAAAGCCGGGTGACCACGCAGCCGTGCTCAGCGCAACTCCAGGGAGCCGTAGCACTCGCCATATCCTTCCCCCGTGCCCCGAAGCTCCATGCCCGTTTGACCCGAGCTCTGACCGTCGCCGCAGCTCGCCACCATCACCGATGCAGTCCACCCCCGCAATTAACCGAGGCCATCGTTGCACGCGCGCTGCTCCTGTGGTTCGAACTAGCCCCTCCGTCGTCCATTTGGTCGCCCGATGGCGATTTCCGATGCCCACCGCCGCGTCTGGTGCCTGCCGGAGCCATGCCGGCGCGCGCCGTCGCGTTTAACCCGGCCACTGTTTATGACATGTGGGCCCAGATCACTAACCACCAGATTAGCCGCTAACCGCAACGCTAATAGCCATTGACAAGCGGGCCCGTCTACTGTGGCGTTTTAATTAACTCCAGTCACTGACCGCTGGGCCCCATCTCACTAATTAAGCTAATTAGATTAACTAAACCTGCTTAAGCTAACAGTCACCGACTGATGGGTCCCACTGGGCCCAGTTGACCAGTCAACTGCTAACTGGGCTGGCCCCAGTCAATGACAGGTGGATCCCCTGACCTGCTGACTCAGCAGCTGAGACCCACTGTCAGCCACACATGCACTTCTCTGGGTACACTCTCTGTGTACCCATATCATTTTCCTATTTTATTTTCGAAATTAAATTAATTCCAGAAATTCCAGAAAATGATTAAAACTTTGAAAAATCATATAAAATAAACCGTAACTCGGATAAAAATAATTTATATATGAAAAATGATCAGAAAAATAAGACGAATCCGAATATGCCATCCACATAACTGTCACATGCCTCCAACACTGCAAACATGGAACCTTCCCCTCCGGATCGTCTGTCCGATAACTGCCTAAAGCTGGGAAAATATTCCCTGATATTTTCCCGCTCCGTCTGTAACGTGTAGCACTACGTTAGGTCACCCCTAGCACAGCATATTGATGTGTCATGCTTTGTGTTGTATCTTTTGTTTGCTTTATATTTATTGTTTTTCCCCCTCTTCTCTCCGGTAGACCCCGAGACCGACGCCGCTCCCGAGTACGACTATGTCACCGACGACCCTTCTTCCTTTTCAGCAGAGCTTCCAGGCAAGCAAAACCCCCTTGATCATTCCTATATCACCCATTCTTTCTCTCTCGTTCTTGCATTAGATTTTGCTACTGTTGTTCGATAGTTCCTATTCAGATGCATAGCATGATTTTGTAACTTGCTGTTGATACCTTACCTGCTATCCTATATGCTTAGTATAGGTTGGTTAGTGATCCATCAGTGGCCTCGCACCCTTGTTCGTGTTGCCAGGCTTTACTTCCGGATGCTCGATCAGAGTGATCGATGTGCAGAAACCGACACATCACCGCACACCCCCTTAGTTGTACGAGTCTGCAGAGCTACTATCGAGTGCCGAGGGTGACACCTCCTACCTCACTCCTGATGATATCTCTATAGCGTAGCTAGTCGGTTGTGGGTTACCGAGGGTGATTCCTCTTTCACCACCTTTGATGATGCCTATGTCGTGCAACCCCCCAAGTGTGAACCCATCGAGGGTGATTCCTCCAAGTTCACCTTGACGGTTACATCGAATGGGAATCCATCGAGGGTGATTCCTTGGATTCCCCGTGATGTTATGGACACACGGGTACTTTGACCATCATGTCAGACCTTTGTTGAAGTCGGGTCGACCCAAGGGTACCCGCGAGAGATTATTGAGGCGGAACGTCAGGGCAAGTGGAGACCACCTAGGAGAGAGGTGGGCCTGGTCCCTGGTCGTCGGACCGCGGGTTGTAGGAGATATGCCCTAGAGGCAATAATAAATGTTATTGATTATCTCCCTGTTCATAATTATGTTTATGTTCCATGCTATAACTGCTATGGTTCTCGAGTCTACAATAACCACGAGGCTTGAAGGAAGACTCATATGCACGTGTGGGATAATAAACGGTAAAATGTATTCCTAGTCTGGCCTCTAAGACTGGCTCAAGTATTGCATGATGATCCTGTTTTCCTGATCATGGGCATGGCTATGCCGGCAATTTTGAGGGCACAATTGTTGGTAGAACACTTGTGTTGAATCGACCCGAATTGATGTTATGCTATGAGATACATTCGTCATAAGTTAATGGTTAATAGCACAGAGAAGTTAATGTTTGCATAATTCCTTAGACCATGAGAGTATCGAGTTTCTTCATGCTTGCTTCATGAACTTTGGGGTTTGTTAAATGTCATCCGTAAATGGGTGGCTATTACGGCGGCTTGCGGGTTCATGGAAAAGTATGTCAAGTAACTTGATAGCTCAAGATTGGGAATTGCTCCTCCGACGATGGAGAGATATCTCTGGGCCCTCTCGGTGTTACGGTATCCATCATCGTCTGGCCAGACACTTTGTGATTTGATCACGGGGATGCCGGAACACGGGAACGAGAAAAGAGAACAATACCGGCAACGAGGTAACTGGCATAGTGGACAAGGTGTTGATCCACGGGGATGCCAACATGTCTCACCTCGGGTAATTGTAACATATCGCGAAGCAACAGGAATAGCTCACGGCAACTGGAGGTTCACTCGAATATTCATTCGTGTGGGTATAGGGATCAATATGGGTGTCCACGGCTCCGATGTTGATCATTGATCGGAAGGGGTTCCGGGTCATGTCTATGCTTCACCGAACCTATAGGGTCACATGCTTAAGGGTCATCTATCTGCTGAATACTAGACAGGGAGTCTAAGAGAAAATCACCGAAAAAGTTTCGGACGCCGGAAAAGTTTCGGACAGCGGAAAAGTTCCGCAGAGAGGTCACCGGATGAGTTCCGGTGAAACTGAAAAGTTGTTTCAGAGGATACCATAAAGTCAAATTGGTTTTGGCACATGCCTGATAATTCTTGGAGGGTGCCAGAATCATTCTGGAAACTTTCTGGAATTTTCCGGGATGAAAACCGGAAATGTTCCGGAGCTGCCGAAACCGCTTCAGATGCTTTTCGCAGATGAAATCACTAAACCGGAATTGTTCCGGCTCGCGTTGAAAATTATTTTGGTGGGTACTAGAATTGTTCTAAGCCCACATGAATATTTTCAGTTCGATCAGACGCTGAAAAATGTTGTCGTGAATAGTGAAAGTGCTTTTTGGGATATTTTTGGAAAGCCACCTTTTGGGGCTTTGCTCCAAAAGATCTTGGGGATGACATGGATGGATAGGGGCCAATTTTGGGGCCCCACATGAGGGTGTGGCCGGCCACATGGTGCACTCCTTCATGGAGTCCCCCTTGTTCCTTGGTTTCACCTTTTAGGTCCTTGGGAAGGACTCCTTTCCATGTGGGTTTTGGGTTTTCTTGTAAAACCACCCTACCCCTTGGGTTTCCTATAAATAGGAGGTGTGTGGGCTGCCATAAGACACACTCTTGCTCTCATACACAAAGCCATGCATGATCTGGCATTCTTCTCTCCCTCCCAGCGAAATAGTTTCGTAGAGCCGAAAGGTTGTCTGGGTTCCGGCAGGAACTAGTTCTGGACGGCGAAGCCCTGCCGGATAGATGACACCGTATGTGTGCAACTCTGTAGAGAGATCGTAGTTTCGGTCTTAGTTCGAGAGTGCCTCCCGAAGGGCTGTCCGTGTGACCGTCCGAGTTTTGGAGGTCCTCCCGAAGGGCTGTCCGAGTGACAGTCCGAGTTTCGGAGGTCCTCCCGAAGGGCTGTCCGCGACACCATCCGGGGGACTGTGTGACCGCCTCCCGGAGGGCTGTCTGCGGGGCAGATGAGGGTATACATCCTCGCGGTTGGGAGGTTGTAAAATCCTAGCTGCGGGGATCTGCACCGCCGTTCGTCATCGACTCTACTTCCGCTGCGCTACGAGTCGGTAACAAAAATGATCAAACCTTGTATGCAGTCTCCATAGTGGTCCTGGGCTGGTGCGTAGGTCGGAAATTTTTTGTTTTCTGCTGCGTTACCCTACACGGGTTACCAAGTCGGTGCGATAGGGTGTCGGAGGTGAGCCTTGAGCCCTGTTCGTGTCTGCGAGTTACTAATAATACGCTTAACGGATTTGGGTATTTGATCTGAGTTGGCCACTGGCCTATACGCACTACCACCACGTGGGATAATGGTTTAATGGGGCCCTCAGCGTCGTACGATTCTTCCGAAAGCTCTGTCAGACGTCCAGTTCAGCATTGTGGCACGGTCGGATCGTGCCATCCAGGAGAGAGGTGGCGCTGGTATCCACCGTCCTCACAACGACCCAGAGAGCGAAGGCCGATGGACCCAAGACTCCTGAGTGCTTAGGATGTAGACCGGTGGGGACCTCTCTGCAGAGCCTAGGTAGGACTACGTTGTGTCGATCAGCCGAGGCCGGGCATGACCCGGAAAAGTGTGTCTGGCCAGAGTTAATCGAGCGTGTTGGGTAACAGTAGTGCACCCCTGCAGGGAAGTTATCTATTCGAATAGCCGTGTCCACGGTAACAGGATGCTCAGTGTAGTATCCCGATCTACTACAACTAGAACTGGATACTTGTGATACTTTAATTAATATGTTAGCTCCGGGATCGCTTTCTCGCAGGGAGTCGAGGAAGGATCTCTGGGCATTGCTGCTATTACTTATTACTTTATGTTATACTACTAATCTGCACTCTTCTAATGCTGCAAGACGCTGCAAGATGCTAGTCTTCGATAGGCTAGGACTTCCCCTCTGTTCTGGCAATTCTGCAGTTTAGTCCACAGATACAGCCCCTTCATTTGATACCGATGCATACCTAGCATAGATCTGACGTAAGTCTTGCGAGTACTTCAGATGAGTACTCACGGTTGCTTTGCTACCTTTTTTCCCCTACCCGATTGCTGCGATCAGATGATGAAGTCCCGGAGACAGCTGATTCCATCGATGACTATTACTACCCCGACAGAGCCTACTACTACGTGGAGGCCGCCGACCAGGAGTAGTTCGGAGGCTCCCAGGCAGGAGGCCTGCGCCTTTTCGATCTAGTTGTCGTTGTTTTGCTCAGCCATCTGAAGGCAACCTTGTCTAATTATGTCTGTTCTCAGATATTGATGCTTCCGCTGACTCTTGCATAACCCGAGCGTATGTATTCGAGCCCTCGAGGCCCCTGGCTTGTAATATAAAGCTTGTATTATTTTATTTTGTGTCTAGAGTTGTGTTGTGATATCTTCCCGTGAGTCCCTGGGCTTGATCGTGCGCATTTGCGTGTATGATTAGTGCACGATTGAGTCGGGGGCGTCACAGGAGGCCATCTTCATCATCCCGGCGGTCTCCATGCCGAGGAGGGAGTAGTTCACCCTCGGGGCTGAGGGTATGTACTAGTAGCTATGTGTTTGATCTCTCTCTCTCGTGTTCTTGATTTGGCACGATCTTGATGTACCGTGAGCTTTGTTAATATAGTTTTGATCATATGGTGTTTCTTCCCTCTCTATCTTCATGTGATGAATTGAGTCTTTCCCTTTGAGGTTTCGTTATTGTCGGATTGAATATTTCAGATTTGAGAACACTTGATGTATGTCTTGCATGCGGATACCCGTGGTGACAATGGGTTATTCAAGTGAGTTACTTGATGTATGTTTTGGTAATCAACTTGCGGATTCCCGTGGTGACATTGGGGTAATCTAGGCATAGGGGTTGGTTGCACGTTTTCATTATCTTTTCTCCGATAAGAAACTTTGGGGTACTCTTTGAAGTTCTTTGTGAGGATTGAATATTATGAATCTGAAGTTGTTTGATGTATATCGAATAATCAACTCACGGATACTTGTGGTGACATTGGAGTATCTAGGTGACATTAGAGTTGGTTGATGTGTATCATATGGTGTTATTTTAGTACGAACTCAGGGGCTATTCGTGACACTAATAGGGATGGCTCAATAGATTGATCGAAAAGGATAGCTTTGAGGTGGTTTCGTACCCTACAACAATTTCATCTTATGTTCTTCGCTAATAGGAACTTTAGAGTGATTCTTTATCGCACGTTGAGGGATTGTTAAATGATCCAATTATGTTAGCATTGTTGAGAGATTGCACTAGTGAAAGTATGAACCCTAGGCCTTGTTTTCAATCATTGCAATGCCGTTTGTGCTTATTTTTGTTACTTGCTACCTTGCTGTTTTTATATTTTCAGATTACAAAAATCTATATCTAGTATCCATACTACACTTGTATCACCATCTCTTCGCCGAACTAGTGCACCTATACAATTTACCATTGTATTGGGTGTGTTGGGGACACAAGAGATTTCTTGTATTTGATTGCAGGGTTGTTTGAGAGAGACCATCTTCATCCTACGCCTCCCACGGATTGATAAACCTTAGGTCATCCACTTGAGGGAAATTTGCTACTGTTGTACAAAACTCTGCACTTGGAGGCCCAACAACGTCTACAAGAATAAAGTTGCGTAGTAGACATCACCGCCCAGGGAAGTAGGTCGGCAGACCTTTGCCCAGTTGGCACGGCATTGGCCTCCGTTTGCCGCCTTGCAACCGCGAATGATCCCGTTGACCTTGGAGAGGATCGGTTTGTTGATGTTGATCGCCATGAGAAAGTGGGTGGGCATCGCACACAAGACGTGCTGGACGAGAGCGAGCCTGTCACCAAGTGAAAGCATGGAAGCGCGCCAAGTGGAGAGCTTATTGCCGAGCTTGTCCACCAGGGGTAGGAGGTCAGCATGCGTCGGTTTCCTTATGGACAAGGGAAGCCCCAAGTATGGAATGGGGAAACTGGCAGTCCGGCAGGCCATCATGCCGGAGAAGGAAACCGCCTGGGCTTCAGAGCACTGGATAGGGGTTGTCGAGCATTTGGTGTAGTTCGTACGCATGCCAGCAACCTCCCAAAGATGTCAAGGAGTATCCGGATCGTCGTGGTGTTGTGCTCGTCCAGGTAACAGAAGAGCACAATGTCATCCGCATATAAAGAGATGCTCGACGCCGCGTGTCGTGTAGTGAGGCGTCGAAGATGGCCATGTTGTACGGCAGCCGGGAAGATGGAGTTGAGGACGTCAACCACCAAGAGAAACAGCATGGGGAGATGGGATCTCCTTGGCGAAGGCCACACGCATGCTGGATAGGCGGGCTGGGGTCTCCGTTGATGAGGACACGGGTGGATGCCGAGGAGAGGATGATAGAGATCCAGTCACGCCAACGGCAACCAAAACCCAGGCGGGTTGTAACACCCCCATGTATTAAGCTACAGTAATCCATCATGATTATGTTAAGTCACCTAGCTTCGAAGTGCTTGATCATAATTGGATTCATATCTCATTTCAAATTCCACCTTTGAAATCAATTCAAATTGCAAGTGAAATTTGAAGTTGCACAAAAATTGCTACAAAATAGTCCATCATTTAGCAAATATTCCATAACAATTATTTGTTGAGGAAAACAACAACACTTATTTGCTTACTTGAGCTATAGCAATTAAAACAGTGCCAAATCAGCATATTTAAATGCTTTTCCAATTATGAAAAATTCAAACAAATTCAAATGCCTCCCAAACTTTCTGTGGCATTGCCAAAAATTGCAGTGCATTTATATGGCCATGCTCCACATTTTTGCAAAGTCATTTGATGGCTTATTTAATTGCAAAATGGTGTTTGTTTAAAAGAAACAAAAGAAGAAAACGAAAAAAGGCCTGAACGTTAGTATGCCAGTGGGCTTAAGTTAAACAGTGGCCGGCCCAGCCCGCGCAGCGTCGGCTCCTACCTCTCTCCCCAGCTGTCGCCATGGCCGAGCACGCACGCGCGTGCACCCGCGCATTGCTCGACACCGAGGCACTACAGGGTGTCGTGGAGGGGATAAGGGTGACGCCCTCGAGCCCGTGACAACCCTAGCACTCCAGTTCCCCCTCTCCCTCGCCCCTCTTCCCGATCTGGTCGAACCAGACGCCGTCGCCGCCATGGTTCGCCTTGTCACCGTAGCCACCATCGCCCCCGGTGCCTGAGAGGCTGTCCAGGAGCTCCGCCGCCCTCTGCCACATCGCCTGCGCCATCGGGTTCGAGTCGGGCACCTCTTCTTCAACCGGAGCAAGGTCGTCTGCACCCTCGGATCGCCGTCGCTTCGGTCGTCGATCCTCGGCACCGAGCCCCTCCCCGGCTCCCCTGAGCTCCCTGCCGGCCTCGCTGTGAGCTCCCGAGCCTCCTGCCCCTTTGCTCCGTTCCCTGTGCGCCAATCCTTTTACCCCGCCAGTGTCATGAGCTAACCGCCGCTGCTCGCTTCGCCGTCGCGGCCACCGCAAGCGCCGACCACATCCGAGCGTTGCGTCAAGCTCCTGGGATCCCCAGGAGGCCAACGCGACCATCCGCATGCTTCGCCGTGCCCTATATCGACGACCCCTCTTTTACCGCAGAGCTTCCAAGCAAGCAAAACCCCCTTGATCATTCCTATATCGTCCATTCTTTCTCTCCCATGCTTGTATTAGATTTTGCTACTGAAATTGATTGCTCCTATTCTAATGCATAGCCTGATTTTGTAACCTGCTGTTGATACTTTACCTGTTGTCCTAAATGCTTAGTATAGGCTGGTTAGTGATCCATCAAAGGCCCCACACCCTTGTCCTTGTTGCCATGCTATACCACCGGTGACTCGATCAGTGTGATCAATGTACATAGACCGAACACAGCACCGCACACCCCCTTAGTTCTACGACTCTGCAGAGCTACTATCGAGTGTCGAGGGTGATACCTCCTACCTCACTCCTGATGATATCTCTGTAGCATAGCTAGTCGGTTGTGGGTTATCGAGGGTGATTCCTTTTTCACCACCTCCGATGAGGCCTCTATCGTGCAGCCCCTCAAGTGTGAACTCATCGAGGGTGATTCCTCTAAGTTCATATTGACGGTTACATCGAGTGGGAATCCATCGAGGGTGATTCCTCGGATTCCCCACGATGTTATGGACGCACGGGTACCTGGACCTTCACCTCAGACCTTTGTTAAAGACGGGTCAGCTTCAAGAGCACCCGCGAGATAATGTTGAAGTCGGGTCGACCCCAAGGGTACCCGCGAGAGAGTCCTGTGGCGGCTGGCGGTTAGTGATACCACCCAGGATGTGGTGGTAGTTCGGGACTTGTCCCGACAGCAGACACAGAACTTACACTGTAGTCGGAGCGACAGGTCAGGCGGAGACTGCCTAGGAGAGAGGTGGGCCTAGTCCCTGGTCGTGGTCCGCGAGATACCTAGTCGGAACGGCCGAAGCACTAGTCGTCTTCGCGAGCTCCTAATAATTCACTAACGGATTTGGATATTTGATCTGAGTTGGCCACTGGCCCATACGCACTACCACCACGCGGGATAATGGTTTAATGGGGCCCTCAACGCCGTATGTATCAACCGAAAGCTCTGTCAGACGTCCAGTTCAGCATTGTGGCACGGTCGGATCACGCCATCTAGGAGAGAGGTGGCTCTGGTATTCACCCTGCGCACAACGACCCGGAGTGCAAAGGGCGATGGGCCCAAGACCCCTAAGCGCTTAGGATGTAGACCGGCGGGGACCTCTCTGTGGAGCCTAGGTAGGACTACATCGTGTCGATCAGCCGAGGCCGGGCATGACCAGGAAAAGTGTGTCCGGCCAGAGTTAATCGAGCGTGTTGGGTAAGTTGTTGCACCCCTGCAGGGAAGTTATCTATTCGAATAGCCGTGTCGACGGTAACATGACGCTCGGAGTTGTATCCCGATCTACTACAAACTAGAACTGGATACTTGTGATACTAAATTGATATAATGGCTCCGGAATCACTTTCTCGCAGGGAGTCGAGGAAGGATCTCTAGGCGTTGCTAATATATACCGGTTACTATATTATATGTTACTCTACTCTCTTCTAATGCCGCAAGACACTGCAAGATGCTAGTCTTCGATAGGCTAAGCTTCCCCTCTATTCTGACATTTCTGCAGTTTAGTCCACAGATACAGCCCCTTCCCTTTGATACCGATGCATACTTAGCATATATCTAATGTAAGTCTTGCGAGTAGTTTGGATGAGTACTCACGGTTGCTTTGCTACCCCTTTTTCCCCCATACCCGATTGCTGCGATCAGATGACGGAGCCCCGGAGCCAGCTGACCCCGTTGACGACTACTACTACACCGACGGAGCTTAGTACTACGTGAAGACCGACGACCAGGAGTAGTTCGGGGGCTCCCAGGCTGGAGGCATGCGCCTTTTCGATCTAGATGTCGTTGTTTTGCTCAGCCTTCTTCAGGCAAACTTATCTAATTATGTCTGTACTCAGATATTGTTGCTTCCGCTGACTTATGTATTCGAACCTTCGTGGCCTGGCTTGTAATATAAAGTTGTATGCTTTAATTTGTGTCTAGAGTTGTGTTGTGATATCTTCCCGTGAGTCTCTGGTCTTGATCGTGCATGTTTGCTTGTATGATTAGTGCACGGTTGAGTCGGGGGCGTCACAAGTTGGCATCAGAGCCAACTGCATGTAGGAAGCCTCTTTCCAACTCCTTGGCCGAAGTTGAGTCTAGTGTCCAAAACTATTTTGCTAACCCTGTTGTGTGGCTTACGGGCTCACATCGCCAATGGATGAGATTAGGATCTTTTATTCCTCTTCTTTACTCTGGGATTCTGATCTCTCTTCTATTCGGGTTAAAAAATTTACTAACTCTAACTCTAGGTTCTCGTGATCACATCCACCCGGAGATTTGAATTAACCCTTCTTCGAGTTGAGGGCCAGGTTCTGCTTGACAGTGTTCACGGGTCGCAAGATCCTTTTATCGAGGGCACCCTGCGTCGTCACCTGCAGATTCCTCGCTTCAGTGGTTTTCTCCGTCATTGATGTAGCCTTTGCTATGTCACATTGTTGTATCTCTCCATCGCGTGCCTGCGTGCCGCCTAGTTTGTCTAGCTGCGTGTGTTTCCGAACTCATGCTGCCCGTTTGTATCCAACTCTGTGCATGGATTTGTATGTATTTAATGACTATTAATATGTATCTAATGCACTTCTTTTTCATTTTTCATGTTACATCATGAATGACTCCATACACTTGCAGTTGTTCTTGCTAAACTGCCCCTGTTGTTTTGGCAGGATGGTTGATGATACTCCGCCTCCACCCTATATTGCCGCAATGATGCAGCAGTTTGAGCTGAATCGTCAGTTCATGTCCGGGCTAATGAACCAATTTCCAACCCAGAATGCTCATCAACAGCCTGCCCCAATAACTCTACAAGAATTCATGCGCCTCTGCCCATCCACTTTCCGTAACTCATCTGATCCTATGGATGCTGATGACTGGCTCCGTGACATCGCCGTTCAGATGGAGTCGGCTAATGTTGCCCCTACCAGTTACGTCACCTATGCGACGTATCACCTGAGGGGTTCAGCTGCTCAATGGTGGGAAAGCCACAGGCGTATGCTGCCTGCTGGAACTATAACCACTTGGCAGGAATTTCAGTCAGCCTTCCGTGCACGACACATTCCTCAAGGTCTGATGGACCAGAAGAAGGAGTTCCACATACTCACACAGGGCAAAATGATTGTGGATGAATATCAGAGAAAATTCCTTGATTTATCCCGCTATGCTGAGGATGACATTTGCACTGACGCTCGCAAGCAGGAGAAATTCTGTGAAGGACTGTGTCCTGATATAAAGCTCACACTTGTTGTCCCTGATTGCGCAGACTTTGTGACGCTTGTTAGCCAAGCGTTCCGAGCTGAAACTGGTCTGACTGAGTACCAGGAGTCGCTCAAGCGTACTCGAGATGTTGGCCCATCCTCGGGTCAGCCTGCTCAGAAACGTCAAGTCTGGATCCCGCACAATGTTTATCACCGACCTGCTCCAACACCAAGGCCATCTTATGTCGCACCTCGTCTGCCTCCGCCACCAAGACAGCTAACGATTCAGGGTGGACAGCCCAATGCTATGGCTCCTCCCCATAATGATGGTTTATGCCGCAACTGTGGACAGCTAGGGCACCTTGCTCTCAACTGTCGCCAGGGTCAGCTGCAGAATGCATCACGTCCTCCTGTTAGCCGTAAGAAGGGTTGTCGAAACCATCATAACAGAAGTTGTAGTGCCAGGCCGCCTGCTATGAGTTGTGGTCAAGTCACCCATGTCAAGATTGAAGAAGCTCGTGAGGCCCCAAAATTCGTGATGGGTACCCTTCGCGTTAATTCAGTGCCAGCCTCCGTTCTCGTTGATTCAGAAGCATCGCATGCCTTTGTGTCCCAACAATTTGCTCGGTTACATGGGTTAGACATGGAAAAATTGCCCACTCCTTTAGCGGTTCAATCTCCGAGATCCAAGTGGCAAACCACAATGGTAAGCCCTCACAGCCAAATCGAGATTGGAGGTCTACTTTTTCCGCCTTCTCTCATTGTGCTTGGACCTTCCAACATAGACATCATTCTTGGTATGGATTGGTTGACAGCCCATAATGCTTTGATCGACTGTGCCTGTGACGCCCCCGACTTAATCGTGCGCTAATCATACATGCAAATGCACACGATCAAGCCTAGGGACTCACTTGAAGATATCACAACACAACTCTAGACACAAAATAAAATAATTCAAGCTTTATATTACAAGCCATGGGCCTCGAGGGCTCGAATACAAAAGCTCGATGACAAACAAGCACCAGCGGAAGCAAAAGTATCTGAGTACAGACACAAAGTTAAACAAGTTTGCCTTAAGAAGGCTAGCACAAACAGCGACACTGATCGAAAAGGCGAAGGCCTCCTGCCTAGGGCCTCTGAACTACTCCTGGTCGTCTGGGATCTTCACGTCGTAGTAGGCGCCTCCGGGGATCTTCTGCTCCTGGGCTCCATCGTCTGATGTATCATCAAATGGGTATGGGGAAAAGAATAGCAGAACAACCGTGAGTACTCATCCAAAGTACTCGCAAGACTGACATCAGAACTATACTAATACGCATTTGTATCAAAGGAATGGGGCTATATCTTTGGACTGAACTGCAGAATGCCAGAGTAGAGGGGGAGAAGCCTAGCCTATCGAAGACTAGCATCTTCAAGCAATCTTGCAGCATCAGAAGATAGTAGAGTATAGTAACATACAATAGTGGTTGTATAGCAGCAACTCCCCGAGATCCTTTCTCGACTATCCCGCGAGAAAGCGATCCAGAGAGCAATAGTAACAGTTTAATATGTATCACCATCACTTTGTAGTTGTCATGGATCCGGATACAACTCCGAGCGTCCTGTTACCGTGGACACGGCTATTCGAATAGATCACTTCCCTGCAGGGGTGCACTACTGTTACCCAACACGCTTGATTAACTCTGGCCGAACACACTTTATCGGGTCATGCCCGGCCTCGGCTGATCGACACACCGCAGCCCCACCTAGAGCTCAGCAGAGAGGTCCCCGCCGGTCTACATCCAAAGCGCTCAGGGGTCCTGGGCCCATCGCCCTTTGCACTCCGGGTCGTTGCGAGCAGGGTGAATACCAGCGCCATCGGCACGATCCGACCGTGCCACAATGTTGAACTGGACATCTGACAGAGCTTTCGGCTGATACATACGGCGTAGAGGGCCCCATTAAACCATTATCCCACGTGGTAGTAGTGCGTATAGGGCACGACGACCCACTCAGATCAAATACCCAGTTCCGTTAGGCGTATTTAGTAACTCGCAGAGACAATCAGAGTTTCTGTCGCTCCGACTTGGTATCACTCGCGGGTACTCTTGGAGCCGACCCGTCTTTAATGTTGTTCTCTCGCAGGCACCCTTGGGGCCAGCCCGACTTTAACAGTTTAAGTATTGCAGTTGTGTAGGCATTTCCGCGATCACACCCAGAGTGATCACGGCCCGGTAACAAGCATGGCATACGGACAAGGCGAAGAGCCAAAGATGGAACAGCAGCATAGTTAACTAGGCATCATGGGATAACAGGTAATGTATCAGTAGCAGGCGACAAAATCAGGCTATGTATCAGAATAGGATAAAGCAAGGCAGCGGCAATTTCTAATGCAAGCAGGAGGGAGAAAGAATAGGAGATATCGGCATGCGTCAAGGGGGGATTGCTTGCCTGGAAGCTCTGCAGAGAGGGGCTGGTCGTCAGTCGGCAGCTCGTCGGGGGTGTAGTCGAACTCTGCTGCGACGGCGTCGGTCTCGGCGTCTATCGGGAGAGAAAGGAGGGGGAGGAGACAGTAAATACAAAGCAGACAAATGCACACAGACGCTTGGCATGACAATAGGCTGTGCTAGGGTGCCCTAACGCAGTGCTACACGTGGCAGATGAAGCGGGGAATTAACTGAAACGTTTTCCCGGTTTCGGACATCTGTCAGATAGATGAACCGGAGGGGATGGTTCCATGTTTGCAGTGCTGGAGGCATCTGACAGGTGAACGGAGTGCACATTCGGAATCATCATATTTTTCTGATCGTTTTTCATATATAAATTATTTTAATCCGAGTTACGGTTTATTTTGTATGATTTTTCAAAGTTTTAAACATTTTCGGGAATTATTTAAATTAACATTATCCGAAATAGTGTGATGTGACGTCAGCATGACTAAATGATGACGTCAGCAGTCAACTCCAGCTGGTCAGGGTCAAACCTGACCAGTCGGTCCCACATGTCATAATCAGTAGCTTAATCCAGTGAGTTAAATTAACTAAATATGATTAATTAGTATGTGGGCCCCATCAGTCAGTGACAGATTAATTATTAGATTAGTTTTAATTAATAAACGGTTAATTAAAAAGGTGGGGCCTACGTGTAATTGACTGGACTTGTCCAGTCAGCAGGTTGACTAGTCAACTGGGTCCAGTGGGACCCAGTTGACATTGACTGTTTAATTTAAACAAGTTTTATTTAATCTAACCAGATAATTAGTGAGGTGGGGCCCAGGTGTCATAGACAGGTTAGTTATTAGGTTTTATTTTTAGTTTTAATTACTCTAATTAGCTATAGTGGGGCCCCCACTTGTCATCAGGTGTTAGGGGCGGGATTAATGGCTAAACCACTGGCTAATCACGCGGGGCCCACTGGCAGGTCCACGTGGCGGCGGCGCGCCGGCGTTTAGCCGCCGGTGGCCGCAGAACACGGCGGCGTCGCTCGGAATTCGTCCACAGGGCGTGGTTTGAGGCGCAGCTGGGTCCATCCGAACGAGCTCGACGAGCTGCGTCCGATGGTAGCGGCAGGAGCGGCTGGGGCAGCCGGAGATGGCCGCTGCGGCGACGGCAGGCGGCGGCGCCATTCGGGCCTCGACGGGGACGGCGCTATGAGGAGGATGGAGGAGAGAGAGGAGGTCAGCGAGGACCGGGTGCTCACGGGGAGCCGGCCGTGGAGGGCAGCGGGCTCGGGGAGGGCTTGCCGGAGCGAGACGAGGCGGCGGAGCTCCGGCGTCTGAAGTTTGAAGAAGGGGAGGCAGCGGGCTCTCCGGTGGCTTCCGGCCCGAGCTCGAGGTGGTAGGCGGCATAGCGGATGGCGGCGACCTCGCCTGACTCGGAGAGGCGGCGAGGGTTACGGTGGTCGCAGCGGGGCGAGGTGGACGGCGGCGATGGCGCTCGGGCAAGGGGGATCTGGCGAGGCAGGGTGAAGAGAGGGAGAGGCGAGGCCAGAGGAGTGCGGGGAGGCGACGACGACATCGGGGGCGGCGAGGCGCGCTGTCGACGGGCGGCGACGGTGGCGGCGTCGGGGACGAGGGGAGAAACGAGGAGGAGTGGGGATTAGGCTAGGGTTTCGGTGGGGGAGAGGAGGCCATATAGGCCTCGGGGTGGCAGGCTGGGCCAGCTGGCTGGGCCGAGGCCCAGTTGGGCCAGGGGGCTTTCTTTTCTTTTTAATTTAATTTTCTCTTTATCTATTTTTCCTTTTCAGTTTTATTTTATCCACCAATTTGTTTTTGTTTTATAAAATATACAAACAGCACCTAAATTAGTAATACTGATTATACCACTCCCACAATAACTTTGGCACCTAAATAATTTAGTTTAATATTTTATAATTTATAAAAGGCATTTAATTAATTGTTTTAGCTACTGTTTTAATTATTTTAGGACAACTAAATACTTTATAAAACATGGGTTTCAACATGACAAATATCCAGGGATTATTTGCCACATTTTGAACATTTTAGTTTTGACATTTGAAAACTTTAATTATTTGACTTTATTTTAAATTTGAATTTGAATTTGAAGTTGAATTATTTCCTAGATGCAATTTATTTAGGATGATAATGATGACATGGCAACTTAATTAGCTTAATGACAGGGTTGAGATCTGGGGGTGTTACAGTGCCGCCAAGACAGTCCAGCTCACACACCCTTCTGGCCAGATGATCAACTACTCAACCGAGATAATATAGAATGCCAAGAGCCAGATATATGCTCCGAATGCATTGAATGCTTCACCTCTTGAAGGAATCAAGAACGTTCCAGTTGTTCACGATTTTCAAGACGTCTTCCCAGAGGAACTTCCAGGAGTTCCCCCTGCTAGAGCTGTCGAATTTGACATAGACTTGAAACCAGGCACCACTCCTATTGCCAAGCGCCCATACAAGATGCCGCCGCATGAACTCCTTGAACTTCAGGAGGAAATTGACAAGTCACTTCGTAAGGGTTTCGTTCGCCCCAGTTCTTCTGCTTGGGGAGCACCTTCTCTCTTTGTTAAGAAGAAAGATGGTACGAATCGGTTGGTTCAAGATTATCGACCTATCAACCAAGCAACAATTCAGAACAAGTATCCGCTTCCCAGAATCAACGATCTGTATGATCAACTTGCTCGTTCCTCAGTATTCTCTAAACTTGATTTGAGGTTGGGTTACCACCTGATCCGAGTTCGTGAAGAGGACATTCCCAAGACCGCTTTCGTTACTCGTTATGGTTCATACGAGTACACCGTCATGTCGTTTGATTTAACCAATGCTCCAGCAACGTTCTCCCGATTGATGAATTATATCTTCATGGAATACCTCGACAAGTTCGTCGTGGTTTATCTGGATGATATCCTGGTATATTCCAAGAATAAGGAAGAACATGTTGAACATCTTCGTCTTGTGCTGGAAAAGCTTCGAGAGCATCAGCTATATGCCAAATATTCCAAGCGTGAATTCTGGTTAACTGAAGTGACCTATCTTGGTCATGTGACTTTCAAGGATGGTATTGCTATTAATCCAGAGAGAGTTCAAGCTATTCTTGACTGGACTCCTCCGAAGAATGTCAAGCCTCCTTGTTAGCCACAACGTTACCATTGAAATTGAAGGGTTGGAAATCCATGCCTCTCCCATTATTTTGAAGTCTTCCAATATTGACCTCATTCTGGGAATGGATTGGTTGAAAGCTCATACTGTTTCAATCGATTGTGCCTCTAAAACCGTCCAACTCCTACATCCTTCAGATGAGACAGTAAATTACTATGCTCGTCTTTTTCGAAGTGCTGAAGCCCAAATTTATTCCCTGAATGCATTGAACGCTTCTCCTTTTGGGGGAATCGAAAACGTTCCAGTCGTTCGCGACTTCCAAGATGTATTTCCAGAAGAACTTCCAGCAATACCCCGATCTCTTTCCTTCTACCTCTTAATTCTCGGGACGAGAATTTCATTTAGAGGAGGAGAATTGTAACACCCCCATGTATTAAGCTACAGTAATCCACATGATTATGTTAAGTCACCTAGCTTTGCAGTGCTTGATCATAATTGGGTTCATATCTCATTTCAAATTCTACCTCTGAAATCAATTCAAATTGCAAGTGAAATTTGAAGTTGCACAAAAATTGCTACAAAATAGTCCATCATTTAGAAAATATTCCATAACAATTATTTGTTGAGGAAAACAACATCACTTATTTGCTTACTTGAGCTATAGCAATTAAAACAGTGCCAAATCAGCATATTTAAATGCTTTTCCAATTATGAAAAGTTCAAACAAATTCAAATGCCTCCCAAACTTTTTGTGGCAGTGCCAAAAATTGCAGTGCATTTATATGGCCAAGCTCCACATTTTTGCAAAGTCATTTGATGGCTTATTTAATTGCAAAACAGTGTTTGTTTCAAAGAAACAGAAGAAGAAAAGGGAAAAAGGCATGAACGCTACTGTGCCAGTGGGCTTAAGTTAAATAGTGGCTGGCCCAGCCCGTGCAGCGTCGCCTCCTACCTCTCTCCCCAGCTGTCGCCAAGGCCGAGCACGCACGCGCGCGCGCCCGCGCGCTACTCGACACCGAGGCACTACAGGGTGTCGTGGAGGGGATAAGGGCGACACCCTCGAGCCCGTGACAACCCTAGCACGCCAGTTCCCCCTGTCCATCGCCCCTCTTCCTGATCTGGTCCAACCCGACGCCGTCGCCGCCATGGTCCGCCTCGTCACCGCAGCCACCGTCGCCCCCGGCGCTTGAGAGGCTGTCCAGGAGCTCTGCTGCCATCGGGTTCGAGCCGGGCGCCTCTTCTTCGACCGGAGCAAGGTCGTCTTCACCCTCGGATCGCCGCCGCTTCCGTCGTCTATCCTCGGCACCGAGCCCCTCCCCGGCTCCCCTGAGCTCCCTGCCGGCCTCGCTGTGAGCTCCCGAGCCTCCTGCCCCTTTGCTCCGTTCCCTATGTGCCTATCCTTTTACCCCGCCAGTGTCGTGAGCTAACTGCCGCTGCTCGCTTCACCGTCGCGGCCACCGCAAGCGCCGACCGCGTCCGAGCCTTGCGTCGAGCTCTTGGGATGCCCAGGAGGCCAACGCGACCGTCCGCGCACTTCGCCGTGCCCTATATCGACGACCCCTCTTTTACCACAGAGCTTCCAGGCAAGCAAAACTCCCTTGATCATTCCTATATCGCCCATTCTTTCTCTCCCATGCTTGCATTAGATTTTGCTGCTGAAATTGATTGCTCCTATTCTAATGCATAACCTGATTTTGTAACCTGCTGTTGATACTTTACCTGTTGTCCTAAATGCTTAGCATAGGCTGGTTAGTGATCCATCAAAGGCCCCACACCCTTGTCCTTGTTGCCATGCTATACCACCGGTGACTCGATTAGTGTGATCAATGTACAGAGACCAAACACAGCACCGCACACCCCCTTAGTTGTACGACTCTGCAGAGCTACTATCGAGTGTCGAGGGTGATACCTCCTACCTCACTCTTGATGATATCTCTGTAGCGTAGCTAGTCGGTTGTGGGTTATCGAGGATGATTCCTCTTTCACCACCTCCGATGAGGCCTCTGTCGTGCAGCCCCTCAAGTGTGAACTCATCGAGGGTGATACCTCTAAGTTCACCTTGATGGTTACATCGAGTGGGAATCCATTGAGGGTGATTCCTCGGATTCCCCACGATGTTATGGACACACGGATACCTTGACCTTCACCTCGGACCTTTGTTAAAGACGGGTCGGCTTCAAGAGCACCCGCGAGATAATGTTGAAGTCGGGTCGACCCCAAGGGTACCCGCGAGAGAGTCCTGTGGCGGCTGGCGGTTAGCGGTACCACCCAGGATGTGGTGGTAGCTCGGGACTTGTCCCAACAACCGACACGGAACTTACGCTGTAGTCGGAGCGACAGGGCAGGCGGAGACTGCCTTGGAGAGAGGTCGGCCTAGTCCCTGGTCGTGGTCCGCGAGATACCTAGTTGGAACGGCCGAAGCACTGGTCGTCTCCGCGAGCTCCTAATAATTCACTAAGGGATTTGGGTATTTGATCTGAGTTGTTCACTGGCCTATACGCACTATCACCACGCGGGATAATGGTTTAATGGGGCCCTCGGCGCCGTATGTATCAGCCGAAAGCTCTGTCAGACGTCCAGTTCAGCATTGTGGCATGGTCGGATCGCGCCATCCAGGAGAGAGGTGGCGCTGGTATTCACCTTGCGCACAACAACCCGGAGTGCAAAGGGCGATGGGCCCAAGACCCCTGAGCGCTTAGGATGTAGACCGGCGGGGACCTCTCTGCGGAGCCTAGGTAGGACTATGTCGTGTCGATCAGCCAAGGCCGGGCATGACCAGGAAAAGTGTGTCCGGCCAGAGTTAATCGAGCGTGTTGGGGACACAGAGTTAATCGAGCGTGTTGGGTAAGTTGGTGCACCCCTGCAGGGAAGTTATCTATTCGAATAGCTGTGTCGACGGTAACAGGACGCTCGGAGTTGTATCCCGATCTACTACAAACTAGAACTGGATACTTGTGATACTAAATTGATATAATGGCTTCGGGATCACTTTCTCGCAGAGAGTCGAGGAAGGATCTCTGGGCGTTGCTAATATATACTGGTTACTATATTATATGTTACTCTACTCTCTTCTAATGCTGCAAGACGCTGCAAGATGCTAGTCTTCGATAGGCTAAGCTTCCTCTCTATTCTGGCATTTCTGCAGTTTAGTCCACAGATACAGCCCCTTCCCTTTGATACCGATGCATACTTAGCATAGATCTAATGTAAGTCTTGCGAGTACTTTGGATGAGTACTCACAGTTACTTTGCTACCCCTTTTTCGCCCATACCCGATTGCTGCAATCAGATGACGGAGCCCCGGAGCCAGCTGACCCCGTTGACGACTACTACTACACCGACGGAGCTTACTACTACGGAAAGACCGACGACCAGGAGTAGTTCGGAGGCTCCCAGGCAGGAAGCCTGCGCCTTTTCGATCTAGATGTCGTTGTTTTGCTCAGCCTTCTTAAGGCAAACTTGTATAATTATGTGTGCACTCAGATATTGTTGCTTCCGCTGACTTATGTATTCGAACCTTCGTGGCCTGGCTTGTAATATAAAGCTGTATGCTTTAATTTGTGTCTAGAGTTGTGTTGTGATATCTTCCCGTGAGTTTCTGGTGTTGTGATATCTTCCCGTGAGTTTCTGGTCTTGATCGTGCATGTTTGCGTGTATGATTAGTGCACGGTTGAGTCGGGGGCGTCAAATGGGTAAGGATCTCCAGAAGGAATGGCCACGAGACCAAGTCGAAGGCTCGCGCAATGTCCAACTTCAGCAACATCCTGGGTACTTTAAGATTGTCGAGAAGCCTTGCCGTTTGCTGAACAAGCAGAAAATTGTCGTGGATGCTGCGCCCCGCGATGAACGCGCTCTGGTTGGAGGAAACCATGGCCCCGAGTCTGGGCGCGAGGTGAAGGGAGAGGGCTTTCGCAAACAGCTTGCCGATGAGATTAATCAAGCTGATTGGTCGGTAGTCGAAGAGCGACTCCGAGTCCGGCCTCTTCAGAAGTAAAGTGATGAGCGCCTCATTAAGCTTGTGGAATCCTTGCCCATTGAGAGAGTATAAATTTCCAAAGACATCCATGATATCCTGCTTGATCACACTCCACGCACTGCGGAGGAACTTTGCCGTGAATCCATCCAGACCCGGCGCCTTGCCACTTAGCAGGGCCTTGACAACCGCCCAAAGCTCTTCCTCGGAGAAGGGGTGCTCGAGGTCGGCGAGATCAAAATTTCCCTGGTGGAAGGCCGCGAGGTTGAACGTGAACTGGCGCAGTTCCGCAGAGCCAATGATGGAGCCGAAGTGGTTGAACGCTGCCTCGTCCATTGCCGCAGGTTCATGGATCATGTTGTTGCCCACCTTGAGAGCTTAGGGTTTTACGGTTTAGGGTTAGGGCTTAGGGCTTAGTGCTTCAGTGCTAGGGATTAGGATTTAGGGTTTATGTTTTAGTTTTTGAAACTTGCTGAATTTACCATTCGTTTAGGTTTTAGTAGTTGAAACTTGCTGAAATTTTTAAAACTTGGTAAAATGTATTCAAAAGTGGGGATGTTTCAAAGTCCATATCACAAGGAACACAAATGCAAATGAAATATAAATTGGTCTTTCAGTTCAAAAGATATAATAAATTCAAATGTACAAGTCAAAAGAAAAAACATTGAGATTGCGTGAGTGGGGCATTCATTCTCTACTACCAAAAATTGTACATAAAGGCATGCAGTAATTAAACTCTAGTCATGAAGGCTGTATACACTGTCTCGTACGAGCTGACTTCTCCGTGGCTCTGGCCAAAGCCGCACAGACAGGGTCTTTGGTCGGTGACCGTAGTGTGTGCGCATACAAAAGAAGGAAGCTCGTGCAGCGGTGCCGTGGTGGCACCCTTGTCGGGCTCGGCGCCATGCATCCGCATGACCGCGTTCGCGCCAGATTACCACCGCATGTGGCTCCCTCGGTCGTCTCTCCCGCTCGGCCCGTGAGCTTTGTAACGTGTTCTCTTCATCGTCAATGACCTTTTCATCATCAGAAAAATAAAACTGTTAATACTGCGGCAATCATCTTCTTCCTTTTTTGCGGGGAGCAACAATCATGTTATGATCAGCACATCGAACCTAATCAGTCAACTGTGTGTCTGTGTCAATGTAGCACCAAATGTGCGCTAGTAACTGCTAGGAGAATCTCATTTGGAAAAGATGAAAACAATGAGAGATTCATGGAGCCACGACACGAGCGCGTGAGCGTACGTAGAGTGACACCGTCTCGTAGTAGGAGCTGGTTTTCTCTGTGGCTCTGGCCAAAGCTACACACACATCATACACATGGGCCTCCTTTGCTTCATAGGACAGGAATAGTATAGGAATAGAAAAATCATAGGAAGTGAGATGACATGCATATCAATTCCTATAAAGAAAGAGATGCCATTTGATGCATAGGATAGGAATTTTTTCATTGAGTCTAGATTAATGTGAAGGATTGATTCCTATCCTGTACAAGAATTCATACAAACCAAAGGCCTTCAAAGGAATTTTTTCTACAAAATTCCTATCCTGTATAATTCCTATATAATATTCCTATGAACCAAAGGAGGTCATGGTCTTTTTTCCGCGGGTAGACACACAGGGTCTTAAAAAAACATCCTGCGTCAGGGCCCGTAGTGTGTGTCAGTGTGTGCATACAAAGAGAAGGAAGCTCGTGCATCGGTGGTGCACCCTGCTCGGGCTCGGCGCCATGCATTCATGGCCATGACCGCGTCCGTGCCAGATTACCCACCACATGTGGCTCCCTCGGTCGTGTCTCCTGCTCGGCCCCGGCGCACTGCATACATAAATGTCCTGCTGGCCGGATATGACTGTCCCGGAAATGCATACCGGATACACGTGACGCGTACAAACGCGTATGTAGCGCGCTCGGCCTGTGGGACGACTCGGCACGCGCTGCCCCTTCCTGTGGGCGCTGGCTCCCTTCGCCGGGTGAGAAGACATCCTGCTGCGCCGCTTGTGTGCTCCTCGGCTCCTGGCCAGCCTCCCGGACAGCACGGCTCCCATGCATCGCGTGCAGCGAGCGGCAGGTTGAGCGCCAGCAGCAACCACAGAGCCACAGAGACTGGGGCACAGCTGACAGCTCGCCGTTGCGCTCCATTGTCCAAATCACTGCTTTTTTATCTATTTATTTATTACTACAGTAAAAGGATAATTTAACTTCACGTGGGCGTGGCTAGCTGCTGCAGGACCAAGCCAACAACGCCTACGTTGGGAGTTGGGCATTGCGTTGCGTCGTGCAGCAACGTTTTTTCTTAACGAATTTTATATTAATACACATGTAACGACTCTGGCTACGGGAGCGACTGACGGTGAGAATAGCCCTAGCATCGAACGGACACTTGGTTATCCCAGCGAACTCAGCGAGCAGTAGTAGTGTACTACAGGATTAGTTCTCGCGTGACCGTAAACTTTTCTTTCGTATAACTGACTCATGTGACCAATCCATCGAGCCATGTTACGTACCACAGTCATGTAGTAGTTCGAAGGTTTTTTTTTTCTGGATAAATGTTCATGAAACACAACCGATACATGCGATGCTGGGCTTGAATTGTTGATCGCGTTACAAGGATGGCAACGATGCAAAGAGATCGAGAAATGGGCACCGGATTCATTAGCCAAGTACGTGACAACTACAGGTATGAAATGGTTGGTGTGCTACAAGCACCACTCGTGGTTTGACTGAAGTGTCTGAGTGAGAGAGAGAGAACATATCCTCTCCCTGACTGACAAATCGTACTGGTACCACAGTACTGGCGGCTACCCCACCTGGGATGGGTTGCGTACTTGCCTCTGCCAAACTTTACTTGGCAAGTAACGCGGGGGCTGTCGATTCTGACGTGCGCCACCTATCTTTCCACTACCTGACATGTGGGCTCGGAAACTGGAGGCCCCACATGTCAGCGAGCCAGAGGCAGGTGGCGTTGGGGCTCCGGTATGAGACGCGCGTGGCGTACGAATGCCTTGCGGCAGTCAATCCAAGCCCCGAACTTTCGCCCTGTCGTCTAGATTCCCTTGCAGTGGTCAATAGTTGTCCTTATTTACCTGCGCGCAGATGTCACAGTTAACCGCAGTAAAAACTACACGTACGCTTGCTTGCTCCGGCGAGGCGCTCCCGGTCGTTTGTGGTTTTTGTTGACACGATGATTGCTCAGCTCGGCAGCGGCTCCGGCCGCATCGCACTGACGCGGGTTCCCCATCGCATCGCACGAGTCTTTGCTCGGCTGCTGCTGCATGCATGCATGCATCGGTTCATGCTGCACGTAGAGTACGTACACTGCGCGGTTATCAGTCGCACCCGACCGCTCCCACCGCGCGCAGAATGCACCCGACCGCGCGCGCGCGCGCTTGTTGAGGAGTACGCGCCCTGCGCCCGTTGGCTGGTACACTGCAGCTAAAGTTTTTTAAAGCTGACCCGAGCGACGACGACAACATGCCAAGGATTGAACGCAGGCTCAGTGGCTAAAAGTGACCGCAGGCACGTGTCCCACTGCCGTGGTTCTCGCGTTGGAACATACCCGATGTTGGACTCTAATGGTTTGCTTGCGTTTACAAGGAAGGCAACGGTGCAAGCAGAAGGAGAAATGGGCGCTCGGTTCATTGGCAAAGCTCGTGACAACCAAAGTACGTTCAACTCTTGTACTACTCTCCCCGGCATACTAGTCGTGGTAGCAGTACGAAGTCACTGACGCGAACCCCGACTGGATGGTGGCTCAAATCCCTATAAAATGACCGTCGTCTGTGCTGCGCTTCGACGACCACCACCACCGCGAGCGGCTGCATCGATCTAAACCCCATTGCTTCAGCTCATCGCCTGCCACGACTATGGCTCCCTTGCCGGACGCGGCCGTGCTGGCCTTCTACCTCGCCGACGGCTGCGCCAAGATCCTGGTGCCGCTCCTCTGCTTCCTGGGCAGCGGCGGGCCGTCCACCCGCAGCCCCGCCGTCGACGAGGCGGCCGCCTTCCTCCTTGTCGTCCTCCCGACGGTCTACCTCGCCGGCGTCATCCTCGCCCACTTCGCCGGCGTCGTCCTCCACCTGGCCACCCCGACGCCGGCCACGGCCACGGCACCGACCACGACTGCGGCCGCGGCCGTCTCTTCCGCCGGTCCGGCATGGTTCGTCGTTCTGCTCTTCACGCTCGTCTCTGCGCTACTTCTCCTCATCGCTGTGCCGTTCGCCGCCGTCTCCTTCTTCCTCGGCGCCGGCAAGCGAGGGACTGGGCCGGGGTTCAGCGAGAACGTGCTGAGCTAAATCTCAGCTCAATCACCAGGCCACAAGGAAGAAAATTGTACTAGCTACTAATCTGAGTACAAAATAAAGTAGTACTCCTTTTGCTTTTGTAGAGGTGGTGTGTTACATTTAGTTATTCATATTAGTATGTGACAAGATAGCATGTGACGCCATGGATGTCAAGATCTGGGACATGTAGAAATCTGCCCATGGGCTTAAGGCCCATATAGAATTTCAGAAAATCCCTAAGGCCCATGTGGGTGTGTGAGGTGGTGGGAAGTTTAGTACCACCTTGCTAGTGGAGATGGAGTTGGAGTGGTTTATAAGGGATTCTCTTCAACATGCTATTGGAGCATGAGAAGAGAAGAGGCCCTCGCGCACTCCTCCTCTGCCGCCCGCCACGCCTCGTCGCGTGATTGAGCCTAGCCGAGCTCACACCTATGCGTTTTATTTTTACCGGTCAGGAATGGAGAAGTCTTGACAGACAAGCCACGATCTGAGACGTCAGATCGTGGGCTGTTACCGACTCGGACGTGCTCCGCCCGGCCGCGCCTACATATTGGAGGCGTTGGCCGCCAACCCTAGCCGTCACGGAACAGATCGCATCTGCCTCCACGCGCTCCGCCCCTGTCCACCGTTCCATTGCTGCTGCTGCCGCCGGTGATCCCATCCCGTCCGCCGCGTACACGGTCGACGGGAGAGCAGGCCTCCGAAACCCCGCCTCTCTAGATCCTGTACGGGAGAGGGGCGATTAGGTTTTTGGGGAGCGACTACGCGACTGCTCGCTGCCGTTCCGTCCGTCTACTTCCTCTACGTCTGCATCGCCATGTCCACCGACGCCGACCGTGCCGCTGTCGAGAAGGCCGAAGCTGACAAGAAGGCGGCCGAGGACGCCGCCGCCGCCAACGCTGCTGCTGCGACCAACTGGCCTACTGGAGGGTATACCTTGTTTATCCCTCTCCTGATCATTACTGTTTCCTCCTTGCTTGCTGTATGCGTAGATGAATCTGTTATTTGCGTAGTACGAGCTGGCATGGTTAGGTACCAGTATGAGATTAATACTGTCAGCGTCATGTTAGTGATTTATTCCTGGATTAAATTAATCGAAAAATTGCCTATTTACTCAGCAGGACACTGAGCCATCGATGGTGGCCGGCGGCGCAGGAGACAAAGTCTACGGAGTGCGACTGAAGAGTGGCCCCGTCAGTTCCGAGGTGCGGTACTCCCTACTCCGTCGCTGTCTTGTGTCCATGGACAGATTCAGCTCCGGCGAGGGACCGGGGGATCACCACATGTGGACCACTGGGCCACGTCGGCGGCGTCCATGGATGACTAGTTCCCAAACGACAAGCCATTTTCAACTCAGGCTTGTTATATAAGTGACCTGCTGGATGTCGTCCCCTATTTACCCGTAGTTGATCACAGAAGCTTAATGTAATGTAATCTTCTCCCCATTGACTTTCTATCAGTGATCAGTAACTTTAGCATGTTAATCCAAAGTGTATTTATGTGTAAACATGCTGCTCTTGTTTGATTCCCTGATAGTTTGCTTTGTCGTGCAGTTGATCCCCTGTAATAGAATATGCACGGAAGCCCCCTCTGTTCAGAGAGACAAACAGTACGCCTTGAAGGGGCAGAGTACTGTCCAAGGGCGAGCTTCGTGATCAGGACCACTGTCAGCGACTCACTAATGATTGCTAGTAACAAGGAGCATTCAATCTTTCCAGCAAAACTAAAAAGTCAGTGTGTGCAAAACCGAACCGAAAACCAAAAATCAAACAAAAACCAAACCAAATCGAAATTTCAGTTTTTTCAGATTTCGGTTTCAGTTTTAGTTTTGAAATCTGAAAAACCATTTGCATTTCGGTTTTTTCGGTTAGAAACCGAAAACCATTTGGCTAAACCCAATTAATCAAAATTGAGGTTTTTCTTAAACAAAGCAAAACACTTGCCATTTTCATTGATTAAGAGAGAAGTGTGTGAGATAAAGGCCGCTCAAGCGGCACAACGCTAACTTATTACTCTTGCGGCATTACATAACTCAAATGCTTGGCACCCGTAATAGCCCAAAGGGATGCCTCATCCTTAATAAGGCTAAGAATCACGACCGCCGGTGCGGCTTTATTTCTAAAGACGTGCGCGTTCCCTTCTTTCCAAATCTCCCATCCAACAAGGTGGATCAAAGATGAGAGAGCCTTTCTTTGATGAGCAATGTTGATGATTCCTTGCCACCAAGCTTTAACCGCGGGGAAGATATGCCAATTGGCCGTGTCAACTTGAAGATCCAACCATGAGAACACCTCCTTCCAGATACGAGTTGCGAACCGGCACTTGAATAGGAGGTGAGCCGTTGATTCCTGCACTTGACTACAAAGAGGCATTGATCGCAATTGGGCCATCCTCTACGCTAAGTATATCCGTTGTCCAAATTCTGTTTTGAGTGACCAACCAAACAAAAATTGCATTTGGGGGTGACCAAACCTTCCTAACCATATCCTGCAGGGGTGAACGGAGATGTCCAGCGAATTGGGCCTTGTAAGCCGACGATGCAGTGTAGGTCCTATCATTAGTGAGCTTCCAGATGATAGAATCACGAACTCCAGGTTGTATGTTGACATTGGCTAGCTTTTCCGAGAGAGTGGTGAATTATTGAATTTGAGCAAGCGTTATCCCATGTCGGGTATCGATGTGATTAACTCAAGCACTATCCCTCAAAGCCTTGTCCACCGTGGTCCCCTTTTTCCGCGAGATTTCGATTTTTTTTAGTGCAATGTCTTTGGGCCTCGTCCCCTCCAGCCAAGATGACTTCCATAATCTTGTTCTTGCGCCATCACCAATTGTAACCTTAGTGGACACCACGAAGATGTCCCGATCCTTATTGTTGCACGGAGTTCCCAAGCCAAACCGAGCTCTCGGAGGGTCATCTCATTCAAGCCAAAGCCATCTTCAGTGCCGCGCAGTAGCGAAATTCCCTAGGTTAAGAATTCCAAGACCCCCAAACTCCTTAGGCTTGCAGACTAGCTCCCAACTGATTTTACACTTGCCATCGGACACCTTGTCCGAACCAGCCCAAAGATGGGCACGTCGCAAGGAGTCAATCTTCCTAAGCACCTCCACAGGAAGGTCAAGCGGTGTAAGATGGTAGATGGCCACAATCGTGAGCACCGCTTTGACAATGGTCATTCGACCCGCAATAGCAATTTGGGTTCAAAAGCGTAATGGGCTGCTATAGTACAATACTTTCTAGCCCATTTAGTGCTTCAGTTTACATGATTAGCCTGACTGCTTATCCAACGTCTATTCTTTATCTTTTTTAATTGCTTTTTCTTTATTATGATATATATCATGTATTTACACGTGGAGAAGTTATGTGTTGGCTTAAAATTTCACGTCAACTTTGGTTAATTTGGTTATTACCGAAACCGAACCGAAAATAGATTGTTATTACCAAAACTGTATCTATATATATAAACGTATAAACCGAAGTATAAAACTGTATAAACAGAACCGAATCAAATAAAAAAACTGTATGCACACCCTAACTAAAAAGAAGGCTCAACTTTGTAGTATAAGAGCATCTCCAATAGAAGATGTAGATGCAAAAACAACTAACTTTTGCATCTGCGAGGCCCAAAAACGCTGCTCCAACAAATGATGTAGATGAAAAAAAAATTACATCTCCACCTCCCGCAGATGTAAAATACAGCACCTCGCGATGGAAATATACATCTCCACCTACAGGAGATGTAAAAACGCCAGCCGCGCGCCAACCGCCTAACTGCCTTCCGTTCGATTCCGCACGACCGCCGCCCGCCCGCCTCCGGCCCGTTCGCCTCCTCCTCGCCGCCCGTAGCCGCCATGGCGGACGCCGGTGACCCCGCGGCCTCCTTCGCCGCCGCCGCCAGTGGTCTTACCCACCTCGCCGCAGCCGCCGCCTCCGCGACCAATTTCCCCAATGTGTCCTCCGCCTCCATGCCACTGCCGCCATGCCGCCGCCCTAATTCGGGCAGCCGCTGCCCCGATTCGCCACCCCCGCCGCCCCTTTGACGCACCTCCGCCGCCCCTACGCTGCTCCTTCGCCTCAAATCGCTGCCCCTCCGCCCGCTGCTCCGCCGCCCCGATCCGCGCAGCCACCGCCCCTATTCGCCATTCCCGCCGCCCCCCCGATGCTCCTCCGCCGCCCCTACACCGCTCCTCCTCCTCTATCCGCCTCGAATCGCCGCTCCTCTGACGATGCACCGCCGCCCCGATTCGCGCCGCCGCCGTCCCGATTCACCACCCTCACCGCCCCTACGCCGCGCCTCCTTGATACGTCCATTTTGCATCATGTTTTGCTACTGTTATTTATAGTGTTTTTAATCAATATAACACTTTTTGGAGCAATTCTAATTCACTACTAGGGAAAAGCTTATAGGTAGAACATTAGTAGTAGCGCGGAAAAATATGCAGCGCTGCTGCTAATTAGCAGTAGTGTTGGGTTTGGACAGCGCTACAAGTAAGGCCTTAGCAGTAGCGCTGGAAATACTTGCCGCGCTACTGCTAAGTGGGCCCCAACGTGCCCACCGACGCTAGCTGTAGTAGTAGCGCCCTCCAAAATACAGCGCTACTGCTAAGATTTTATCAGTAGCGCCGGCTCTGACAAAACCGCTACTACTATTGGGCCCCACTTAGTAGTAGCGCTGCGCCGAACGAGCGCTACTACTATGCACCTTGGCAGTAGCGCCGGCAAAAATACAGCGCTACTGCTAGGCGTGGCTGGTGCCACCTTTCCCCCACCCCCTCTCCCCCTCCCCCTTCCTGATGGAAATATGCCCTAGAGGCAATAATAAAGTTGTTATTATTTTATATTTCCTTGTTCATGATAAAGGTTTATTATTCATGCTAGAATTGTATTGACCGAAAACTTAAATACATGTGTGAATACATAAACAAATACCGTGTCCCTAGTGAGCCTCTACTAGACTAGCTCGTTGATCAAAGATGCTTAAGGTTTCCTAACCATAGACATGAGTTGTCATTTGATAACGGGATCACATCATTAGGAGAATGATGTGATGGACAAGACCCATCCGTTAGCTTAGCATATGATCGTTCTGTTTATTGCTACTGCTTTCTTGAATGTCAAATACATGTTCCTCAGACCATGAGATCATGCAACTCCCGGATATCGGAGGAATACCTTGTGTGCTATCAAACGTCACAACGTAACTGGGTGATCATAAAGATGCTCTACAGGTATCTCCGAAGGTGTCCGTTGAGTTGGCATGGATCGAGACTGGGATTTGTCACTCCGTGTTTCGGAGAGGTATCTCTGGGCCCTCTCGGTAATGCACATCATAAGAAGCTTGCAAGCAAAGTGACTAAGGAGTTAGTTACGGGATGACGTATTACGGAACGAGTAAAGAGACTTGCCGGTAACGAGATTGAACTAGGTATGGAGATACCGACGATCGAATCTCGGGCAAGTAACATACCGACGGACAAAGGGAATTACGTATGTTGTCATTGCGGTTCGACTGATAAGATCTTCGTGGAATATGTAGGAACCAATATGAGCATCCAGGTTCCGCTATTGGTTATTGACCGGAGAGGCGTCTCAGTCATGTCTACATCATTCCCGAACCCGTAGGGTCCGCACGCTTAACGTTCGTTGACGATATAGTGTTATATGAGTTATGTGAATTGGTAACCGAATATTGTTCGGAGTCCCGGATGAGATCCCGTACGTCACGAGGAGTCTCGGAATGGTCGAGAGGTAAAGATTTATATATGGGAAGTCATATTTTGGGTTCCGGAAAAAGGTGCAGTTTTTTCGGTATTGTACCGGGAAGCTTCCAGAAGGTTCCGGAGGATTCCGGAGGGGTCCGGAAGTCCACAAGTGGCTCCACCATGTCCCAAAGGTCTGGCATGGGCTAAGAGGAGGCGCCCTGGCCTTATTGGGCCAGGCGCACCAAGTCCTCAAAAGCCCACGCAGCTAGGGAAGGAAAAAAGGGAGAGTCCTAGTAGGAATAGGATTGGACTTTGGAGTCCAAGTCCATGTGTGTACTATTCATGGTTACTGTTCACGTGGCACTATTCCTTCTACTCCAAGCCCCTACACATATATAAATAGAGGAGAGGGGGCGCCCCAAAATACACAACATTGTCTTAGCCGTGTGCGGCGCCCCCCTCCACAGTTCCGTCCCTCGGTCATATTTTCGCAGTGCTTGGGCGAAGCTCTGCAGAGATAGCATCACCATCACCGTCACCACGCCGTTGTGCTGTCGGAACTCATCCACTACCTCACCGTCTTGCTGGATCAAGAAGTCGAGGACGTCACTGAGCTGAACGTGTGCTGAACGCGGAGGTGCCGTACGTTCGGTGCTCGGTCTGTTGGATCGTGAAGTTGTTCGACGACATCAACCGCGTTGTTCTAACGCTTCCGCTTACGGTCTACGAGGGTACGTAGACACACTCCCCCTCTCGTAGCTATGCATATCCATGGATAGATCTTGCGTGTGCGTATAATTTTTTTTGTTTTCCATGCAACGTTCCCCAACAGTGGCATCATGAGCCAGGTCTATGCGTAGATGATATGCACGAGTAGAACACAAAGAGTTGTGGGCGGTGATCGTCATACTGCTTACCACCAACGTCTTATTTTGATTCGGCGGTATTGTAAGATGAAGTGGCCCGGACCAACCTTACATGTCCACGTACATGAGACCGGTTCCACTGACAGACATGCAACTTGTTTTGCATAAAGGTGGTTGGCGAGTGTCTGTTTCTCCTACTTTAGTTGAATCGAATTTGACTGCGGCCGGTCCTTATTGAAGGTTAAAACAGCAAACTTGATAAATCACCGTTGTGGTTTTGTGCCGTAGGTAAGAACGGTTCTTGCTAGAAGCCCGTAGCAGCCACGTAAAACTTGCAACAACAAAGTAGAGGACGTCTAACTTGTTTTTGCAGGGTATGCTGTGATGTGATATGGTCAAGACATGATGTGATATACGTTATTGTATGAGATGATCATGTTTTGTAATTTATCGGCAACTGGCAGGAGCCTTATGGTTGTCTCTTTATTATATGAAATGCAAGCGCCATGTAATTGCTTTACTTTATCGCTATGCGTTAGCAATAGTTGTAGAAGCAATAGTTGGCGAGACGACCACGACGCAACGATGGAGATCAAGGTGTCGAGCCGGTGACGATGGAGATCATGACGGTGCTTTGGAGATGGAGATCAAAAGCACAAGATGATGGCCATATCATGTCACATATTTTGATTGCATGTGATGTTTATCCTTTATGCATCTTATTTTGCTTAGAACGACGGTAGCATTATAAGATGATCCCTTCACTAAATTTCAAGATAAAAGTGTTCTCCCCGAGTATGCACCGTTGCTAAAGTTCGTCGTTTCGAAGCACCTCGTGATGATCGGGTGTGATAGATTCTACGTTCACATACAATGGGTGTAAGCCAGTTTTACACAAGAAGAATACTTGGGTTAAACTTGACGGGCCTAGCATGTACAGACATGGTCGCGGAACACTGGAGACCGAAAGGTCGAACATGAGTCATATAGTAGATATGATCAACATGGAGATGTTCACCATTGATGACTATCCCATCTCACGTGATGATCAGACATGGGCTAGTTGATTTGGATCATGTAACACTTAGTTAACTTGAGGGATGTTAATTTAAGTGGGAGTTCATTAGTAATTTGATTAATTGAACTTAATTTATCATGAACTTAGTCTTGATAGTTTCTTTGCATATCTATGTTGTAGATAAATGGCCCGTGCTACTGTTCCGTTGAATTTTAATGCGTTCCTAGAGAAAGCTAAGTTGAAAGATGATGGTAGCAACTACACGGACTAGGTCCGTAACTTGAGGATTATCCTCATTGCTGCACAGAAGAATTATGTCCTTGATGCACCGCTAGGTGATGGACCTGCTGCAGGAGCTGCTGCAGACGTTGTGAACGCCTGGCAGGCTCGATCTGATGACTACTCGATAGTTCAGTGTGCCATGCTCTACGGCTTAGAACCGGGACTGCAAAAGCGTTTTGAACGCCACGGAGCATATGAGATGTTCCAAGAGCTGAAATTGATATTTTAAGCTAATGCCCGGGTTGAGAGATATGAAGTCTCCAACAAGTTCTTTAGCTGTAAGATGGAGGAGAACAGTTCTGTCAGTGAACACATACTCAGAATGTCTGGGTACCACAACCACTTGACTCAGCTGGGAATTGATCTTCCGGTTGAGAGTGTTATTGACAGAGTTCTTCAGTCACTGCCACCAAGCTATAAAGGCTTCGTGATGAACTATAATATGCAAGGGATGGAGAAGACAATTCATGAGCTCTTCGCGATGCTGAAATCAGCGGAGGTAGAAATCAAGAAGGAGCATCAAGTGTTGATGGTTAACAAAACCACTAGTTTCAAGAAAAAGGGCAAGGGAAAGAAGGGGAACTTCAAGAAGAACGGCAAGCAAGTTGCCGCTCCCACCAAGAAACCCAAAAGCTGGACCCTGGCCTGAAACAGAGTGCTTCTACTACAAAGGGACTGGTCACTGGAAGCGGAACTGCCCCAAGTATTTGGCGGATAAGAAGGATGGCAAAGTGAGCAAAGGTATATTTGATATACATGTTATTGATGTGTTCCTCATTAATGCTCGCAGTAGCGCCTGGGTATTTGATACTGGTTCGGTTGCTCATATTTGTAACTCGAAATAGGAGCTACGGAATAAGCGAAGATTGGCTAAGGACGAGGTGACGATGCGCGTCGGGAATAGTTCCAAGGTTGATGTGATCGCCGTCGGCACGCTACCTCTACATCTACCTTCGGGATTAGTTTTAGACCTCAATAATTGTTATTTGGTGCCAGCGTTGAGCATGAACATTATATCTGGATCTTGATTATTGCGAGACGGTTATTCATTTAAGTCAGAGAATAATGGTTGTTCTATTTATATGAGTAACATCTTTTATGGTCACGCACCTTTTGTGAATGGTCTATTCTTGTTGAATCTCGATCGTAGTTATACTCATATTCATAATATTGATGCCACAAGATGCAAAGTTGATAATGATAGTGCAACATACTTGTGGCACTGCCGTTTAGGTCATATTGGTGTATAGCGCATGAAGAAACTCCATGCGGATGGACTTTTGGAATCTCTTGATTATGAATCATTTGATACTTGCGAACCATGCCTCATGGGCAAGATGACTAAAACTCCGTTCTTCGGAACAATGGAGCGAGCTACTGATTTGTTGGACATAATACATACCGATGTATGCGGTCCGATGAATGTTGAAGCACGCGGCGGGTATCGTTATTTTCTAACCTTCACAGATGATTTGAGTAGATATGGGTATATCTACTTGATGAAGCACAAGTCTGAAACATTTGAAAAGTTCAAAGAATTTCAGAGTGAAGTAGAGAATCATCGTAACAAGAAAATAAAGTTTCTACGATCTGATCACGGAGGTGAATATTTGAGTTACGAGTTTGGCCTCCATTTAAGAAAATGTGGAATTGTTTCACAACTCACGCCACCTGGAACACCACAGCGCAATGGTGTGTCCAAACGTCGTAACCGTACTTTATTGGATATGGTGCGTTCTATGATGTCTCTTACCGATTTGCCACTATTGTTTTGGGGTTATGCATTAGAGACAGCTGCATTCACGTTAAATAGGGCACCGTCTAAATCCGTTGAGATGACACCATATGAACTATGGTTTGGCAAGAAACCTAAGCTGTCGTTTCTTAAAGTTTGGGGATGCAATGCTTATGTGAAAAAGCTTCAACCTGATAAGCTTGAACCCAAAGCGGAGAAGTGCGTCTTCATAGGATACCCTAAAGAAACAATTGGGTACACCTTCTACCACAGATCCGAAGGCAAGGTCTTTGTTGCCAAGAATGGGTCCTTTCTAGAGAAGGAGTTTCTCTCGAAAGAAGTGAGTGGGAGGAAAGTAGAACTTGATGAGGTAATTGTACCTTCTCTCGAATTGGAAAGTAGCTCATCAGAGAAAACCGCTCCCCTGATGCCTACACCAATAAGAGAGGAAGATAATGATAAAGATCATGAAACTTCAGATCAAGTTACTACTGAACTTCGTAGGTCGACCAGAGTACGTTCCGCACCAGAGTGGTACTGTAATCCTGTTCTGGAAGTTATGTTGTTAGACAACAGCGAACCTACGAACTATGAAGAAGCTATGATAAGCCCGAATTCCGACAAATGGCTTGAGGCCATGAAATCTGAGATAGGATCCATGTATGAGAACAAAGTGTGTACTTTGGTGGACTTGCCCGATGATCGGCAAGCCATTGAGAATAAATGTATTTTTAAGAGGAAGACAAATGCTGATGGTAATATCACTGTCTACAAAGCTCGACTTGTCGCGAAAGGTTTTCGACAAGTTCAAGGGGTTGACTACGATGAGACTTTCTCACCCGTAGCGTTGCTTAAGTCTGTCCGAATCATGTTAGCAATTGCCGCATTTTATGATTATGAAATCTGGCAAATGGATGTCAAAACTGCATTCCTTAATGGTTTTCTCAAAGAAGAGTTGTATATGATGCAACCAGATGGTTTTGTCGATCCTAAGGGTGCTAACAAAGTGTGCAAGCTCCAGCGATCCATCTATGGACTGGTGCAAGCATCTCGGAGTTGGAATATACGCTTTGATGAGGTGATCAAAGCATATGGTTTTGTACAGACTTACGGTGAAGCCTGTATTTACAAGAAAGTGAGTGGGAGCTCTGTAGCATTTCTAATATTATATGTGGAAGACATATTGTTGATTGGAAATGATATAGAATTTCTGGATGGCATAAAGGGATACTTGAATAAGAATTTTTCAATGAAAGACCTCGGTGAAGCTGCTTATATATTGGGCATCAAGAACTATAGGGATAGATCAAGACGCTTGATAGGACTTTCAGAAAGCACATACCTTGACAAAGTTTTGAAGAAGTTCAAAATGGATCAGTCAAAGAAAGGGTTCTTGCCTGTCTTGCAAGGTGTGAAGTTGAGTCAGACTCAATGCCTGACCACGGCAGAAGATATAGAGAAAATGAAAGTGATTCCCTATGCCTCAGCCATAGGTTCTATTATGTATGCCATGCTGTGTACCAGACCTGATGTGTGCCTTGCCATAAGTTTGGCAGGGAGGTACCAGAGTAATCCAGGAGTGGATCACTGGACAGCGGTCAAGAATATCCTGAAGTACCTGAAAAGGACCAAGGACATGTTTCTCGTTTATGGAGGTGACGAAGAGCTCGTCGTAAAGGGTTACGTCGATGCAAGCTTCAACCCTGATCCGGATGACTCTAAGTCACAAACCGGATACGTATTTGTATTAAATGGTGGAGCTGTTAGTTGGTGCAGTTCCAAGCAGAGCGTCGTGGCGGGATCTACGTGTGAAGCGGAATACATAGCTGCTTCGGAAGCAGCACATGAAGGAGTCTAGATGAAGGAGTTCATATCCGATCTAGGTGTAATACCTAGTGCATCGGGTCCAATGACAATCTTTTGTGACAACACTGGAGCAATTGCCATAGCCAAGGAGCCCAGGTTTCACAAGAAGGCCAAACACATCAAGAGACGCTTCAACTCCATTCGTGAATATGTCAAGGATGGAGACATAGAAATTTGCAAAGTACACACGGATCTGAATGTGGCAGACCCGTTGACTAAGCCTCTTCCACGAGCAAAACATGATCAGCACCAAGACTCCATGGGTGTTAGATTCATTACTATGTAATCTAGATTATTGACTCTAGTGCAAGTGGGAGACTGATGGAAATATGCCCTAGAGGGAATAATAAAGTTGTTATTATTTTATATTTCCTTGTTCATGATAAAGGTTTATTATTCATGCTAGAATTGTATTGACCGGAAACTTAAATACATGTGTGAATACATAAACAAATACCGTGTCCCTAGTGAGCCTCTACTAGACTAGCTCGTTGATCAAAGATGGTTAAGGTTTCCTAACCATTGACATGAGTTGTCATTTGATAACGGGATCACATCATTAGGAGAATGATGTGATGGACAAGACCCATCCGTTAGCTTAGCATATGATCGTTCTGTTTATTGCTACTGCTTTCTTGAATGCCAAATACATGTTCCTCAGACCATGAGATCATACAACTCCCGGATATCGGAGGAATACCTTGTGTGCTATCAAACGTCACAACGTAACTGGGTGATCATAAAGATGCTCTACAGGTATCTCCGAAGGTGTCCGTTGAGTTGGCATGGATCGAGACTGGGATTTGTCACTCCGTGTTTCGGAGAGGTATCTCTGGGCCCTCTCGGTAATGCACATCATAAGAAGCTTGCAAGCAAAGTGACTAAGGAGTTAGTTACGGGATGACGTATTACGGAACGAGTAAAGAGACTTGCCGGTAACGAGATTGAACTAGGTATGGAGATACCGACGATCGAATCTCGGGCAAGTAACATACCGACGGACAAAGGGAATTACGTATGTTGTCATTGCGGTTCGACTGATAAGATCTTCGTGGAATATGTAGGAACCAATATGAGCATCCAGGTTCCGCTATTGGTTATTGACCGGAGAGGCGTCTCAGTCATGTCTACATCATTCCCGAACCCGTAGGGTCCGCACGCTTAACGTTCGTTGACGATATAGTGTTATATGAGTTATGTGAATTGGTAACCGAATATTGTTCGGAGTCCCGGATGAGATCCCGTACGTCACGAGGAGTCTCGGAATGGTCGAGAGGTAAAGATTTATATATGGGAAGTCATATTTTGGGTTCCGGAAAAAGGTGCAGTTTTTTCGGTATTGTACCGGGAAGCTTCCAGAAGGTTCCGGAGGATTCCGGAGGGGTCCGGAAGTCCACAAGTGGCTCCACCATGTCCCAAAGGTCTGGCATGGGCTAAGAGGAGGCGCCCTGGCCTTATTGGGCCAGGCGCACCAAGTCCTCAAAAGCCCACGCAGCTAGGGAAGGAAAAAAGGGAGAGTCCTAGTAGGAATAGGATTGGACTTTGGAGTCCAAGTCCATGTGTGTACTATTCATGGTTACTGTTCACGTGGCACTATTCCTTCTACTCCAAGCCCCTACACATATATAAATAGAGGAGAGGGGGCGCCCCAAAATACACAACATTGTCTTAGCCGTGTGCGGCGCCCCCCTCCACAGTTCCGTCCCTCGGTCATATTTTCGCAGTGCTTGGGCGAAGCTCTGCAGAGATAGCATCACCATCACCGTCACCACGCCGTCGTGCTGTCGGAACTCATCCACTACCTCACCGTCTTGCTGGATCAAGAAGTCGAGGACGTCACTGAGCTGAACGTGTGCTGAACGCGGAGGTGCCGTACGTTCGGTGCTCGGTCTGTTGGATCGTGAAGTTGTTCGACGACATCAACCGCGTTGTTCTAACGCTTCCGCTTACGGTCTACGAGGGTACGTAGACACACTCCCCCTCTCGTAGCTATGCATATCCATGGATAGATCTTGCGTGTGCGTATAATTTTTTTTGTTTTCCATGCAACGTTCCCCAACAGTGGCATCATGAGCCAGGTCTATGCGTAGATGATATGCACGAGTAGAACACAAAGAGTTGTGGGCGGTGATCGTCATACTGCTTACCACCAACGTCTTATTTTGATTCGGCGGTATTGTAAGATGAAGTGGCCCGGACCAACCTTACATGTCCACGTACATGAGACCGGTTCCACTGACAGACATGCAACTTGTTTTGCATAAAGGTGGTTGGCGGGTGTCTGTTTCTCCTACTTTAGTTGAATCGAATTTGACTGCGGCCGGTCCTTATTGAAGGTTAAAACAGCAAACTTGATAAATCACCGTTGTGGTTTTGTGCCGTAGGTAAGAACGGTTCTTGCTAGAAGCCCGTAGCAGCCACGTAAAACTTGCAACAACAAAGTAGAGGACGTCTAACTTGTTTTTGCAGGGTATGCTGTGATGTGATATGGTCAAGACATGATGTGATATACGTTATTGTATGAGATGATCATGTTTTGTAATTTATCGGCAACTGGCAGGAGCCTTATGGTTGTCTCTTTATTATATGAAATGCAAGCGCCATGTAATTGCTTTACTTTATCGCTATGCGTTAGCAATAGTTGTAGAAGCAATAGTTGGCGAGACGACCACGACGCAACGATGGAGATCAAGGTGTCGAGCCGGTGACGATGGAGATCATGACGGTGCTTTGGAGATGGAGATCAAAAGCACAAGATGATGGCCATATCATGTCACATATTTTGATTGCATGTGATGTTTATCCTTTATGCATCTTATTTTGCTTAGAACGACGGTAGCATTATAAGATGATCCCTTCACTAAATTTTAAGATAAAAGTGTTCTCCCCGAGTATGCACCGTTGCTAAAGTTCGTCGTTTCGAAGCACCTCGTGATGATCGGGTGTGATAGATTCTACGTTCACATACAATGGGTGTAAGCCAGTTTTACACAAGAAGAATACTTGGGTTAAACTTGACGGGCCTAGCATGTACAGACATGGTCGCGGAACACTGGAGACCGAAAGGTCGAACATGAGTCATATAGTAGATATGATCAACATGGAGATGTTCACCATTGATGACTATCCCATCTCACGTGATGATCAGACATGGGCTAGTTGATTTGGATCATGTAACACTTAGTTAACTTGAGGGATGTTAATTTAAGTGGGAGTTCATTAGTAATTTGATTAATTGAACTTAATTTATCATGAACTTAGTCTTGATAGTTTCTTTGCATATCTATGTTGTAGATAAATGGCCCGTGCTACTGTTCCGTTGAATTTTAATGCGTTCCTAGAGAAAGCTAAGTTGAAAGATGATGGTAGCAACTACACGGACTAGGTCCGTAACTTGAGGATTATCCTCATTGCTGCACAGAAGAATTATGTCCTTGATGCACCGCTAGGTGATGGACCTGCTGCAGGAGCTGCTGCAGACGTTGTGAACGCCTGGCAGGCTCGATCTGATGACTACTCGATAGTTCAGTGTGCCATGCTCTACGGCTTAGAACCGGGACTGCAAAAGCGTTTTGAACGCCACGGAGCATATGAGATGTTCCAAGAGCTGAAATTGATATTTTAAGCTAATGCCCGGGTTGAGAGATATGAAGTCTCCAACAAGTTCTTTAGCTGTAAGATGGAGGAGAACAGTTCTGTCAGTGAACACATACTCAGAATGTCTGGGTACCACAACCACTTGACTCAGCTGGGAATTGATCTTCCGGTTGAGAGTGTTATTGACAGAGTTCTTCAGTCACTGCCACCAAGCTATAAAGGCTTCGTGATGAACTATAATATGCAAGGGATGGAGAAGACAATTCATGAGCTCTTCGCGATGCTGAAATCAGCGGAGGTAGAAATCAAGAAGGAGCATCAAGTGTTGATGGTTAACAAAACCACTAGTTTCAAGAAAAAGGGCAAGGGAAAGAAGGGGAACTTCAAGAAGAACGGCAAGCAAGTTGCCGCTCCCACCAAGAAACCCAAAAGCTGGACCCTGGCCTGAAACAGAGTGCTTCTACTACAAAGGGACTGGTCACTGGAAGCGGAACTGCCCCAAGTATTTGGCGGATAAGAAGGATGGCAAAGTGAGCAAAGGTATATTTGATATACATGTTATTGATGTGTTCCTCATTAATGCTCGCAGTAGCGCCTGGGTATTTGATACTGGTTCGGTTGCTCATATTTGTAACTCGAAATAGGAGCTACGGAATAAGCGAAGATTGGCTAAGGACGAGGTGACGATGCGCGTCGGGAATAGTTCCAAGGTTGATGTGATCGCCGTCGGCACGCTACCTCTACATCTACCTTCGGGATTAGTTTTAGACCTCAATAATTGTTATTTGGTGCCAGCGTTGAGCATGAACATTATATCTGGATCTTGATTATTGCGAGACGGTTATTCATTTAAGTCAGAGAATAATGGTTGTTCTATTTATATGAGTAACATCTTTTATGGTCACGCACCTTTTGTGAATGGTCTATTCTTGTTGAATCTCGATCGTAGTTATACTCATATTCATAATATTGATGCCACAAGATGCAAAGTTGATAATGATAGTGCAACATACTTGTGGCACTGCCGTTTAGGTCATATTGGTGTATAGCGCATGAAGAAACTCCATGCGGATGGACTTTTGGAATCTCTTGATTATGAATCATTTGATACTTGCGAACCATGCCTCATGGGCAAGATGACTAAAACTCCGTTCTTCGGAACAATGGAGCGAGCTACTGATTTGTTGGACATAATACATACCGATGTATGCGGTCTGATGAATGTTGAAGCACGCGGCGGGTATCGTTATTTTCTAACCTTCACAGATGATTTGAGTAGATATGGGTATATCTACTTGATGAAGCACAAGTCTGAAACATTTGAAAAGTTCAAAGAATTTCAGAGTGAAGTAGAGAATCATCGTAACAAGAAAATAAAGTTTCTACGATCTGATCACGGAGGTGAATATTTGAGTTACGAGTTTGGCCTCCATTTAAGAAAATGTGGAATTGTTTCACAACTCACGCCACCTGGAACACCACAGCGCAATGGTGTGTCCAAACGTCGTAACCGTACTTTATTGGATATGGTGCGTTCTATGATGTCTCTTACCGATTTGCCACTATTGTTTTGGGGTTATGCATTAGAGACAGCTGCATTCACGTTAAATAGGGCACCGTCTAAATCCGTTGAGATGACACCATATGAACTATGGTTTGGCAAGAAACCTAAGCTGTCGTTTCTTAAAGTTTGGGGATGCAATGCTTATGTGAAAAAGCTTCAACCTGATAAGCTTGAACCCAAAGCGGAGAAGTGCGTCTTCATAGGATACCCTAAAGAAACAATTGGGTACACCTTCTACCACAGATCCGAAGGCAAGGTCTTTGTTGCCAAGAATGGGTCCTTTCTAGAGAAGGAGTTTCTCTCGAAAGAAGTGAGTGGGAGGAAAGTAGAACTTGATGAGGTAATTGTACCTTCTCTCGAATTGGAAAGTAGCTCATCAGAGAAAACCGCTCCCCTGATGCCTACACCAATAAGAGAGGAAGATAATGATAAAGATCATGAAACTTCAGATCAAGTTACTACTGAACTTCGTAGGTCGACCAGAGTACGTTCCGCACCAGAGTGGTACTGTAATCCTGTTCTGGAAGTTATGTTGTTAGACAACAGCGAACCTACGAACTATGAAGAAGCTATGATAAGCCCGAATTCCGACAAATGGCTTGAGGCCATGAAATCTGAGATAGGATCCATGTATGAGAACAAAGTGTGTACTTTGGTGGACTTGCCCGATGATCGGCAAGCCATTGAGAATAAATGTATTTTTAAGAGGAAGACAAATGCTGATGGTAATATCACTGTCTACAAAGCTCGACTTGTCGCGAAAGGTTTTCGACAAGTTCAAGGGGTTGACTACGATGAGACTTTCTCACCCGTAGCGTTGCTTAAGTCTGTCCGAATCATGTTAGCAATTGCCGCATTTTATGATTATGAAATCTGGCAAATGGATGTCAAAACTGCATTCCTTAATGGTTTTCTCAAAGAAGAGTTGTATATGATGCAACCAGATGGTTTTGTCGATCCTAAGGGTGCTAACAAAGTGTGCAAGCTCCAGCGATCCATCTATGGACTGGTGCAAGCATCTCGGAGTTGGAATATACGCTTTGATGAGGTGATCAAAGCATATGGTTTTGTACAGACTTACGGTGAAGCCTGTATTTACAAGAAAGTGAGTGGGAGCTCTGTAGCATTTCTAATATTATATGTGGAAGACATATTGTTGATTGGAAATGATATAGAATTTCTGGATGGCATAAAGGGATACTTGAATAAGAATTTTTCAATGAAAGACCTCGGTGAAGCTGCTTATATATTGGGCATCAAGAACTATAGGGATAGATCAAGACGCTTGATAGGACTTTCAGAAAGCACATACCTTGACAAAGTTTTGAAGAAGTTCAAAATGGATCAGTCAAAGAAAGGGTTCTTGCCTGTCTTGCAAGGTGTGAAGTTGAGTCAGACTCAATGCCTGACCACGGCAGAAGATATAGAGAAAATGAAAGTGATTCCCTATGCCTCAGCCATAGGTTCTATTATGTATGCCATGCTGTGTACCAGACCTGATGTGTGCCTTGCCATAAGTTTGGCAGGGAGGTACCAGAGTAATCCAGGAGTGGATCACTGGACAGCGGTCAAGAATATCCTGAAGTACCTGAAAAGGACCAAGGACATGTTTCTCGTTTATGGAGGTGACGAAGAGCTCGTCGTAAAGGGTTACGTCGATGCAAGCTTCAACCCTGATCCGGATGACTCTAAGTCACAAACCGGATACGTATTTGTATTAAATGGTGGAGCTGTTAGTTGGTGCAGTTCCAAGCAGAGCGTCGTGGCGGGATCTACGTGTGAAGCGGAATACATAGCTGCTTCGGAAGCAGCACATGAAGGAGTCTAGATGAAGGAGTTCATATCCGATCTAGGTGTAATACCTAGTGCATCGGGTCCAATGACAATCTTTTGTGACAACACTGGAGCAATTGCCATAGCCAAGGAGCCCAGGTTTCACAAGAAGGCCAAACACATCAAGAGACGCTTCAACTCCATTCGTGAATATGTCAAGGATGGAGACATAGAAATTTGCAAAGTACACACGGATCTGAATGTGGCAGACCCGTTGACTAAGCCTCTTCCACGAGCAAAACATGATCAGCACCAAGACTCCATGGGTGTTAGATTCATTACTATGTAATCTAGATTATTGACTCTAGTGCAAGTGGGAGACTGATGGAAATATGCCCTAGAGGGAATAATAAAGTTGTTATTATTTTATATTTCCTTGTTCATGATAAAGGTTTATTATTCATGCTAGAATTGTATTGACCGGAAACTTAAATACATGTGTGAATACATAAACAAATACCGTGTCCCTAGTGAGCCTCTACTAGACTAGCTCGTTGATCAAAGATGGTTAAGGTTTCCTAACCATTGACATGAGTTGTCATTTGATAACGGGATCACATCATTAGGAGAATGATGTGATGGACAAGACCCATCCGTTAGCTTAGCATATGATCGTTCTGTTTATTGCTACTGCTTTCTTGAATGCCAAATACATGTTCCTCAGACCATGAGATCATACAACTCCCGGATATCGGAGGAATACCTTGTGTGCTATCAAACGTCACAACGTAACTGGGTGATCATAAAGATGCTCTATAGGTATCTCCGAAGGTGTCCGTTGAGTTGGCATGGATCGAGACTGGGATTTGTCACTCCGTGTTTCGGAGAGGTATCTCTGGGCCCTCTCGGTAATGCACATCATAAGAAGCTTGCAAGCAAAGTGACTAAGGAGTTAGTTACGGGATGATGTATTACTAAACGAGTAAAGAGACTTGCCGGTAACGAGATTGAACTAGGTATGGAGATACCGACGATCGAATCTCGGGCAAGTAACATACCGACGGACAAAGGGAATTACGTATGTTGTCATTGCGGTTTGACCGATAAGATCTTCATGGAATATGTAGGAACCAATATGAGCATCCAGGTTCCGCTATTGGTTATTGACCGGAGAGGCGTCTCAGTCATGTCTACATCATTCCCGAACCCGTAGGGTCCGCACGCTTAACGTTCATTGACGATATAGTGTTATATGAGTTATGTGAATTGGTAACCGAATATTGTTCGGAGTCCCGGATGAGATCCCGGACGTCACGAGGAGTCTCGGAATGGTTGAGAGGTAAAGATTTATATATGGGAAGTCATATTTTGGGTTCCGGAAAAAGGTGCAGTTTTTTCGGTATTGTACCGGGAAGCTTCCAAAAGGTTCCGGAGGATTCCGGAGGGGTCCGGAAGTCCACAAGTGGGTCCACCATGTCCCAAAGGGCTGGCATGGGCTAAGGGGAGGCGCCCTGGCCTTATTGGGCCAGGCGCACCAAGTCCTCAAAAGCCCACACAGATAGGGAAGGAAAAAAGGGAGAGTCCTAGTAGGAATAGGATTGGACTTTGGAGTCCAAGTCCACGTGTGTACTATTCACGGTTACTGTTCCCGTGGCACTATTCCTTCTACTCCAAGCCCCTACGCATATATAAATAGAGGAGAGGGGGCGCCCCAAAACACACAACATTGTCTTAACCGTGTGCGGCGCCCCACTCCACAGTTCCGTCCCTCGGTCATATTTTCGCAGTGCTTGGGCGAAGCCCTGCGGAGATAGCATCACCATCACCGTCACCACGCCGTCGTGCTGCCGGAACTCATCCACTACCTCGCCGTCTTGCTGAATCAAGAAGTCGAGGACGTCACCGAGCTAAACGTGTGCTGAACGAGGAGGTGCCGTACGTTCGGTGCTCGGTCGGTTGGATCGTGAAGTTGTTCGACGACATCAACCGCGCTGTTCTAATGCTTCCGCTTACGGTCTACGAGGGTACGTAGACACACTCCCCCTCTCGTAGCTATGCATCTCCATGGATAGATCTTGCATGTGCGTAGAAATTTTTTTGTTTTCCATGCAACGTTCCCCAACACTTCCTCCCCCCTTTGCCCTCTCCCCTCTCTAAGTTACTTCTCCACCATTATTGCCCTTCTTCCCTCTTCCTTCTACCTCTCATCTCTCCCCATTAATGCCCCCTCCACCATAATTCTCCTCCATAAATGGCCTCTTTTCTCTATCTTACTCATTTATTTGGCTCTCCCTCCTTCCATACATATATATCCCTTTCCTACTCCTAGATTTGTCTCATAGCTACCTAGCTCATCTTTCTCCCTCTCCATTAGTTAGCTAGAGTCATCTCTCCTCCCAACAACTAGATCTAGCTAGCTAGCCATCCACTTTCGATCCCTATAGGTAGCGAAGGCCTCATCTAACCGTGCTCGATCTCTCTCGGGAGATAGGTGAGTAAAAAGTTGTGCATTTCAAGAATGGGAATATGTGTGTTTGCAATATGAAGGGATTTGTGCGAGTGACATGCCCCCTGAGTTGCTTATGTTTTGCCAAAATGTCCATTTATTTCCGTTTTGGCGAATTTCGAGCAAACTCGATATGTCCTATTTTTAGGCAAGGTCATGCCAAATTTTTGTATGACTTTGAAGCATTCATGCATTTTGTTTATAATCCTTTTGCTTGTTATACCGCGCAGTCGGTCATGAAGGTGAGTGGAAGGAAGGTGGAGCGATACTTGCAATCCGCGGTGATGGACATGTATACAAATAATCGGACTGGGATTAGATGTCCGTGTACAAGATGCAAAGAAGGAGTCATTTTGGACCCCTTTGATCGTGGCAGTTTGAAGGCGCAGTCGGTCATGAAGGTGAGTGGATAAGTGAAGATGGTGATGAGGACGTCCACATGGCAGGCAATAATGGCATGGGGCTAGATGAAGAGATGACCGATCGACCCGAAGACGATAGCGCCGGACATGGCGGCGGGGAAGAGTCCGGACATGGCGGCGGAGAAGATTCCGAACACGGCGAAGAAGAGTCCGGACATGGCGGAGAAGAGGCGGCGGACACGCCGCAGTCTTCGACGCTACTAAGTTCAGTCGTGCAGGACCCTCATGTTCGAGACCTGCTTCGCAAGAATACGACTAGCGACAGAGCTGCTTCTAGAGAGGAAGCCAAGCTGGCACAACTGGAAGTAGACTCGAAGACTCCATTGTATGACGGTTGCGATCCCAAGGTGACCCGCTTGAGTTTCACACTCGAACTTCTAAAGATGAAGGCCAAAATCAAATGGACCGACGCAAGCCTCGATGAGCATTTGAAGCATCTACATAATAAAGTTCTTCCCGCGGGGAACGTGTATCCTACTAGTGTCGGGGAGGCCAAGAAAATCGTTTGCCATCTTGATCTGCCGCACGTTAGATACCATGCATGCATCAACGATTGCATCATTTATCGGGAGGAGCACGCGGAAAAAACCAGCTATCCAGTGTGCAATGCTTCTCGATACAAGAATGCCGGAAAGAAAGCTCCTCAGAAAGTTGTATGGTACTTTCCAATCACTCCCCGTCTGCAGCGGTATTTCGCAGATCCTAAGGAAGCAAAGCTCATGCGCTGGCACGCGGAGAGGAAGAAGCCCGACGATGGGGACGATCCGAAGCTGAGACACCTCGCAGATGCTAGCCAGTGGAGAGCATTCAACGCCGAATATCGATTTTTCACAGAAGATGCAAGGAACATCGTGCTTGGCGCGAGTACCGATGGCATGAATCTGTTTGGAAACCAGAACACCAACCACAGCACATGGCACGTCTTTGTATGGATGTACAACCTCCCCCCCCCCCCCCATGGAAGTGCATGAAGACAAAGTACATACACATGAGCATGCTGATTCAAGGGCCGAAACAACCGGGAAATGATATTAACATGTATCTGGGGCTACTGAAAGAGGAGCTACACACGTTATGGAAATCACCGGTCAAGACATGGGACGCCAGCACAGGAGATTATTTCTATATGAGAGCCGCGCTGATGACGACGGTGCACGACTATCTCGGTTACGGGTATGGCTCAGGCCAAGTGTGCCACGGATACTGCGGATGCACGAGGTGCATGGATGATACAACGTCTCAGCAGCTTACGTTAACGAAAGATGGCGGGTCTGGGAAAATCATGTACATGGGGCATCATAGATGGCTCGAGAAGGATGACCCGTGGAGAAAACGTGGAGATCTATTCAATGGTTTGGTTGAGCATCGAGGACCTCCACGTAAGAGGAGCGGCGCCGAAATCAACGAGCTGTTGAAAAACTGGGAACAGTGCCCCGTGCCGGGAAAGATGAAAAAGGCGCCGGAGCCGCTGCTGAAGGTATGGAAAACGAGGTCTGTTTTCTGGGACTTGGACTACTGGCCCAATCACGACACGCCTCATTGCCTTGATCAAATGCATATCACGAAGAATGTCCTCGAGAGCTTGCTTGGCGCACTGATGAACATGCCGGAGAAGACCAAGGATGGGCCGAGGGCAAGGAAAGACTTGGAAGATTTGGAGATCAGGGGAGATCTCCACATGCCGCCCCATGAAAAGTCGACGGAGGAGACGGAGACGGAGACAGTGGCGGGGGAAAGGGGCAGAAAAGTCAACAAGAAGGAGGAGAATTATTGCCCCCCTTCTTGCTTCACCTTAAGTGCGAAGGAGATCGATCAATTCATCAAGTGCCTTACGGGAATCAAAGTCAGTTCGGTTACTATGGGAAGATAAGCAGATTTCTAGACACCAAGAAGAAAAGGTTCAGCGGGATGAAGTCTCATGACTGTCACGTGATGATGACGCAGATACTCCCGGTTGCCATTAGAGGGATAATGGACAAGCATGTCCGTGACACGCTTATTGGTCTCTGCAACTTCTTCGACGTTATCTCTCGAAAGTCGATCAGTGTGAAGCAGCTCCGAAGGCTACAGGAAGAGATCGTTGTCATACTATGTGAGCTTGGGATGTACTTCCCGCCCGCGTTCTTTGACGTCATGGTGCATCTGTGTGTCCACATCGTGGACGACATCATCGACCTCGGGCCGACATTCCTTCATAGCATGATGCCATTCGAGAGGATGAATGGGGTCATTAAGGATTTGTTCGTAACATGTCCCGTCCCGATGGGAGCATCGTCCAGGGGTATCTGACCCAAGAGTACATCTAATTTTGCGAGAATTATCTAGGCGTCGGAGACCCTGTTGTTGGTTTGCCCGCCAGGAAGCACCATGGGAGGCTCGGAGGAGAAGGTCACAACAACGGCCGGAGGGAATTGCACGTGGACTACTCGGGTCGACGGAACGACTTTGACAGGGCTAACTTAGTAGTGCTACAACACCTAGATGCGGTAGAAGATTATGTGACACTTCACAAAGAAACCATTGCAAAGAAGTACCGTGATCAGGGGATGTGCAAGACGGACGCCGAAGTTACGGTAGAGCACAACTCCACTTTCTTGCGTTGGTTCAAAGAGCAAGTTCTTGCTAATCCCCCAGAAGAGGGCAGTGCGGACGGATTGCTCATATACGCCTTAGCACATGGCCCCGCGCCCAACCTCGCGACCTATCAGGCATACGATATCAACAGGTACACGTTCTACACGGAGGCCAAAGACATGAACAGTAATTACCAGAACTCAGGGGTGACGATTGAATGCATGACCGACGCTTACGGCACAACTGAAAGATTCTACGGAAAGGTCGAAGAGATCTGGGAGCTTGACTACGCTGGACTCCACGATGCGACGATGTTCCGTGTCAGATGGGCTAAGGCTGTCGTAAGAGAAAACAAGTATTTCACTACCATGTCTATACCCGACGTGAAGAGCGCTACCGTGAACGTTAACGTCATCGCCAAAACTGAGCCATGGGTACACGCTAAGCACGTGACACAATGCTTCTTCATAACTAACCCGACCAATCCCAGCCATGTTGTCGTGAGGAGAGGCAAAAGGAGCATCGTCGGAATGGATGGAGTCGCCAACGAGGAAGACTACGACCAATACGGCAACCCGATGAGGGAAGATGACGATGACGATGAAGCATACGTCAAAAGAAGAATCAAGACTACATTACGTAAGAAAGATCGTACTCCATGGTTCCGGAAAAGTCACAACGAGGGGCTCAATTATTCGACAACGAACAAGAAAGGAAAGAAGCTCAATGTGAAACGTCATCGACACAGCTGAGAAACCATCATTTATATATATGTATCTATTTTGTGTACGCACTTAAGTAACCGTTATCGGTCAAATGATGTATACATCGTATCCCCTTCAATTACCACCATGGTTCCGGTGATATTCGCGCAGTGTGGGAGGAGACGTTCTCGTCGACAGCGTGCGAGGCCGTCGGGAGAAAAACAAAAACAAAAACAAAAAGGAGAAAGAAAATGAAAAGCAATACAAAAGAAAAAGAAAAGTAAACAGAAAAGGACACAAAAACAAAACTTAACCCCCGCGCGGGCTCCCAATTTCGTTTCTCCCCCAAAATCCCCTTTCCCCCTCTCCCCCCACTCTCCTCTGTCGCCGCCGCCGTCGACCTCGCCACCGTCGCCCTCTCCGCTGCCCGCCCTCGACCTCGCCACCGGCCATCGCCCGAGCTTCTGTGATTAGGAAATGATGTTGCTGCTGTGATGATGTTGCTGCTGTGATGATGTTGCTGCTGTGATTAGGAAATTAGGACAGTAGGGATTTTTTTAGGACAGTAGGAATTTTTTTAGGATAGAAATTTTTTTAGCAATTTTTTTTAGGAAATTAGCTAGGGTTACAAATTAGTATATAAATTAACAGAGAGTTACTGCTGTGATGATGTTGCTGCTGCTGGGAATTTTTGTTAGGAAGTTGTGACATTTTGAGTTAACAGAGAGTTGTTAGTATATAAATTAGATAGGGCAAATTAGCTATGGCATTTAGCTTTAAACAAAAAACAGTAGCATTTAGCTATAAAGAAAAAACAGTAGCTATGGCATTTAGCTATAAACAAAAAACAGAATTGTTTTTCTTGTCAAAAACTTGGTTAAAGTAATTGTTGCTATATAAACAAAAAACAAGATTGATGTTATATGATATATGTCATTGATGTTCATTTGCATATTCCATTATTGTTGATTATATCTTTTATTTACAATTGTTTAATATGATATGATTAATGTTGGCTGAATGGACAATTGTCGAAGAATATCCGAGTGGCGTATGTTTTGCCGGAATGTTGATTCATTTCCGTTCCGGCAAATTTCAGGCGCTCCATATGTCCACTTTTTAGCAAAGGTCATGCCGAAAATTTCCGTGAATTTCGGCATGACTTGTGCTAGAAACTAGGACATACCGAGTGCCCGGGATTTGCCGGAAGGGGAATGAATCAACATTCCGGCAAAACATAGGCCCTTTTTTTTTCTTCATTGTTCAATTTATTCGGTCTAGAATTAAACTAGCATACTTAATTAATCGTAGGAAACATGTCTAGCCACGAGGAAGCCGGGGGTTCTGGTTACCCCGAACAAGACCCCGTCGAGGCAGCAAATCATTATTTCGAATACCTGGACGAACACTGGTTGCGGGTGCAGGGTGGCAGTGGCACCAACCCCGACACCGACACCGGCACCGGCACCGACACCACACCCGAGACCGGCAACGATGCTGGCGAAGCCGGTAAAGGACCGAAGTTGAAGAGGGCACGAAAACCAAACGAGCTCGGCATCGGAAAAATTGTGGTCACGGCGATGCACCCCGGCAAATTAGAGCCAACGGCGCCGGAGGAAGCACGCGCGTGCTACGGCAATCAACTAGGATGCATCCTCAGGGAAACCGCCAACATCAACGACAAAAAGTTAAGGAAGATACCACATATTGAGCACATGCTCCTAACGAAGTTGCACAATAGGTTCCTGTTCCCCGGCCGAGATGAAAGCAAACTTCCGTGGTAGGACGAACCGATGAGAAAGATAAACAACAAGGCGATGGGGACGTTCAGCAACGACTTGGCCGCCTGGAAAGTAAGGGTGAAAAAAGCGATTTCGAAGAATGAACCGTGGTCCAAGATTCATGCTGAAAATCCGACACTAAAGTAAGAGGACTTCGAAAAATTCAAGGAGACTTGCGCTAAAGAAGAAGTCAAGGAAATGTCAGAGAAAATGAAGGCGCTCCAGGCCAGGAACACGCCTCCCCACCGCCTCAGAAATCGTGGTTACGAGGGGAAGAGGAACGTATGGGCCAAGGAGGACGCCGAACGTGAAAGTCACGGAATCCCAGACCCCTTGGCGGAGTTCACCGAGCCGCATGAGCATGACTGGATCAGGGCCCGATACAAGTGGGACCCCGTCAATAAGATCTTTTACACGGACCCGAACACGAGGGAGTTCATGAGACTACTGGTAATTGTTATATTACCACCTTATATTAGCTTCTAATCAATTCGACTACAAGTTTTGTCACATTTGTAAACCATCCACGTTCCTTTTGCAGAAAGAGCAGCACCAAAAGGCGGCCGAAAGCGACGAGTCGTCTCAGTCATCGGCGAGGCCCAAGTGGGACACCCCTTTCAACCAGGCCCTGAACATACTGAAAAGGGTCTCGGAGGACAAACCGCCGTCGTATGGACGTGTGCACGGCGCCGGAGATGGCGCCTCGTGGAAGACGTACTACCACGAGAAGCCGGAGGAAAAAAGGCAGAGACGGATGCTTACTCAACAGACCATCGACGAGAAGGTCGCGTTTGCGGTCGATAAGACCAAAGCTGAGACCAAAGAAGAGTTGGTCAAAGTAGTCGATGCATCGGTCAGTGCAGCGGTAGCTGCCGTCAGGGCGGACGTCGCATCTTCCATTAGCAGCTTGATTCCGGCAGTTATCGATTGGACGAAGAAAAATCCAGATAAAGGGCCAGTGGACTTTCCCCTTCCCAGCTACGTCGGGAGCAATTCGGTGAACATCGCACCACCAGCACCTGCTCGTGCAACCGCACATGCTCCCGTACCTGGTCCCGCTCCTGTTCATAGCAGCCCGTCCTCCATCTCTGGCGTGCTCGGCAGGGCTTCGTCTCTGGCTGAGCTCGACGCCCTCACGGTAATTGCGCATCACACCCTCTTCACCAGCATATCTATAGTCTTCCGTTTTAGTTGCCTTTCGGATGTCTGGCGTCGCAGAAGACTCTTGTGTAACCCCGTGCACCATACTGTACGACATCAACGGCCAGAAGGTGGACATGGGAAAGGCAACGATTGTGAAGCCAAAGGACCACATGTTGCACAACCGACAGATGCCCGATGGTGTCTTCAAGGTTTGCGTGGCCAGTGTCAAAGCGGGCATCAAGGATTTGCCTCCTCCGGTACCACTCGAGGGAGACGACGAGACCCCTAACGGATTGTCGCATGCAAGAGTTGGTTCCTGCCTTGGCCGAAGACTCTTCTTCGTGTGGAGGCGCCCGGGAGCACACCAACGACAACGCCTCAACAAGGTATGAACAGCACCCCACCTACCCAATTACCTGCACCTGTCGTGCCGGGTGATAGCGGACGACGCGAGGGAGAGCCTCCATTAGTGCCTGATGACGTCGCCCCCGTCGAAGAAGCAAATGCTGATGATGTCATGGAGGAGGATGATGATGACCCTCTCAAGTATATCAATACTGGCTATGACGATGGAGGATTGATGGCTCGGGACTATGACTCAGGCTATGAGCGTGGAGATGACTTGATGCTACCTGATTTGCCGGAGCCGGAATGTCCTAAGGCTGATTGCAAGAAGTCTTTCTTCATGCAATCCTCGCAGGCGACGCCTCCTGATGCCACCTCTACCCAGCAACAACAATGCGAGGGTCGTGCACTGCTGAGCCCGACGACACTAGGGGCGGTGGTCAGGGAAGGTATGGTGGGCTCACTACCGCCACCCGCCAAGAAGCAAAGGAGGAGACCGGACAGGAAAGGCTCTAAAAGCACCAGAGCTGCTTCAAGCAGCCAGCCGCCTGTGCAGCCCCGGATGGTAGACAGAATACCTGTCGAAGGTGCGGAGCAGTTCCATGTTGCCGGCCACCCGATCCTACCTCGGAAAGCGCTAGAGGACATACTGAACAATGATCTAAGGAGACTTCATGAAGATGTGCTCGCAAGAGAGAAAAGCCTTCTCGTCTCAAAAAATCCAGGATACCCACTTTACGCGGCTCAGGTGCCAGGTGGGAAGTTGTACGTCGAGAGATGGCCCGCGAATAAGTTCATCCTGCGATTTGACTACATCTACGACATGTTCCACATGACCAAGCTAGATTTTCAGTTCATCCGCACGTATGCGCTGTATCTGAACTACATCATCAGGCGCGAGAACATAAAATATATCTGCATCGCGGACCCGTACTATATGCACGAGAGCTTCTTGGCAGTCTGCAAAGAGCACCATGACTATGCGAGCAATTACATCGGCGAGTTCATGGTCGCCAATAAGGACAAGGAAACGATTCTCCTGCCTTATCATCCCACGTAAGTCATCCGCGGATATCCTTTCGTAAGTTTTAATCATTCCTTTGCATGCATGGAGGCTAATTTGAGGTGTACTTATTTTGCGCAGCGGGGGGGGGGGGGTGCGTCCTCATCATTCTGTACCCAGAATACTCCCATGCTCTGTACTTGGACTCATCGAGGAACATCAAGAAAAAGGATTACACGCACATAAGGAGTGTTCTCGATAGTGCCATGATAACCTTCAGCCTGTCTAGTGGATATATCAAGGTGAAAAAGCACAGGAAGAACGGGCTGGGTTTCGGCCATAAGACCGACTTCTGCTGCATCCAGCAACCGAAGGATAGTAAGGCTGATGGATTCTACCTCATGCATCACATGCTGGACTACAGAAGGGATAATCAACGCCTTCGCATGTCACCTACTTCCAACGATGCCGAGATTGTCAACTAGGCCACAAGCATAGGAAGGATACCGGATCATCGAATCTGAGCTGAGTTTTATCACGTACAGTGTGAACTTGCCCAAGTGATCATGAAGGAGGTCCTCGAACAAACAGGGATGTTCTACCATGGGCCAATGACGCGGGATGATGTCTGAGCAATGCTAGTCGCTCAGCGTCTGGACCTGAAGCCTTTCACGAAGCTCGGGTGCTTCCTCCCTGACTATGAAGATTGGAACGCCAACATGGAGGAGTGATTGACGATGACAATGTGTCTGTTTAGTCACTACTGTCTTCCTATGACAAAACTTGGAATTTATGCACGACGAAACTCTGTGATGTAATTAAACCGTCCTCCTGAACTAGCGTAGATCGCTCTAGTAAATTAGTTTGGGTACGAGGAACTTCGTTATTTATGTTTACTATAGGTTGCTTGTATTTTGCTAACTCTGTCTCTTCGTGTTTCTCAAGTACATTATGTTGCATATTATCGATGAATTCATCAACTGACAATGCAGGTACATAGATCAGAGATGGCGAAGGACTGCTACGCCATATTCATTGGGAGGGTTCCAGGAGTGTACGACCACTGGCCAGACGCTCAGGCCCAGGTGGACAGGTACCCGGGCGCTAGCCACAGAGGGTTCGACAGCAGAGCCAAAGCGGAAAATAGTTACTTGAGGTGGACGCTCCGACAAGAGAGGGAGCAAAACCGGCGCCTCAAGAAGTACTACATAGTCGCGCTCTTGCTCATACTGATCGCTCTTCTCTTCTACATCATGGTTTAGATAGAGATGATGAAACTTGTGTGTGTGCCATGACCATGCAGTTGCATTTATTCGAGACATGACTTGTGTATCGCTATTTTCGAGATGATGATATTTGTGTTGGATGATGATACGACGACACTACTGTATGTGTATGATATGATGAGAATATTGTATATTTATTATGATATGATGAAACTACTGTATAGAGCATGCACAAATACAGCACAAATACGTAGAGGGGAAATAAATACGTGAAAGCAGGAATCTTAGCAGTAGCGCTGGTGGGCGTCTAGCAGCAATGCTGATTTAGCAGCAGCGTTTGTTGTGGTGCAGCGCTACAGATAGTTAGTAGTAGCGCTGTTCTCTACAGCGGTACTGCTAACTATACTTATCAGTAGCGCTGGTTGAAACGGCGCTACTGCTAAAACTTAGCTGTAGCGCCTTATCAGTAGCCCTGCCGCCAGCGCTACTGGTATGGGTATTTCCAGCGCTACTACTAGGCTTTTCCCTAGTAGTGATGCCTTTTCTCTCTTAATATGCAAGATCTACACAAGGAGGGAGAATGCCGGCAGCTGGAATTCTGGACCTGAAAAAGCTATGTTAGACATACCTATTCTGCACATCTCCAAATGAGCTGAAATTTCACGGAGAATTATTTTGGAATAAATAAAAAATATTGGAATCAAGAAGTATCAGAGGGGGCCACCCAGGAGCCCAGGAGGCACCGGGGCGCGCCACCCCCCCCCCCCCCCAGGCGCGCCCTGGTACCTCATGGGGCCCCTGGCCAGCCTCTGGCCCCCATTTTCTGGTATATAAGTGCATTTGCCCTAGAAAAAATATAGAGAAGACTTTTGGGACGGTGCGCCGCCGTCTCGAGGCGGAATTTGGGCAGGAGCACTTTTGCTCTCCGGTGGAGAGATTCTCCATCATCGCCATCGATATCACCAACGATCCTCTCATCGTGGGAGGACTAATCTTCATCAACATCTTCACCAGCACCATCTCATCTCAAACCCTAGTTCATCTCTTGTATTCAATCTTTGTCTCAAAACCTCAGATTGGTACCTGTGGGTTGCTAGTAGTGTTGATTACATCTTGTAGTTGATGCTAGTTGGTTTATTTGGTGGAAGATTTTATGTCCAGATCTATTATGCTATTCAATACCCCTCTGATCTTGGACATGATTATGTTTTGTGAGTATTTACTTTTGTTCTTGAGGACATGGGAGAAGTCTTGTCATAAGTAATCATGTGAATTTGGTATTCGTTCGATATTTTGATGATATGTATGTTGTTGATTCCTTTAGTGGTGTCGTGTGAACGTCGACTACATGACACTTGACCATTTTTGGGCCTAAGGGAATGCATTGTGGAGTAGTAATTAGATGATGGGTTGCTAGAGTGACAGAAGCTTAAACCCTAGTTTATGCGCTATTCTGTAAGGGGCTGATTTGGATCCATATGTTTAATGCTATGGTTAGAGTTATCTTAACTCTTCTTTCGTAGTTGCGGATGCTTGCGAGAAGGGGTAATCACAAGTGGGAGGCTTGTTCAAGTAAGAACAGCACCCAAGCGCCGGTCCACCCACATATCAAATTATCAAAGTAGCGAACGCGAATCAAACAAACATGATGAAAGTGACTAGATGAAATTCCCATGTGTCCTCGAGAACGCTTTACTTACTATAAGAGATCGTTCCGGCTTGTCCTTTGCTATAAAAAGGATTGGGCCAACTTGCTGCACTCTTTGTAATTATTGCTATTTGTCACTTGTTATAAATTATCTTGCTGTCAAACTACTCGTTACCGATAATTTCAGTGCTTGCAGAAAATACCTTGCTGAAAACCGCTTGTCATTTCCTTCTGCTCCTCGTTGGGTTCGACACTCGTACTTATCGAAAGGACTACGATTGATCCCCTATACTTGTGGGTCATCAAGACTCTTTTCTGGCACCATTGCCGGGGAGTGAAGCGCCTTTGGTGAGTGGAATTTGGTAAGGAAACATTTATATTACGTGCTGAAATTTACTGTCACTTGTCACTATGGAAAGTAATCCTTTGAGGGGTTTGTTTGGGGTATCTTCACCTCGACCGGAAACAAATATAGTTGCTCCTCAACCTACTGCACCTATTGAAAATATTTATTATGAGATTCCTCCGGGTATGATAGAGAAACTGCTAGCTAATCCTTATGCAGGAGATGGAACAGTACATCCTGATATGCACTTGATCTATGTGGATGAAATTTGTGGATTGTTTAAGCTTGTAGGTTTATCCGGAGATGGAGTTAAGAAGAAAGTATTCCCTTTACCTTTGGAGGGAAAGGCATTGATATGGTATAGGCTATGTGATGATACTGATACATGTGACTGGAACCGATTGAAACTATAATTCCATCAAAAAAATTATCCTATGCATTTGGTTCATCGTGATCGGAATTATATATATATAAGTTTTGGCCGCGTGAAGGAGAAAGCATCGCTCAAGCTTGGGGGAGGCTTAATTACATGATGTACACATGCCCCAATCATGAGTTCTCAAAAGAAATTATCTTACAGAATTTTTATGCTCGGCTTTCTCATGATAATCAAACTACGCTCGATTCTTCTTCGACTGACTCCTTTATGAAGAAAACTATTGAATTCAGATGGGATCTTCTGAAAGGAATTAAACGCAACTCTGAAGATTGGGAACTCGACAAAGGTAATGAGTCAGGTATAATACTTGAGTTCGATTGTGTTAAATCTTTAATGGCCACCGATGCTTTTCATAAGTTTAGCACTAAATATGGACTTGACTCTAAGATAGTAGCTTCCTTTTGTGAATCATTTGCTACTCATGTTTATCTCCCTAAGGAGAAGTGGTTTAAATATCATCCCCCTATTAAAGAAAAGATTGAGGAACCTGTTAGTGTTAAAGAAGAAACAATTGTTTACCATGTTGATCCAGTTGTGCCTACTGCTTATATTGAGAAACCACCTTTTCCTGTTAGGATTAAGGAACATGCTAAAGCTTCAACTGTGGTTAACAAAAGTAATATTACAGCACCTAGACCCTCTGAACAAATTAAAGTTGAACCTGATTTTGCTATGGTTAAAGATCTCTTAGTCGATAATATAGATGGGCATGTTATTTATTTTTGTGAGGAGGCTGCTAGAATTGCTAAACCTGTTAGAAATGAACGAGATATGTTAGACAAGAACAAGCCCATAGTTGGTAGGCCTATTGTTTCTGTTAAGATTGGAGATCATTGCTATCATGGTTTGTGTCACATGGGTGCTAGTGTAAGTGCTATTCCATTTTCTTTATATCAAGAAGTAATGCATGAAATTGCACCTGTTGAGATTGAAGATATTGATGTTACTATTAAGCTTGCAAATAGAGATACTATTACACCACTTGGGATTGTTAGAGATGTTGAAGTCTTGTGTAGCAAAATCAAATATCCTACTGATTTCTTAGTACTTGGTTCACAACAAGATAATTTTTGTCCCATTATATTTGGTAGACCTTTCTTGAATACCGTTAATGCTGAAATTGATTGTGTTAAAGAAAAGGTTCAAGTTAAGTTTGGTGATATATCTCATGAGTTTAATTTCTCCAAGTTTCGTAGACAACCTCATGATAAAGAATTGCCTAGTAAAGATGAAATTATTGGTCTTGCTTCTATTGCCGTACCTCCTACTGATCTGTTAGAACAATATTTGCTAGACCAGGAAAACGATATGCATATGAATGAAAGAAATGAAATAGATAAGATGTTTTTTGATCAACCACCTATCCTTAAACATAATTTGTCTGTTAAAACTCTTGGAGGCCCTCCTCCGCCTAAAGGTGATCCTGTATTTGAATTGAAGCAATTTCCCGATACATTGAAATATGCTTATCTTGATGAAAAGAAGATATATCCTGTTATTATTAGTGCTAACCTTTCAGCTCATGAAGAAAAAAGATTACTAAAAACTCTAAGGAAGCAGCGAGCTGCTATTGGATATACTCTCGATGATCTTAAGGGCATTAGTCCCACTCTATGTCAGCACAAAATTAATATGGAGCCTGATGCTAAACCAGTTGTCAACCAGCAACGACGATTAAATCCTAAGATGAAAGAGGTGGTAAGAACTGAAATATTAAAACTTCTGGAAGCAGGTATAATCTATCCCATAGCTGATAGTAGATGGGTAAGTCATGTTCATTGTGTCCCTAAGAAAGGAAGTATTACCGTTGTTCCTAATGATAAAAATGAACTCATTCCACAAAGAATTGTAACTGGTTATAGGATGGTAATTGATTTTAGAAAGTTAAACAAAGCTACTAGAAAAGATCATTACCCTTTACCTTTTATTGATCAAATGTTAGAAAGATTATCTAAGCATACACACTTTTGTTTTCTAGATGGTTATTCTAGTTTTTCTCAAATATCTGTATCACAACCCGATCAAGAGAAAACCACCTTCACTTGTCCTTTTGGAACTTATGCTTATAGACGTATGCCTTTTGGTTTATGCAATGCACCTGCTACCTTTCAAAGATGTATGACTGCTATATTCTCTGACTTTTGTGAAAAGATTGTTGAGGTGTTCATGGATGATTTTTCCGTTTACGGAACTTCTTCTGATGATTGCTTAAGCAACCTTGATCGAGTTTTGCAGAGATGTGAAGAAACTAATCTTGTCTTGAATTGGGAGAAGTGCCACTTTATGGTGAATGAAGGCATTGTCTTGGGGCATAAAATTTCTGAAAGAGGTATTGAAGTTGATAAAGCTAAGGTTGATGCTATTGATAAAATGCCATGTCCTGAAGATATTAAAGGTATAAGAAGTTTCCTAGGTCATGCTGGTTTCTATAGGAGATTTATTAAAGACTTCTCTAAAATTTCTAGGCCTCTTACCAATCTTTTGCAAAAAGATGTTCCGTTTGTTTTTGACGATGATTGTCTAGAAGCCTTTGAAACACTTAAGAAAGCCTTAACCACTGCACCTATTATCCAACCACCTGATTGGAACTTGCCTTTTGAAATAATGTGTGATGCTAGTGATTATGCTGTTGGTGATGTTCTAGGACAAAGAGTTGATAAGAAATTAAATGTTATCCATTATGCTAGTAAAACTCTAGACAGTGCCCAAACAAATTATGCTACTACTGAAAAAGAATTTCTAGCAGTTGTGTTTGCATGTGATAAATTCAGATCTGACATAGTTGATTCTAAAGTAACTGTTCACACCGATCATGCTGCTATTAAATATCTTATGGAAAAGAAAGATGCTAAACCTAGACTAATTAGGTGGGTTTTATTGCTACAAGAATTTGACTTGCATATTACTGATAGGAAGGGAGCTGAGAATCCCGTAGCAGATAATTTGTCTAGAATGGAAAATGTTCTTGATGACCCACTACCTATTAATGATGATTTTCCTGATGAACAATTAGCTGTCATAAATGCTTCTCGTACTACTCCATGGTATGCGGACTATGCTAATTACATTGTTGCTAAATACATACCACCTAGTTTCACATACCAACAAAAGAAAAAGTTCTTCTTTGATTTAAGACATTACTTCTGGGATGACCCACATAAAGAAGGGGTAGATTGTATTATTAGACGTTGTATACCTGAGCATGAACAGGAACAAATCCTACGGAAGTGTCATTCCGAGGCTTACGGAGGACACCATGCGGGAGACAGAACTGCACATAAGGTATTGCAATCTGGTTTTTATTGGCCTACTCTTTTCAAGGATGCTCGTAAGTTTGTCTTATCTTGTGATGAATGTCAAAGAATTGGTAATGTTGGTAGAAGTTAGGAAATGCCTATGAATTATTCACTTGTTGTTGAACCATTTGATGTTTGGGGATTTGATTATATGGGACCTTTTCCTAAATCCAATGGGTATACTCATATTTTAGTGGTTGTTGATTACGTTACTAAGTGGGTAGAAGCTATTCCAACTAGTAGTGCTGATCATAACACTTCTATTAAAATGCTTAAAGAAGTTATTTTCCCGAGGTTTGGAGTCCCTAGATATTTGATGACTGATGGTGGTTCACATTTTATTCATGGCGCATTCCGTAAATTGCTTGCTAAATATGATGTCAACCATAGAATTGCATCTCCCTATCACCCCCAAACTAGTGGTCAAGTTGAATTGAGCAATAGAGAAATAAAATTAATTTTGCAAAAAACCGTCAATAGATCTAGAAAGAATTGGTCTAAGAAACTTGACGATGCATTATGGGCTTATAGAACTGCTTATAAAAATCCTATGGGTATGTCTCCTTATAAAATGGTTTATGGAAAAGCATGTCATTTACCTCTTGAGTTAGAATATAAAGCATATTGGGCAATTAAGGAACTAAATTATGATTTTAAACTTGCCGGTGAAAAGAGGTTATTTGATATTAGCTCATTAGATGAATGGAGAACCCAAGCTTATGAAAATGCCAAATTGTTTAAAGAGAAAGTTAAAAGATGGCATGATAGAAGAATTCAAAAACGAGAATTTAAAGTAGGTGAGCAAGTTCTATTATACAATTCTCGTTTGAGATTCTTTGCAGGAAAACTTCTCTCTAAATGGGAAGGACCGTATATCATTGAAGAAGTTTATCGCTTCGGAGCCATCAAAATAAATAACTCCGAAGGCACTAATCCGAGAGTGGTGAATGGGCAAAGAATTAAGCACTATATTTCAGGTACCCCCATTAATGTTGAAACTAATATTATTGAAACCATTACACCGGAGGAATACATAAGAGAGACCTTCTGGAACACTCCAGAACCCTGAAAAGGAAGAGGTATGTGATACAGTAAGTAAACCGACTCCAAAAATTACAGAAAAATATTTTCTGTCAGTTTTGGAATATTAGAAAAAATACAAAAAATAAGAAACAGCTGAGGGGACCCACCTGGTGCCCACGAGGCACCAGGGCGCGCCACCCCCCTGGCGCGCCCTGGTGGCTCGTGGGCCCCACGTGAGCCTTCCCGACTCCATTTTTTTCTGGATTACTTGTTTTGCAAGGTAAAAAATCTTTATATATACTCCCAGACGTTTTGACCACCGTATCGCAGAAATCTCCTCTGTTCTTGTTTCGTGCTATTTTTCTGACAGATTTAGATCACCATGGCTCCCCAAAAGCTCCGTGCCAAGCACCGCATTGTGCAACCATCGCCGGGCAAACACCCCTACAGCTTGGTTTACTACGAGTTGTCGTCGGGAGAAGAAGACAATGGCAAGGAGGACAAGGTCGACGAAGTTGCAGGAGCCCAAACTCTGGAAGGAGGGCAAGCTATCCCCATGGAGGAGACCGCAGAGAGGGGAGATATCCTTCAACCTTTATATGATCATCTCTCCCCATCCGTAATTGAAGCCCCAAGAGTCTTTGAAATAGTTAGTGTTCAGAATACATCTGTCACTCGTGAAGTTATTTTGTTGGAAGAGCAAAACATCGCCCTTCGGAGCATCAACCGCAGATTGATGTATCTGCTTGAGCTGAAGGACAAGCTCGCCACTTCACCATCACCACCATCACCGGAGAAGGAAACTTGAGCACATGGCTATGGGCACTCCCCTTGGCTTGTGCCAAGCTTGGGGAAGGTGCCCCGGTATCGTATCACCATCACTTTTATTATCTTTACCTATTTTTAGTTCGATCCCTAGTTATTTCGTGATTTAGTTGAATAAAAGTTTAGTATGATCTATTTTCGAGTGTTAGCTTCGTGATCTATCTATCTATGTAATCGAGTTGAGAGTTATATAATAAAGAGTAGTTTGAGTTTTTGGTTCTTTACTTTCATGTTCCAATTCAAGCAATGAAAATAATGAAAAAGATCATATGCTAATCTTATGGAAAGTAATGACATTACATAAAGAAAAGTATAAGTGGTAAAATTTATTGGAAGTTAACAAACATAGCATTAGTCAATGATGCAATTCATGAAAGAATTAATAAGGGAAGAGAAGATTCACATGCAAATATACTATCTTGGACATCATTTATGATTGTGAGCCCCCGTTAAGTATTTTATGTCAAATTGTTGACGTTGGACAAGGATGACAACGTAATGAATTATGTTTGTTCATATTCACATAGAAGTTATATTGTTATAGATCCTCCAACATGTGGTGCTTGCCCAATATCTTTGCTAGCCAAAAATCCGGACCAAGTAGAGATACTACTTGTGCATCCAAAACCCTTAAACCCAGTTTCGTGTCATGAGAGTCCACTATATCTACCTATTGATTGAATAAGATCCTTCAAGTAAGTTACATCGGTGCAAAAAGCAATAAAAATTGCCTCTAAATATGTCTGAACTTTTATTGTAAGGGAAATAAGCTTTGTACGAACTTGTGATGGTAAATAAATAAAAGCGACAGACTGCATAATAAAGGTTGCTATCACAAGGGGCAATATAAAGTGACGTTCCTTTGCATTAAGAGCTCTTGCATCCAACAACAAAAAGCGCATGACAACCTCTGCTTCCCTCTGCGAAGGGAATATCCTTTACTTTTATGTATTTACTTTTTATGTAAGAGTCAATAGTGTTCTCCTCTATTTCCTTTTTATTTTTCTCTTTTGTAAGCATCATGTGGTGGGGAAAGATCTAAGCTTATATATCCAATTGGATATGAGTGATCATGAGTTATTATTGTTGACATCACCCTTGAGGTGAATAAGTTAGGAGGCGAACTCACAAGCCCCTATCTTTCAATGTGTTTGGCTGAAACTTTTTGCTCCATATATATGTCGTGAGTGTTAGCAATCATAGAAGACTAAATGATGGTTGAGTATGTGGACTTGCTGAAAAGCTCCTACATGAGACCCTTCCTGAAAATATGATGAATTGCAATTGCATTGTTGACTGAGAACATAGTTTGTTAGTTTTCAAGAAAGTTTATGCCTTATACTCCATTGTTGTGATGAATTGTTACTTGCTCATGAGAAGTTTTATGATAATAAATATTGCTGTTATAATAATGATCATGATGCTACTATGTCCGTATTTTGTTTTTATCGACACCTCTCTCTCTAAACATGTGGACATGATTATCGATATCAGCTTTCGCTTGAGGACAAGCGAGGTCTAAGCTTGGGGGAGTTGATACGTCCATTTTGCATCATGTTTTGCTACTATTATTTATAGTGTGTTTAATCAATATAACACTTTTTGGAGCAATTCTAATGCATTTTCTCTCATAATTTGCAAGATCTACACAAGGAGGGAGAATGCCGGCAGCTGGAATTCTGGACCTGAAAAAGCTATGTCAGAGATACCTATTCTGCACATCTCCAAATGAGCTGAAATTTCACGGAGAATTATTTTGGAATAAATAAAAATATTGGAATCAAGAAGTACCAGAGGGGGCCACCCAGGAGCCCACGAGGCACCAGGGCACGCCACCCCCCCCCCCCCCAGGCACGCCCTGGTACCTCGTGGGGCCCCTGGCCAGCCTCTGGCCCCCATTTTCTGGTATATAAGTGCATTTGCCCTAGAAAAAATATGGAGAAGACTTTTGGGATGGTGCGCCGCCGTCTCGAGGTGGAACTTGGGCAAGAACACTTTTGCTCTCCGGCGGAGAGATTCTGCCGGGGATACTTCCCTCCGGGAGGGGGAAATCGTCGCCATCGACATCACCAACGATCCTCTCATCGTGGGAGGACTAATCTTCATTAACATCTTCACCAGCACCATCTCATCTCAAACCCTAGTTCATCTCTTGTGTTCAATCTTTGTCTCAAAACCTCAGATTGGTACCTGTGGGTTGCTAGTAGTGTTGATTACATCTTGTAGTTGATGCTAGTTGGTTTATTTGGTGGAAGATTATATGTCCAGATCTATTATGCTATTCAATACCCCTCTGATCTTGGACATGATTATGTTTTGTGAGTAGTTACTTTTGTTCTTGAGGACATGGGAGAAGTCTTGTCATAAGTAATCATGTGAATTTGGTATCCGTTCGATATTTTGATGATATGTATGTTGTTGATTCCTTTAGTGGTGTCGTGTGAACGTCGACTACATGACACTTGACCATTTTTGGGCCTAAGGGAATGCATTGTGGAGTAGTAATTAGATGATGGGTTGCTAGAGTGACAGAAGCTTAAACCCTAGTTTATGCGCTATTCCGTAAGGGGCTGATTTGGATCCATATGTTTAATGCTATGGTTAGAGTTATCTTAATTCTTCTTTCGTAGTTGCGGATGCTTGCGAGAGGGGGTAATCATAAGTGGGAGGCTTGTTCAAGTAAGAACAGCACCCAAGCGCCGGTCCACCCACATATCAAATTATCAAAGTAGCGAACGCGAATCAAACAAACATGATGAAAGTGACTAGATGAAATTCCCATGTGTCCTAGAGAATGCTTTACATACTATAAGAGATTGTTCCGGCTTGTCCTTTGCTATAAAAAGGATTGGGCCAGCTTGCTGCACTCTTTGTTACTATTGCTATTTGTCACTTGTTACAAATTATCTTGCTGTCAAACTACTCGTTACCGATAATTTCAGTGCTTGCAGAAAATACCTTGCTGAAAAACGCTTGTCATTTCCTTCTGCTCCTCGTTGGGTTCGACACTCTTACTTATCGAAAGGACTACGATTGATCCCCTATACTTGTGGGTCATCACTCCTCCTCTCTTCGCCTCAAATCACTGCCCCTCCGCCGTTGCTCCGCCGCCCCGATTCGCGCAGCCGCTGCCCCTATTCGCTATCCCCGCCGCCCCTCTGATGCTCCTCCGCCGCTCCTCCTCCTCTCTCCGCCTCGAATCGCCCCTGCATCGCCGCCCCGATTCGCGCCGCCGCCGTCCTGATTCACCACCCCCGCCGCCCCTACGCCGCTGCTCCTCCTCTCTTCGCCTCAAATCGCTGCCCCTCCGTCGCTGCTCCGCCGCCCCGATTCGCGCAGCCGCCGCCCCTATTCACCATCCCCGCCGCCCCTCCGATGCTCCTCCGCCGCCCCTACGCCGCTCCTCCTCCTCTCTCCGCCACGAATCACCGCTCCTCTGCCACTGCACCGCCGCACCGATTCGTGCCGCTGCCGTCTCGATTCACCACCCCCGCCGCCCCTCCGACGCTCCTCCGCCGCCCCCACGCATAGCAGCCGATGCACCGCTGCACCGATTCGCGCTGCTGCCGTCTCTATTCACCACCCCCGCCGCCCCTCCGACGCTCCTCCGCCGTCCCTAAACGCGCCGCGCTGCCACCCCTAAACGCGTCGCGCCACCACCGTCCCCACTGCCGCCGCCCCGATTCGGCCGCCGCCCACTAGTTTTTACATCTCCATTTTGTGTCATCTATTGGAGTTGCAGTTTTACATCTCCAATATGCATCATCTGTTGGAGTTGCCTCTTTTTTGAAGATGCAAAAAGCACTTTTTAGAGAGTTGCAGTTTTTACGTCTCCTGTTTTACATCTCCAAATTTGCATCTTTTATTAGAGATGCTCTAACAATACTCCTTGAAGAAAGCAGAAAGCCTCGTCACGGCGCGTAAACCTGACACCGTCGGGCACGAGCCGATTTCGCGTACTCCGCCATGCTGCATTGCGTTTGTAGGATTGCAACGTGTACGTCAATGGCGGGTCATGTCCCTTGGCCTCGGCGCCATGCATCCGTAGGGGGCTAAATTTGGTGTTTTGACCCTTTGGACAAAGTTTAGCCGGATCTGACACTCATCCAAAAGTATTTCGGCATCTGACCCTTTTTCTTACTGCCGTAGTCATTGGCGGTAGGGTTATACAACATACCGTCAAGATCGGTGACGGTAGGACTTAACTGTGCCGTCATGGCCACTTAACGTGAAAAATATCCTACCGCCAAAGTCTTTAGCGGTACACTGTGTAACCCTACCGAGGGTGTCCCGGACTAGGGGGTACTCGGGCTGCCGGCCTATCTCCTATAGGTCGGACTAGTGGGCCACTTTTAACTCATGAAAGGAAGGCCGGATTACGGGCGACCCCGTACACCAGAAGGAAATCTCCGAAGACTTGGCGTCTCCTCCAAGAAACGTTTGGCGTAACCGGCATGATTATCCTCTAAGGGCAACCGACCATATGTAACCCTAGGTCCCCCTGGTGTCTATATAAACCAGGGGTTTAGTCTGTAGAGGCAGAAGAACCATCGCCATTATACCCACTTAGGGTTTAGTTCATTCGATCTCGAGGTAGATCAACTCTATAATTGTCATACTCTCACATCAATACAATCAAGCAGGACGTAGGGTTTTACCTCCTCGCGAGGGCCTGAACCTGGGTAAACACCATCTCTACGCTCCCTGTTACCCATTGACTCCAAGATCCACAGTTCGGACCCCCTACCCGAGATCTGCCGGTTTTGGTGCTGACATTGGTGCTTTCATTGAGAGCTCCGTTGTAGGGTCATCGAGGATCAATGGCTCACTTAGTCATCAACAACAGTGCCAGCTGCGGGGACATCTTTGTTCCCGGCTAGCTCTTTGCGCTCGGCAGCGTCATGCTACACGCCGATCCGGCCGGTCGCCTCGGCCGGGTCAACAGCTTTACCCCCGATCAGGAGATCAGGTTCGGGAACTTAGAGTTCGTCGCAGACTCCCGGGGAGACCTTATTCTTACAGGGTCATCGGCCTCGCCTGGAGGGCCCGCAAACCCTGAAGCTTTGACTTCAGGTACGGCCCACCCCACTATCGGGATGGCCGCCACTCCGGATCCGGCCTTGAGCCCGGATCCGATCTCTGCGTTCGGCGGCCGAAGACCGGCCTCAGACAAACATGACTGTGGGGCGATGTCGAACGCTCCCGGCACAGCCATTCTGCGGGTTAACCCCGAAAACTGCCAGAACTTGGGTTCGATGGATCTCTCGCTACTAAACGGGATACTAGATCGGATCCAAGCCATGGGAATCACCGATGGCCAGTCCTCGGTCTACGACCAGATCGGGCTTAAAGCCGATGACAGGGAAATTCATACCCCTCCTGCCGCCCACTTGGTCACCACTATCGAAGGCTCGACCGAGGGCTCGCTCCTCCTCCTCCCGGAGCCGAGAGCACATGGGGTGCGAGTTTCCGATGATCAAGCTCCATTCTCCAGCTCGGCAGCCGAACTCCGCTCCGGGGAGAATTCAAAGCCGAAGTCTGATTCAGCACACGACCTCGAGTCTACGCAACCGCGCCTGGCTAAAAATCCGGATCCAGAGCCCGGCACTTCGGATTCCATGTCGATCCAGGACACAGCCGCCAAAACCCCGGACTCACGCCCTGATGGGATCAATTTTTCTATCCCACCCACCCCCCACATCGAGTACTGTCCAAGTTACTCAGGACGGCCCGACATATGGGAACTAATGTACGTAAAGCAACAGCCCGGAGAGATAGTTCGGCACTTCTGGACCAGATTCCTTCTCGTGAAAAACAAGATAACGGACTGTGGCAGCAAGGAAATTCTGGCGGTTTTCCGACAGAACTGCCGAGACGAAAGCATCTTAAACGCCCTCGCCCGCCGTCACATCCAAAACTTCTCTGAGTTATCGAACTTGGTGTCAAAATACCGCGCCATGGAGGATGCTAGGCAGGCTCAGCTCGAGCAAACGGAGTCAATCCGTGCCGAGGGATCAAGCCGAGCTCGGGAAAAACGCGCACACCCTCGCCGGACACCTCAATACGAGCCATCCGAGAAAAGGAAGAAACTCCTGACAGGTTCGAGAATGGTCTTTGATGAACTACTGGACAAACCGTGCCCCATACACTCCGTCCTGCACAACACAAACCCAACCCACAGCCTTCGTGCTTGCTGGGTGGTCAGGCAAGTCGCCAAGAGCGGGGAAGCCATCCTCGGAGGCTCGTACTCAAATAGATGTCCAGTAGCGCCCCTCGACGATGAAGCCGAGATCCTAACAATCTACGAGATGTATTCCTCAAAGAATCAGAGGAAGAGAGCCCTTCGAGAGCTCGGTCAAATTCACCACGTGGCAGCAGTGGACTCATGGACAGACATACCTATCACTTTCAATGAACAAGATCAGCCGAGGTACCGCCCTATCCGAGCCGCTGCCGCCCTTGTCCTTGATCCCATAGTGGATGGATTTCGACTCCAAAAGGTGTTAATGGACGGCGGCAGTGGGCTAAACCTCATTTACGAGGACACCCTGGAGAAAATGCAATTTGACAGATCTCGCATCGAGCAAAGTCACACCACCTTTCGAGGGATCATTCCCGGAAAGGAGGCGCGTTGCAGTGGTCAAGTCACTCTCGATGTAGTCTTCGGAACCCCCGAGAACTATCGATCCGAGGAACTGCTCTTCCACATTGTGCCCTTTCGCAGTGGCTACCACGCCTTATTGGGATGTGACGCATTCGCACGATTCCATGCTATCCCACATTACGGGAATATGAAACTCAAGATGCCAGGGCCAAACGGCGTGACCACAGTCGCAAGTGATCCGGACAGAGCTCTTCGGGCCGAGAATAAAAGAGCATCGCTCGCCCTCGAAGCGTTGTCCGAGTCCCTCGCAGCTGAAGAACTAACCGTGCTCCGTTCAACGGTGGATAAGGACGATGTAATCCTCGATAAAAGGCCCAAATCCACGTCCTTCAAACCAGCAGATGAAATTGTCAAATTCCAAGTGCATCCAATAGATCCCAACAAGACGGCATCCATTGGAGCTCAGCTGGACCCCGCAGTCGATGAAGAGTTGCGCAAATTTTTGCGCCAAAACTGGGATATCTTCGCCTGGCACCCGTCAGACATGCCAGGGATCCCACGAAGTTTAGCCGAGCATAGCTTGAACATAATTAAAGGTTGCAAGCCAGTCAAACAGGCTTTACGCCGATTTTCTGAACCCAAGCGTCAAGCTATGGGCGAGGAATTGGCAAAGTTGCTCGAAGCCGGATTCATCCGAGATATCAAACATCCGGAGTGATTGGCTAATCTAGTCATGGTACCTAAGAAGGACAAATCCTGGCGGTTGTGTGTCGATTTCAAGGACTTAAACAAGGCCTGCCCCATGGATCCTTTCCCCTTGCCCCGCATAGACCAGATCATAGACGCCACTGTCGGGCATGACTCGCTGTGTTTCCTCGACGCTTACTCCGGATACCATCAAATTAAAATGAAGGAGTCCGATCAAGCGGCCACGACATTCATCACCCCCTATGGACCGTTTTGTTTCAACACAATGCCCTTCGGATTAAAAAATGCATGGGCTACATACCAGCGCATGATCCAAACATGTTTGGAAAAGCAGATCGGCAAAACGGTCGAGGCATATGTGGACGACGTGGTTGTCAAAACCAAACACGTCAGTCAGCTGGTGGACGATCTCCGGCAAACCTTCGACAACCTACGAACTTTCGATATACGGTTCAATCCGGAAAAGTGTGTCTTCGGAGTGCCGGTCGGCAAGTTGCTCGGATTTATTGTTTCCTATAGAGGAATAGAGGCTAACCCAGCAAAAATACGGGCACTGTCCCATCTAGCGGTTCCTACCGAGCTGAAGCACGTCCAGAAACTGGCCGGCTGCGTGGCAGCCTTGAGCCGCTTCATCTCACGCCTCGGAGAGAAGGCCCTACCACTCTACAAGCTGCTTAAACGGACCAAGAACTTTGAGTGGACTAGCGAGGCAGAGGCCGCACTAGAGGAAATTAAAACACTACTGGCTAGCAACCCCATCTTGACAGCACCCAGCTTCGGCGAGCCAATGCTGCTATACATTTCGGGCACGAATCAGGTGGTCAGCGCGGTTCTCGTCGTCGAACGAGAGGCAGAGGGTCACAAGCTCCAGGTGCAGAAGCCAGTGTACTATGTATCCGACTTGCTCACCTCGTGTAAAACGAGGTACCCACATTATTAAAAGATAGCCTACGCAGTTTTCATGGCATCCCGAAAGCTCCGCCACTATTTTCAAGAGTGTTCGGTCACGGTGGCATCCGAAGTACCCCTAAATGTCATAATCAACAATCGAGACGCCACTGGCCGTATAGCCAAATGGGCTATAGAGCTCCTCCCCTTCGAAATCATGTATCGACCGCGCCGAGCTATTAAATCTCAGGTGTTGGCGGATTTTGTAGCGGAATGGACGGAAGCCGAGCTCCCTAGAGAGTACAGTACATATTCACATTGGACGATGTACTTCGATGGCTCCAAAATGCTCGCCGGGCTGGGGGCTGGAGTGGTTCTCACATCTCCCACTGGCGACAATATCCAGTATGTACTTCAGATAATGTACACCGACTCCAACAATGCGGCCGAATACGAAGCCCTGTTGCATGGACTTCGGATGGCGGTGTCAATGGGTGTACAGCGGCTCAAGGTACGGGGAGACTCTAATCTCGCCATCTCTAATGTCAACGGCGAATTCGACGTAAAAGACCCAAAAATGATAGCATATCACAAAGCCGTCCTAAAAATATCCGCCCGTTTTGAAGGGCTGGAGTTTCACCATGTTTCTAGAGACAGCAATCAAGTTGCCGATGTCCTTGCTCGAATGGGCGCCAAGCGCGATCGTGTTCCTGAGAACACCTTTTTGGAATGACTCTTCAAGCCGTCCGTGGTGTGGCAGGAGGATGGCCAGGACTCTGAAACCAAGGCCTCAGGAGAGCTTGTCCATCCAACTATCGAACCAGACGAGGAATTGTTGGGGGCTCAACCGTCGAGGAGACGTCTTCGGCCCACGAAGTCATGGCGGTAATTGCACCATGGACCGAGCCCTTCGTCGCCTATCTTCTCCGCCAAGAGCTACCCGATGACCAGACTGAGGCAAGGCACATAATTCGGCGATCTAAAGCCTACAAGGTCCACGAGGGCGAACTATACAAGAAAAGCACTGCCGGCGTCCTCCAAAGATGTATATCCAAAGAGGAGGGGAGACAGCTCTTGGCCGAGATCCACGCCGGCATGGGCGGTCGCCACGCAGCAGCTCGGGCCCTGGTCAGCAAGGCCTTCCGAGCCGGATCTTCTGGCCCACTGCCTGCGCAGATGCCCAAACATTGGTCCAACATTGCGTTGGATGCCAGCTCTTTGCAAATCAAAGTCATATGCCCCCCACGGCTCTTCGGAGGATACCGATTACTTGGCCTTTCGCGGTCTGGGGGCTGGACATGGTCGGACCACTTAAAGGGGGGACCAAGAAGAAGAAATATATACTCGTCATGGTAGACAAATTCACTAAATGGATTGAGGCAAAACCAGTGACATCAGCCAAGTCCAAACTGGTCATTGATTTTATATCCGGCGTCGTGCACCGTTACGGTGTCCCCCATAGCATAATAACGGACAATGGATCCAATTTTACCGCCCAGGAAGTCAAAGACTGGTGCGCTAATTTAGGCATTAAGCTCGATTATGCCTCGGTATACCACCCACAGTCCAATGGACAGGTCGAGCGAACTAATGGACTAATTTTGAGCGGCATTAAGCCCCGTTTGGTCCGATCTTTAAAACAATCCGACTGCCACTGGGTTGAGGAGCTCGACTCCATATTGTGGGGCCTACGCACCACTCCCAACCGATCCACGGGCTACACACCATTCTTCATGGTGTACGGGGCAGAAGCCGTCCTCCCCAGCGATCTTATTCACGACGCACCTCGAGTACGTATGTATGAAGAAAGGGAGGCCGAGTTGGATCGGCAAGATGACCTGGACGCCCTGGACGGCGAGCGCGACATAGCTCGGGCTCATTCTGCCTTCAATCAGCAGCAGGCCAGACGCTATCAGAGCATGGAAATATGGGCAAAAGCCTACAACGTGGGTGACCTCGTCCTGTGCCTCCCGGAGAAGCAGAAGCATAAGCTGTCGCCCAAATGGGAGGGGCCCTTCATAATTGATCAGGTACTCGCGAGCGGAGTGTATCGTCTCCGCGACCCAAAGGACGACCGCCTCGAACCAAACCCATGGAACGCAGCTCGGCTTCGACGCTTCTACGGCTAAATCAGCGTCATCACCCTCTTCGGTTTATCCTTCTCGGATTTATCTTTTTCTCGAGTAACTAGTCTTTCCCGGGTTGTGTTCGGTTAAGCCGAACTACGTTAAGTTTGTCTTCGGAAAACATCCTCGAATGTACCACACGCTTTTACCTGGGGGCTTCTTTTACGGAGCTGGTCATATATTATTTGTGCAACCATCAGTTTTTACATGTTTGCAACCTTCCAGTATCGTTCTAAAGCCATCATATGCATCAATTTGACTTAAGATTTGGCCAAGCTGGGTTGCCTCGCTCCTATGTTTACTCCCTACGTTCCCGATTGTTCGGCTAGGGAGTAAAGGGAGCACCTCTGCGATTGTTACGTCCGGATTACCCGGGTGCGTACCTCAGACGGGTGAAGCCAAAAGCTAGCGTTCTTAAGAACATAATTAGTCGGCCACGGGGGAAGTGAAAATAATTGGTAGCTATTGCCAAGATTCCGGGGTTATTTTCCCGAAGTAACCATCACCCGTCTATTTCGGGTATTCGGTTATACGTCCATGATTAACATGACAACCCGAAGAAAGGAACCCATAGAGGAACTATTTTCGTCAGAAGATGTTTCTTACGTTAAACAGTAATATAACATAACTCCTCGAGCGCGTTTTTGTCTGTTTGCACCAAATGGCCGGATTGCCTGGTTCTCCGAAGTGTTTTTCCGATGTTCTCGGATCGCATAGTAGGAAACACTCCTCGGCCCCTGGCTAAGGGGGCGGAAGCCGATGGCCGGTTAAGACAACGTTTCAAGCACGGTTTGGAGACTATTTGATGTAAAGTATATAGATACATAGAATAAAAAGGTCACTCTTGATCAAGACCATCTATTATGGTCTCCAGAGCACAATCTGCTTGGGACAGCCGAGCTGCGGGCATAACCTGGTCATATACACTACACCACGACACTGAAAGCAGCGTCAAACAATCTGTCGGCATAGGTCACCTAAGGCGACACATTTAGTGTCAGCAAAGACCTTTCCCGACAGAAAGGAGTTGTCGCCCATAGTCCTGCCGGGAAAGGTCTTTGCCGACAGATAAATCTATGCCAACAAAAAGTATGACACCGTTTGTGAGAACTACACCGACAGACATTTCTACACCGACAGACAACTCTATGCCGACAGTTCGTCTGCCAGAGTACTACGCCGACAGATTGTGCGACGTCCATTGCTACGCCGACAGTTTGTCTATCAATGCGCTATGCCGACAGTTTGTGTGACGTCAAATACTTCTACCGACACATTTGCTGCCAGTGTTCTACATTTCAGCACAAATGCCAATGCACAATATTTTGAATGAAATTACATTCATAATATTAAATTAATGTTCAATATGCAATACAAACAAACAATTTCACTCTTCTATTGTCGGGGGGATGACCCCCGGGTAGGCGACGGAGCCCGGATCCCTTTCGGAAAATCATCGGAGCAAAACAAGTCCCTCAGGCCGGCTTGCCAAGCACGCCGGCTCCCCAGCGCGAGCCGGCTCGGCACGGCGACCCGGCCTGGCAGGCTGGCCCATGCCGGCCGGCCGCGAGGAGACGAAGCCTTAGCGACGAAGCAAGCATTGCTACAGCGCTCCTCCCTTTATACTGAAAGAACAGGCGAGGCTGCAGCTTTCCTTGCGCCCCTGCCCGAGGCGGGCGGTGTCAGGGAGGCACGGTCCTGTAGAAACGACGGCGCCGACCTCCCTCTGATGACGGACGAGACGCGCCACAGTGCCTCGTACCCAGACTGACAAGAGACAAGACCCGCCACAGTGCCCCGCGCCAGGCAGGTGCGGCGCACCTGGCGACCCGGCAACCCGGCGACCCGGCGTCTCGGCGACCCGGCGTCTCGGCGACCCGGCGACCCGGCCACCGGATCCCGGTCAATGACACCAAGGGCCCGCGCCTCTGAAATTCTACCATTGTAACCCTGGGGGTCGGCCTATAAGACCCACAGGGAGGCCTCCATGCAGAGGGGTCGATCGGTCGGTCAGATCAGTACACATTCTAGTTAGCTCCCTTCAGATCACTCTCTCCTGTGGGATAGTGGCTCTTCACTTCCCTTTAGTGATTCCTCGCTCCACAGAACACACACACACACTCCCGCCGAAGAGGCAGAATGGTGGCCTAGCCCCATATCCCTCCTCCGTCCAAACAGCTCCAGGAGCAACTCTGTAACCTTTGCGCATATCAGCTCATACGGCAGGATTAGGGGTCTTACCTCTCCAGAGGGCCCCGAACCTGGGTACGTCTCGTGTCTCGCACTTGCTCGTGCCAACCTCGCCTCCGGAGCCCACCGGTGTCCTCTCGTAGCCCCACCTCTTTAGCCATCTTATGGCATCTGCCGTGAAATTACCACGACATCTATTCATCACAAGATATCATTGATCAATGCATTCATTCAATATATATAAGATTCATTAGTTTTCTTCACTCAAGTTAGCAACAACCATTATGGAAATACACAAGTCAGATATACAAGAGAGGCATGTTAGCAATTGCACCGACTCGCCTGTCCCCGTTAGCTGCGCCGTCTCCGACGACGTCGCTGCTCTCTGCGTTCACACGGAGCTGCTAACCATCGGCACCAGTTCCGGCTCCCCGCGCGCCAAGGAGAAGGCTGCCGCGGCCGCCGCCGCCGCGGTTGCGGCTCTGCCTCGCCGGACTGACCCGCTCCACGATACGATCCGGAGTCTGCAAGCCCCCATCACGCCCGACGCCGACTCGGCGGCCGCAGCGGCTCGGCTCAACGAGGACCGCCAGCATCTGCTGGTCGAGGCCACGGAGCTCGCAGCCGCGCGGCGCCGGCTGGAGTCCGTCCAGCATGAGTACGACAGCGCCCACGGCTTCACTCCGCCCGCCGCCGAGCCCAGCCGGGTCGCGGAGGTGCGGATTCGTGGGGGCGTGCTTGGCCGTGCGTTAGGCGCAGGCCGGCCCGTCTACGACACCCCCGTCAAGAATATGCGCGCGGTGCAGGCGGCTATGGCGGATCTCGAGTTCCTGGAGGGCGAGGAGTTGCGGCAGCAGCAGCAGCGCATCCGCGACCTCATCGTCGCGGCGAACGAGCAGCAGGCGCGTTTTGATCCGGCCCAGCCATCCGGCTCCGCTGCAGGGAATACCGCAAACCCGGAGAGGGCTCTCCGGGGCGTGCGGCAGACGTCTTCGCACGCCACTAGCGCGAGCCGCTCTGGCCGGCACCGGGCCGGTCGGAGCCGGCACAACCAAGCCACCACCACCGGAGACGGCAACGCTGGCGAGACGGCCAGCGACGGCTGGGTTCAGCAGCCGGAGCCCCCCGTGCGGCCGGCTCGGCGGCCCGAGCTGGCCCCGGAAGCTCCTGCTCCCCGCGGTCCCGTGGCCGACCGAATCGGTCCCCGCGGTCCCGTGGCTGACCGACTCGGCCCCCGCGAGCCCTACGACGAAAGCGACGCCCGTCACCGCATCGACCGGCTGGCGCGCTCCACGGCCCTGGAGGAGGAAAGCTCTGTCGGCCCGGCGTGCTTCGGCCCCCGCATTCGCAAAGAACCCTTCCCCAAAGGCTTCTCGCTGCCCCGCGACTCCCCACAGTACACCGGCGCCACCAAGCCGGAGGATTGGCTAACCGACTACACCACAGCTGTCGGCATAGCCGGCGGCAATCGGCGTGTGGCTGTCCGTTACGTCCCCCTCATGCTGCTCGGTTCGGACCGGACGTGGCTTAACAGCCTCCGAGCCGGCAGTGTGAACTCCTGGCTGGATTTCAAAGACGCGTTCGTTCGCAACTTCACCAGCACCTACAAGCAACCCGGCAAGCCTCGCCAGCTCTCCATGTGCATCCAGAAGCCGGGCGAGCCCCTGCGCGACTTCCTCACACGGTGGACGGAGCTTCGCAACTCCTGCGAAGGGGTCCACGAGGTCCAGGCCATCCAGTACTTCATCGACGGATGCCTAGACGGCACTCTGGTCAAGCACCGGCTGGTGTGCGACGAGCCGGAGACCCTGGCGGAGCTCATGGCTATGGCGGACAAGTACGCTACGGCCGACTACGCGATGAATATGAAGATCACGATCGACGCGGACGGCAAGCTTCTCCCGGCCCAGCCGGCTCTCGCCAAGCCGGCTGGCGACAACAGCCAGCGCCGGCAAGACAGCAACAACAACGGCAAGCGCCGGAACGACCAGCCGGCGCCCCGCTACGACAACCGGCAAGTCGCCGCCGTGGAGAGGGAGCAGCCGGCCGAGAAAGGCGCCAGCCAGCGCCCGCGCACTGGCAAAGCCGTCTGGCAGCCCAAGCTGACCTTCGAGCAGATGCTCGACGCCCCCTGCAAGAACCACAGCGGCGCGAAGCCATCGACGCACACGCTCCGGCAGTGCAGCTTCACGCAGCGCCTATTGAAGGGCAACCTTCCACCCCCGCCGCCTGGAGCCGGCCCGCAGCAGCCGCCGCCTCCACCGCCACCCGGCGCCCTCGCCGACAACCGTTTCCCGCGCCCGGATGCATCCTACGTCGTCTTCACTAGCGAGGGGGATGACAAACACGCCAAGCGCAAACACGCGGCCGAGGTGAACGCCGTCGTCCCTTCGGTTCCCCAGTACATGCACTGGTCCGACCGACTGGTGAGCTGGACCCGGGAGGATCACCCGGCCGTCATGCCCACGCCGGGTGGCTACGCCCTCGTGCTCGACCCCACCCTCGTCTCCGAGAAGCGCACCTGCCGCTTTTCGCGGGTGCTGATCGACGGCGGCAGCAGCATCAACATCCTGTACCGTGACACGATGACCAAGCTCGGCATCGAGGCGCGACAGCTGGAGCCGACCCGGACGGTGTTCCACGGCATCGTGCCGGGACTCTCCTGCTCCCCGATCGGTCGGATCCGGGTCGACGTCATGTTCGGCTCCAGCAGCCATTTCCGCCGCGAGCCGATCTGGTTCGAGGTGGTCGACCTGGCCAGCCCCTACCACGCACTGCTGGGCCGGCCCGCGATGGCCAAATTTATGGCGGTCCCCCACTACGCCTACCTGAAGTTGAAGATGCCGGGTCCCAAGGGCCTCATCACCGTCGTCGGCGACTACAAGAAGTCCCTCGAGTGCGCCAAAGCCGGCTCCCAGCTGGCCGGGTCGCTGGTCATCGCCGAGGAAAGGAGCTAGCTCGACAGGATCGTGGCGCTGGCTAACGCGCAGTCGGCCGTGCCGGCTCCTCCTAAACCGGCCGACGAAGCCTCCTTCAAGCCGGCCAAGGACACGAAGCGGGTCCCGCTCGACCCGGCCGACCCCAGCTCCAGCAAGTACATCGTCGTGGGTGCCGGCCTCGACAGCAAATAGGAAGGCGAGCTCGTCGATTTCCTCCGTGAGAATCAGGATATCTTTGCATGGTCTCCCAAAGACATGCCGGGAGTCCCGAGGGAATTCGCCGAGCACAAACTTCACGTCCGCAAGGACGCCAAGCCGGTCTGGCAGCCGCTACGCCGTTTCTCCGAGGAGAAGCGAAGAACCATTAGCGAAGAGATCGCCCGGCTGCTCAAAGCCGGGTTCATCATGGAAGTATTCCACCCCGAGTGGCTGGCCAACCCGGTCCTCGTCCTGAAGAAGAACGGCACTTGGCGCATGTGTATCGACTACACCAGCCTGAACAAGGCATGCCCCAAAGACCCGTTCGCTCTACCCCGGATTGACCAAGTCATCGACTCCACAGCCGGCTGCGAGCTCCTGTCCTTCCTGGACGCCTACTCCGGCTACCACCAGATCAAGCTGGACCCGGCCGACGCCCTCAAGACGTCCTTCATCACGCCCTTTGGGGCGTACTGCTACATCACCATGTCGTTCGGGCTGAAGAACGTCGGCGCCACTTTCCAGCGCTGCATGCAGAAATGCCTGCTACCCCAGCTCGGCAGAAATGTGCACGTCTACGTCGACGACATCGTGGTGAAGACCAAGCAGCACCTCACGCTCCTGGCCGACCTCAAGGAAACCTTCGCCAGTCTGCGCCGGTTCCGGATCAAGCTCAACCCGGAGAAATGCGTCTTCGGCGTGCCGGCTGGCCAGCTCCTCGGTTTCCTCGTCTCGGCGCGCGGCATCGAGGCCAACCCGGAGAAGATCAAGGCAATCGAGCGCATGCGCAAGCCGACCCGGCTGCGCGACGTCCAGAAGTTCACCGGCTGCTTGGCCTCTCTCTGCCGATTCGTCAGCCGGCTGGGAGATAGGGCCCTGCCCCTGTATCAGCTGATGAAGAAGACGACGGCGTTCGAGTGGAGCGACCAGGCGGACGAAGCCTTCCGCGACCTCAAGCGCATGCTGTCAACCGCGCCCGTCCTGGCCGCGCCGGCAGAGAAAGAGCCCCTCCTGCTATACATCGCCGCCACCTCTCGCGCGGTCAGCACGGTGCTAGTCGTCGAGCGCCCTGCGGAGGGCAAGGTGCAGCCGGTCCAGCGTCCGGTGTACTACCTGAGCGAGGTGCTCTCCGCCTCCAAGCAGAACTACCCCCACTACCAGAAGATGTGCTACGGCGTGTAGTTCGCCGCCAAGAAGCTGAGGCAATACTTCCAAGAGCACGCCATTACCGTGGTGAGCACGGCCCCCATCGGCGAGATCATGGGCTGCCGGGATGCCTCTGGCCGGGTGGCCAAGTGGGCCATCGAGCTAGCCGGCCACACAATCCTCTACGAGCCGCGCACCACCATCAAGTCCCAAGCACTGGCCGATTTCCTCGTTGACTGGAACGAGACCCAGTACCTGCCGCCGGTTCCCAAGTCGACTCACTGGCGCATGCACTTCGACGGCTCCAAGATGCGCAATGGTTTGGGAGCCGGCATCGTGTTGTCTTCTCCCAAGAACGACCGGCTACGGTACGTGCTGCAGATCCATTTCGCCGCCTCCAACAACGTTGCCGAGTACGAAGCTCTCGTACACGGCATCCGGCTGGCCAGGGAAATCGGCATCCGGCGCATCCTCTGCTACGGCGACTCGGACCTGGTGGTACAACAAGTCTCCGGTGACTGGGACGCCAAAGACGCCAACATGGCCAGCTACCGCTTCCTGGTCCAGCAACTCTCCGGCGGTTTCGACGGTTGCGAGTTCCTCCACGTCCCCCGCGCGGACAACGAAGCAGCTGACGCACTGGCGAAAATGGGCTCTACCCGGCAAGCCATCCCATCCAGCGTCTCCCTCGAGCACCTGTGGAAGCCGTCCATCAAGCCGTCTCCCGAGTCGGAGTCCATCTTTGTCCCGGACGACCCCAGCGCGCCCCCACCCGACCCTAGGATTCCCGGCCCGAGCTCGGGGACTGCCAGCTCTAGCCCGGGGACTGCCGTCTCCAGCTCGGGGGCTGCTGTCTCCGGCTCGGGGGCTGCCGTCTCCGGCTCGGGGGCTGCCGGCTCCAGCCCGGGGACTGCTGGCTCCGGCGCGGGGGCTGCCGGCCCAAGCTCGGGGACTGCCGGCTCCGGCTCGGGGGCTGCCGGCCCGGATCCCATCCCGGCGGCCGTCCTCGCGGTGGTGACGGCGCCGTCCTGGGCTCGGCCAATCCTCGTTTTCTTGGAAGACGGCGAACTTCCCATCGGCGAAACTGAAGCCTGGCAAGTGCAGCGGCGCGCGTCCGCCTACAGCATCATCAACCACGAGCTCGTCAAACGCAGCGCGACGGGCGTGTTCCAGCGCTGCGTCGAGCAGAGCAAAGGGATCGAGATCCTCCTCGACATCCACCAGGGCGAGTGCGGGCACCACGCCGCCTCGAGATCCCTGGTGGCCAAAGCATTCCGGCACAGTTTCTACTAGCCCACGGCCCTGCAAGACGCCGAGGAACTGGTCCTCAAGTGCGAGGGATGCCAACGCTTCAGCAAGCGCAGCCGCCAGCCGGCTTCGGCCCTCCAAACCATCCCGATCACATGGCCCTTTGCCGTCTGGGGACTCGACATGGTGGGGCCCTTCAAGACCGCCCGAGGCGGCATGACGCTCGTTGCCATCGACAAATTCACCAAGTGGATCGAGGCCAGGCCGATCAAGAAGCTCGACGGGCCCACAGCCGTCCGGTTCATCAAGGACATCGCGGTTCGCTACGGCGTGCCGCACAGCATCATCACGGACAACGGCACCAACTTCGCCAAGGGCGCGCTGGCCCACTACTGCTCTGCATCCGGCATCCGGCTCGACTTGGCCTCCGTCGCACATCCCCAGTCGAACGGCCAGGTCGAGCGGGCAAACGGCCTCATCCTAGCCGGCATCAAGCCGCGACTCGTCGAGCCGCTCGTGCGCTCACTCGGCAGCTGGCTCGATGAGCTGCCGGCCGTCCTCTGGAGTCTCCGGACGACACCCAACCGCTCCACCGGGTTCACCCCGTTCTTCCTCGTCTACGGAGCCGAAGCAATCATTCCAACCGACGTCGAGTTCGACTCACCCCGGGTGATGATGTACACCGAAGCCGAAGCAAAAGAAGCACGTGAAGACGGCATCGATCTGCTCGAGGAGGCGCGCCTCCTGGCCCTCAGCCGGTCCGCCATCTACCAACAAGGCCTGCGCCACTACCACAGCAAGAAGATCAAGCCCCTCGCGTTCCGCGAAGGCGACCTCGTACTCCGGCTCGTCCAGCGGACAGCCGGCCAGCACAAGCTGGCCTCCCCCTGGGAAGGCCCCTTCATCGTCAGCATGGCTCTCTGCGCCCGGAACGCGTACTACCTCATCGACGCGCAGAAGCCGAACAAGCGCAAGCGAGATGCAGCCGGCGAGGAGTCCAGCCGGCCCTGGAACGCGGAGCTCCTCCATCCGTTTTACAGTTGAACTCGCGCATGTATGTATCACCATCTTTTGGACTTAATTAAAGCAGGCAACTCCCCCGTTTTCATTTCTCCCGCCGAGTCGGCGTAGCCGGCTCGGGGGCTCCCTTTTCCACTTTATTCTGTGTCTACACACAGCCCCGTTTTTTCTAATTCCCCCACCGAGCCGGTGTAGCCGGCTCGGGGGCTCGGGGGCTAGCCGGCTAGACCACGCCCCGCTTTTTTCCTTAGTCCGTCTCGAAGCGTACGAGCCGCCGAAGCCCTCTCTTCGCCAGCCACAGCCGGCTCCCGGCTGTCCGGCCGGCAAGAGCCAAAGGCCGAAAGCACCGTTACGCCAGAACGACTAAGAAGGACAGCCCGGTTCGGCCAACCCGGCTCAACCCGTTCTCTCTCGCTTGTTCGCCGCACGACCGGCTGCGCGCCAGGCGGCCTCGCCGCCTGCCGCCAGCCGGCCCAGTGGGTGTTTCACTCGCGCTCAACGTCCGAAAAAGACTAAGTATTGTGCGTTCGCTCTCAAAGCCGAGTTCCCGTCCTAGCCACAGTCCGCAACCCGGCTGTCCGGCTAGCGGGAAGGAAGCCCAGAGAAACGACAAACAGCAAAAGGCCCAAGGCCGAACAGCACAAAGTGAAATCGCATGCAAAATTTATATACAGCATGGGCCTTCGGCCATGAGTTCATTACATGGAACTACACCCCCAGTGGGTGGACCTGCTACCTAACAAAAGTTTGAGCACAGGAAAGATAAAAAGGGAAAGCAATCCTAAGCGGCACCCGCGTCGTCTCCGGCCGGCGTCGGCTCAGCCGAGGTGGACGCGGCCGCCGGGTTGGGTCCAGCGCTCTCCGCCATCCTCTCGGCCATGGCGTCGTCATCCGCGTCGGCCTCGTCATCGGCGTAGGCGCCCGTCTCGGCCGAGCTGCCGTCCGGGTCGTTGAGCAGCAGGCCGAGCTCGTCGGCAGGGAGCTCCTCGCCGTCTTCCGTCCGCTCGACGACGAACTCGTCGTGCGGAGCGAACGTTGCCAAGTAACTGGCCCGCCCGGCGATCCGCTGCGCCCGCGCCGCCAAGTCCTCCTCCGCGCCGGCCCGCTGCGCCGCCAGACGGTCAAGGTCCACGCCCGGATACCACGACACGACGAAGGGCAGCGCCGTCTCCGCGCCGGCCCGGGCCGCGGAGGCCCTCCACGTGCCGAGTCGCTCCACCCCGGCCTCCAGCCACCGCGCCAGCCGGGTGACGCTGTTCGGCACCACCGTGCTTGGCCAGAGGCCGCTCGCCATGCCCAAGCCGGCCTCGAACAGGCGGTGCATCTGCCCCTCCACGGCCCGAAGACGGGCCTCGCCGGCAAGAACGAGCTCCGAGAAGGACCAGGCGGCGTAAGCGTCGATCTCCGCCCCCAGCTCGCGCTGCTCGGCCCGGTGGGCGTACACAGCCGCATCGGCCGCCTCCTGTGTCTCCGGGAAGACTCCTGGCAAAGGAAAGAAACAAATCAGTCAAAGAAAGCAACTTGCCGGCTACGCTAGCCGGCCCAAAGAAAGAAATGGTACTTACGGGCGAAGGTCTCGTCAAGGTGTTGCGCCTCGCCCAGCATCCCGTTCTCCCGGATCGCCGACGCGTGAGCCTGGGCTTCGAGATCCTTCTCGAGCTGGGCGATCTTCCTGCCGGCGTCCGCTAGCTCCTCGGCCGCCTTGCCGCGCTCCTCTGCCAACCGGCCTAGCTCCGCCTGGTGGGCATCCTCCGCCCTGGCCTTCTCGGCCACCAGCCGGTCCACCTCGGCCTGAAGCCGGTCGCGGTCGCCGACGGCGTGGTCGCGCTGCTGGCCGGCTTCGGCAAGCCGGCCTCGAAGGCCTGGCACCTCGGTCGCGTCAGCTGCGCGACGAGATTCCCGGTCAGATGCCGGAAGCAAGGATTAGAAGAAAAAGTCAAGGCTCTAAGATTCGACCCGGCTGCTCCGCAGTCCGGCCCGAATCTCGGGGGCTACACCCAGTGGGTGCGCTGGCGCGCACCCACTGAAGGCATGCAAGACGTACCTTGGACCCGACGCAGCTCCTCCTCCTTGGCGGCAAGCTGGGTTCTGGCCTCGCGGTACCGATCCCGAAGCCGGTTGAACGCGCTGGCCCGCAGGTCGTACAGATGCTGCGCGCAGACAGAAGATTAAAAGAATGCAAAAGACAGCCATAAGATTCGACCCGGCTGCTCCGCAGCCCGGCCGAACCTCGGGGGCTACACCCAGTGGGTGCGCTGGCGCGCCCCCACTGATTCAACAATCAAGACAGGCACAGAAGAAAAAAAACTCACCGCGATCGCCTGCTCCAGCTGCCGCGCCCGGTCCTGCTCCTCCCGGACGAAAGCCTGCAGGCGCTCGCCCCGACCGCGAAGTTGCGAGCGCAAGGCGTCCGCCGCATCGTCCTCCTGGGTTCGCGGCCCCACCACGACCTTGCTGGAGCTCGCCCACAGCTGCTGGAGTGCGGTCCCGGCACCGGATCCGCTTCCACCCGGCCGCTCAGGGTTCGTGGCGGCTTGGGGCGGCACGACCACCAAGGTATCGGCGGCCCCGATCGCGGCCTCCGGGGCCGGCGTCGGCTGCGCTTGGCCGGATGGCGCGGAGTCCGCCTCGCGCCTCTCTCCGCCGCCTTCGCCACCTCCTGCCGGATCGGCCCGGGGCGGCGTGTCCACGACGATATTGTCATCGACGTCCGACTCGCCGTCGGCCGGCTCCGCCCGCCTCTCCGGCTCGCCCGCTCCCTCCGGCTGCGGCTCGATTATTTTCACCACCGGCGCCGAGCCCCTCTCCATCTCTGGCCAAGCCAGGTCCGCGGTGGGCCTGGCCCGCTTCGCGGAGGCCCTCTCCCACGCCTGGGCCGAGGCCTCCTGCATCGCCTTCTCGGCCTCGGCCCGGTCCCGCCAGGCGGCGCGCGTCGCCGCCTCAAGATCTTGGCCGGACTGGCGGGCCTCGAGGTCCTCCTCCGCGGTCCGGTCCGGCTCGCGGTCGATGGCGCTGCTCCAGGTCTTCCTCCAGACGGCCTCGCCCGCCGCGGCCTCTGTCGCCGCCACCGCCAAGTCAAGAGCCGACCTGTACACGGCAGATTCGTCACGGCGAAGGCATAAGGAAGAAAAAAGATAAACCACAAGATGGCGCGCCCCCACAAATTCAGCAAGCAGGGATCAGAAATAAGGCAAGAAATACTTACCCGATGACCGTCGGGGGCTCCCGCCTCGGCCCCACGGACGGGGCGAGCTAGCGCTTCTTCTTCACGACGGCCCTCTCGCGCGCTGGCCCCGCCGCCGGCCGTTTCGTGGCCGATCTCGCCTCGACCGCCTCCTTCCCGTGCGGCCGGCTGACGATCGCCGCCGCGCGAGCCGGCACGGCACCGGCCGCCTTCCGCAGCCGTCTTGGGGGGTCAACGCTGGCGTCCTCCCCAGCCGAGGGCGCTGCACCGTGGGCGTCGGTCAGGCTCTCCTCGTCGTCATCCGGCCAGTCCCGTAGTAGATCTGGAGGCGGAGACTTACCTGCATTCTGCGACCCGCCGGCTGCGGCGTCGGCCAGGCGCGCCTCGACCGCCCCCTCCTCCGCCTCGGCGCCGACCTCCTCCACATCCGAGTCGGGCAGGTCGGCCAGCAGAATCTGGGCGTTCGGCCCGTCGTGATTCCGCTGGCTGGCGAATAGCTGCGGCCATCCCGTGGTGTCAGCACGCAAGAATAACGTCGAAGCGGCAAAATATAAAGACCAAGGACTCACCGCCGGCGCCGGGTTCTCCCGGTGATAAGGCTCCTTCCCGAAGCTCCACCCCTCCTCCTTCAGCCCGGCCTTGGAGATGTAATTGACCCGCTGGACGATCCCAGCCGGCGTCAGCTCCTTGGTCGACATCCGGGTCGGGTCGTGCCGGCCGCTCATATCGCAGATCCGGTGCGCCCGGCGCTGCAGCGGCAGAACCCGGCGGGCGATGAAGGCCGCGATGAGATCAACTGGCTTTAGCCCCTCGCGCTCCGTCAGCTCCCCGACCCGGCCGCAGATGTTCACCATCTCCTGCGGCGGCTTCTTGGGGCAGTAGCCCCAGTTCGGCTTCTCGAGCGGCGGCGTGTCGACGAACGGCGGAAGGTTGATGACGTCCACCGCCGGGTCGGTGTTCCGGACGTAGAAGAACGTCGTCTGCCACTTCTTGGCCGAGTCCTCAAGCGGCAGCTTGGGAAATGGCCCGTTCACCCGGCCGGTAACCACCGTCGCGCCGCAGTCGGACATGGCGCCGGCTGACGCTCCCTGCTGCTTGAGGAAGAACATCTTCGCCCACAGCTCCACAGTCGGCAGCGTCCCGAGATAGCCTTCGCACAGCGTGGCGAAGCCGGCAACCTGCAGCATGGCGTTGGCGCCGAGATGATGCGGCTGCAGCCCGAAGAAATCAAGCCACGCGCGGAAGAAGAGACTCGCGGGGAGGCCGAGCCCGCGCTCGAAATGCGAGAAGAAGACCACATGCTCGCCCTCCTGCGGCTCCGGCACCCTCTCCGAGCCCGGCGCGCGCGCGAGCAGTGCCTCCGCCGGCGGCAGCCATTTCGTGCGGCGGAGGTATCGGATATTCTGCTCCGTCGTAATGGAGCCCTCCCAAGAGCCTTTCGGCAGCGCCATTGAAGAACTCTTCGGGCGTCGAAGTTCGGCGATGAAGAGGAGCAGAGGGAGAAAGAGCGGCGCGCTGCGGGCTTCGGGTAGCGGTGCGCGGCAGCAGGCGTGGGCGAGGCGTGCGGTGGCGGCAGCGCTTCGCTCGGTCGCGATGGAGAAGAAGAGGAGCGAGGGGCAGGAGTGCGAGCGCGAGCGTCTCCGTCGCACTTCCCCTCCCTTCTCATTTATAACCGCTACGAATCGTGGGGGAGCGGGATCGTTTGCGCCCACGGTCCCCACTTCCCCGCACTACGCGCGCACGTTCCCCACACACATTAACTGCGCGGGGAAGCGCAATCGCCAACAGCCGCCGCAGTAAATCCCTCGCGCGCGGGCCGAGGGCGCGTCGTGGCGGGCCCGGACCACAGTCACGTCCCGTCGCGCGCGTGGGCTGGCAGGCCTCGCCCGCCGCGAGACTACACGTGGCAGCCCGTCGAGCTGCGGCAGGCGCGAATCGGCGTACGAAGCAAGACTCATTTGGCAGGCGTTTCCGTTTCCCGCCCAGGCCGGGGTGCCGCGACCCGGTCTCCGGAAGCCGGCCCCCAACGGGTGTTCCCGGCGCCCGCTGCCGCGGAACCGGCGAGCGGCCAGGCGAAGCCACCCAACCGGACTCCGACACTACCTCAACAAACCGGCTCCTCAGGGTGGTAAGCTGCAAAGGCCCCCCTGCCTGAAGCCGGCGAACCTTCACAGCTTCGGGGACTACTGTCGGGGGGATGACCCCCGGGTAGGCGACGGAGCCCGGATCCCTTTCGGAAAATCATCGGAGCAAAACAAGTCCCTCAGGCCGGCTTGCCAAGCACGCCGGCTCCCCAGCGCGAGCCGGCTCGGCACGGCGACCTGGCCTGGCCGGCTGGCCCATGCCGGCCGGCCGCGAGGAGACGAAGCCTTAGCGACGAAGCAAGCATTGCTACAGCGCTCCTCCCTTTATACTGACAGAACAGGCGAGGCTGCAGCTTTCCTTGCGCCCCCGCCCGAGGCGGGCGGTGTCAGGGAGGCGCGGTCCTGTAGAAACGGCGGCGCCGACCTCCCTCTGACGACGGACGAGACGCGCCACAGTGCCTCGTACCCAGACTGACAAGAGACAAGACCCGCCACAGTGCCCCGCGCCAGGCAGTTGCGGCGCACCTGGCGACCCGGAGACCCGGCGACCCGGCCACCGGATCCCGGTCAATGACACCAGGGGCCCGCGCCTCTGAAACGTTACCATTGTAACCCTGGGGGTCGGCCTATAAGACCCCCCAGGGAGGCCTCCATGCAGAGGGGTCGATCGGTCGGTCAGATCAGTACACATTCTAGTTAGCTCCCTTCAGATCACTCTCTCCTGTGGGATAGTGACTCTTCACTTCCCTTTAGTGATTCCTCGCTCCACAGAACACACACACACTCCCGCCGGAGAGGCAGAACGGTGGCCTAGCCCCTTCTCCCTCCTCCGTCCAAACAGCTCCAGGAGCAACTCTGTAACCTTTGCGCATATCAGCTCATACGGCAGGATTAGGGGTGTTACCTCTCCAGAGGGCCCCGAACCTGGGTACGTCTCGTGTCTCGCACTTGCTCGTGCCAACCTCGCCTCCGGAGCCCACCGGCGTCCTCTCGTAGCCCCACCTCTTTAGCCATCTTATGGCATCTGCCGTGAAATTACCACGACATCTATTCATCACAAGATATCATTGATCAATGCATTCATTCAATATATATAAGATTCATTAGTTTTCTTTACTCAAGTTAGCAACAACCATTATGGAAATACACAAGTCAAATATACAAGAGAGGCATGTTACAAACATAATGGCCAAAGTTCATAAGAGACCAAGAGCTTGTTCACTGGACTGCTACTGCTACAGAATATTATGGAAGACCAACTCTTCAATCGCCAAGCCAAATCAACTTCCATATGAACAAAATGTGTCATCCATGTTCTCAACAAAAGCAATCACGAGAACATCTTCGATCAACTAGTGGACTTGCTACATTCTACCATTTATCCCTACAAAAGAACTCATATGTTTCAGCAATCTTTGAAATAATACAATGTATTCAAATTCATGAGTTGCCTTTGAGTCCAAAGGTCTAAGAAACAGAAGCATGTCATTGCGGTTCATGCATGCTATAGTTATAAAGCAAAGATTCAAGTTACAAAAGATAACCTTATTAGAATATAAACCAAAGTCAGCATAGCACCTAGCATATCACAAATGGCTTACTATAAAAATGTCTGAACTCGCTGATGAGCAATCAGGTTGTTCTAAGCCATCAGGAGTAAGGTCCTTACTGTAATTTCAGAGATTGCATTCGAAGTTACTCAATCAGCAAACAATCACATAAGCACTATTACATATACATGTACCAGCAGTCATATATGTAGTAGTGCACTTGGTGAAAACAAGTCAATTTACAGGACATAGCTTGTGTTGCGGTTAATGCATGCTATGAAACATTGTGTGGTATACAATAAAGGTATGCATATGTTGTTTTCTGCTATGGTTAAAATCCTGAAACTGAACAGATGCTGCAAAAGGCTACGACACCTATGTTTCTCTAAAAAAGGAGTCAGGTGTAATCCTAATATGTGGACTGAACTAAATATGCTTCCCTGAAAAATAATGGTCAAGTATATATATTTTTTAGCTGATCTTTAAAAGAAAGCAAGCTTCAGTTTAGCTACTAGGAATTGCACACTTATGGAGATTTGTACCACTCACCTTATTTGAACAAATATGCAAGCAAACATTCAGTTTAACTTGCGTACTAAATCACACATTTCTGCTAGCTTCCATGATTAAGTCTCTGAACTTGATACTATTTGCATGATAATGGGGGTTGCGCAACACACATAAACATAGAAACCAAACATTCTATGGTCTGCTATAACCTAGATTTAGTATCACCTTATCGTGCCCTTAATTCTTATCTATTTCTGATAGAAACTAGATACTCTGATAGTCTGATGCATCCTCTATTTATAATGACACTACAAACTGCACTGTATGATTTAGTTATGAAGCATGAAACCTGACAAGAAAAATACAAAGATTGCCCAAAAGAAAAATAATAGTGTTTAGTTCAAACTTAGGACCCTTTTCCCCATTCTGAACCTATTTCTTCCTGACCCAAGCATCAAACGAAACATAGCAGTGTCATCTCATGGAAAAAAGTTAACAAGAATAATACCTGATATGACTTAACAAAAGTCATCTAAATTAGAAGTTCCCCCTTGCCATCTTGTGCTACAATGGAGGGCCATACACAAAAAACTAAATTAGTGTACATATGTTTTAGATAAGACTTAAAAAAAGTGATAACCAAGCATTGTACCACGGGCCGAGAGACTGAATTATTAGGCAATGGTGTTTCCACATTTCGGATTCCTTGAGAAAAGAGAACTTGATGCATCTCTCCAATTTGTCATTGCATTTGTTCTGTGCGCTCTAGTAGAGTAGAAACTTGTTCATCTTGTCGACGAAATTGAATTTCCATTGCAAGCTTTGTTGGCAGTTTAGCTTTTGTCCCATGCGTGCCCACATTTTGAGGAGTTGGTCCCTGACATAACTTTCGCACACCTCCTCTTGGTTCCTTCTCTCCAAAAACATGTGCACGAATATCACCTTCTTGAATAGGTTTTTCCTTCAATTCTGGGTGGAGTTCAGCTGCTTCTTCAGGATGTTTCTGCAAAAAAACAGAGCAAATGAGGCACCTAAATTTATTTCTATAGAATGAAGTCAGTGCAGTCTATACTCGTCATCAATTGATATGCAGTCACATGCACGGCTGTACTAAAGAAAAACACATGATGTGTACGTGTGACTAACAATTAGTGTCTCTGCTTGTGCGGTAGGAACTCCAGTTTTACGTGTATGTGCTATGATAAATATTTCATCTCTCTGTAGATCGTAGCCAAGTTCGTCAGCCTGCAACAAATTTATTTTCCCTAGTAATAGAAAACCTAACTAATCGGATACATCACTTTCAAAAAGAGGTGCCTGAGTTTACCAATTCATGCCTGCTACGAGCATAACTCTTGATGCCAGCTACATGTAGCAATGACAACTCCGAATAAACTTTCTTCTTGGCTGGCTGTGACGAGCCGCCTACTTCCTCAGAGGGCCTCATGTTTTCTCCCAATGCTAAATATTTTCTTTTTATTTCAACAAGAGCTCCCAACTTCCTTTTGTTTTCTGCAATACTTGCAAGCCTCGATTGTTCATATGCAGGGAGCTCACTTCCACCTCTTGTTCCTTCCATCTTTTCTCCTGCAAATAGCACATATCAGGTCATGATGCTTAATAAAAAATAGTGGAAAAATATGCATACAGAGCAAATTATGTGATGACTGATGAGTTAAATACATGGCAGCAACTTTTATCGAGAAGCAGCAGGTTAAAACTGCACCATCCACCAAGCAATTTCGTGTGAAGTAGTATAATTAAGAAACATAGTTTTGAAAATATAGATAGGAGAAGTGGGCATTCACTATGAATATACATACCAAACATAGAGAAATGAAATTTGCCATTACCCCTTTTATCCCTACAATTTTGTGACTTTGATTTCTGAAGTTTACGGAGCTCTCCACTTGAGCAGACTAAAACAAAAGTTAAAATACTCGAACATTAAACTTGTGATCCGTGAGACAACAAATAAGTAGAAACAATGAGCACCTAGATTATGAGCAGACTACTGATTAGGAGTGAAAGAAGAAGGTATCCAGTACAAGAAAAAGAAAATTCAGAGACATGAGATACATTGAAGGCACTACTATGGACCATACACAATTGTAAGGCTAACCATCGGTCCCTGTTTTCACAGCATAAACAGATAAAACAAAAGGATTACAGGCAGATTTACAATCTTACCCAACATACAAGAAATCTGAATCTTTGGTGTTATGTCAACATATAGCTCTTGACCAGAGTCACAGAGTACTAAGTGAAATGTAGAGACTCAGAATATCGTTATCGCTGCAAAAATGGTATTCACTATGAACATACATATCAAATAGACAAAAACTTAAAATAGTGGGGCACCAAGGAAGAATATACAGAGACGTGAATTGCACATAATCATGTGACTGCAAGAGAGAGATATATGTGATGAACTAACAGTTCAGTAAGCATTAACAGATCACAAGAAAATCTGTGACGTCAAGGAGCAGTAAGGTTCCTCGTTAGTAATTTTCTCGTACTAGTGTTATTTATTTTTTGATGAACCAACCTCTTGTTTGCATATTTAGTATGAACTATTATGGGCTTAGGCCTGATGCATGCTCAAAAATGTGCTAGAGTACTCAGTCAGTGACCTTAATGACCAATTAGAGACTTGAACCTCAAAATATCGCCAAACTATAAGTGGCCTAATATTCAAACGCATCAGGCAGCAACTGGAACTAGGTAGTGGTACTCTTTTCCTCCATAAGCTGTCAAATTTGCCAGCCACTGTATCATCAAAATGCATCTGGATTTATTTATTTTTGCCAAAAATCAACAACATAATGCAAAAACTGAAAAAACATCACGCAAGGCATTCAATCAGGTCATAAGCCATTCAATAATAATTTTAACTACTGAACATACCGAAGATAGCTAAGCAAAAACTTGCAGCTTACCTAATTCAGTTCTGGAGGCGGCGCAGGGCAAGGGGAATCAGCGGGGAGAGGCGTCGCAGGTGGAGGAAGAAGAACGGCTGGTGCCTCCTCAGCAGCAGTCGGCGCGGCAGATCCTCGGCGCCGGACGGCGCTGCTGCTCCTTGCCGATGGATGGTGCTGCTGCTTCTCGGCGCGATGGACGGCGCTGCTGCTCCTCGGCGGGGGCTGCTCCTTGACTGCGGGCTAAGGGAAGGGAGGCCGGGGGCGCGGGCACCAGTGGGCGAGCTGGTTCGGCGGCGCGCAGGTGGGGGGCGGCGGCGCAGGTCGGGGCGGCGGCGCGGTCGGGTTAGGTTTAGGCTCTGTGTGTGTGCGGCGAGAGAGATAGGTGAGATTGAGATAGATGTGTGTGGGCGCAGGTTGGATTTTTTTTTGAGGGACTATTGTTGTGTGAGGTGTTTCGCGTGGCGCTCGCATCGCTCTTTTTCCGCGCCATATTTTTCGGGTGGGCCGAAGCAAACAACTCCGACACTTTTTCTGTCCTACAAATCGGCGACACACAAACTAACAGTAAAGGCTCTATCTGCCGACAGAAATTACGTCGGTGCTCTGGTGATGCTTTGGCGACAGATAATGTGTCATGAGCTTATATAACACTGACATAATGTGTGTCGGTATAGTTTGGGACAAAAAGAGTGTCGGCGATGCTCACTTCTACCGACAGATGCCTGTCGTTTTTGTAGTGTCGTGGTGTCACTACTAGGGAAAACCCTAGCAGTAGCGCGGGGTTTTGTAATATCAGTAGCGCGGGTGGGCGCGCTACTGCTACGGCGCTACAGCTAACTATTAGCAGTAGCGTTGTTACACCCGCGCTACTGCTAACAGAGTTTAGCAGTAGCGCGTTTAGGTAAACCTCGCTACTGCTAAAAACTACAGCGCGCCTATTTAACACGCGCTACTGATAAAGCAGCGCTACTGATACACATACCCCGCGCTACTGTTACTATTGTCTGTAAAAAAAAATTCTGCAATGTTTTTTCTCTGTTTTTTAATAGGTTTATACAATAGCCTGTCATATCACACACAATAGTCTCATCATATCATACACATGCAAATATTCTCATCAAATCATGCCATCATCATCCAACACAAATGATGTCTATCATCATCATCGATCTCGAAATAGCGATACAAGTTATGATATGTCTCGAATACATGCAACTACATCGTCATCCCATACACATGTTTCATCATCCATCTAAAACGATGATATAGAAGAGAAGAGCTATCACTATGAGTAAGAGCGGAATTATGCAGTACATGAGGCGTCGGTTGTGATTCCTCTCTCGCGCTAGCGTGAACCTCAAGTAACTAGCTTCTGCTTCTTGTCTGCTATCAAACCCTTTATGGCTGCCGCCCGAGAACCGTGACACTTGGGCCTGACACTCGGGCCACTCATCGTACACTCCCGGAACCCTCCCTATGTACACGGCATAGCACTTCTTCGCCATCAAGGACCTATGTACCTGTTAGAGATGCATGTTCATCAAGCGAATTCAACAATAATATGCAACATAATATATTTGAGCAACACGCAAAGAAAGAGTTAGCTAAGAGATGCAACATATAGTAAACATAATTAGTCAACGCAGGTTCACCGTACCCAAACTAATTAACTAGATGTACGCAGGTCATCGTACCAAAACTAACAAACTAGCGTTACGCAAGTTCAGCAGGACCGTTGACATCACAAAGTTTCATCGCTACAGAAACTACAAGTTCAACCGACACATCATCATCGGCATCGTCAATCACTGGAAGTTCCACCCATCCATATCCGGGAGGATGCACCCTAGTTTCGTGAACGGCGTCAGGTCTTGACGTTGCATGCCTATGCGAGTTCTGACGTCAGCTCGTGATATAGGGCCGTGGTGGAACATCCCCTTCTCTTCGACAACTTCTTTCATGATGAGCCTTGCAATGTCCTTCTGGATGCGAAAGAAGTCATCTCTGATTCTATAATCCAGTTCGTGTCTTAAGGATTCTGCCCATTTGCGGATATGTTCATCGTTTCTTGTTGTCATGCGAAGATGTTGGTGATCCCTTCTGTACTCCATCATGAGATGGAGGAGGTAGAATCCGTCGTTCTTGCTTGCTGTCGGTTGATGGATGGAGCAGAAGGTAGTTTTATCCGAGAAACCCGGCTTGTTCTTCCTTTGTTTCCTGATCAGCATGTTGCCACCCCTCATGCTGAAGCCGTGGAGAGCATCATCCAGAATATCCATTATGTGGGTGTAGTCTTTCTTCTCGAAGTTTCTGGACGATTCGAAATACACGGCGTGGGAGACTCGCGGGAAAAGAACGATAAGGACGGCGCGCCCGTTGCTGCGGAAAACCACGACACCTCAAATTAGTCTCCATATGAGCGAAGGAATGATTGAAACGTACGAAAGGGTTGTCCGGCAATGACTTACATTGGATGATAAGGCAGGAGAATCGTTTCCTTGTCCTTATTCGTTACCATGAAGTATTCGATGTAGTCCCTAGCAGCTTTACGTTCAAACTCGCCGAGACTCAAGAAGGACTCATGCATGTAGTATGGATCCGCCACCACGATTTCCGAGATTTGTTCTCTCCTGATGACAAAGTTCATATGTAGCGCAAAAAGGCGGACGATCGTAAAATCGAGCCGGCTCATGAGAAACATCTCAAAGATGTGATCAAACCGCAGGAAGAACACCTCCGCGGGCAGTGTGTCGACATAGCACTTGGCCTGAGGCACACGAACCGCGTAAAGCGGATATCCTGGATCCTCCAAGGCGAGAAGGCTTTTCTGAGTCGACAACACATGGTCGTGCAGTCTCCTGAGATCCCCTGATATGGCCTCTAGCGGTTTCGGCGGTAAGATCGGCTCGCCCGCGACATGGTACATCGCCGCACCTTTGACCGGTACACGGTCTGCAAAATCGGTCGGCTGGCTGCTAGAAGCTTTGGCAGCTTTGGCGGCAGCAGTGCCTCTCTTCGGCGGTCTCTTCCTCTCTTTTTTCTTGGGTTCACCGTCCAGACCCTTCCTTACCCCCACCACCAGTGTCGTCGGGCTAAGCACTTTACGACCCTCGGCTAGATGACCCTGCATTGAGGCGGCATCTGGAGGCGTGTCCTGTGAGGATTGCATGAAGAGAGACTTCTTGCAATCAACTCTAGGACGTTCCTACCTGGGCACATCATCCATCTCCTCATCCGCATGCTCATAGCCCGAGTCATATGGCTGACTCATCATTTGTCCGTCGTCATAGGCGGCACCGGTATTGAGGAACCGGAGAGGGTCCTCCTCCTCCATCTCATCATCCATTCCTTGTTCCACGGGGCCGACTACATCATCCACTATTGGACCCCCTTCCTCGCGTCGTCCGTCGCTCTCACCCGGCACGAGAGGCGCTGGTAATTGCGTAGGTGGGGTGGTGGTGTTCATACCTTGCTGGTTCTCCAATCCTTGCATTGGTGTGCTCTCGGCCGCCTCCAGACGAAGAAGATTCTTCGGCCACAGTAGCATCCAACCCTTGCATTCTCCAAGCCGCATCGGGGTCTCGTCCTCCTCTCCCCCGAGCCGTACTGGAGGAGTCAAATCCTCGTGGCCCGCTTTCACACTCGACAAGGTAACCCTGAAGGTGCCAACGGGGATCGGCTGGCCGTGGAACGTGAGTTCCAAGGGCTTCGTTATCACTGCCTTTCCCACGTCCACCTTCCGGCCGTTGATCATGTAGAGTACGGTGCATGGGGTTTCGTCGGCCTGCGAAGACATGTCTGCGGCATAAGACATCCGAAAGGCAACGAAAAACGGAAGATTATATATATGTTGGTGCGACGTGTAATTACCGTGAGGGCGTCGAGGTCAGCCAAAGACGAAGGCCCGCCTAGCACACCAGAGACAGAGGACGGGCTGCTATGAGCGGGTGCGGGAGCAGGACCTTGTGCGGTAGCGGTAGCAGGTGGTGGTGGTGGTGGTGCGATGTTCACCGAGTAGCTCCCGGCGAAGCTGGGCATGGGAAAATCCTGTGCCGTCTTGTCTGGATTTTGCTTCTTCCAGTCGATAATAGCCGGAATCAAGTTAGTAGCGAAATCATTTCTGCAGGCAGCTATAGCTGCATTGACTGCCTGCTGGACCAACTCATTTTTGTTCGCTTCTGCGGCCTCAGCTGCTTTTTTCTCGGCCTCAGCTGCTTTTTTCTCAACCGCAAGCTTCACCTTCTCGTCGATGTTCAACTGACTGAACTTCTTTTTCTGCCTTTTGGCCTCCGGGCCCTCGTGGTAGTAGTACTTCCACGTGGCGCCGTCTCCGACGCCGTGCACACGTCCATATTGCGGCCGCTGATCCAAAGGGAGTCCCTTCAGTTGGTTCAAGGCCCGGTTGAGAGGGGTGTCCCACTTGGGCCTCATCGACGACTGAGACGACGAGTCGCTTTGGGCCGCAAGCCTGTGTTGCTCCTTTTGCAAAAGGAATGTGAACCGTTTACAAATGTTACTACAACGTGTAGTCCACTTGATCAGAAGCTAAATGTAAGGTGGTAAAAGAATAATTACCAGTAATCTAATCAATTTCCTCGTGATCGGGTCCGTGTACCAAACCTTCTTTTCCTTGTCCCACTTGTACCGGGCCCTGATGAAGTCACGCTCCTGTGGGTCGGTGAACTCCGCGTAGGGGTCTGGGATCCCCGCGGCTTCACGTTCCGCGTCCTCCTTATCCCATATGGGCCTCTTGCCAATGTAGCCACGGCTTCCGAGGCGTTGGTTCCCCGTGTTCCTTTGCTGCATTGACTTGTATTTCTCAGACTTAATCTTGGCTGCCTCGGTAGCGGAAGTGTCCTTGAACTTTTCGAACTCCTCTGTCGTCAGTGTCGGATTGTCCGCCAAAATCTTGGACAGGGGTTCGTTAGCATCAATCGCTCGTTTCACCCTCCCTTTCTAGGCGGCCAAATCGTTGCTGAACATGCCCATGGCGTGGTTATTGATACCTTTCATGGCAGCATCATCCCGCGGGTTTTCTATGCGGTCATCCCGGCCAGGGAACTGGAATCTCTTGTGCAGCTTCGTTAGGAGCAAGTGCTCCAGATGTGGTTTCTTCCTTAAGTCATTGTCGTTGATGCTCGCGGTTTCCCGTAGGATGCATCCGACTTGGTTGCTGTAGCACTTGCGAGGTTCATCCGGCGCTATTGGCTCGAATTTGCTGGGGTGCATCTCTGTGACCAGGATTCTTCCGATGCCGAGTTTGTTAGGGCGTCGTGTCCTCTACTTCTTCTGCTTCTTCTTTTCGTTACCGCCTTCGGCGCCGGTACCTTCGGCGCCGCCATCGGTGCCGGTGCCATCGGTGTCGATGTCGGCGGCAGTACCATCGTCCGCTATGACCAGGTCGCCCTGCAAACCTTCTGTTTGCTGACTAGACAAAAAGTCGAGGTAATCATGTTCATGGTCATATTGTATGTCGTCGGCAGCGTGGTCAGAAGGCCCGGTCTCGTCGTTGTTCGACATGTTTCCTACGATTAAGTCTGCTCGTTTAATTCTTAAACTATAATAAAATGAGTAATGACATTAAAAAAAGGCCTATGGTTTGCCGGAATGCCGTTTCATTCCCGTCCAAGCAAATGCCGGGCACTCGATATGCCTACTTTCTAGCACAAGTCATGCCGAAATTCACGGGAAATTTCGGGGGAAATTTCGGCATGACCTTTGCTAAAAAGTGGACATATCGAGCGCCTGAAATTCGCCGGAACGGAAATGAATCAACATTCCGGCAAAACATAGGCCACTCGGATCATTTCCCTGTAAACAAGAAAAGCCAACATAGGCAACAATAGCACATCATCTCCATCATTTGGCACATCATATGGCAACAACAGCAGCCAACATCATTTGTCACTTCAATTATTCAAAATATGTTCACCATCAACAGCCAACATCATGTATATAAAAGAAATTCATGCACTTTAATTATTCAAAGAAATTCACCATAAAGAAATTCACCATCAAAATATGTTTTAAATTCCTAGGTACTGTCCTAATATAAAACAGCTACTATCCTAATAAAAAAACCTAGTTAAATTCCTATCTACTAGGGTTAACTAATTTTGCATCTTTTCCCCCAATCTTTAAAAAGCAAGCACACTCTCACTCACTTACTAACATTACACTAGAATTCTGTTAACTAAACACCTAAAATACCTAGAATTCATTTAACAGGAACTGAAAACCCTAACCCTAGAATTAACTTAACTAAACACCTAAAATACCTTACCCTAGAATTAAATTAACTAAGCACCTAAAATTCAGTTCACTAAAACAGCTAACCCTAGAATTCAGTTAACTAAAACACCTAAAATACCTAACCCTAGAATTCAGTTAACTAAATACCTAAAATTCAGTTAACTAAAACACCTAACCCTAGAATTCAGTATACTAAAATGAGAGAGAGGAGGGGCGGGGACTTACAGCGGTTGTCGGGGGAGACGGCAGCGGGGAGGTGGAGGTCGGGGGAGACGGTGGCGAGGCGGCGACGAGGCTGGCGCACCGGAGGGGGCGACGTCGAGGAGGAGGCAGGCGCGGCGAGGTCGAGGAGGAGGAGGCAGGCGCGCGGCGACGTCGAGGAGGAGGCAGGCGCGGCGAGGACGGGCTCCGGCGACGGCGCGAGGAGGCAAGGGCGACGAGGGCTCCGGCGACGGCGTGGAGGAGGACAAGGGGATGGAATGGGGGGAATGGGGGAAATTGGGGAAGAAACGCCCGCGCGGTGCGGTTAACTCAAACATAACAGTAGCGTGGTTATGGACCCGCGCTATAGTTAACTTAGCTGTAGCACGGGCTACCCAAACCGGCGCTATAGATAAGTTAGCTATAGCAGTAGCAGTTAGCTATAGCGCGGGTCCATAAACGCGCTACTACTATTCCTTTGATTTTTCTTTTCATTTTCTCCTTTTGCTTTTTCTTTTCATTTTATTTTTCTTATTTCCTTTCTCATTTTTCTATTTCTTTTCATTTTATTTTCTTTTCCGAAAGACGACCGAGCCGGGAAGAAGGGGATCGGATACAATGTATATAACTCAGGCGGCGATATATATTACATATCATTTGACCGATAACGATTAAGTGCGTACACAAAATAAATACATATATATAAATGATGGTTTCTCAGCGTCGACGTTTTCGTTTCTGAGTGAGCTTCTTTCCCTTCTTGTTCGCTGTCGAATAATTGAGCCCCTCGTTGTGACTTTTCCTTTTCCATGGAGTACGATCTTTCTTAGGTAATGTAGTATTGATTCTTCTTTTGACGTATGCTTCATCGTCATCGTCATCTTCCCTCTTCGGGTTGCCGTACTGGTCGTAGTCTTCCTCGTTGGCGACTCCATCCATTCCGATGATGTTCCTTTTGCCTCTCCTCATGACAACACGGCTAGGATTGCTCGGGTCAGTTATGAAGAAGCATTGTGTCACGTGCTTAGCGTGTACCCATGGCTCGTTTTTTGCGATGGCGTTCACGGTAGCGCTCTTGGCGTCGGGTATAGACATGGTAGTGAAATACCGGTTTTCTCTTTCGACGTTCTTAGCCCATCTGACACGGAACATCGTCGCATCGTGCAGTCCTGAGTAGTCAAGCTCCCAGATCTCTTCGACCCTTCCGTAGAATCTTTGAGTTGCGGCGTTGTCGCCGGTCATGCATTCCATCATCACTCCTGAGTTCTGAAAATCACTGTTTATATCTTTGGCCTCCGTGTAGAACGTGTATCCATTGATATCGTATGCCTGATAGGTCGCGAGGTTGGCCGCGGGGCCATGTGCTAAGGCATATATGAGCAATCCGTTCGTAGAGCCCTCTTCCGGGGGATTAGCAAGAACATGCTCTTTGAACCAAGGCAGGAAAGTGGAGTTGTGCTCTCTAATAACTTCGGCGTTCGTCTTGCATAACCCCCGGTCACGGTACTTCTTTGCGATGGTTTCTTTGTGCAGTGTCGCGAAAGGATCTACCACGTCTAGGTGCTGTAGCACTACAAAGTTTGCTCTGTCAAAGTCATTGCGTCGACCCGAGTGGTCCACATGCAGTTCCCTCCGGCCGTTGGTGTGACCTTCTCCTCCGAGCCTCCCAAGGTGCTTGTTAACAGGCAAACCAACAACAGGGTCTCCGCCATATAGATAATTCTCGCAGAAAGAGGTGCACTCTTGGGTCAGATAGCCCTGGATGATGCTTCCATCCAGACGGGACATGTTACGAACGAATCCTTTGATGACCCCATTCATCCTCTCGAACGGCATCATGTTGTGCAGGAATGTCGGCCCGAGGTCTATGATGTCGTCCACAATGTGGACACACAGATGCACCATGACGTCAAAGAACGCGGGCGGGAAGTACATCTTAAGCTCATTTAGTATCACAACGATCTCTTCCTGTAGCCTTCGGAGCTGCTTCACACTGATCGACTTTCGAGAGATAACGTCGAAAAAGTTGCAGAGACTAATAAGCGTGTCACGGACGTGCTTGTCCATTATCCCTCTAAGGGCAACAGGAAGTATCCGCGTCATCATCACATGACAGTCATGAGACTTCATCCCGCTGAACCTTTTCTTCTTGGTGTCTAGAAATCTGCTTATCTTCCCACAGTAACCGGAACTAACTTTGATTCCGGTAAGGCAGTTGAAGAATTGATCGATCTCCTTCGGACTTAAGGTAAAGCAAGAAGGGGGGCAATAATTCTCTTCCTTCTTGTTGACTTTTTTGCCCTGGTCCCGCGCCTCCGTCTCCGTCTCCTCCGACTTTTTACGGGGCGGCATGTGGAGATCTGCCCTGATGTTCAAATCTTCCAAGTCTCTTCTTGCCTTCGGCCCATCCTTGGTCTTATCCGGCATGTTCATCAGTGTTGCAAGCAACCTCTCAAGGACATTCTTCGTGATATGCATTTGATCAAGGCAATGAGGCATGTCGAGTTTGGGCCAGTACTCCAAGTCCCAGAAAACAGACCGCGTTTTCCATACCTTCAGCAGCGGCTCCGACACCTTTTTCATCTTTCCCGGCGCGGGGCACTGTTCCCAGTTTTTCAACAGCTCATCGATTTCGGCGCCGCTCCTCTTACATGGAGGTCCTCGATGCTCAGCCTCACCATTGAATAGATCTCCACGGTTTCTCCACGGGTCGTCCTTCGCGAGCCATCTTCGATGCCCCATGTACACGATTTTCCCAGACCCGCCATCTTTCGTTAGCTGCTGAGACGTTGTATCATCCATGCACCGCGTGCATCCGCAATATCCGTGGCACACCTGGCCTGCGACATATCCGTAACCGAGATAGTCGTGCACTGTCGTCATCAGCGCGGCTCTCATATAGAAATACTCGCCTTTGCTGGCGTCCCATGTCTTGGCCAGTGTTTTCCATAACGTGTCTAACTCCTCTTGAAGTAGCCCCAGATACAGATTAATATTATTTCCCGGTTGTTTCGGCCCTTGAATCAGCATGCTCATGTGTATGTACTTTGTCTTCATGCACTTCCAGGGGGGAAGGTTGTACATCCATACAAACACGGGCCATGTGCTATGGTTGGTGTTCCGGTTGCCAAACGGATTCATGCCATCGGTACTCGTGCCAAGCACGATGTTCCTTGGATCATTTGCAAAAAATCGATATTCGGCGTTGAACGCTCTCCACTGGCTTGCATCCGCGAGGTGTCTCAGCTTCGGATCATCTCCATCGTCGGGCTTCACCCTCTCCGCGTGCCAGCGCATGAGCTTTGCTTCCTTAGGATCTACGAAATAACGCTGCAGACGGGGAGTGATCGGTCGGTACCATACAACTTTCTGGGGAGATTTCTTTCCGGCCTTCTTGTATCGAGAAGCATTGCACACCGGACAGTTGTTTTTTTCCGCGTGCTCCTTCCGATAAATGATGCAATCGTTGATGCATGCATGGTATCTAATGTGCGGCAGATCAAGAGGGCACACGATCTTCTTGGCCTCATCGACACTAGTAGAACACAGGTTCCCCGCGGGAAGAACCTTCTTTAGATACTTGAGAAGCTCATCGAGGCTTCTGTCGGTCCATTTGTTTTTAGCCTTTGTCTTTAGAAGTTCGAGCGTGAAACTCAAGCGGGTCACCTCGGGATCGCAACCATCATACAATGGAGTATGAGAGTCTACTTCCAGTTGCTCCAGCTTGGCCTCCTCTCTACAAGCAGCTATGTCGTTAGTCGTCTTCTTGCGAAGCAGGTCTCGAACATGAGGGTCCCGCACGACTGAACTTAGTAGCGATGAATGCTCCGGCGTGTCCGCGTCTTCTCTGTCATGTCTGGCCACTTCTCCGCCCCCATGTCCGGCCTCTTCTCCGCCCCCATGTCCGGTCTCTTCTCCGCCGCCATGTCCGGCCTCTTCTCCGCCACCATTATCGGTCATCTCTTCATCTGGTCCAATGTCGTCATTGGCTGCCCCATCGACGTCATCATCTTCACTTATCCACCGAGTATAGCCATCCATGAAACCAGTCATGAGCAGGTGCGCTTTCAAACGGCCTTCCTTAAAGGGGTCGAGCAAGACTCCTCCTTTGCATCTTCGACACGGACAGAAAATCTCCTTCCGGTTATTTTCATACATGTCGTGCACCGCGGATAGCAACCATCTTTCCACCATCGTTCCACTGACCTTCATGATCGCATGCGTGGTATAATTAATAAGCAAAAGGATTATAAACGCATCCATGCATGCATGCATCAAAGTCATACAAAAATTCGGCATGACCTTCCCTAAAAATAGGACATATAGAGTTTGCCCGAAATTCGCCGAAACGGAAATAAATCGACATTTCGGCAAAACATAAGCAACTCATGTCACGCACGATCCGACAAATACACATAGGCGGCAACTCATGCCACACGCACATTCTCACCATCATAGCGCAAACACAAATATTTTCATTCTTGCAAAGCACAACTTTTTACTCACCTATCGTCCCGAGAGAGGGATCGAGTACACAAGTACGGTAGATGGCCGTTGCCGCTATCTAGCTAGCTAGGGATCGAAAGTAGTGGAAGGAGGGAAGAAAAGCTAGCTAGCTAGCATGGTAGATCTAGTTGGAAGGAGATGCTCTACCTAACTAGTGGAGAGGGAGGGAAAGCTAGCTAGTGAGACAAAGGCAAGAGTGGGGAAAGAGAGAAGGAGGGAGAGACAAATAAATTCAAGTGAGGAAGAGAAGAAGCCATTAATGGAGGAGATGGTGGATGGGGGCATTAATGGGGAGAGAAGAGATAGGAGAAGGAAGAAGTAATTGAGGGAGGTAGAGGAGGGAGAGGGGGAGGAGGGGAGGGTGGCAGAAAAAGGTGGCTGCTACGTGTAGCAGTAGCGCTGGTACCTCACCGGCGCTACTGCTCAAATTCGTAGCAGTAGCGCGTGTCGGTGGCCCAGCGCTACCGCTAATCTGGGCCCACCTTCTGGCCCCGTGCACAGATAGCGGTAGCGGTGGGCCACCGACAAGCGCTACTGCTATGGATCTTAGTAGTAGCGCTGGTTTCGGGCCACCGCTTCTACTAAGGGTAGCCCCGGCCGGTGGCGGTGGGACGACTTAGCAGTAGCGCTGTCCGGCCACCCAACGCTACTGCTACTTTGGTACCTGTAGCACTTATTGGCACCCAGCGCTACTACTAAGTAGCAGTAGCGCTGGCCCCATAACCAGCGCTACTACTAAAATTCTATCTATAAGCTTTCTCCTAGTAGTGTGTAGTGATACCATATGCATGGGCACTTCCTGCCCATCTGGTCCTACCGGCCCAACCCTAGCTAAATGCTCCGGTTCAAGCTTGGTGAAGTGGGTCTTGATCATCGCCCAAGCTTCCCGTGCTCCCTCTCGACAAGATGACATCTTCCATAACTCAAAGCGGCGCCGAGCTCCTTTGAATCGATTAGCAAGTTCGGCCATCCCTTCCGGGGCCACCTCGCCAGGCCACAGTGCCTTGAACATGCTCTTCATGGCTTTTCGGGCCCGCTCATGTACGGCGGATAGCTCCTTCAGTAGGTCCCGTCCGAAAGAGCTGGCCTCCTCTTCGGGGCGTCCGGTCAGAAGAACTACAATGAGACGTGGCGTTGTTCATACTGCTGTCTAATACATACAGTCTATGAACTGAAAAACTAGGTTGCACTTACCGAACATGCCAGCTTTCAGTCTCTGGTTCTCCTCCTGGGATAGGGCCAGTTGAGCTTTCAAGCTTTTGATTTCTTGGGCCTGTTGTTGACCTTCCGCCTTGAGCTTATCCCTTTCCTCATGACTTCGGGTCAACACGCGGTAGCCAGCCTCCTGCTGTGACTCCGCATACCTTTGAGCTTCTCTGGCAGCATCCAGATCCTTCTGCAGCTAATTTATAGACTCGGCTGCTACGGATCCATCTTTCATTAGAAAAGGTGTTCCATCAAAAAAATTATCACACACATTTAAGTTCGGCACTTACCATGTGCCTCTCTGGTAAATTTCTTGACCTCCTCTAATTCGGCTTTCACAGATTTTAACTGTGTTTGCGCCAGCCCGAGGTCTTCGGACAGCTTTTTGTTTTGTTCCCGAACAGTCTGCACAATAGCACGGCATTATAAACATCAGACCCTTAACTCGGCCGTTCCACCCAAATTAAGGCTCGGGGGCTACTGGGTTAGGTAACCGGTTGTCAAAACCAACGGTATACCTGCAGATTAGTAGACATGAGCTTAACTACCCCCTCGAGTCCCGTTTGGGCAGCTCCGAGGTACGCGTCTACCGAACTAAGAGCATTAAACTCCTGATCGAAAAATGCAGAGTGCCGTAGCGACGCCTTGCGCCGCCGGTGATTTTTCACGCTTTCGACCTCGGAGTTGGTGATCGATACGCCCCCTGAGTCCTCAGGATGTTGCTCCTTGGCGGGGACCTCCGGAGTAACGCCAGCTACAACTGGGGACCTCGGTTTTGGGTCACCCCCCGGCACCTCTTCAACATCCTTAGGTGAAGGCGGTTCTACATATCGCATGCGGGACACCGCAGAGAAAATTGTTGGCATTCTCGGCGAGTGTCAGAGATAAAGACTATGTTGATACGACGGATGCGTTACCTCTTCGGGCGGGGCACGGATGACGTAACTCCCGTCGGGGCCGTGCGTTTAGACACCCCACGGCCACTTGCCGCTGGTGCCACTCTTGCAGAAGTCCGACGCGTCGTACGGCGGCCCTTGGGAGTAGAAGTCAGTGTATTTGGAGCCGCAACAGTTGAGCGTCTTTTTCGAGAAAGAGCCCGTTGGTCACTTACAGCGGAGGAGGGAAGCGCCCCGGGGTGATCGGCCAAAAGGGCCACCTTAGAGCCATCGAGGCTCTCCTGGTAGAAGACCCCCTCCTCGAAATCGATCGATGTTTCGGGATCGTCATGAAACCCAGGGTCGTCGTCACGAGAATGACTCTCCGGTTGAGGAGCAGGGCAGCTCACTGTCTCGATCCAGCGCCTCCAGCTCTGTTTGGACAAGTTAAAAATTTGATTAAGAAAAATTGGCGTGCCGTCCGAGCTATGAAGTGTGGTTGGACTCACCGTTTCGATGGGTTTATAGCTCGAGAAGCCTTCCTTGGGCCTTAACCGAGCAAACTCTTGCACTTCTCCCTTGAAAAGGTCGGCCAGTATGGCTGCCATCGCCGCCTGATCGGCAGGTCCTTTCCGTGTGTATCGGGTCGAGTCATTCTCCCCGTTGTAGCGCCATAGCGGGTGTACTCTTTGTTGAAGAGGTTGAACGCACCGAGCAATGGCTGCTGCCATCACGTTGATGACGGTTAGCCCGTTGTGGGCTAGCCACCTCACTTGAGCAGCCAGCCGCGTTACTTCGGCGCTTTCCTCTTGGGAAGAACTCTTCGGGCGCCAGTTGAACCGCTTCTTTGGAGAAACAAGTGAGAATTCGGGCAACCCCCTCCGAGCTGGATCGAATAGGGGGACGTCTTCAATATAAAACCATTCCGAGGTCCACTCCTCGGCATCTTTCTTGGGAGTCCCTATGGGATATCCCATTCCGGCGATACGCCATACCTCGGCCCCGCCGACCTTGTAAATTATCCCTCCTCGGGTGAGGGGGACAAGGCAGAAGTATTTCCTCCACAACTCGAAATGAGCCTCACAGCCCAGAAACATCTCGCAAAGAGCGACGAAGCCCGAGATATGTAGAATCGATCCTGGGGTAAGGTGGTGGAGTTGGATCCCGTAAAACTCTAGTAGACCCCTCAGGAAGGGATGAATGGGGAAACCTAGGCCTCGCAAGAGGAAGGGCACGAAGCATACCCTTTCCTCCCCGTGGGGGGTAGGGAAGTTCTCCGCAAGGGACTCCCAGTCCGCGGAAGTTAATCCGGGGCGGGTGGACGCGAGATCTGAGACGGGAAGATACCCATGCGTCTCGAGGCTGCCCAGTCGCATGCGGGATACTGAGCAGCTCGCCCAGTCGCCTTGACGGGGGCCGTGAGGGCATGAGGAGGAGCCTGGAACACTCGCCATTGTTTGCTGGCTGTAACCTCTCGGGGATGTGAGGAAGAATGGCAGGGGATGGGGTGCGTTAGCTTCCACGCCCTTGGCCTATTAAAAGGGCATTCTTTCCCCCCAAAAAGGGGCATTTTTGTAAAAACCTACCGGGCCGCTCGCATTCCCCGTGTACGTAGAAATCGAGGGGCGTCATTAATTTTGGGTGAAGAAAAACGGTATGGCGGGCCCCACAATGCCTCGCCAATCGGAGGATTTTCGGCGACCGAGCTATTGGTGGCCGAACACAAAAGGTGGGAGGAACTCGCCCCTCAAGCCGAAGATCTTGGAAGCATGGAGCTGAGGGAAACTGTCGACTTCGGCATTGGAGGCTAGTTCGGGGGCTACTGAGGGTGTCCCGGACTAGGGGGTACTCGGGCTGCCGGCCTATCTCCTATAGGCCGGACTAGTGGGCCACTTTTAACTCATCAAAGGAAGGCCGGATTACGGGCGACCCCGTACACCAGAAGGAAACCTCCGAAGACTTGGCGTCTCCTCCAAGAAACGTTTGGCGTAACCGACATGATTATCCTCTAAGGGCAACTGACCATATGTAACCCTAGGTCCCCCTGGTGTAAACCAGGGGGTTTAGTCTGTAGAGGCAGAAGAACCATCGCCATTATACCCACTTAGGGTTTAGTTCATCCGATCTCGAGGTAGATCAACTCTGTAATTGTCATACTCTCACATCAATACAATCAAGCAGGATGTAGGGTTTTACCTCCTCGCGAGGGCCTGAACTTGGGTAAACACCGTCTCTACGCTTCCTGTTACCCATTAACTCCAAGATCCACAGTTCGGACCCCTACCCGAGATCTGCCGGTTTTGGTGCTGACACCTACCGCAAATGACTACAGCGGTAGGCTATTCGCAGTACAAGATGCATGTGAGTTCATGCGAGCACTGGTCTCTGTGAGTGCATGCGAACAACCACTCGTATCCATCTCTCCCTTACTCTCTCCTCCCACATGCATCATTACTAGTAGTTCCTAGCTCGTACTGCCACAAACTTAAACAATAGATGCACGGCTAGCTAGTTAGGCAGGCAGCAGGCACGGCTAGCTAGTTTCAAAAAGCTAGGCAGGCAGCAGGCAGCCGGCATATCTGCACCACATAATTGCAGAACGCTAGCCAGCCCAGCCGGCATGCATGCACGGGCGACCACATTTTTCATGGGAAGGCAGTGGCAGACCCTACCGCGAGAAAGACGTTTTCGACGATAGGGTCTGCCATTATCTTCTCTTCAAAGTTATGGTCGAGAAAGACGTTCGGTGTTCGGCGCTTCCGGTTAAACTTTGTCCAAACGGTCAAAACAACAAACGTCTTTCTCGACCATCTCTGTGAAAAGTTCCGCGGTAGTACGTATCTCGTTCTCACCGGAAGCGCCGAGCACGGTACAGATATCGATTTGCCGGGAGCCGCTGGAGTATAGCTGAGAGCTGCCAACGCAAGGCGCCTTCCATCGACGCTGACTGGCTACAGTCCTGATGGGCGTTCCACTTGATAACAAGCAAGCAAATGAGCTACAGCATGTCAGGGCTGTCTTGGTGGGTACTGGGTAGGGTAGGGTAGGGTAGGGATCTCTCATCAAAGTTGATGTCATTCATTGCTTTGACAGTGACCTGAGTTTGAGCTGGACAAGGCTCGTTCCATTTCATCTCGGACAGGAGACAAGCGAACGCGCATGGCACTATGCATGGCAGGAGCACTGACGGCAGCCCGCTCATCCAAGGCGGGCACGCATTGCGGGCTCCCCAGTGGTTCTACTACAGGCGGAAGAAGCTGTGCGAGTGCGAACTACACTACATTAATTGTACTACCAGTACCACCACCCACATACTGCTGATATTCATCAGACGGTGTGTGTGCAGCAGGCGGCACATTCGTTGGCCGGTCTGCCCACCCGACCCGACCTGGAGTGAATGACCATGCTTCATGCTGCACCTGAACGCGACCGTGTAATCCTTCCAGAGAATGAATACACATGCAAGGACTGTAACCGGAGCGACGGTGAGAGAACAGTCAAGGATCCAACGCTCCATGTACTGGCGTGACAGCGTTTTTTGCGTTCTACTCTGCCACCATGGAGTTCTTGAGCAATAATGGATGCCTTGGAGTACTCGCGATTGCTGGACTTGAATGATTGCCAAGTTCATGACAACTAAAATACAGTACGTTGAACTATTGTACTACCAGCCTAGTAGCGGTACAGCCAGCGAGAGGGAGAGTGTGCTCTTCGGATTTTAAGAAGAAAAAGGAGTATGTACTTGGGACTGTTGCATACTTACACCCATGTCCTTGAGGTTTCAAACTAAATAGCAGCACGGTATAAACCCAAGCAAAATCTGCACTGTATTTGACTGCTACTCCAGTTGTTGCAGCTTCCAGCTCCCAAAGGTCCAAGGCTAGACATACGATTCCTCGCTAGGTCGAGGACGCGCAAGCAACGATGCATCGATCGCCGTATGAAAAAAGACCCCCGGTGGTCTTCTAATCCAGACAAGGATTAGCTCCAGCGCTCAATCATTTGCTTAATCCCGTCGCTGCTTCTACCACCTGTGACTGTGAGACGCCTCAGGACGCGCAAGTCTGAGAGCATCCCGCATGATCCGGTTTGTCCCGCGCCAAGTTGCACCGCCGATTGGGGGTCGTACTATGTGCAAAAAAAAAAAAAAAAAAAAAGGGGTACGTACGTGTCCGTCGGCCCCGGTGCCATGCATCCGTTGGGTTCCGTGCCAATTTTTTTTTTTGAACGCAGTACAGACACAAGCGCTAGGCTTTCTCGACTTCCGATGCATCTGTAAAAGGATCATCAAAAGTTGAGGACGGGTCGGCCACCTTTTACATTTCCCTTGCTTAGTGATCATCAAAAGTTGTGCTCAGCAGGCAGCCACCCGACCCGAAGTGAATAACCATGCCCCATGTTTTTTCTGTCTTCCTTGGAGTAGGCGTGTACGTTGCGCCGGAACCAGGATCGAACGCACGGTTGCTCAGTGACACCTTGTTACCTGTCTCCTACAAGCTTAGTCGTGACGTGCCCTTTTTCCTTTTTTGCGTTCTACATTCATTGGCTTCTTCAGCAAATAACACAACCTTTGGGTGTATACTAACTCAGCATTGTTGGACTTTGAATGATTGCTTGCGTCACAGGGATTGCGAGGGTGCAAACAGATGGGAGAAATAGGCCCTCGGTTCCGTACCCAAGTTCGTGACAACTCAAGTACGTTAACCTGTTGTACTACTAGCATGCCAGTACTACCTCTCGTGGTACAGCCAGTGAAAGGACCAGAGCGTGGTCTTCCGATTTAAAAAAAATAAGAGAGAGGAGAATGTAGTGTGACTGTTGCATCCACGTCCTCGAGGTTGAAACTGAATGGCAACACGGTACAACCCCCCAAAAAATATACAGTGATATATTGCCCGAGTTATTGCAGCTTGCAGCTGCCAAATCTAAGGCTCGACATAGTACGATTCCTGAATAGGTCGAGGTTGCGGAAGCTATGATGCCTCGATCGCTGTATAAAAAAGGACCCCCAGTGGTTAGCTCCAGTGCTCAATCATTTGCCTCCCTCGTCCCGTCGCTGTGCTGCTGCTAGCTTCAGTCCCCATTTCCACAACATTCACCTGGTCCTTGCTAAGTAGTACTCCCTCCGGTCCTTTTTACTTCGCATATTAGATTTGTCTGAAGTCAAACTTTGCTAAGTTTGACCAAATTTATACTAGAAAATATTAACATCCATAATACCTAATAAATATAATATGAAAATATATTCCAAGATGGATCTAATGATATTGGTGTTGTTATGTGAATGTTAATATTTTTTTGTATAAACTTGGTCAAACTTTGAAGAGTTTGACTTCAGACAAACCTAATATGCAGAGTAAAAAGGACCGGAGGGAGTACTTGCCCATTTTCCCCTGTTCTTCCACCACCACCACCACCACCCCCAGCGCCGGCCGATGCATCGACCGGCTAGGCCAACCCCATTGCTGACCTCGCACGGCCGATGGATTCCGTCCGGGAGGAGGCGACGCTGGCGCTCAGCCTTGCCAAAGGCTGCTCCAAGATCCTGGCCCCGCTCCTCCGTTTCCTGGGCGACGAGGCGGTCAAGTCCCTTATCGTGGTACTCACGACGGCGTACCTCGCCGGCGTCATCCTCGACCACTTCGCCGGCGTCGTCCTCGCCTACCTCCACCTGACCGCCACGACGCCCTCCGCGGATCTGTGGCGGTTCGTCCTTCTGCTCCTCACGTTCATCTCCGTGTGGCTTCTCCTCACCGCCGCATTCTGCTTCCTCGCGCGCCGGTAAGCGAGGGATTTGGCCGAATTTTTGTCAAAAGAGACCACCTGCCCAACGGAATTGCCAAAAAAGACCCCCTTCGGATGAATTTGACAAAAAAGACCCCCTCGACCGTGGCGGCAGGCGCGCCGGGCGACACGTGGCACCTGCCGCCACGGTGCGAGGCGGCAGCCCCTGCCGCCACCGGGTCAGGCGGCAGGCTGGCCAGAACGGGAATCCGCACCCGCGACGGAACGGGGCTGGCGCTGTGGGCCCTGCCGCCTTAGGGGCAGGCGGCAGCACTGTAGCTGCTGAGCCCTGCCGCCTGAGGGGCAGGCGGCAGCCGTGTGCACGCCGCTGCACGGCCGCGTCCGATTTGTGAGCCGATGCGTGCTAGCTACTAGCTAGCAGCAGTGGCGGACCTAGAGCTTGAGCACCGGGGGTGCCAACCTTATCTCTCACAACATAAATACCATTTATAACCATAAAAAAATTGTCAATGTATCATACTAATAATCCTATAATACACACAGTATTAGACTAACTAGTGCCGCCGGCCATGGATAGTGGCCGGCGGCGCAGAAGACAAGACTTTCAGGTGTGCCGCAGCAGGTGGCCCCGTGAAGATCCCAGGTGATGTAGTACCAGGTCGTAACTATCCATCAATAGTTCAGCTCCGGTGAGGGACCGGTGGACCACGACAGGTGGAGCACTGCCCCACGTCGGCAAAGTCCATGTCTGATTAGAATTCCTGCTGGATGTAATCTGTTGTTACTGCTAGTTATATTCAGTTAGTAGATGCGATTCAGAGTACTACTCCAGTTTCTATCAGCGCTCAGTCTTACTTGAGCCGGCCCGTGCATTTCCATTGTATTCTTTTCAGATTAGTGAGCTCCTTTTGGGGAAAGTACTTGTGCTTTTGGCCATGCACACTATTTGAACCCCGATGTGAAGATTTGCTTTATCATGGAACTAATCCCAATCTGATAAAATACTGTCCTTGGTGATATAGTACAGTGGAAAGATCCTGCTTCGGGAGAAGCAGAGCACTTTGTGATCAGGGGACTACCATCAGCAACGAACTAATCAATGGTCCGCCTAATTAATTAAGCGTGTTCTACTTTTTTTTCGACAAAGGGTGATTTTATTGACTCAAAAGAGCATCAAGAGGATACAATATAATGAGCACACACCCGGCCTCTGCATAACTAAGATGCACACAGCCAACCCAACATACACACGCAAAAACACACCAGCAACTAGCAAAGTCCTAAGACCAAAAGCTATGCTTAGGCGTGGAAAAAATAAAAAGAAAAAAGAAAAAAGCCCCAAAGCGATCAGACGAGCGATCGACAAACTATAACTGAGACTATCCGCATCAACCATTGACTCCACATGGATTACAAGGATCTTCAACAGCAACGCCTTCAGGAAGGAAGTGACACTCAAGCGCCGTCGTCGCCGGATCTAACCACAAAGGTCAGAATCAAAGTTTTCACCCAGAAGAATCAGTACGAACATATCCGAGCAATGCCTCCAACAAGGTAACGACGTAAAAAAACATCGCCATTGCCAGGTATAAGCACTCGGGTTTGACCTAAGCTTTCGCCCCGAAGCTCGAGACCAGGTGCTCACAGCACCACCATCAAAGTCACATGTGTTGTCGCCATCGCTTTTCCACAATCCCAGCAGCTACAATTGGATCGCCGCCACTCCACAACTATACCTCTGCGTCAAGTCGTCGTTAACTCACCATTGAAGTCATCCACCGGATCAAGACATAAATCCTCCTGAAGTCTTTTCGATGACCTCCCTGTCGTGAATCCGTAGGAAGTCACTACAGAACAATCTACAGTCACCACCATCTGGTCAATCGGATCTAGATCACCACCACCAACCGAGGATCACAGCGTCGGCGGCCCGCACCGCACACGCAGAAGGCCAGCTCATCGCCGCAGCCCCACATGTCCAGAGACCGCCATGGCCGGAGCAGTGCCAGCAAAGATCTGCGAGGCACCACACGAACATCACCAGGGCGGCACACCGCCAAAAGCAGCCACCGCAGGGGAAATGACCACCGTTGCCTCAACAACCGCCACACCGAAGACGCCACCACAGATCGAGGGAGGTCGGCGCCGCCGGAGACTTCCAAGGCCATGGCCAAGCAGAAAGTCGCCCGGACCAGCAGGGAAGGGAAGTTGAATCTCAGGAGGGGCTCGAGGCGCAGCGCATGGGGGGAGGAAGCAGCCCCGCCACCACCATGGCCACGGCCAAACACGACGTTGGCCGGGCCGATAGGGGGAGGGCGCCAAAGGGACCCGCCGCCGGAGCGTGATGCCATCTTGGGGATGAAGGGAGCGGGGCGCGTAGCGCGTGAGGGGAGAGGATCTGCCCCGCCGCCACCATCCCAGGGACGGGCACGGCTTCGCCGGCCGGCCCTCCGGCGGCGGCGGCGGCGGCGCGAGGGTTGAGCGGGAGGTGGGTTCCTGTGGCGGCGGTTTGGATCCCCCGTGTCGCCAGCGGCGGCGACGCGGGGGTCGTGGGTAGACAGTTGAGCTTGTGCTAACGGGCCTTGGAAGATGGGAACGCACAGTTGTTCGTAGTCTCTCACCCCCTCTCTTATTTAGTTATTTTTACTGGCCGGAAAAAGTTAATCTGTGCGAACATTACGAGAACCGAGTGATTCCACCTCCCTCTCTTTCTTTGCCCTCGCTCCTTTCGGATTGTCCATTTTTACCTTGCGCGCATCTCATAGGGCGAGTTTCGTTAGAAGATTATTGGTGTACTACAACTCTACAAGCTCCATCCATGGGCAAATGGTGAGAAAGAATCCTCGAGATTGCCTTAGGGGCCAGGTCTTAGACTAAATTATTAGGCTGCACAGTGCTTCGGCCAAAAGCACAGTAAAAACGGGTAAAGGAGCGAGAAAGGAAGATTGCAGTGACCTCCGGCCGCTGTAAAAGCAATCTCCATGAGCAAAGGCGCTTCTCTTCTTTTGTGTAAAAAGGGCTTTGTGAAGAAGGTTGTTTCTCCCGCTCGCAGCGCCGGACAAGACCAGAGCGCAGCACGGCAGCAGGCAGCGCACCACCCAATTGAGCTAGCCTACGCTGCTAGCTTGTGCGTCGACCGGTGGCGCTCGTGTTCAGCGGTGGCCCCATCTCCACTCCTCTCTCTCTCTCTCTCTCTTGCTCTCATGTGATCAATCTTGCTCTCTCTGAGTCTCTGACGATCTCTCTTGCTCTCATGCCAAACTCCCCACGCTAGAATCCTTTTGCGCACAACATCGCTTCCTTGGCCGTCGCCTGTCTCAGCGTGTTCGACCGTGGGAGAAGAAAGGAGAGAACGGAGCTCGCGCAGAGGCACAATGGATGGGACGACTCGGGAGGCGGGATCTCCGGTGCGGGAGGCGGGCCGCGGGCCAGGGAAGAGGGTGGCGTGCTGGTGCAACGATGGAAGGGAGGTGGGCAGGGGCGCTTCTTCTGTTCATGTGAGGAAGCATGGCTCCGTTTAAGATTGGTGAATCAACCCTCTCTGCACTCACGTGAACAATGGCACTGCCAGTTATGTGCCAACCTAATTAACCACACTATCAGTATGTCAGGATGTGCTCGCATGGCAGACGTACAAGGACGGTTGGGTGGAAGTTGGTACGCCATCCCTACTCTTTCATTTTGCCAAACGACCTCATGCATGCATACGTTCCAAGAAACTGAATCATAACCAGAATAGTTCCACTCAGCTGCAAGTACTCCATCTGCTTGACAACGCTTACATGCATGCGTATATGCTTCTTCCATTCAACTACAAGCTAGTACTACTTACTACTAGTAACATCCATCATCATGAGAACACTAACATATTCTTCCATACAACCACAGACTAGTACTACACGCTAGTAAAATTCAGCTGCATGATAAAGCTTACACATGCATGCGATAATGAAGAACCCCGGTAGAAATAGTACAAAAGGTGACCGAGAGCACATGATTGATGGAACATGATCCATTCATGGATCAGGCGGTTGGCATTCGCTCCCATCTATCAAAACAAGCTGCTCCATTCTTCGGGTAGGACACGGCTAGCTTGCTAACTAGCCCACCGCGCGTCGCCGGCCGGACGAAGCTCACTCGGAACAGTGCAACTCCAGCCTCCACAGAATATGATCCAAGCTAGTACTGGTAAAATAGACTAGGGCTTCTTACATGCATTGACTACATCTACTGCTGTTGAGTACCGCCGTAACGGCGAGGCCGCCAGCACTTAACCTCTACCACGCCACGCTAATGGTAATGGTAACTATTACTACTTTACTGCTCACTTACCGGCATTGACGAACAGGAACAGCAGGAGAGGCAATGCACTGAGCACAACCAAGGTGAAGCCAAGCCAGACGGCCAGAGCAGCGAGCCGCCTGGAATCCTCCGGCGACAAGCGCGTGGCCGACGGCGGGGCGGTGCAGAGGACGTGCACGAGGGTGACGCCGGCGAGGTAGGCGACCAAGGTGTGTTGCACCAGCAGGATGACGGCGGCGTCGATGAAGTGGCTACGCGCGGAGGCAGCTCCACCGCTGCCGACGGCGAGGAAGTCGAAAGCCTGCTTCAGGATGTGGGCGCAGCCGACGGCAGCGAAGATGGCGAACCTGCAGTGGTTGCGGAGGGAAGCCATGGCATCCGGTGGGCAGGCCAATGGAAGAGTTCGAGAGTGTGGACTGTGGAAGCAAGGTGGAAACCGGGAGACGGTGTCTTCGCTGAGAAGGACACCGTCAAGGGCATGCATGCCTTGGCAGTGCATTACACTGTAGCGGACTGTGTAGGGCGTCATGCATGCCTTGGCAGTGCATTACATATCTAGTCTAGTGTGTTCAAGTCATGCCAAGAGACAAGAGTATCTGGCATACAGGCAGTGCACTAGATATGTCATGTACTAGTAGTGTGTACGGGTCATGTCAAGGTGATGCATGGGTAGGGCACTCAGTGGTGGACCAAGTGATGTTAAAACAGGTTAGGACGGCCAAACATTGAGAAAGTAAGCTTTTAGCATCAAATAATCACTCAATATGCACTGTTCATAAGCAAAACTAGCAGCAAATTACTGATGTTAGGGGGAGGCCAGGGCCCCTGGTCCCCCTGTCTCCGTCCCTGAGGGCACTGTACGTGTACTAGTACACGTCAGATCAAGGGCATGGAGAGGCTACCCTACAAGACCGACGACCTCCATGGGCTGCAGTGTAATGGCAGTACAATTTTCTATTGGCCACAATGCCTGGTCCATCAGTGATCAATCTTACTATCACAGAGCACAGCACTGCGATATTCTCCTTCAGCGTACTGTTTCCTATCAATCAAGTGGTCAGGCCAACTCCAACGCGCACGACCCAAACGGACGTCCGTTTGGTCCGCTTTTGTTCCATTTAGGGTGGCAGTGGGGTCACGTCCGTCCGGATTTGTGGATGCGTCGGCCGTGCGCCCAACGCGCGGCCGCATTTCGGCCGCATCTCGTCCGCATACAGTTTTTGCAACGCATTTCTTATCATTTTCATCATCGATTTTTTCGATACATTGGAGTACATCACCAAATCTTGACTAGAATAGCAAGACCAAACAAAACAAGAATCACAAGAAGACATGTTAAAAGATATCCAACTTCCATAACTGCTCCCGCAAGTTGGATTAGTGCCATCTCGATGCCTTCATTGTTGATCTGCGGAGTCTCCATCTTGCATGCTTCTTTCTTCTTCGAGTCTAAAGAAGTAGACGTTGCTTCTTCGCATCTAGTCTCGTCTCTAGCCTCTATTCTAGCAACAAGTGCACGGACATCTATCAAATTTCGCTCTATCAGTACATCGATGTATTCTTCTTCCCAATACCAAAAGTTGCATCCATCCTACACAATAAATATTTGAGTGTAAGCAAAACACGCCGAATCCGGGAATACAACCGAAGCTAAACTAGCACATACCCCATAGTTTTTGCACTTGACGAACACCCATCCAGGATGTTCTGGCTGTTGGGGAACGTCGCATGGGAAACAAAAATTTTCCTACGCACACGCAAGATCTATCCATGGTGATGAGCATCTACGAGAGGGAGAGTGAATCTACATACCCTTGTAGATCGCTAAGCGGAAGCGTTAAGAAACGCGGTTGATGTAGTCGAACGTCTTCGCGATCCAAATCGCAAGTCGTCCCTCGATCCAAACACAATCTAGCGCCGAACGGACGGCACCTCCGCGTTCAACACACGTACGGCTTGATGACGCCTTCACCTCCTCGATCCAGCGAGCGATGGTGAAGTAGTGGATGAGTTCCGGCAGCACGACGGCGTGGTGATGGTGGTGAGGAACAATCTCTGCAGGGCTTCGCCAAGCACTACGGAGATTATGACGGGAGGAACTAGAGGGTTAGGGTTGCCGACACACGGCTTGGAAAATCTTGATGTATCCCGTGTGCTAGCACTGCCCCTCTATTTATATGTTGAGCCCTGGGGTCTAAACTTGGAGAGAAAGCCTCCACAAGGTCGGTTTGGCCCGCACGGAAAGAGTCCCACTCGGATTCCAGCAGTACCGCGTACAAGCGGTAGTACCGCTCATGAGCGGTAGTACCACTTGAGCGGTAGTACCGCTTCACACAAGCGGTAGTACCGCTTATGTGGTAGTACTGCCTTACCAGCGGTAGTACCGCTTAAGGCAGCAGCAAAACTTCCTTTTGCACTTTCCAATACCTCGTGTGCTTTACCCCTTTGGCCCATATAAAGTGTTGCTGCACCCGAACACTTCGGTAAACATCCGGAACCCCTTCCGGTGAATTCCGGAACCCTTCCGGAGATCAAAACACTATTATCACATATATCAATCTTTACCTCCGGACTCTTCCGGAGATCCTCGTCATGTCCGGGATTTTATCCGGGACTCCGAACAACCTTCGGTAACCAACATAATAACTCAACTATACTAATCGTCACCAAACGTTAAGTGTGTAGACCCTGCGGGTTCGAGAACTATGTAGACATGACCGAGACACCTCTACGGTCAATAACCAATAGCGGGACCTGGATGCCCATATTGGTTCCTACATATTCTACGAAGATCTATATCGGTCGAACCTCTATGTCAAGGATTCAGTTAATCCCGTATGATGTTCCCTTTGTTCTTCGGTATGTTACTTGCCCGAGATTCGATCGTCGGTATCTCTATACCTAGTTCAATCTCGTTATCGGCAAGTCTCTTTACTCGGTCCGTAATACAAGATCTCGTGGCTAACACTTTAGTCACATTGCTTGCAAGGCTCATTGTGATGTTGTATTATCGAGTGGGCCCTGAGATACCTCTCCGTTACATGGAGTAACAAATCCCAGTCTTGATCCATGCCAACCCAACAAACACCCTCGGAGATACCTGTAGAGCATCTTTATAGTCACCCAGTTACGTTGCGACGTTTGATACACACAAGGTATTCCTCCGGTGTCAGTGAGTTGCATGATCTCATGGTCATAGGAACAGATACTTGACATGCAGAAAACAATAGCAATAAACTGACACGATCATATGCTACGTTTATAGTTTGGGTCTTGTCCATCACATCATTCTCGTAATAATGTGATCCCGTTATCAAATGACATCTCATGTTCATGGCTAGGAAACCTTCACCATCTTTTGATCAACGAGCTAGTTAACTAGAGGCTTACTAGGGACACAGTGTTGTCTATGTACCCACACATGTATTTGAGTTTCCAATCAATACAATTATAGCATGGATAATAAACGATTATCATGAACAAGGAAATATAATAATAACCAATTTATTATTGCCTCTAGGGCATATTTCCAACACCGGCGTTGTAGACACGCGGTGCACGACCTTCCGTGGATAGTCGTCGCACTTTATGAGCGGCAATGGTGCGCCGACGAGCCTTTGGGCCAGCACCGAGCCCGGACGACGGCCGTTGGTGTATTTGCCAGCAATCCGACGACGAGGTAGATCCGAGCGGCTAGAGGCGGAGTCAATACCTGCATGCGGTCTGGGGGCGTTGTCGGGGCTGTGCGGTCCGGTACCCGGCCAGTCCATGGCACGACGCGGCTTCCGGCAGCCGGGGTGAGCTCAAATCCAGCCGGATCCACTCCAAATCCGACCGTCGGATGCGTTGAAATCACGCGACCGGGGTTGGACAGCTCGGGGCGTCGAGGGAACGGGGGCTGCGGCAAGGGGACACTACTGGAATTTTCGTGTACGCCGGGTGCCAGGGTCTTCGCCGAGAGCCAAAGCACGGGCACTCAGCAAACTCACAGACGCCGAGAGTACCTCTCGGCAACAGGCGTACCTCGGCAAACACAACATATTGCCGAGAGTAGTACTCGGCAAAAGGGGCAGACTCGGCAAAGGCACTCTTTGCCGAGAGCCAAGCAGCCGTCGCACGGCAACGAATGACGGCACGGTCACGGTGGCACTACTTTACCGAGAGCCGCTCTCGGCAAAGCTCCGGCTCTCATTACACTCTTATTAAGAATATTTTCGGACACATAATGTTCATAGTGGCCATTCATATTCTAATGAATGGATGACGAAGCTTTTTATTAATTTATGATCCAACAACACCATTACCGAGCGCCGCTCTCGGTAGGGTAAGCTTTGCCGAGGGCCGCTCTCGGCAAAGCTCTGGCTCTCAATAAACTATTAGTACCACCTCGCCCAGAGACAAACAACATGACCAGTTTAAATAGTCGGATAATCCAAACGCAGTAAGCTTCGGTTTTCATTACACTCCTGTTAAGGAGATGAACCATTACTGTGAATCTTCACCCCTTCCGGGCACTGAAGATTCACAGTGACAGTCCATCTTCCTAATGATGGATGCCGGTGCTTTTTATTAATTCAATTATTACTATTTTTGAGTTTGCCGTATGTGTGAGAGCAATGATCTAACCGTTTAAATCCAATCCTCGGGAGCTGACACGGCGTCATCACATGGCCCCTGTAGGGTGTGGTAAGATTTTAGGCACGTTTTGAATAAGCTTCCCCTGAGGCCGCTTGTAAACCGCACCATCTCCGAGCTAGTCTCTGGGTATTGAGAGGGAACGTGTCCGGTTTGTGCAGGAAGTGCGGGTCCTGTTGCTCCGTTGGCCTCGAAACTTCTTGTTCTCACAAAGGAGGCCATCGCATGACACGTTCTAGGCCCCCTCATTTTTCAGATGCGCGTGCAATATTCGAGAAATTTATTGCTCTGCTAGGGTTTCATCGCCGGAAATTGCAGATCTGTAAGGCGGCGCATGAAATCATGTCCAGAGGCGGCATGGAAAATACTTTGTGGTGTCCTTGCGGCTTGCATAGACCTTGTGCAGAGGAGGGAGGGGCATGGCCTGCCATCGGGGGCCGAAATTACCTCGGTGGCATGCCTGATGCAACCGTTGAAATCCTCGGAAAATCGTACGATGCCGGAATTCCTCGAGAGCTGGCACGGTGTCATCACATGGGCCCTGTAGGGTGTGGTAAAAGTTTGGGCGCGTTTCGAATAAGCCTCCCCTGAGGCCGCTTGTAAACCGCACCGTCTCCGAGCTAGTCTCTGGGTATCGAGAGGGAACGTGTCCGGTTTGTGCAGGAAGTGCGGGGTCCTGCTGCTCCGTTGGCCTCGAAACTTCTCGTGCTCTCAAATGAGGCAATCGCATGAAACGTGCCACGCATCCGCATTTTTCGGACACGCGTGCAATATTCGAGAAATTTATTGCTCTGCTAGGGTTTCATCGCCGGAAATTGCAGATCAGCAAGGCGGCACATGAAATCATGCCCGATAGCGGCATGAGAAATCCTTTGTGATGTCCTTGCGGCATGCTTAGGATGGTAATCAATCATATTACCGAGAGTGGCGCTCGGTACTCGAGTAATTACCGAGAGTGGCTTTCGGCAACAGTGGAAAACCTAGATCTAGTTGTGACTTTTTCCGAGAGCTACTCTCGGTAAAGGAAAACCTAGATCTAGGTTTGATTACATTTCCGAGTGCCGCGCTGACAAACACTCGGTAAAGGTAGCGTCCGGCACTTAAACTTATTCCCCGGTTCTTTTCTTTTCCCCGCATCTCTCTCCCCTCCTCTGCTCCCCCCTCACCCGACCGGCGCCCCCTCCCTTCCTGCCGGCGCGCCCCCCGCACACCCCCGGCGCCACCCCGCGGCCCCCCACGTCCGCGCCCCCCGACCCCGCGCCCCCCACCCCAACACCGAGCTCCTCCCCTTCGGTGAGCTCCCCCCCATGGATAGATGGATGCATAGATAGATGGATTGATTGATGCATGGATAGATGTATGCATAGATGGATGGATGGATGCATGGATAGATGGATGCATAGATAGATAGATGGATGGATTGATAGATGGATGGATGCTATGTAGATAATTTTTTATAATGTTGTATGCATGGATGCTATGTGTGCTATGTAGATAATTTGTTTTTGCATTAGTTTTTATGTAGTAGTTTTATCTATTAGTGGGACTAGTAGTTTTTTGTAGTAGCTTTTATGTACTTGTTTTTATCTTGAGCGAGTGACGATCATATTTGACATGCGAGATGTTTTCAGAGGAATGGTACCGACTGTTGCCGTAGGGGGTCGCGCTTCCTCTGCTCCTCCTCTGTGATCTTTGTATAGCAGGTGGAGCAGAGGAAGAGCGACCATCACCAACAGTCGATAAGAGTTGTTCTTGGAGGAAGAAAATTGACTTTTGACGATGGCAGTCGATTTGGGCCAGTTCGTCCTGTGATATACCTTTGTCACGCACGATGGACTGGCCTAGCTCGACCATCACCAACAGTCGATAAGAGTTGTTCTTGGAGGAAGAAAATCGACTTTTGACGATGGTGGTCGATCTGGGCCAGTTCGTCCTGTGATATACCTTTGTCACGCACGATGGACTGCCCAGCTCGACCATCACCAAAAGTCGAAATACCCGTGAGAGAGTGTCCACCATATATATACCACCACCAGAGAGAGTGTCCACCATATATACGTGAGAGAGTGTCGATGAGAGTTGTTCTTGGAGGAAGAAAATCGACTTTTGATGATGGCGGTCGATCTGGGCTTACTTTAGTGTGTTGACTTTCATTCCGATGGTGCTTTCTTTTGAAAGAGATGAGAGTGAGAGATGAGATGTTGTTGAAGGAAGGATACCGGCTGTTCGTAGGTGGTCGGTCTTTCTCGTCCTCCTCCTCTGAGACCTTGGTAAAGCAGGGGGAGAACGAAAGGACCCACCGTCACCGACGGTCGAAATAACATTGAGAGATGAGAGGTGTTATGAGAGGAAAGATACCGGCTGTTGTTGTAGGTGGTCGTTGCTCCTCATCTCTTGCTGTGAGACATTGGTAACGCAGCAAGGGATGGGAGTAACGACCGTCACTGACAATCGAAATATACAGGCAAGGAGTGCCCCACCATACATATATACCACCACTTGAGAGGTGAGAGTTGTTGAAGGGGGCATCGATGGAATGAAAGTCAATCCACATGAAGAGTTGTTGTGTATTCTTCATTTAGTTTTGAACTTATCAAAATTAAATTTGATATCGAGACCGTTGTCGAATGACACTTGTTCAGGAGGATGGCGCCGCGCCGCTCTCCCTTGACCGGGTTTTGTGGTGTTCGACGCCGTGATTCGGGTCGCTACGCCGCTGAGATCACCTGCGATGGTGATCGGCTGTGGCTTGGCATGTTCGACACCCCTGAGCTCGCCGCGCGGGCGTATGACGCGGTGGCTTCCATGTATGGCTGGAAACCGGCTGAGCTGAACTTCCCGGAGGATGCCAAGCATGCTTGGTTCCTTGCCCCTCCTTACCGGATGTATTCCCGCAAGGAGGAGAAGGCACGCCGACTGGCCAAGATGGATGAGGAGTACATGGCTAGGTATGCTGAGGCCAATCCGCAGCTCGTGGCCGAGGAGCGTGATTTTTGGGCCAATAAGGAGAAGGAGCAGAGGAAGAAGGAGGACGCCGAGATGGATGCCAGAATATCAGCGGAGGTCGACCAGCTTTTCGATGAGCTCGATGAGGACGACTACTTTATGGACGATGATGGGGAGGTGGTGCAGCCGGCTACCCGCACTGACGGTGAGGCAGGCCCCTCCGACGGACGTCCAGAGGTGGTTGACCTTGTCTCGGAGGACGAGGATGAGGACTAGCTTGACGCAGACCCATATGATGTTGATATATTAGAGTAGTATATATGTCCTAGTAGTGGTTGTCTATCCTAGTACTATGGATATATGTAATGTTGACCCGACTTTTGTCTATCCTAGCACTGCATAATTATGTCTTAGTATTCAATGTAGTCGTTTAATTTTGCTGTAGTACTGATGATATGGTTTATGTTGAAATGTTCTCGAGTCACTAAAGGCGTGCCTTCTATGCTAAAGGTTGACTTTCACTTTGATGGGGCTCCTCGACGGTCGAAATGTCAGTGAGAGAGTGCCCACCATATACACCACCACTTGAGAGATGAGAGTTGGGGAGACTCGGTGGACTGAAAGTCAACCAACAAGCCGGAATAGTGATATGTGTGTTGACATCCTCGAATGCAACACACATATCCTTGTAGTTTGCGATGACATCCTAGAATTCCATATATACTTATGTTATTTTTTATTGTGTGATAGAAGGTGCTAGCATCGTTCTCGAGGTTATGGCTTCCACCGATGACGCAGCTTCCTCTAGGTTCAACTCCACGGTCAAGGAGTCGCGCACCAGTGAGGACCGCTTGGCGGCGCTCCTTAAGGAGAACCCGCAGCTCATCCTTATTAAGTTTTTTGTGGATCTGTCCAAGAAGGAAGCACCACCTAAGGAGAGTGTCGACCCTTTGCCACTGATTCCGCCGACCGCCATTCCCGACGACGCTTGCTCCTCCACTGAGAGGGAGATCCCCACCTCCTCCGACTCCACGCTTACCGGCTTCAAAGACTACCAGTCTGATTAGAGTTCCATTTTAAGAGTAGCCTTGTTAGATACTTTGATGCTGATGTCGTGAATGTAGTTGCTGATGTCTACTCGGAGTATAACTTGAGTAGAACTTGTGATGTTGCTTTTGGGTATATGAATCATTAATGATTTTGATTATATGAGTGATGAATGCTTACGTGGATTATGTATGAGGTGCTCTTTAACCTTGCATTATTTCTCTTTCTTTGTAGATGAAGTGGTATGCGGTGTACAGAGGTAGGTGTCCAGGAGTCTACGATTCATGGTCTGAATGCAATGAACAAGTGCTTCGTTACGAAGGCAGCTCCCATGACTCGTTCAATAGCAGAGAGAAGGCAGAGTATCATTATAATCACTATGTGCTTAACCAGAAGATAAAATCTGAATTAGTGGGTTCAGTGGATAGGTTCAGTGGATGTGCTAGCCAGAAACGGCTTATCGGGTTCAGTGGATGGAAGAACTTGATAATTCTCCTTCAGTTCGTGATAATTGTGGTGTTACTTTTATCATGTGGTCGCATGTAGACATGCATTGACCACTTTATTGTTTAGTAAGTAGGCACTTGTAACAAAGAGCTACTTTGTGATTTCAAATGAAGCTTGTGCGAACTATTTATATAATGCTTATGTGAGTTTGTTGTTAGACTTTGAGACTTCAAATGCATGTTTATGTATTGTATATCTATTTTTGCTGCAGCGATCCGAGCGAAAAGCAGGAGAAACAGTACTGGAAATGGATCTTTACCAAGTGTGGCTCTCGGCAAAGTGGCATGCGCTGGGAGGCTGTGGCAGTTTTGCCGAGCGTGGCTCTCGGCAAAGAGCTGACGGAACCAGCGGACGTGAAGTCACTTTATTTTGCCGAGAGGCACTGTTTGGCTCTCGGCAAACTCTTTGCCGAGTGTCCGTGTCCTGGCTCTCGGCAAATTCCTGTTTGCCTAAGAGGTGTACGCCGGATGGCCTTTGCCGACTGCAACTCTCGGCAAAGGCTTTGCCGGCGGTTATTGGCCCTTTGCCGAGTGTCCGTGGCACTCGGTGTACAGCGATATTCCTGTAGTGGGAGAGGGCGGGCTCGCGGCCGTGCTGGACGGCGCACGGCCGAGAAAAAATGGCGGCGGTGGCGGCTTGGGACGAGATGGGAGTGGGGCGAGGGGGTGCGGCTGGAGAGGGGGGGGGAGGGGAATAGAAAAAGAGGCGCATGTGTCCTCGACGGGCGGGCCAGAGGAGGACATGGGCACGCGCCACGCGCCGTCCACGCGTGTTCGTTCGGCCGCAAACGCGGCCCAAAGTTGGTCCAGGAATGGGTCGAAAGCGGACCGAAAACGGACATTGGTCCGGTTGCTCCCGCGCGTTGGGCCGCTTGTTCTGTCCGTTTACCCCCAAACGGACGCGGCCGGACCATTTGGGGTCGTGCGTTGGAGTTGGCCTCAGCATGCATACATGGACCTCACCCAGGCAGTACCTCCACCCTCCCTTTGGGCCTATCTTATTTTTGATAAAAGATGTAATGGCCATAAACAAAGCCGGTCACTTATCATTTCATAGATTTGCTAAAAGATGTCATCGATTTGCCTAAAAAAAACTTATCATTTCATAGATTGCATGCACACAGCAAACGAACATATTATTTTTTGTTGTTGTTTCAAGATTGTGTTCTAGCTAGGATTTCATGTGACCTTTTGCGGGACAGCCTATACGCCTGAAAACCATTTTGTCACCTATTAACTCTTTTGGACATCACATGTGATCGGCAGAGTTAAACTAAAGAACAACGAGTACTTCTGGACATGGCAAGGAAAAGAGCTTAGTTCCTCTATATCTCGTCTTTTCAAATGCCCTATACCATTAAACACTCCGGAACGAATATAGGAACGGCCTCAATCAAATGCTACGCCAATGCACACCTTTGCGGGGAAGGAGAGGATGATAGAAGAGGGTGGAGGAGAGCACTAGCTAGATAGAGCGTCAGGCTAGGTAGAGAGAGAACACAGACTAGCTGCAGAGGAACCTTTGCGCCAAATCAGCTGACTAGTCAAGAGTAAAGATGACAGGTAGCTACCCTCTCCTCTATTGGGATTTGGGAAGGAGAGGCAGAGAGAGAGAGAGAGACAGACAGAGATGAGAGGCCGAGAGAAAGGGGGTGTAGCTAGAGAAGGAGCGTCAGAAGAGAGAGAAACAGAGAAAGAGAGAGGAGAGTCAGAGTAGCTCTTGAGAGAATACTAGAGACACTAGTGCATGCATGCATTTTTTTTGACAAAGACTGGGCAAACCATTCCAAATTTCAAACAAGGCGAGGTGCTAGCTATGCCAACGTGCACTGCTAGTGCTACTTGCCAAACTGTAGATTAAGACCTGGGCATGGGCAGCCCGGCCCGACGACCCGGCCCGAAAAACCCGGGCCGGGCCAGGTCAGGCTCTGTGTTCGAGCCGGTATCGGGCTTGAATTTTTGGCCCGTCATGCACTTCGGGCCGGGCTCGGGCCTGAGAAATTAGGCAGTTTACGTGGAGGCCCGACCTAACCCGGCCCAAAACTACTCTTTTTAGTCCCTTCGGGCTGGACTCGGGCCTACTTTTTCATTTTTTCGCTTGGGCCGGGCCAGGCTCGGGCCTAGACTTTGCCTGTCGGGCTTTTGCAAGCCCGGCCCGGCCCGAGGAATGCCCAGGTTTAAGAGTGCCCTACGATCCGATTGCAAAGGAAGCATATGGTCGCAACGCTAGCAATGGTGCGCAAACCCGGGCCCGTCATGGCGTTGCGTGCGGTTGAGGAGTAGCACTTTGAGACGCAGGCAGGCACATGGGCGGAGCCCAGCTGGAAGACCGCGTACGACTACAACAATATTGTGCAGACCATGCAGGCGTAGATCATTGTGCCGACCGTCCGTACCAGGAGCTGGGCGCAAACAGTGAACTGGGCGCGGCCAGAGCGCTGCCGGGTGAGCCAGTGATTAAGGAGACTACTCCCTCCGTTCCTAAATAAACTAGGTGATTTCCCCACTCGTTGCTGCGGGAATTCTAAGATTAGTTTTGAATGCATTATGTATCAATGAAATGACGTATGTCAAAAGCTATTATTTTTTAAAATTAATTATGGCTGAACCAAGAGTATGCATCTACGTTGAACCATTGGAGTTGCAACAATTAAACTGAGGAATGCATGTACTGCAAAATAGTCTTAGTGAAGAATAAGCTAATAAACATTTTAGATGTAAACGATAAACAAATGATACTTGAAAAGGGTTGTAGAAATTGTTTGACTACAAATCTATTGCTAGTGTAGTAAAAAATATCAACCATTGATGACATGTTCTGTATAACACTGTTAATGATGGTTATAACATATAGTGTATAAATGCGGTTGTATAAAAAATTCAAAACTCCAAATTTTCTTCTGATCAATTTAGCTACACATTAAGACAAACATCATTTACTTGTTTTTTCCTCTGTAGGTCGAAACCGATAAAATCCATTCACGTCACAAATCAAAAGATTTATGCAACTGTAAAAATCAGTGTAAAAATTTATGAAACTGTAAAAAAATCATTTACAGGTGGATCTTTTTGAGGCACGTAGTAGTAAGTAGCATGCTAATGTCACAATATTTTTATTTGTTACTCCTTTTTCCATTGCACGGTAAAACAAATAGGATAAAAAAATTACAAGGTAGACCGAGAATTATAATTAATATAAAATATCATACTTTACAGTCGATGTACAGAAAACACAAACATACCAAGATATGGGCAGAAATATTTTCTTCCGGGTCCTTCATCTAGAATTTTGTCTTGGTCACCAAGAGAATCGAGCGACTCCGCAATGAAATATTACTTGTAAGTGTCAACTGAAACTGATGGGAAAGTAATTACATAAGTGTGCGTCCATTTATATGGGAAAATCATTAAGCAAGAAAAAACATATACCATAGGAACCAACTAATAGACAAAGAATAATTATCTTACCTTAATTCTACAATTACATGTTGTGACAGAAAATCCTTTGCAATAAATAAATGGTTCTTTGATATTTGTCACACAACTCTACCAGAGCCTCAAGTATCATGTGCATGATAAATCATATGATGGACAATTTAATATCTTCTAAAGAGCAATAAAATGTCTGTTTAGAATGGTACACAATAACATGAATATAGTTATGACTACAGACTACTATGGGGCATTGCTGATCAGAACTGGCCAAAATCTAACATTTTGTTGCCTCTGTGCATGAATTTTGTGGATGGTAAACACCCGAGCTAAGAAAAGAAAGTGCTGCATCCAGCCAAAGGGATGCAAATCATTTAATTTAATAGTACAGAGACATGTTTATTTAAATAGATAAAAAATAATTTACCTGCCTCGCTCGTCACTGTCTACATGAACATTCCCACAACTCGCAACTCTCATATATTTGAGCAGTAATACAATATACACCAAAATCTGAATACGCCGCCTTGAATTTATGATATCTAATCAGTGAAAAAAAACATTATGTGCGGTGACCTGCAAAGATACAGATGCAAGCAAGAGCACTGAAACAATTATGGCATCCACCCAGCATACTGGAATAAGATAATCGCTATGTTTTCCATTGCATACAAATACATGAGCAGATGAGCAAAAAGGTAAGAAAACCTGACCATCTTTCCGTGAAGCAAAAAATCAGTAAGTATACTATTGGGCCATATATGAGCACTCGCCAGGGTACTCGCGATCGGCGTCGCCCAAGCGTAGGCGTACCCGGCGTCGGTGTGTGCGCCATGGAGGCCGTAGCGCCCGCTGCAGAAGCGCTCGATGACCACGCACTGGTCGGTGAGCACCACCAGGAGGGCGCCTTTCTTGGGGTTGGAGAGTTCACTGGCCGTGAGCTGGACGATCTCGACCATGGTCAGGGAGCAGTGCTCATCGGAGACTTGACCGGCTAGAAGGACACGGGTCGTCGTGTTCGAGGAGGTGGCGGCGCTCGCCGTATCGTTCGACTGCGATGTGAACAAATCGGTGGTATTATGGTAGCAGTCCGCAGGTCTCCGACGTTGATGGAACCTTGAAGGCTTGGCCGGCGGCAGCCCGGTATGGAGAGAGAGAGAGGTAAAGACATATGGAGGACAGGGAAAAGAATCGGTCGGATTTTTTAAAGGGAATTTGTGGAGATCTATTCCTTCATCGAGTAGATGAAGGAACCTAGTGGTCCGGTATTAATTCTCATTATAATCAAAGCAGTTTTCTTGTTCACGTCCCGTGTTAATAGCTAGCTAGACGTAACCTATTTGTGATCCTATATATTGATGGCTTTCTGTGGAACCGCTGCATGCACGTATTGATTGTCGTTGGCTACCGATGGACTTGCATGCATGCATAAGCGGAAGGATTAGTGGAGTGGAGGGTTAGTGCTGACGTGGCTGTAGGGGAATGGATGCTGACGTGGACAGTGTGCATGATAAGAGAATTGGTAGTAGTGGGGATCAACTTCTTAAGAATGTAAGATATAAGACGTTATAGAGATTTCACCGTGAACTACATACAACGCATGTAGACATATTTTAGAGTGTAGATTCATTCATTTTGCTCCGTACGTAGTTCATAATAAAATTTCTAAAAGGTCTTATATTTAGAAACGGAGGAAGTACTATTTAAAAAAAATACTAAGACTACTCTTCTTCTTTTTTTGCGAGAGAAATTTTTAATCTATTTATCAATTATGGCAGTATAGATAACACTAGAAGTAATAAAAATTACAATCAGGTCCATGGACCACCTAGTGACGACTACAAGCACTGGAGCGAGCCGAAGGCGCGCCGCCGTCATCGCCCCCCCTCACCGAAGTCGGGCAAACCTTATTGTAATAGACAGTCGGGAAGTTGTCGTGCTAAGACCCCAATGGACCAGCGCCCCAGAGCAGCAACCATCGCCGATGAAGAGAGTTATAGATCGAAAAGATCAAACCTGTAACCACACGAACGAAGACGAATTGGATCCAAATAGATCCACAGAAGACCAACATCGACCAAATCCCGTGAGATCCGACGGAGACACACCTCCACACATCCTCCAACGACGTTATTCACACCATCAGGACGGGGATAGGATATGGGAGACATTATTCCTAAAGAGGAACATCACCACTGCCACACAACCCCAACCAAGACGTTGAACCTAACAAAAACGAGAACGGGGTCCCTCCCGCCGGCGGGGGGCCGAGATCCTCCGCACTTCAACGGCCCAAAGGCCATCGGAGGTGGGGCGGATCGGCGGTAGCGCCGGCGAGAGGAGGAAGAAGACTTTTCTTGAGGAGGAGGAAAGACACCCAAGGTGGGAGGAGTTGTGTTATGGCAAGCGATGAGTAGAGTACTCTTCTTTTGAAAGCTGATGGAGTGCATTCACCTGGCCGCTCCTCGCTTCATGCATGCGAACGCGATGCTGGCCGCTGCATGAGCAGCACTAGTTCTACACAACAACACAAGCCATCCTGCATGCATGGTCGCTAGCAGAGAGTTCTTTACCTAGAGAATCTACAGTGCTCTGAAAGCCTCTGGTCTTGCTTGCTCTTATCGGGGTACTACTGGCCACACCCGCATTTTCTGTATTCTTTTTCAGAGTTCAGACATCCAATACAGTACCCTTTTCCGTGATCAGTGTATCAACGTGAATACGTGATGGACCGTGATTGTGCAACATCATATGTCTCTACTCCGACAGTCCACTATTCACCCGTGTGATTGGTTCATTTATAATCCACATACAAAAAGCAACAAACGGCACATTTTTTTGAGAAGGGGAGTACCCCGGTCTCTGCATCACATAATGCACATAGCCATAAACATGCGGCATTTCTGGTTCAGGCCTTGCTGGGCTATATCGGTATTTCTTTAAACCTGCTTATTATTTTGGAAATTGATGGTGTGTTTGTGGCTTCTTTCCTTGCACATGAAAGATTTTGACAAATCCCCGCCCGTTGACCTCAAGAAAGAAGCACTTGGCACAATCAGGCTTCTGAGAAATCTCAAGTTGTCCAGAATAAATACAAATGCCAATTCAGTGGCGCATGAGATTGCTAAATTTAGTTTGATAATAGATCAGATGATTTTCTTTTTAATAGTTTCCCGCCCTGCGCGGTGCCTGCTGTAATGAACGATTATAATGACATTTTTAATTAATTAATAAATGGGGAGGTGTTTAGAAAGAAAAAATGCGGCACAATTTACATGAACCACAGTGTAATGCAACAAACCAAGAGTGCGGCGTTGCAAAGAACGAGCTCCATGGAGCTCGTTTCAGAAAAAACAAAATATATTTAATAGTTTCAAAAAATGCCAATTTTTTTTCTACAGATGCATATGCATATTCTTTAACTATGTATAAAATTTCATCAAGTAATTTGATTATTAGCATGCTACCCAATCAAGACAAATATCTGGCCCAAATACAATAAAGAAAAAACCCATTTTAGTCTAATAATTTATCTTATTTGTGTACAACATATATATAGGGATTGACTATTCGTCACCCTGGGTGAGGAATAGTTATTCTTCAGCCCCCTCTATTTTAACATGAATGCACCGTAATTTTATGTTTCGTAAATTTTGTCTTATTTCAGACATAAAAAGAGAATGTAAGAAAATATATTATCGCCATAAAAAATATTTTATGTTACGCAAAATTACAAATGTAAAAACATAGTGTAAAATGTACATAAAATGTAATTTTTCTGGTCTTATGACCTATATTTTTTTTCCTTATGCCAAATTATACACAATGAATCAATATGAATGTAACTATTTGTATTTCTACCTCGGGTGAAGAATAACTTATTCTGCACCCTGGGTGATGAATAGACTTTCTATATATATATATATATATATATATATATATATATATATATATATATATATATATATATATGGCGTCGTATCTTACGAATCCGGCATCTTCGTGCACCCCTATATCCTCTCGTTCCCAGTCATCCGATTTAAATCCTGCGTGTTTGCTCAGTCGTAGGAATTTTTGCACTAAGCCGCCCGCCTCCGGTCCTGTACGTCCGTAAGTTAATCGTGCAGATTTGCAAGGGCACCCCTCCACAGACCGGTCTTCGTGGCAGGAAATAGTCGCTGGACTCTGGTGGTCTTGGCCGCCGCAGCCGTGGCCGTGGCCGCCGGTGAGATGCAGGTTGCATTGTCACTAGGGATTGGGAGGAAAACGATTGAGTGGTTAACTGGGAGAGTTGGCCTCGCTGGGGTCCCTTTTGAAAAGTTTACATGGCAAACTTGGGTGGATGCGGGCGTGTTTGTGCAAAAAGACGGCCCACAAACGGTAGGCACAAGATTTTGATCCAACGACTGATAATGAGTGGATACAAGGATTCACGAAGACGTCGGATTCACAGGAAAATACATCCTACCATCTGGGGTAGTTACCCCACATGTCCCATATACTACCTTGTGGTAGTATATATACTACTTTATCATTTTAAGTATGTTTATATACTATATATAAAATACTTCAAAGTGATTACATGAAAAAATTGCAAGTTGGCCCATGGTTTTTATTATATTTATGTTATACTTACATATTTGTACGTAAAAAGGAGTATACTTAAAATACGATACATACTACCAAAAAAGTAGTATATATACTACTTAAACATTGTTATATACTACATACTACGCGTACATACTCTCCGATTTGATAAATATTACATACAACATAGAAAACGCAAGTGGTGCTAGCTACCACCGGGTGGTAGGAAACAAGAAACTATAGAGCTCTATGGAGTTCGCCCTCTACTTGCACTTTTCGAGTAAACTGGGCATTATGACATCCCTATCGTTGGAGTATACTGTATGTATGATGTACTCTCTACTGAGCACGACTATACCTCGCTTCTAGTGAGGTACTACCTTTGTACCAAATTATAAGACGCTTTTCATGTTCAATTTGAACTTGAAAAACGTCTTATAATTTGGTACGGAGGGAGTAGAAGCGAGCATCGCCTCAATGCACCCTCTAAATGGGCCGGGCTGGTATAGGTTGCCTGTTGATTTCTTTCATACAAGTTAAATCCTTCATTTTTCTTTTCTTACTTTTTTATATATTTGAAATATTCTAATACCAAAAATAAGAAGAACAATATTCAAAGCGCATTTGAAAAATGTTAATGCAGTGTAAATTTTTGTTAACGTAATTTTTGAAAAATGTTGATCGTTTTCAAAAACATGCTTGGAACATTTTAAAAAAAATCACACATTTCAAGAAAATGTACGTGGCATTATAAATATTATACAATGTAAAAACATGTCTGTGTAGTTCAGGGAAAATGTTTCGCAACATTAAAAAAAAAGAGGTTACAACTTGTATTTTAAAATGTTCAAAAACATGTATTTAAAAAAATGTTAATGATGTATTTAAGAAATGTTAAACTTGTATAAGAATATGTATACAAAAAATGCTAACTGTGTATAAAATATGTTCCTTATGTATACAAAAAAACGTACAATGTATATGAAAAAAGTAGACATCAAAACATATATTTACATAAATGTTGATCATGTGTTTAAAAATTTGAAATGTGTATAAAAATAATGTTTCGGACGTATACGCAAAATGTACAACATGTATCAGAAAAAGTAGACATCGAAACATATATCTCAAAAATATTATGTATTTAAAAAATATTAAATGTGTATTAAAAGATCTTCCAGATATATATGAAAAATATATAATATGTGGGAAAAAAGTGTGCTCAGGCTCGGCCCTCGGGCCGTCCCGGGCCGTCGACACCAATGGTCCCCAAACCTGATATTTCAATATCTAATTTCATGAAATCTGAAACCCGCTGCAGTACTGCAATCCCACACATGCAAACACGGCAAATCCCCGCGGGTGTCAACTTCTTTTTTAGGCTACTTGGACAGTTCCGGGGTATTCGTTGCGCTGCGATCGCTAGTTCGCTCGCTCGCTCGCACTGTTGCAATTTTTTTCCTGTAGCGGCTTTTGTTTTTGTTTTATATTTTCTGGTCTTGTTTTTTGTTTTTACTTATGTTCTTTATATTTTTCTTATTGGTGTAGTTTTTCTCCAGGTTTCCTTCAGTTTTTTTTTTGCAATTCTTTTATGGTTTTTGTACTATAAACTTTAATATACCGTGAACATTTTTCAACTACACACTGAACAGTTTTTTAATATATGTTGAATATTTTTTATATACATTCTTTTTTTTATGTATGGTGAATTTTTCTTTGAATACAATGAACATTTTTATACACACCAAACTTTTTTTTGAAATACTTAAAATAGGGTTTTATTCATTTAGGTCCTTCAAAACTCCAACAATTGTTTTTCTGGGAAAATAATAGAAAATCAAAAAGAGAAAAGCAGGGCAAACCTGCTCAGCTGAAGCATGCCAGAGTGGTCCGGTCCATTAGCAAGTTGTTTCAGGTGTGGCCTCCCTTATTTGACGCCAACGGGCATCGAGTACAAGGTCTCCCCAAACATGGGAGGATCTATGTCTCCAAAATCATTAGTTAAGTGGTATTCTTTGCAAAAGTTACCCCAAAACTCCACTAGTGATGACAAGTGATGCAACGCATGTCCGCCACTTGTCGCCACCATGGAGTTTTGTGGTTTTTTCTTCCATGGGCGAGAATGAGTGGGTTTGTTATGTACGCATTTTTGTGAGATCGGATTTTCAAAATGATTTATCTCTTGAACCAAGTATCCAAATGACGAATTATTGCGATCCTTGTGTCGAGCAATTTGAAATTAGATACCATGTTGATAGGTTTTGACGAACGTTTTCCTCGTCGTAACTCATGCTTCCTACTTTTGAAAGTATCGAGAGGTCGACTAGAGGGAGGTGGGGGTTGAATAGGAGATTACAAATTTTAAGTTTAAGTTTCACTTTAAAGGCAATGTAGATAAAGAAGGTTATATAGAAGGGATTTCTATTTTCATGTCCCTCCTTACTTAGTTCTCCTCCGTTTTGTCCACGCTCTGTGTCATTCCCCACTTTTCCCCTCCACCGCGCGGCCCACTTGTAACGCCCCGGACACACTCGCCGGCGGTCGTTACTCCTGGCGAGATCTAGACTGGCCCCACAGATCAATACTAGTCTTTTCTGCGCACTTTGTCCTCACTCGTGCACACCCGGGGCCAACTTCCTGGTCGGTCACCCATCCTGAAATTACTCCAAGCTGAGCATGCTTAACTTGAGAGTTCTTTCCGAATGGGCTCCCGAAAAAGAAGGAATTCCTTATTGATATGAGTAGTCTATCATCCCTAGCTATTATACCAGGTATTCACATACACCCCCACTCAGAGGAACCGACGTCCTCGTCGGGCCACAGGAACGTTCCCTCTTGGCACATACGTCTGTGCGTCTATTCCGGCACATGTGCCATGCCGTGTGCCACGACGGGTCACAAACGTCATGCACAACATGACCACGCACCTGGCCCACAAACATCCGTGTAACCGTGAGGGTCGGCTCTGATACCAACTTATAACGCCCCGGACACACCCGTCGGTGGTCGTTACCCCTGGCGGAATCTAGACTGGCCCCACAGATCAATACTAGTCTTTCCTGCGCACTTTGTCCTCACTCATGCGCACCCGGGACCAACTTCCCGGTCGGTCACCCATCTTGAAATTACTCCAAGCTGAGCACGCTTAACTTTGGAGTTCTTTCCGAATGGGCTCCCGGAAAAGAAGAAATTCCTTATTGATATGAGTAGTCTATCATCCCTATTAAGCCAGGCTATCACATACACCCCCACTCATTACAAAAGCCCAAACGAGGGTTTGCCGTCGGGTCAAAGTCTTTGACCGTTACTTGGCACAGTTACTGAAGCATGGGACACCCCCAGCGGGCCCATCTGTCAGCCGCTGCGGGGTCATAGGTGGCCCCAGGGCCCATGTGTCAGTGCATCGCTAAATGGTTGTGGGGTCGTAGGTGGTCACAGTTACTGACGCGTGGGACACCACCTGCTGTCCCATGTGTCAGTGCCTCGCTAAATGGCCAAAAAAGGTGTATTATAACGCTGGGAAGGGTACTCGAACTAGAGACCGCACGCTCAAAGAACAGTGCAAGCGTCAACTGAGTTAATATGTCTACGTTTGTACTCACAGACGCGAAGGATGGACCCAAGATACAGTGACTATATCTAGTATACCTCTGGGGGTGTGAATGTTTTTTTCTAGTATTTGAAATCGCTTATTTATCATTTTGACCTCAAACTAGTCCATAAAAAAGGGGTATATGCAAAAGGATTACCATTTTTGAGACTTTGATAATTTTCTATAATTTTTTGTCAACATGGGGCAATGAATTGTTGTGTGAAAGAAGTGCCTCAAATAAGTTTGAAAATTGGGCCTTTTCATTTTTCATCAAAATTAGGCCATGTTGGATGCCCAATGACCAAGTTTCAATAATTTCAGAGTATTATTGCTATATTCCATCCATTTAGTGGATTTCTAGTGAATTATCAGAACTTGCTCAAATTTGAATTACAAGTGTGATGTAGTTTGGTCCTGAATATTGACAAAAATAATTTTAGGCTTTAACATTGGTGGCCGATGCACTTGGGACAACCAAAGTAGAAATTGCAAACCATTTGGTATGAATGGTCAACCTTGCTAGTTTGACCCAATTTTTTTTAAAAAAATCAAAGAAAATGAAAAAGCCTCAGAAATTGAAATGCTTTTTCATTGAACCATCTTTTGTGCATTAGTTTGTGGGAAAAATCATTAACTTGCAATACCATAAATTTGAAAAAAAACTTCACAAAATGCCCTATCTAGTATGAATTAACATGCATGGATTTCAAGCATATGCCCATTGCCCTGGCCATATCGATGGCATAGTCCATGATAACATGGCCAAATTTGACACAACTATGGGTATTACCATTTTGAACAATGTTTCCATAGGAATTACGAATTTTTTGTAATATTTTTTTTCATTTTCCAAGTGCCAAAAATGACCTTTTTTATGAAGTTTTCCAAGTGCCAGTAATTTCTTAGATTAGGGATGCTTTGCCCTCTAGCCAACTTCCGTGTGCAGACCACATCCCATGCCACCGCATAGATCCCGCCTCGAGCATTTTCCTTTTCGCAAAATAGGAATCCTTTGCAGATCTTGTTGATAGCCACCAGTGCTTTTGGTTGGACATCAAGTGCAAGCATCGTGTGTATAGGTATAGCACAAATAACGGACTGCACCAGCAGCAGCCGCCCACTCTTTGGCGTTCCGGCCGCCCGCCAAGTGCGGAGCTTGTTGGTGCTACTTGTGAGCTGCGTTGGGATTTATCCCAAAGAGGAAGGGTGAAGCAGTACAGTAGAGATAAGTATTTCCCTAAGTGAGAACCAAGGTTTATCGAACCAGAGGAGAATGATACGTCTCTAATGTATCTATAATTTTTGATTGTTTCATGCTATTATATTACCAATCTTGGATGCTTTATATGCATTTTTATGCTATTTTATATCATTTTTTGGGACTAACCTATTAACTCAGTGCCCAGTGCCAGTTCCTGTTTTTTGTTTTTTTTGGCTTTTCAGAAAATCAATATCAAACGAAGTCCAAACGGAATAAAATCTTTAAAATGATTTTTCTGGACTAGAAGGGACCCTAGAAGGTTCGGGAGGAGGCCAGAAGAGATACGAGAGAGCCACAAGCTCACAGGGCGCTCCCCAGGGGTTACTGCATTTTAATACATTGGAGTACATAATTCACCAATTCTTCACCATGAGAGCAAGACCAAAGAAAACAAGAACCACAATTAGACATTTTAGAAGATATTCAATTTCCATAACTGCTCCCACTAGTTGGACTAATATCTTCTCTATGTCTTCATTGTTGATTTGCGGCTTCTCGAGTTTGCACACTTCCTTTTTCTTCAATTCTAAAGCAGTAGACGGTGCTTCGCATCTAATAATTTCATCTCTAGTCTCATCTCTAGCCCCTATTCTAGCAACGAGTGCACGAATATCTATCAATTTTCGTGCTACCAATAGATCGATGTATTCTTCTCCCCAATACCAAAACTTGCATCCATCCTATACACAAAATTGAGCAAAAATGAGCTACCGAAATTGCGCCGAATCCGATAAACAACCGAATCAAAAGAAGCACATACACCATCATTTTTGCACTTGAAGAACACCCATCCGGGATGTTGCGGCTAGAGATGAAAACGGAGCGGAAACGGATGGAACTGAGTGCTACCATATTTGTTTTCATATTTTTTTTGCAGAAGCAGAAACGAATACAGAAACCAGAAAAAGAATACGGAAAAAGATACTATCGGAAACAGACATGAAGCGAATACAGAGCGGACACGGAAACAGAAGTGGGCGTTGACCGGAACTTTAAAACCCCTTGAATCATAGAGAAATACACACAAAAACAAACAAATTTTATGAATTGGTAACTTGGCTACAAAATAATATGATTATGTTAGCAATTTAGCGTATATGGTCTAGTTGAGTACGGGTGTGGTAGTAGAAGTTGGGTTTCAAATGATCCATTCTGCTCATTATGTCATTGTGTGTTGTTTGGTGGTTGGGCTAGAAAGCAGCCATAAGCCTATAGTAAAAAACAGAAATTCCATATTCACGGAAACGGAAAGTTTCGTTTTCACTTTTGTTCCACCGGAAAACACCGTTCCGTTTTTGTTTCCGTTTCCGCATAAAAAAATAATTCCATTTTCACTTCCGTGATGCAAATTTCCGTTTCCGTTTTCATATTTCCTCTCCGTTTTTCTTTTTCTTTTGGAAAAACGAAAAGTTTCCACTCCATTTTCATCCCTAGTTGCGGCGTGGTAGAAACTTGTCGCACCACCTACCGCGGGCAGTCGTCGCACTCTATGACCGGCAACGGCGAGCCGGCGAGCCGCTGGGCCAGCGCCGAGCCCGGGCGTGTATTCGCCGGTGAACCGCTGACGGGAGAGATTCGAGTGGCTAGAGGCGGAGCCGATACCTGCATGCGGCACAGAGGCGTTGTCGGGGTTGTGCGGTATGGTTCCCGGCCAATCCCTGGCGAGGCGCAGTCGCCGGCGACCGGAATCACCAAACCCGCGGTGGCGGCAGCAGCTGCAGATCCATCGGTTCTGCGCCGACGACGGGACGAGGAGGCACAAATCGAAGTAGTCGAGGACATCGGCGGAGCCTACGGAGCCTCCGCGGCGGTGGGTGGGTGCCGGCGGGGGGAGGGATGGGCGGCGCTGGCGCAGATGTGGCGCGGGAGTGGAAGGGGAGGCGGTGGAGGAGAGGCGCGGCTTTTACTCAGACGCCGAGCGGTGGAGTAAATATAAGGAGAAGTTCAGGGCCGGAGTAAAATTTATACTCCCTTACGGCAGATAAGGAATCGGCTAGGTGCCAGTTAGAGGAGTAAACCAGTTATAAGGGATCGGTTAGAAATGCCGTAAGACGGACGGACGCTCACAATGTATAGGACTCGCTACGGACGACTTTGGGGGTCTTTAACTCTTTACTAGAAGCAAAAGGCACACTTTGCCGCGCCCTTATCTTATGATGGTGTTACAAAATTGCACGATGCCCAAAGATGGGTAGCATACATCAAATCAATACTACCAATTCCTCTGCATAACATATAATCCCTCCGTCCCATAACGTTTTTGACACTAAACTAATGTAAAAAATGCTCATATATTATGGGACGGAGGGAGTATATCCATGGCGTAGTTGAAGAGTAAAGAACTATGAAGCACACAAAATCAATCACAACTTGCAAGTTATAGCTCTATGTCTATCACTAGTAGAAAATGGCCATCAGTCCCGGTTCGGGAGGGCCTTTAGTCCCGGTTGTGTTGCGAACCGGGACTAAAGGCCCTCCACGTGGCCGCTATCTGGAGTGGGGCTGGAGGACCTTTAGTCCCGAGGTTGGTGTCACCAACCGGGACTAAAGGTTGGTTGGTAACACCCTTTAGTCCCGGTTGGTAACACCAACCGGGACTAAAGGAAAATTTTTTTTTGAATTTTTTTTTTGAAATTTTTTTTGATTTTTTTTTTTTGAGTTTTTTCCGATTTTCAAATCTTTGAATTATTTGACAATTTAATCTCTAATCACCCCTCCTCACTGCTCCAGCGTGGAGCACTCATTCCAAATCGTCTAACTTCCCGGCCGGTCACCCATCCTCTCACTACTCCAGCCCCAGCACGCTTAACTTCCCAGTTCTATTTCCCCTAGTTTCCAAGTCTGCACTTGTTGTTTTCCTGACAATAGTAAGCTATCAATCCTATTAACCCTTAGGCCTTGATGTCACATGATTTAATTTTTTGAATTCCAAACAATTATTAAAATAAAATAAGTAATAATAATATTGAATTTCAATGAAAATAAATTAAGTAATAATATTATTTTATTCATTTTTTTTGCCATTTATTCATTTAATATAGCATAATTAATATCTTTAAATCTGTAAATCAAAATTCGACAAATAATATATCCATTATTATCAAAAAAATGTGAGGAATACAAATATGACATCATTTTTTTTTTTAAATAAAATTATTTTTTAAGATTATTTCTCATATGCTGGAATCAATTGCTTCTTGGTGATGTGATTAGGATGAGAACTAATGAGCTTTCTATGTTTGGCTAAGCACAAGTGCCTGATCTGGATTCATTGATAAAATGGTTATAATTTGTTGATCTGGTACTAGCTCAGGTATAAAATGGTGAATCCCTGAATCACTATATACAATATTTGTCGAGTTGCAACAACTGCTGTTATTTGATTTTAGGAGTTGAACTTGAGCATGATGTCACACGTTTCACCGTTTGAGTTTGAAACTATTATTCTAAAAAACAATAATTATTTAGTAACACTAATATTTATTGAATAAGTAGTTTGACCATAGTTTGACCATAGTTTGACCACAGTTTGACCAGAGTTTGACCAAAAATTCGAAAAAACTTAAATTTGAGGATAGCTTTTTTTCCTTTCGGAATTTGAGGATTCTAAAAATTTGCAAAACGGCCTACGGCGGTTGAAATCGGAACCGGCTTCTCGTGCTGAACATTTTGATATATTATACGTTTTTTTTCCGACATCGTATGCAAAAGTTATAGCCGTTTTACTTTTTCATAACACTTTTTTGCAAAACATGTCGAAATTTATGTTTTTTAATTTTCCTAACTAGTAGATGTAGTAACATAACTACATCTCGAAGGATTTTAATTTTTGAAGTTTTTATCATTTTCTTTTGTTTTTTTCAAAACTGAAATGGCGATAGGGGGGGGGGGGGGTAGAGTTTGAAAATTTCAGAACCCCTTTAGTCCGGGTTAGTGTCCATCCAATCCTACCGTCGACTACATCTGCTAGCACCGTCCCAGCCAGAGTCACAACTAAGGTTAACCAAGCCAGAGTCACGTTCCCGGGCTTAGTTACATGGGTGTGGGTTCCTACCTCATGCTTCTACTCAACTACAAGATTCAATATACTACTGGAGGAAAGTTGAAAAGGTGTCACTAAATGCAATAAAGACATAGGTATGAAAAGTATGGTCAAAGTGAACTTGCCTGGTATAGTTAATGAAGATAATATCGCAAAACTAATGGCAAAACTAATTCTATCAACTATAATTAAAGGCTAAACAACTATTAATACAAAACAGCAGCAAAATTAATATTAATTAATTATAAAACTTTATCTACTGTTGTCTAACAGAAGCATACTACAACATGTTAAAATCTACAGAAAGAACTAACTAAAAATAATTAAAAACAACAATTAAATGACTAAAACAACTATATAAGCAAAATAGTACTGTTTTAATTAAAATTTTAATTTAAATTATTCTAAAAATAACCAAATAAATCTTACTGTGACAACAATCTAACATGTGACTAGGAGCAAAAAGAATTAAATTAAAAACTATTTTGAAACTCAAGTTATTCACAATCTAGGGGTTGAAGCAAATTTGAACAAATTCAAATTTAAACCATTCAAATTTGAAAACTAATGGCACAAACAGAAACTAGACAAAATTTTGAATCTAATGCAAAAAGAATCACTCAAAAACATCAAATATCCTAAAAGATATAAGCAATTTAAAACAGAAACTAAAAACAGAAAACAAATGGCAAAACAGAAAAGAAACTTTCAAAACCCCTTTAGTCCGGGTTGGTATCTCCAACCGGGACTAAAGGTCTAACCTTTAGTCCCAGTTGGAGACACCAACCGGGACTAAAGCAACCTTTAGTCCCGGTTGGAGACACCAACCGGGACTAAAGGGGTTCGCACCGGCCGCATCCTGCCGCAGCCCCTTTAGTCCCGGTTGGTATCTCCAACCGGGACTAAAGGTTGCGTTTGACCCGGGACTAAAGCTAGCCGAGCCCCGTCCGGCGTCCTAGCCGCTCGAACCGGGACTAATGCTCACATTAGTCCTGGTTCGTAACGCGACCGGGACTATTGATCCTTTCCGGCTAGAACGAAAGCCCTGTTTTCTACTAGTGTATTAACGACAACACCGACGATAGCCAATTCAATATAAGACATGTCAAAAAAAAATTCCCATATGTGTTTCACAACTACTTGTTGACACTAACAAACAAAACACTGAACATAGCCGAATTTATGGATAATATACATTGTAACCGGTATGTGCTACTACGACATCACATGTTCCCAATTCAGGAAGTTGCATTTCTCAAACTTGAAAAGCTCTGATTGCATACTGGCCTGAAAGTTAATAAGATCAATGTAAGGATTTCTTTTGGGAAAATGAAAATAAAATCAACCATTCTAATGAGTAATGACACATGTTAAATTCAGAAGACTAACCAAAACGTAAGACTTGACTTGAGGCCATTGAGGGGAACAACATATCACATAAAACTAAATCCACATTGAAGATCAGTGCCTTATGTTGAATAAAAAGTAGTTGATAAGGTTCGTATGTATGTCTTGAAGCTGCTTTGGTCGTAACAATTATACGAAAAGGGAACTAAGATAATGTAAAAGTAGCAGGACGGGCATGCTTTACATATCCAAAATTGCTACTTGGTGAACACAGTTTGTTCACATATAAAAAAATAAAGCTCAAAGTAGCACAAAAGGTTCAGTGCCTTTTTCTGTTTTGTACCGAACATATTAAGTACTACCCCTATTACCACTGTTTTCAAATGCACTTCACAAGATGAATGAGTGCACAGACTATGTACCACTATTTTGAAAGGCATTTCACAGGATAAAAGTACCACTATCATGGTATGTCATTCGAGTAGAAGGCATCCTATTTAAACAGTTAGAAACAAAAAAAAAATGAAAGAAAAAAAGATAATATCTTAACATCACTTGGCGTAAAAGGATCCACCTTGGATTCCATCGTATCCTTTGGGAAATAGCTGCATCAGCTTGGCCAGGTAAGCAAAAGCTTTAAGTGTGTCCAATTAGCATATATAATAACATACAAATAAAACAATGTTGGCAACAAGAAAAGAAAAATGACAAAAGGATTAAGAGGCAGGGTGATGTGTACAATAAAGTGATGACTAACTCAGAAGTTTTAATAAAGTACCTAGTCATAATATTGTTACTTTTTTCACTCTCATGATACATAACAATTCAAGGTCATTGAAATAGCAATTGTTTCATTTGATAAAGGAAAAACAATACTGTAGACATAGAGTAGGGAATTGGTCTCATTATATTTTTCCCTTGAATGTGCAGGAAAGATGTGTATCATTGCATTAAGAAGAAGTTTTCTAAAAATAGAACCCCTCCCCTCACCCCACCCACACACCAACTTCAAACAACACATGCGGCACTGGCAACAAGACAACCTCGGGCAAACCTACTAAGCTACTGAACAGCCTTAGTTGACAGCAATAGCTGCGCCAACCTCCTAGCTCCCTCCAAAATCCGAGTTGTTCTTCCTCTATTTTTTGCTTAAGGACCAGTTGCACATTAGGTGAGGCTCCATTGAATGCATAATTGTCTTATTATATATCTGGTAAAAGGAAAGTAAGTTATTCGTCAGGGCCAATAAATTGTATTTTTCATATAATATATGAACGCTAGATGCTAGAAAGCATGCAAGTCACCATGTTTCTGAGTAAGGAAAAAAAAGGAAATGTGGGAATTAACAAATACGATAGAGAGCACCACATTTGCTAAGGGGCAAATACTTGAAATATTCACTGACTGATCAGATTGTCTTGACCAAAATTGACTGTAGCTAGCAGGAAGACATACCCCTCGCGTGATTAATCAATGATGGTTATTCCGGTGGCCGCAGAAAACGAAGAGAATGGGCCTGTGATTTTTTTTCGACAAAGGGTGGATTTTATTGGCTCAAATGGAGCATCAAGAGGATACATCACACTGAACACACACCCGGCCTCTGCATAACTAAGATGCACACAGCCAATCCAACACACACGTGAAAACACACCGACAACTAGCAAAGTCATAAGACCAAAAGCTATGTGCAGATGTGGAAAAGAAAAGAAAAAGAAACAAGAAATAAGCCCCAAAGCAATCAGATGAACGATCGACAAACTACAACTGAGACCATATCCGCAGCAACCATTGACACCACATGGACGACGAGGATCTTCAACAGCAACGCCTTCAGGAAGGAAGCAACACTCAAGCGACGCCGTCACCAGATCCAACCATAAAGGCTGGTATCAAAGTTTTCACCCTGAAGAATCAGTCCGAACATATCCGAGCAATGCCTCCAACAAGGTAACGACATAAAAAACATCGCCATTGCCAGGAACAACCACACGGGTTTGTCCTAGGCTTTCACCCTGAAGGATGGGCCTGTGATGCACAAGTATCTAAAGCAATGGTCAATGGAACCCTGGACAACACTATTTTTAAGTAATAATTATGACTCAATTATCTCATATGTAGCATCCATAAGTACTGAATATAGTTTCATTGCCGATACAACATTAATTATTGAGAACCCTCAATTCTCATCGATTTTCATCAAGTCCCTAAGAAAATAAGTGAGAATACTAATACCAAATTTTCAATAATAAAATCATGACAAGCAGCAGTACACAACAATTAGCTGCATTGTTTTGCGAGTAATTAGCTGCATTTAGTGCACATGCTATTTCTTGCTCGTCTTAAAAGAGCGAAAACTGAAACTCTTGCACAATACCAACACATAAGAACCACGACAGATGCTGAATTATTTGCAATACATAAATACAATCCTCGGAATACAATCTACAGTGGCTATGTACAAAATTGAGCTCTGCCTTATTAATCAGTCTGTCATTGATTATGGCACAACTTATCTTGTTAAAGACAGCTCGTACAGCGCCTTCCCTCGATCTACAGTGGCCCTCGACTTCCCTCAATCTAGTCCCCACAAAATGAATGAAGCAGATAAAAAGTCACAGATCAACAAGCATGAGCAGTGAGGAACGTACAGACCAAAATCACAGCTCAATGTGGTCCTCTTCAAAAGCAGCAACCAAAGAGAAGAGGAACGTACAGAGAGTATATATCCCGCGAAAGGACATGGCCACATGGGGATCCTCCTGCCCACACCACCGCTGGAGCTCGCTGCACTTGAATAGGAACGCGGGTCGGTGCTGCACACCGTCGAGACGCTGCACCGTGATATGAGCTCGCTACCGCCAACGCCGCATACCTTTGAGCTTCTCTGGCAGCATCCAGATCCTTCTGCAGCTGATTTATAGACTCAGCTGCTACGGATCCATCTTTCATTAGAAAAGGTGTTCCATCAAAAAAATTATCACACACATTTAAGTTCGGCACTTACCATGTGCCTCTCTGGTAAATTTCTTGACCTCCTCTAATTCGGCTTTCACAGATTTTAACTGTGTTTGCGCCAGCCCGAGGTCTTCGGACAGCTTTTTGTTTTGTTCCCAAACAGTCTGCCCAATAGCACGGCATTATAAACATCAGACCCTTAACTCGTCCGTTCCGCCCAAATTAAGGCTCGGGGGCTACTGGGTTAGGTAACCGGTTGTCAAAACCAACGGTATACCTGTAGATTAGTAGACATGAGCTTAACTGCCCCCTCGAGTCCCGTTTGGGCAGCTCCGAGGTACGCGTCTACCGAACTAAGAGCATTAAACTCCTGATCGAAAAATGCAGAGTGCCATAGCGACGCCTTGCGCCGCCGGTGATTCATCACGCTTTCGACCTCGGAGTTGGAGATCGATACGCCCCCTGAGTCCTCGGGATGTTACTCCTCGGCGGGGACCTCCGGAGTAATGCCAGCTACAACTGGGGACCTCGGTTTTGGGTCACCCCCCGGCACCTCTTCAACATCCTTAGGTGAAGGCGGTTCTACATATCGCATGCAGGACACCGCAGAGAAAATTGTTGGCATTCTCGGCGAGTGTCAGAGATAAAGACTATGTTGATACGACGGATGCGTTACCTCTTCGGGCGGGGCGCGGATGACGTAACTCCCGTCGGGGCCGCACGTTTAGACACCCCACGGCCACTTGCCGCTGGGGCCGCTGGTGCCACTCTTGCAGATGTCCGACGCGTCGTACGGCGTCCCTTGGGAGTAGAAGTCAGTGTATTTGGAGCCGCAACAGCTGAGCGTCTTTTTCGAGAAAGAGCCCGTTGGTCACTTACAGCGGAGGAGGGAAGCGCCCCGGGGTGATCGGCCAAAAGGGCCACCTTAGAGCCATCGAGGCTCTCCTGGTAGAAGACCCCCTCCTCGAAATCGATCGATGTTTCGGGATCGTCATGAAACCCAGGGTCGTCGTCACGAGAATGACTCTCCGGTTGAGGAGCAGGGTAGCTCACTGTCTCGATCCAGCGCCTCCAACTCTGTTTGGACAAGTTAAAAATCTGATTAAGAAAAATTGGCGTGCCGTCCGATCTATGAAGTGTGGTTGGACTCACCGTTTCGATGGGTTTATAGCTCGAGAAGCCTTCCTTGGGCCTTAACCGAGCAAACTCTTGCTCTTCTCCCTTGAAAAGGTCGGCCAGTATGGCTGCCATCGCCGCCTGATCGGCAGGTCCTTTCCGTGTGTATCGGGTCGAGTCATTCTCCCCGTTGTAGCGCCATAGCGGGTGTACTCTTTGTTGAAGAGGTTGAACGCACCGAGCAATGGCTGCTGCCATCACGTCGATGACGGTTAGCCCGTTGTGGGCTAGCCACCTCACTTGAGCGGCCAGCAAGAGGTCAAGCAGCAGAAAGCTGCTACGTCCAAAGCAGAGAAAGACCTAGCCACCGAAAAGGTGGCTAGGGAGAAAGACCAGGCGCGGGTCCTGGAGGTTGAGGAGACTCTCAAGGGCGTGTATCTCAAACGCGATTCCCTTAAGAAGAAGGAGAAAGAGACGGGCGAGCAGCTGTGAAAGCTACGCCTGTCTCATGCCGAGCTCCAGACCTGAAACCGGGGCGACCACCACGTGCTCCAGCAAGTGGAGCGGACAGCCGCGGGTAAGCTATATTTACTGCAATGTGTATTTGGCAGCAAGGGGTTCGTCGAGCTCACCCAGCTGTGGTGATCCGCAGAGGTCTTCGTCGATCTCCCGAAGAGCGCGGCGGACGCCGGCCTTCATTTTGGCCAACTAGAGGGCCATGAGGCGGAGAAGGCCTTCTGGAGTCAGTTCCAGGAATCGTCGCAGCCGCAGTTGCACAATCATCGGATGAAGCAACTGGCAGAACTTCTTCGAACGGCGAGGCCGGCGCTCCAAGACCTCTGCGTCAATCCGTGGCCCACGGAGGTGTTGCCAGCCAGCTTCTTTGGGCTCCTGGTGCGACTGCAAGAAGCCGTCCTGCAAGTCAACCGCTGGAAGCGATCCGCGTGTCTGGAAGGAGCGCGGCTGGCGTAAGCCTGCGTGAAAATGCACTTTCGGAAGGTTGAAGCACATGTTGTTGCTGCGGGGCCTCCCGAAGGGAAGGCGCGCACCGCGGAGCAGTTTTTTGCCAAAGTGGAGGATGGCGCCCGTCTTACCGAGGCCATGTGTCTTAATGACAAGTTGTATTTCTAGGTAGCACTTCTGAATGCCGAAGTGCGTGTGATGTATAAATATTTATAAGTTATTGAATGAGCACGGCTTAAGTTCCTCTCATGTGTTTATGTTTTGTTTTGAATATTCCCCTTGTTTGACCGTGTTAAATTGAAAGTGGCAAGTCGTCGGCTTCGACCCCTTTGTACAATATACGAAGGGTGCCCCTTTTAGGTGTTCGTGACCCTTAGCCGACATCTCGGTTCCCAGGGGAGGTCTGCGCACATAGGGACTAGGCAATCAGGCTATGGTGACTTTATAGCTTTCACTTAGTCGTAGGAGTTTGACGGTGGGGACCGATGACAAGCCCCCGGTGAGTAAAGTGGTCGGCTTGCTCAGCCGAGGTATATGCCCATGCCCACTTCGGCCAATTCGAGGAAGAAGCCCTTCGTTTGACATGGGTGATCTCTAACGACACGTCGCTTGACGCGGTCTTCGGATGGCCGACCAGTTTTCGCTTACCTAGATAGTTAGTCTTCGGCTTTCTCCACTGAGGCGCTCTGCCAGTTAAACTAGCGGCACTATCGTAGTGGTTCTCCCGTTACACCCTTAGCCGAATTTGTCGGGAACATATGGGGTACACATAGGAGCCGGGCAACCCAACTATTGACCAAAATCTAGGTTCAAAACTGATGCATATAATGCAACATATGAGACGCCGAGTACTTCTGACTTGTGCTTCAGGGTGCAAAATCGAGGCCCTTTAGCAATTGTATCTTAGAGGTGTTCTCATAGTTCTTGGGAAATGCTTGTAAGAAAATTCATTTGAAGGCCTTTATGGGTACGTTTTCGTTATTTCAATTAGCCAAGCTTTACATGCCGAACATTTGAGGAAAGGAACTAAGCAAGATACAATGCGTGTAAAGATAATGAGGGAGAAACTAAAAGAAAACATGGCGGATCATGTCATCGGGTCTATGAGCCCGGGCCGCTTCCTGCCGCACGTCTGCGTCTCCGTGCTGTTGACTAGCTCGTCCTCGTTGATAGCGGGGGTTGATATTGGTAACATGCAGCCTCGGCCAAGCATGCGCTTGAAGCGTCCATTGGTCGATCCCTTCGAAGAGGTCTGCAGCTATTAGTTATGCGGTTAAAGCCACATGGGTATGCTTGTGGCTGGCTTCTTTGACAGAACCCTGCCGACACGTGAGCTAGGGGTTTCGTCGTTGTTCGGTCTAGCCGACCCAACGTCTCCATTGTCGTGGCTCCTCGGCGACCCAGGGAATTTTCAGTGCGAAGTTGTGCACCATGGGGACGTAGTGCCCCTTGTAGGAGATATACCCTAGTGGCCATAATAAATGTTATTGTTTATCTCCATCTTCATAATTATGTTTATGTTCCATGCTATAACTGCTATGGTTCTCGAGTCTACAATAACCACGAGGCTCGGAGGAAGACTCATATGCACGTGTGGAATAATAAATGGTAAAATGTATTCCTAGTCTGGCCTCTAAGACTAGCTCAAGTGTTGCATGATGGTTCTGTTTTCCTGATCATGGGTATGACTATGCCGGCAACTTTGAGGGCACATTGTTAGAAGAACACTTGTGTTGAATCGACCCGATTTGATGTTATGCTATGAGATACATCATCACAAGTTAATGGTTAATAACATAGAGAAGTTAACGTTTGCATAATTCCTTAGACCATGAGAGTATCGAGTTCCTTCATGCTTGATTCCTGAACTTTGGGGTTTGTTAAATGTCATCCGTAACTGGGTGGCTATTACGACGGCTTACGGGTTCATGGGAAAGTATGACAAGGGACTTGATGGCTCAAGATTGGGATTTGCTCCTCCGACGATGGAGAGATATCTCTGGGCCCTCTCGGTGTTACGGTATCGACCATCGTCTGGCCAGACACATTGTGATTTGATCACAGGGATGCCGGAACATGGGAACGAGAAAAGAGAACAAAACCAGTAATGAGGTAACTGGCATAGTGGACAAGTTGTTAATCCACGGGGATGCCGATAAATCTTACCTCGGGTATTTGTAACATATCGCGAAGCAACAGGAATAGCACACGGCAACTGGAGGTTCACTCGAATATTTATTTGTGTAGGTATAGGGGTCAATATGGGTATCCACGGCTCCGATGTTGATCATTGATCGGAAAGTGTTCCGGTCATGTCTATACTTCACCGAACCTATAGGGTCACACGCTTAAGGGTCATCTATCTGCTGAATACTAGACAGGGAGTCTGAGAGAAAGTCACCGAAAAAGTTTCAGAGATGATGGAAAAGTTCCGGAGAGAAAACCGGAAGTGTTTCGGAGTTAATGAAAATGTTTCGGAATAAAACCATCATACCGGAAATGTTCCGGAGCGCGTCCAGAATATTTTAGAGGGTGCCGGAAATATTCTGGGACCTTCGGGAATTTTTCTGGAAAATACACGCGGGAAAACATCTTGTCCCAGCGAGAGGGGACAAGATCCCACGTTTCGTGGGGGCTGTTTTTGGGGGCGCCCCCTTGTTGGTGGACAAGGTGTTGGGGGGCCCCCCATGGTGGGGGCAGCCCCCACATATTGTGGGATGTGTTGGGAGGAGGTGGCAGCCCCATGTTGGGGCGCCATCGTGGAAGGGGGGGCCCCATGAGACAACTCCCCACCTTTGGTGGGAGCTTGTTTTGTGTGGGGGGGGGGGCCCACATGTTTTTGGTTGCTGAAATTTCAGCCCCTCCACCCCTCCTTCTCCTATAAATAGAGGTGGAGAGGGGCTCTCCACACTCACTCCAACTCTCTCACCAAATGGCATGCATGATCTGCCTTTCTTCTCTCCCTCCCACAAAATAGTTTCGTAGAGCCAAAAGGCTGTCTGGGTTCCGGTGGGAACTAGTTCTGAACGGCGAAGCCCTGCCGGATAGGTGACACCGTATGTGTACAACCCCGTAGAGAGGTCGTAGGTTCGATCTTTTGCCCGAGGGGCTGTTCGAGTGTCCTCCCGAAGGGCTGTCCGAGTTTCGAGGGTCCTCCCGAAGGGCTGTCCGTGACATCGTCCGAGGGACTGTCCGACCGCCTCCCGAAGGGCTGTTCGAGGAAGTACATCCTTGCGGTTGGGAGGTTGTAAATCCTAGCTGCGGGGATCTTTACCGACGATCCACATCGACTCTACTTCCGCTACGCTACGGGTCGGTAACTATCGGATCAAAACCTTGTATGCAGCCTTCATAGTGGTCCTGGGCTGGTGCGTAGGTCGGAATTTTTTTGTTTTCTACTGCATTTCCCTACAGTGGCATCATGAGCCGTGCTATGCGTAGATGCAGGTTACGATCTAGAATACATGAGATGTATGGGTGTTGCATAATATAATTTTGGAGTAGATGAGATCTATTGCTGAAAATTATTTGTGCGGGTAGCAGATGAAATCTGTTACCCAATGTTCTTGTTGCTTCCCTGAAATTTGCGTATTTCTGATCTTGATAATGGCATGGTGGATTTTCAAAGTTCTGGCAATCCGCGATCCTGATTGATCCACGAAGTGCTAACAATTCATTGAATTCCACCATAGTTAAAAGAAAGATGAAATTTCGCAGACGAAAGGGCAATGCAGATATGATCTGCACGGGGGTCATGCATATGACGAAGTTCAGTATGGGGCTTGAGATTTTATTATCTCATGTTTCATACACCCCGCAATGTTAATCCAACGACTTGGATAATCATGCTTGATGATGAACGTTGGTAGCTTCGGTTTGTTTCGAAACCTTAGAAGCCACGTAAAATAAAATTTTGCATAAACTGATTAGAGGCGTCTAACATGGTTTTGCAGGATGTGCATGTGATGTGGTATAGCAATTATCATATTAATTCGATTATGTATGAGATGACTATATAATGTAAATTAACATGACCTGCGTGTCATGATTCGGCATGATGGCCGGAGCCATATGATTGTCACTTTAATGACCTACGTGCCAATCTTAAGTAATGCACTTATTTTATTAGCTATAGAGATGGCAATATTATCTGGTGCATCGACAAGGTGGTGGCAATCTTCGCAAAGGTGAACACCGACGCGAATGCCAAAGACGAAGAAATTAAAGACTTCTCCGTCAGAAAGGGCTATACCATATCATGCTATTATGAATTGCCTGAGATGTTTATCCCTTATGATGCACCCTTTTTTATTGCATGGTAGACGCTTTTATTAGGGTGATCTCTCACAAAAATATCAAGTAGTTAGTGTTCTCCCAAGTGTAGCACCATCACGGCACCTATCTCTTCGGGGTATCACATGGATACATGGGTACGAACGATTAGAGAAGTGTGAGGCGGGTGAGTTGAGACCTCACAGCGAGATCACTTGGTTGTCTTGACGTTCCGGAGGATCGTCTTGAGCTCGGAACACGCCCATCGAAAGATGAACAAGAGTCACATAGAGATGTGATTGGCAAGTTGGCCTACCGATTGCAATTCTCGTCACTTGAGATGGATACATCCTTGGCGTTGAATTTCAATATAGGTCTTGTATCACTCACAATCAATTATGAGAGATATTGATTTGAGTGGGAGTGCACTGTAGAATTAACTTGTTTTATTCTCAGTGCAATTAATTATGAACACTGTCTAAGTGTGATTTGCGTAATAGTTGTAGAATAATGGCTCACGTTTCCACCTTCCCTATTAAAATTGAATAGCTGTTAAATATCTGGTTAAAACTTTACGATTGGTAACGTAATGTGAGGACTGTCCTCAAAAGTGCCGAGAAGGATTTTGTCCTATCGCATGCTTTCAGTATTCTCCCGCTAATGCTATGGATGATGAGACTCTCGGCCTTTGAACCAAAAGCTAGAATTCCGTTACGGTCAAGTGCAATATATTTGCTTCCATGAGACCCGAACTTCAAAAGTTTGGGATAGCTATGTGATATTCATGGAACTAAAAATTATTTTTAAAGACAGACAAAGGCTAAAAGATATGAGATATCTAAAGCAATGTTTGTTTGCAAAGTATTAGTAAAGTGTTAACTGGGCATTTGACTGATGAGAGAGGGATCCAGAAGAACGCCGGTCATATGATGATGGTGAATAAAACAACAACTTAAAGAGAAAGGAAATGTCCAAAGGGTGTTAGTGTGACTTGCATGGCTAGGAAGTCCGGGGCTAACGCCACTCTAAAGTTGGGTGCTTCTTCTGAGAGTAGGAAAAATACTAAAAGTTAAAACTGTTAGAAGTATAAAGGCAAAAAGGAGAGAAGACTGGATTATCCAGCTCATGTATGAATGTCATACAAGTTATTGATGTATGGAAGGCTGGTCAAAGAAATAGTTCTTGGGAATTATGATTTAAACATGTTAATCGCTGATTCTTGGGTATTGTGAGTTGATCACAGAGATACCCGCTCGATTGCATTCCGTTGCGACTCGATGCAAGAACTACTATGGCCTAAAAGACTTGCCAGTAATGAGGTTTGGATATGCGCTGGGAACATAGTAAAAGTTGCTATACTCGGTACATTACCTATGTATTTACTTTCATAATTCATTTTAGAGTTTTTATACACTCTAGCCCATTGCATAAAGTATCTTGCAAGAAGGTTGTTCATAAGAGAACTTTTGATGTTCGGTGTTATGAATGACATAAGGGCCATACTTTCATTATGAATGAGATGTATGTTATGAATATTGATAATAATATATTATCTCTGTGTTTACTTTCATAATTCATTTTAGAGTTTTATACACTCTAGCCCATTGCACAATGTTTGTTGCAAGAGGGTTGTTCATAAAAGAACAATTGTTGTTCGGTATCATGAATAACATAAGGGCCATGCTTCCATCATGGATGGAATGTATGTTATGAATATATTGATGGTAATATGATACATCCATAACACTAACGCTAAATGTCACAAGACTAAAAGAATACCACACATGTGTGGCACTGCATTTGGTCACATTGGAGAAACCCGCATGGAGAAATTCCATAATGATGGATTTTGAAGTCGTTTGATTATGAATCATCTGACACTTGCAACTTTCCTCCGAAAAGTAAAGTGACTGAAATACCGTTCATAGGCCATAAGGAACGAGCAACGAACTTATTGGTGATCATACATCATGATGTGTGTAGTCCAATAAATGTTGTTGCTAGTAGTGGATTTATCTATCTTCAGAAATGACACAAGTAGATATATGTATATTTACTTGATGAGACGTAAGTCTGGATCTTTTGAAATCATTCAAAAGGTTTTCAAAATGAAGTAGAAATTATTGTAACAAGAAAATTATGTTTCCGCAATTTGATTGCGGAAAGGAATATATGAGTTACAAGTTTAGCGAATGTCTGATGAGTTGTGAAAAGAGTTTCATAACTTACACCTCCCGGAACGCCACTGTGAGTGGAATGTCCGTGAAGATGTAATCAAACCATTTATGACATGGTAATATCAAAGATGACATAAATCAATTTGCCATTATCCCTTTTAAAAGTAATGCTTTAGAGACTACGGGTTTTACACTGAAAAGAGCGCCATCAGATCTGTTGAAATGACACCATGGTATGGTAACCCCAACCATGTTATATCTTTTCTTAACATTTGGAATATGGGGCTTGTGTAAAATATATACAAACCTATTCCAAATCAGACAAGTGCTACTTTGTAGGTTATCCTAATTTATTGGGTATTCCTCCCTCACTGTACCGAGGCAAAAGGTTTGCCACAAAGAACGGTATGATTTTGAAGAAAATGGTTCTTGCAAAAAGGTGAGTGGGAGGACAGTGCAACTCGAAGAGATAAGAATATCTTCGTCATCAGGTCAAAGGAAAGAAACCTTGGAAGAGATTCCAGAGTTTCCTACTGCGACTGATACGGAAGCCTCTACATGAGATGTATGGACTTCGGTCGAACTTGCAGCTGAACCACGTAGGCAAAACTAGTGCAAACCTCTTAGGTGCGCAGACGAGATATTGTTGCAAGACAACAGTATACCTACGATACACAAGAAAGCGTTGATGGGCCCTGACTCCAGAATTGGCTAAATGCCAATATAATCCAAGATAGTTTCCATATGAATGATTCAAGATTATATCTTGATAAACCCTTCGGAAGACATGGAGTCTAACGAACATTAATGGAACTATAAACTGATGTGGATAAAATGTTTTATCCGTAAAGCTCGACTTGTTGCAATAACAAATTCAATGAGTTGACTATGATGAGATTGTCTCACCGTAGTGATGCTTAAAGTCAGATCGGGTTAAACTAGCAATTAATACATATTTCAATCATTAGATATGAAACATGGATTCCAAAAGGATTTCCATAAAATGGAAATACAAACTAGGACATGTATGTGATACAGTCCAAAGTGTTTTGTCGATCCAGAGGATGCTAGTATGCAAACTTCAGAGTTCCAGCAATGGACAGAAGAGAGCAAAATGGAGTTGGAATCTTCGTTTTTGATGAAATATTCAAAAGAGTTTGATTTCATCAATGGATAACGAAGATGCTTGTGGTTACAAGAAAGTAAGTGGGAGCATAATAATATTTCTAAAAACCTTGTGTGCTTGACACATTGTTGATTGGAAATAATATAAATTTCTTGACACGAATTAGGACTTCATTAAAAATAGTTTTTCGATGAAGTGCTTGGGCTAAGTAGCCTTGATATTAGGCATAATTATCGACGGAGATAGAATTGCCTAATAGGGCTAAGCCAAAATACATATTGACAAGATGCTAAAACTGTTTAGCATTAAAAACGCCAAGGAGTGATTCTTGCCGAAGTCACATGGAAAGAGTTTTGCAAAACTCGGTGTCCTAAAACACTAATGAGCAAAATACATGATGGAGATTCCACACACTTTTGTGTTTGAATTAATCATGTATTCCATGGTATGTAAAACAACCAGATATGTCCAACACTCCCAAGCTATTGCGAGTATAGATACTAAAGTGATCAAAGTACTGCTCATGGGACAACAGTGAAAAATGTCATTGAGTACTAAAGTAGCACTGATGACATGTTTTCTCGCAAGCAGAGATTATGAAGTACTTGTTGTAAGTAATTACATCGATACGGTCTTCATCAATGCTCCATGCGATTTTCGATTTAAAGTTAAGGGTTTTTGTGTATTACACGATGTGGTGGCACGGTAAGTTGGAAATTGTTCCAAACAGGTTACTGTGGCGAATTCTATAACTAATGGCTAAGTATGTTGATGCTTTGGAAGTGACAAAGAAGATGTAGAATCATATAGTTCATTCATGAACTTAGTATGGTTTCGAGATGGCTTTGGTCAATGGGACACTATTGCAGATAGTTCCTCCATAGCTCAGTCTGAGGAATCAAGGTTTGACCTATGATTCACATATATACAAAGCCAAGTCCAAAAAAATATGAATTTTGTGAATGCGTGAAAACGCGAGGAGATGCAAAGTTACACACGGAACTGAAGTTGTCAGATCCGTTGGACATCAGGATATACCACAAGCGAAGCATTTTTTACACCGGTATGCCATAGGTGTAAAGTGCATTAGCATTTACTAGATTATTGACTCTAGTGCAAGTGGGAGTCTGTAGGAGATATATCCTAGAGGCAATAATAAATGTTATTGTTTATCTCCATGTTCATAATTATGTTTATGTTCCATGCTATAACTACTATGGTTCTCGAGTCTACAATAACCACGAGGCTCGGAGGAAGACTCATATGCACGTGTGGAATAATAAACGGTAAAATGTATTCCTAGTCTGGCCTCTAAGACTAGCTCAAGTGTTGCATGATGGTTCTGTTTTCCTGATCATGGGCATGACTATGCCAGCAACTTTGAGGGCACATTGTTTGAAGAACACTTGTGTTGAATCGACCCGATTTGATGTTATGCTATGAGATACATCATGAAAAGTTAATGGTTAATAACATAGAGAAGTTAACGTTTGCATAATTCCTTAGACCATGAGAGTATAGAGTTCCTTCATGTTTGATTCATGAACTTTGGGGTTTGTTAAACGTCATCCGTAACTAGGTGGCTATTACGGCGGCTTACGGGTTCATCGGAAAGTATGACAAGGGACTTGATGGCTCAAGATTGCGATTTGCTCCTTCGACGATGGAGAGATATCTCTGGGCCCTCTCGGTGTTACGGTATCCACCATCGTCTGGCCAGACACATTGTGATTTGATCACAGGGATGCCGGAACACGGGAACGAGAAAAGAGAACAAAACCGGTAACGAGGTAACTGACATAGTGGACAAGTTGTCGATCCACAGGGATGCCGATAAATCTCACCTCGAGTATTTGTAACATATCGCGAAGCAACGGGAATAGCACACGGCAACTGGAGGTTCACTCGAATATTTATTCGTGTGGGTATAGGGGTCAATATGGGTGTCCACGGCTCCGATGTTGATCATTGATCGGAAAGTGTTCCGGTCATGTCTATACTTCACCGAACCTATAGGGTCACACGCTTAAGGGTCATCTATCTGCTGATTACTAGACAGGGAGTCTGAGAGAAAGTCACCGGAAAAGTTTCAGAGACGACGGAAAAGTTCCGGAGAGAAAACCGGAAGTGTTTCGGAGTTAACGAAAATGTTTCGGAATAAAACCATCATACCGGAAATGTTCCGAAGTGCATCCAGAATATTTTAGAGGGTGCCGGAAATATTCTGGGACCTTCGGGAATTATTTTGGAAAATACACGCGGGAAAACATCTTGTCCCAGCGAGAGGGGACAAGATCCCACGTTTCGTACGGGCTGTTTTTGGGGGCGCCCCCTTTAGGGGGCAGCCCCATTGTTGGTGGACAAGGTGTTGGGGGGGGCCCATAGTGGGGGGTAGCCCCCACATATTGTGGGATGTGTTGGGAGGAGGTGGCAGTCCCATGTTGGGGCGCCATGGTGGAAGGGGGGGGCATGAGACAACTCCCCACCTTTGGTGGGAGCTTGTTTTGTGGGGGGGGGGGGGCACATGTTTTTGGTGGCTGAAATTTCAGCCCCTCCACCCCTCCTTCTCCTATAAATAGAGGTGGAGAGGGGCTCTCCACACTGACTCCAACTCTCTCACCAAATGGCATGCATGATCTGCCTTTCTTCTCTCCCTCCCACGAAATAGTTTCGTAGAGCCGAAAGGCTGTCTGGGTTCCGGTGGGAACTAGTTCTGGACGGCGAAGCCCTGCCGGATAGGTGACACCGTATGTGTGCAACCCCGTAGAGAGGTCGTAGGTTCGATCTTTTGCCCGACGGGCTGTTCGAGTGTCCTCCCGAAGGACTGTCTGAGTGACCGTCCGAGTTTCGAGGGTCCTCCCGAAGGGCTGTCCGTGACACCATCCGAGGGACTGTCCGACCGCCTCCCGAAGGGCTGTCCGAGGAAGTACATCCTCGTGGTTGGGAGGTTGTAAATCCTAGCTGCGGGGATCTACACCGACGATCTACATCGACTCTACTTCCGCTGTGCTATGGGTCGGTAACGATCGGATCAAAACCTTGTATGCAGTCTTCATAGTGGTCCTGGGCTGGTGCATAGGTCGGAATTTTTTTGTTTTCTGCTGCGTTCCTCTACACCCCTTCCAAGGGAGGCGCGCGAGGAGCCCGTACCCCTACTTAGGGTGGGGAGGTGCCTGTCCGAGGTCAAATGGCGCAGCCCGCGTACGCTTCGATGAGCTGGGGGTGCATTTACTACCACGGGCAGCCTCCTCGGATGCCTGTACCTCGGCTACGAAAGCCGAAGTCTGTTCCTCCGTCCGGAACGAGCGTTCGGTGTTACCATTTACTGTAATAACGCCGTTGGGTCCTGGCATCTTGAGCTTAAGATAAGCGTAATGCGGGACTGCCTTAAAGCGGGCGAATGCGGTGCGTCCTAGGAGCGCATGGTATCTGCTGCGAAAAGGTATGATGTCGAAGATTAACTCCTCACTCCTGAAGTTCTCGGGTGATCCGAATACTACCTCTAGGGACACGGTTCCTGTGCAGCGAGCCTCAACTCCTGGTATTACACCTTTGAAGGTGGTGCTGCTAGGCTTAATCTGAGATGAGTCGATCCCCATCTTCCTTACCGTGTCCTCGTAGATCAAGTTGAGGCTGCTCCCTCCATCCATAAGGACGCGCGTCAGGTGAAAACCATCGACGATCGGGTCCAGGGCGAGTGCGGCCGATCTGCCATGCCTGATGCTTGTCGGATGCTCGTGCTTGTCGAATGTGATCGGGTAAGCCGACCACGGATTGTACTTCGGGGCCACATGCTCTAACGCGTAGATGTCCCGAAGTACGCATTTCCTCTCCCTCTTGGGGATGTGGGTAACATAAATCATGTTTACTTCTGTTACCTCATTAGGAAAACTTCTTTTGGCCTCCATTGTTTGGCCGCCGAGGTTCATCCTCGTCTTCTCTGCGATTTTGGGTTTTATGTTGACCCTCTGTTGCTATCTTGCCGGCCTGCTTAAAGACCCAGCAATTCCTGTTGGTGTGGGTTGCTGGTTTCTCTTGAGTGCCATAAATTTGGCATGGTCAATCCAGGATTTTGTCGAGCTGGCTCGGTCCATCCTTGTTCCCTTTGAAGGGCTTCCTTTTCTGTCCGGATCGAGGTCCGGTGAAGCCTGCATTGACTGCTGCATCTTCTGTATTACTTCCACCGTTTCTATGCCTAAGCTTATTTTTGTTGCGCTTAGGCTTGCCATTGGCATCGCGAGTCTCCGAGGTCCCTGCCTCACCGTCGTGTGTGCTGAGGGCCAACCAACTGTCCTCTCCCGCGCAAAAGCGGGTCATGAGTGAGGTTAGGGCTGCCATGGTCCTCGGTTTGTCCTGGCCGAGCTGGCGGGCGAGCCACTCATCTCGGATGTTGTTCTTGAATGTAGCGATGGCCTCGGCGTCTGAGCAGTCTATGATCTGGTTCTTTTTAGCAAGAAACCGGTTCTAGAATTTCTGAGCTGATTCGCTGCGCTGCTGAGTGACACGGCTGAGGTCATCGGCGTCCGGAGGTCGGACGTAGGTTCCTTGGAAATTTGTCTTGAAGGTGTCTTCAAGAGCTTCCCAGCTTCCAATGGAGTGGGGCGGTAGGCTATTCAGCTACTACCTTGCCGGCCCTTTAGCTTGAGCGGCAAGTACTTGATGGCATGGAGGTCATCTCCATTGGCCATGTGTATATGGAGAAGAAAGTCTTCAATCCATACGGCTGGGTCCGTGGTGCCATCGTAAGATTCTATGTTGATGGGTTTAAACCCATTGGGGAACTGGTGTTCCATTACCCTATCTATAAAACAGATCGGGTGGGCTGGTCCTCGGAACCGAGCGGTGTCATATCGAGCTTTGGGAGAGAACCTTGTATGAGTTTGATCTCGGGTGCGGCCGTTCCTGTCCAACCAGGCGTCGTAGCCGTCGTGCCCGGCCGGAGTGCGTCCTCTTGATCCATAAATGGACCGGGGTGGCGCCCGGTTTGCCTCTGTCCGACGTCGAACGTCCTGAGGGTCAAGATAGTCCACAGGGTCCTTGCCATGATGGCATGGAGCTGGTTGGGTGTGGAAATCCTCCCACGCGGGCCTGTCGCGTCCTCGAGGGGGGCGGTCAGGTGCCTCGGCGGTTAGTTCATCATCGAATTCAGGCAGTAAACGCCTGCGTGGATAAGATTTGGGCGCACTGCGGTGCCGTTCTTTGAGGTCTTGCTCTGCCGAAAGTATTTCGACCCACTTGTTGAGCGCGTCCTCGTTAGCCTGCAGCTGCTGCTGCTTGCGCTTCATGCTTCGGGCGGTGGCGACTAGGCGCCGCCGAAAGCGTTCCTGCTCAATAGGGTCTTTGGGGACTATGAAGTCCTCGGTGCTGAGGCTTACGTCCTCCTCGGATTCCGGCATGTAATTGTCATCGGCCCCTTCAAAAAGGTCGTCGGGATCCGAGTCCCTGGGATGCCGTCGGAGTCGACGTGACGTTCTGGGGATGCTTGAAGGTTCCCCCTTGGTCTTCTGCGTCGTTGGTCGCCGTATCGGTGGTAGGGTTGCTCCCGCTGGGCTCCCCATTAGTACCCCTTTTGCGTCTTCGCCTACGCCTTGGAGGGGAGTTGGGAGTGTTGACCATGTACACATCGTATGTAGATGTTGCTTTCCACCTGCCGGTGTAAGCATGTGGCAAGGTGTTGTCCGTAGGGTGATACGTCTCCGTCGTATCTACTTTTCCAAATACTTTTGCACTTGTTTTGGACTCTAATTTGCATGATTTGAATGAAACTAACCCGGACTGACGCTGTTTTCAGCAGAATTGCCATGGTGTTATTTTTGTGCAGAAATCAAAGTTCTCGGATTTGGACGAAACTTTTTGGAGAATTTTTATGGAATATATAAAAATTATTGGTGCAAGAATCAACAGAAGTGGGGCCACCTGCTGCTCACAAGGCAGCAGGGCGCGACCCCCCCTAGGGCGCGCCGTGGTGCCTTGTGGGGTCCACAAGCGGCCGTCTGACCTAATTCCAATGCTATAAATTCTCTTTTCCCGAGAAAAAAAATAAGAGAAGAAGTTTCATCGCGTTTTACGATATGGAGCCGCCGCCACCTCCTGTTCTTCATCGGGAGGGCTGATCTGGAGTCTGTTCGGGGCTCCGAAGAGGGGGATTCGACGCCGTCGTCATCATCAACCATCCTCCATCACCAATTTCATAGTGCTCACCACCGGGTGTGAGTAATTCCTTCGTAGGCTTGCTGGACGGTGATGGGTTGGATGAGATTTATCATGTAATCAAGTCAATTTGTTAGGGCTTTGATCCCTAGTATCCACTATGTTCTGAGATTGATGTTGCTATGACTTTGCTATGCTTAATGCTTGTCACTAGGGCCCGAGTGCCATGATTTCAGATCCGAACCCTTCATGTTTTCATGAATATATTTGTGTTCTTGATCCTATCTTGCAAGTTATATGCACCTATTACGTGTCATGATCTGCATACCCCAAGGTGACAATAATTGGGATTCTTTCTGGTGATTGCTGTAGTTTGAGGAGTTCATGTATTCACTAAGTGCTAATGCTTTGTTCTGGTTCTCTATTAAAAGGAGGCCTTAATATCCTTTAGTTTCCTTAAGGACCCCGCTGCCACGGGAGGGTAGGACAAAAGATGTCATGCAAGTTCTTATTATAAGCACATATGACTATATACGGAATACATGCCTACATTACATTGATGAATTGGAGCTATTGTGTATCGCCCTAGGTTGTGACTGCTATATGATGAATATCATCCAACATAATTATCATCACCGATCCAATGCCTACAACTTTCTCATATTGGTTTCTGCTAAGTTACTTTGTTGTTACTGCTTTACACTTGCTACAAAACTGCTACTGTTACTGTTACCGTTACTAGTGTTACTATTGCTACTGCTATCAAAACTATCATATTACTGTGCTACTAAATACTTTGCTATAGATATTTTATCTCCAGGTGTAGTTGAATTGACAACTCAACTACTAATACTTACAAATATTCTTTGGCTCCCCTTGTGTTGAATCAATAAATCTGGGTGAAATACTACCCGCGAAAACTGTTGCGATCCCCTATACTTGTGGGTTATCAAGACCTTTTTCTGGCGTTGTTGCCGGGGAGCATAGCTCTATTTTTTGAGTCACTTGGGATTTATATCTGTTGATCCCTATGAAGAATCTGAAAGACGCTAAGACCAAGATCGTTCCCTCTAAGACGAGGGGAGGTAAGGAACTGCCATCTAGCTCCGCACTTGATTCACCTTCTATTTTGAGTAGGCTTGTGACACCACCACCTGCTATTCATTCTGATATGTCGCAAGTTATTGATGATACTACTTCTGCTATGAATGATACTTATGATGATGCTAGTACTATGCTTGATAATACTGTGCCACTTGGTGAATTTCTTGATGAACAACTTGCTAAAGCTAAAGAAATTGAGAATGCTAAAAATGTTGAAACTCTTGAAAACTATGATTCACCTATTATGCCTGGCTCTCCTACTAGAGTTGAATCATCTGATGAACATGTCTTTGATAGGGAGACGGCTAGAGCCATTCTTGCTTGTAATGATAGAGATGAGGTTATAAAATTGCTTGCTTAAATGAAAGAAAAATCTATGAGGAAGAGAATGAAATATGATCCTAAGTTTGCCACCTCTCCCATATTCGTTACTGAAAAGGATTATGAATTCTCTGTCGATCCGGAGTTAATTACTTTGGTTGAATCTGATCCTTTTCATGGTTATGAAACTGAAACCGTTGTGGCACACCTTACTAAGTTGAATGATATTGCCACACTATTTGCTCATGAGGAAAAAATTCGCTATTACTATATTCTTAAGTTGTTTCCATTCTCATTAAAGGGTGATGCTAAGAAATGGTTTAATACTCTTGCTCTTGGTTGTGTGCGTAGTCCCCAGGATATGATATATTACTTCTCTGAAAAATATTTTCCTGCTCATAAGAAACAAGCTGCTTTATAGGAAATATTTAACTTTGTGTAAATTGAAGATGAGAATTTCCCTCAAGCTTGGGGGAGGCTTCTCCAATTACTTAATGCTTTGCCTGATCATCCTCTTAAGAAGAATGAAATACTTGATATCTTTTATAATGGACTAACCGATGCTTCTAGGGACTACCTAGATAGTTGTGCTGGTTGTGTTTTTAGGGAATGGACTATTGGGCAGGCTGAAGAACTATTGAATAATATAGTGAAGAATGATAATGAGTGGACACTTCCTGAACCACCACCTAAGCCAACTCCGAAGAAGAGAGGTATTCTATTCCTCAGTCCAGAAGATTTGTAAGAAGCTAAGAAATCTATGAAGGAAAAAGGTATTAAAGCTGAAGATGTTAAGAATTTACCACCTATTGAAGAAATACATGGGCTCGACATCCCGACACAGGTAGTGGAGGTAAATTCTCTCACTAGATTTGATGAAGGTGATATTCTGTATAATAAATCTGCTAGTCAATGCCTGTATGAATTTGATAATTACATCATTAAACAGGAACACTTTAATATGTATGTTAGCAATCAACTCAAACGGAATGCCATCATGATTGAACGCTTGAGCGATTTGATGTTTAGAACTGCTAATGATGTTAAATGCTTGAGTAAACATGCTTCTATGGTTCAGACTCAGCTAGAACAAATTGCTAAGTCACAAAATGATTTGCTTGATGAGATGAATAATAAAAAGAATGATCATGCTGTTAGAGTTGTTACTAGAGGAGGTAGAATGACTCAGGAACCCTTGTATCCTGAAGGTCATCCTAAAAGAATTGAACAAGATTCTCAAAGAAATAATATTGATGTACCTAGTCCATCTAAGAAGAAAAAGAAAAAGAAAAATGATAGGACTTTGCATGCTTCTAGTGAACTTGAGGTAGAAAAGCCTCCGGAGAATCATAATGATGTTTCTATTTCTGATGCCGAGACACAATCTGGTAATGAACATGCACCTAGTGATAATGATAATGATAATGAAAATGATGCTGTTCATGTTGATGCTCAACCAGATAATGATGTAGAAATAGAACCTGCTATTGATCTTGATAACCCACCTCCTAAGAATAAAAGATATTATAAAAGAGACTTTGTTGCTAGAAAACATGGAAAGGAAAGAGAACCATGGGTTCAAAAACCTATGCCTTTTCCTACTAAACCATCTAAAAATAAGGATGATGAAGACTTTGAGCGCTTTGTTGAAATGCTTAGACCTGTCTTTTTGCGCACTCGCTTGATTGATATATTAAAAATGTCTCCTTATGCTAAATACATGAAAGATATTATCTCTAATAAAAGAAAGATACCTGAAGCTGAAATTTCCACCATGCTTGCAAATTATTATTTTAAGGGTGGAGTAGCTAAAAAGTTAGGAGATCCGGGAATAACTACTATACCATGCTCCATTAAAAGAAGTTATGTTAAAACTGCCTTATGTGATTTGGGAGCCGGTGTTAGTGTCATGCCTTTCTCTTTGTATAGAAGACTTGATTTGAATAAACTCACACCTACTGAAATATCTTTGCAAATGGCTGATAAATCTACTGCTATACCTGTTGGAATTTGCGAGGATGTGTGTAACACCCTGGTTTTCGCTCCTTGTTTTTTTTCCTTCGCGGGATTTGACTCCCGTCTTTTTTCCTGTGTTATTGGATTTTCTCTCGCTCTTGGGTATATGAAGATGGTAATTTAGCCTTGCCTTTTCTATCAAACCAGAGATTCTCTCCAGTCCAACCTTGCCACCCAAGATACATTCTGAGGATTTTGCCGCCGAAACCCTACCTTCTGAGTTACCGGAAGGAAACCCTAATTCCTTCCGTTACAAAGGAACCCCAATTTCCCTTGAACTGTTGCCTCCCAAACTTTTCCCAATGATCAACCTATATCTATAAACCCTGGATATGCAAAAATATTGCCAAGTCATTTGCAATATTTCTCATTTAAATTTAATTCCTTTTTCTGCTAGTTTAAGGAATTAAATCCAGGAAAAATATCTATCCATCTCCAAAGTTCATGAAAACTAGTGGAGATATTCTTTGTGATCATATTGAGCTCCCATAAAAATATTGGCAATAATTAAATAAGGGAAATTGCATTTTCCTATTTAAAGCCAATATTGCATTTTGGGCACTTTCCAAAGGAACTACCATTTTGGTAGCTAGGAAAAATCCCAAATAATTTGTGGAGCTTCTCCTATTCATATATTCACCATTTCCATCAAGAACCCAAGTTTCACAGTTCAAAGTTTGAGTGCAACATCCAGTTCTTGTTTCTGGACCTATTTTGAGGTTGTGAAGCAACTATATTTTACATTGCTTCAAAAATCCTCAAATTAATCCAGGACCTCACATTCCCTATATGATGTGATCATGCAAAAATTCACATCATTTTATCTAGCGAATTTCTCCCAAAAATTCCATCTAGCTTCTGTCTAGCAGAAGGCTTTGTGAAGGAAGTACCACTTTGGCATTTCCAAATGAGCTGAAATTTTTCCAGTACCTCCATACTTCTAATTCATCACCTTACACAAAAATTCAGCTCATTCCATCAAGCCATTTGAGCACAACATCATCATCTAGTTTCTGGACCCAAGTTTGCATTGTGAAGGAAGTGCATGCAAACAATGTCCAAATGATTTCAAATTTTGCAAGCACCTACTCCTTCTTACCACATTACAATATGAAAACATATCAGCTCTATTTGTCAAACCATTTCACCTCATCACATGCTCCAAGATCTTATCCAGAAACTGTTTTGACTCCCCTCGATCAACCTATACTTTTCCTCGTTCATCCAGCGCCATATTCTATCTATATGATCAGTGATCATCCTGTTGGACAAGATGTGGCATCCAGAAGGGCACCCGAGCACGTGGTGTACGTGGTGACCACGCAGCCGCCGTGCAGAAACGGTGCTCCGCGGCACTGTCCTCGTCGGCCAGATAGCTCCGGCCAGCCCGAGCTTGTCTGAGCATGCTGAATAGCCTCCCCTCGGCTGCGTGCCCCCTCTGGACCCTTCTCCCCCTCCATTTGCGCCCTCGCCGGACGGCGACAAGTGCGGCCGTACTGGCCCGTACGTGCACGTGGCCGTCCTCTTCCTCTTCGACTTCTTCCTCGCACCGCGTCGCAGTAGTGCGGTCAGGTTGGCACCGCTACCGGCCGAGCCGTCCCCTCCCCACGCGGCTCAGCTCATCGCCGTGGCCACCACGTCGCCTCGGCCGAGCTCATCCACGGCCATCCTCATCCACTCGCGCCGGGCGGCTATAAATAGCCAGCCCGGGCCTCCCTCGAACTCACACCACTCCTCTCCTCCCTCCTAGAGCCCCACCCCTCCACTTGCTTGAGCTCGGGTGGCCCCCATTTCTTCTCTGTGGCCGGAGCTCCACCGGCAGCCACCGCTCGAATTCGAGCTCTGTGATCTCTCCCCTCTCCACCTAACCACCGTAGCCGACCACCACCACCACCACGACTCGCTCCCGCCACCATTTTGCTTTGGAGATGCCCATGGGCTCGGGCTCGATCTGGCCAGCACTGCCGTCCGCCACCGCCAAGGGCCTGCCCGCTCTGGCGCCCCCCGGTGGCAGTAAAGCCCACGGGAGGATGCGGCGCGCTCCCCTGGTCACTCCGGTGGCCGGAGTGTCGCCGGTGGTGGCCTGAGCCGCCCGGACGGGCGCCGGCGCCGAGCCCCTCCTCGGCTGGGTACATGAGCGGGAGGTGGAAGAAGACCTGCCAGGCGGGCCCCGCTTGTCAATGACTCAGCCGGCCGAGCCCGCAGGTTTAAGTGGAAGCGCACTCTCGAAAATGCGTTTCCCTTTTGGGAAAGCGTATTCCGCTACCGCTTCAGCCGTAAGTGCGCTTTCGCTACTCAGAAAGCGTATTCTTCAGAAGTGCGTTTTCTGTTTAACCCCGTCTGCCGAAAACCCTAATTAGTGAACGTTCATCGGCTAAGGGCAAAAATGAACAGATTCTGTTTATTTTTCTGCCTAACGAACGAACGCTCACAACTTTTCACTTGTGACTCCGATTCAGGTGATTCCAAAGCCCACCTTCTCTGTTCGTCGAGCCCGTTCCGATGACATCACTTTCACCAGGTTGACACTTTCTGAAAATGCCCATTTTTCCCTTGCCCTCTATTCAGCCCCTCCGAGAGGGAATCTTCTCCGACGAATTTTTCCGCGAGGTGATCATACTTCTCTTCGGTGCATTCATCGACCCCAGGCAAGCCGACCATCTGATATGTGCCCTAAAGCATTGCTCTGTGTTATTCTTGCGTGTTTAATTAATGAATATGCCTGTGTAGATATAATTGAACTCCTGCTAGGTTGAACTTGCTATTTACATTACCTGCTAATGCTTATCGTATTATCGCACTAGTGACTCGTAGATGACAGCATGGAGATAGGTTGTTATGTTTTCATCGTGCATTACTGTTGTTATTGCAATAATTAAGAATGTGACTTAATAATGCCAACCTCCTCCGTCGGCTAGATCGAGTCATAGTGCCACCGAACTGAGCTCATCAGTGCAGCCACATTTGCCTTTATGGGGAGGCCCTGACTTGGTTTTCTGTCTTGCCACTTGTTGGTACCACCAAAGAGGGAAGGTTATGCGCACGTGCTACCCTGGCCCGGTAGGCGGCGATAACCTTGTGAGCCCAGTTGTTTGTATAGCCCGGGGTCCCCGTTTGGGATAGTTTTGTTTGGCCACGACGGTGGCAGGTGTCAGAAGTGACACAGGGGCCACACAGGACATGACCCTGGGAGGGTATGATTGTCGGTGGGACCGTAAGAGTGCCAGGCAATGGACAAGTTTTGTTGGAGCAGCACCGGTCCACCCAAATGGGAGCATGAGGCCAGGAGCTCCATAGTGTGGGTAAAGTGCGCAACCTCTGTAGAGTGTAAATCTATTCGAATAGCCGCGTCCTCGGTCATGGGACACAGTTCGTACTAGGTCACACTATTTGGTCTGTGTCGAGTCTGGAGGAACAAACTACATAATATTATTGCTAAGACTGAACCAGAGAATGGTAAGGTTTGTCAGGCTTGTAGTACAGATGCAGGGACATCGGATGATGTCAGGTATATGAGATGTTAGCCATGGGATGGTTATGGGATGGCTAAGAGAGAAACGGTCGTATGACCAAAAGATTTGGATTGGATTTGGATCGGATTCGGATTCAGATTTGGATAGGATCATGAGAATATTCGGAGTATGGATTATTTACTGGATATGCTTTATTTTCGTCATACTGTATTTACTTCAGTAGTTATCATGCTTGATAATCCTGTTATGTCATGATAATTTATATTGCTAGCTAGTTATGCCATGCCATGAAAATTAATATTGCTCTAATGATTGATGCATGCTTGAATGCCATGGATTGCATTGCTTGGTGTATGTATTATTTGGTTTGCTTGCGAGTACATTCAAAAGTACTCAACGGCCTTCAATGTGCCCAGGTTCACCTAAGGATTCAATGACCTCTAGCAAGGAGCCGGAGTGTTCGCGGGCTAGAAGAGTAACCCAGTCAGATCCCTGTGGATTGGAGCCGCACCAAGACCATGCTACCTTAGATAGAGCTTTTCCGCTGCCATCACCCTTGTAAAATATCATGTAAAACTTATATATTCATTAATAGAAATACCTGTGTTCATGATACTTGTTGTAAAAGCGCATGCCAGTGTGATTTTCCTGGGCTGGCGTGTGCGGCGACCGTCTGGCTACAGTGGTATTCAGGCGGGGCGCCACAACCGGTGGTATCAGAGCCAGGCTGACGGTAGGTTACCCTAGCCGGATTTCATTGCCGCTTGACCAGTAGAAAGCTCAGATGGATTTCAGCCATCTTTTCCGAACAGGCACGGCTACTATTGATCATAAGGCAACCCCATAGGTTTTGGCTCCATCAAACCCCATCTCTTGTGGCCTTTGCCTCCGGTGGGAGATGTCCGCACCAGGCAACGACCCGTGAGCCCTGAAACCCTAGGTAAACCAGATATCCCCACCTTGCTTGCTAACCATGGCATTTCTCTCCTCAAATCCAGTTTCCTTTGGGAAACGGTTATAAACTCCATCTTTTCCCAATAACCCTAGGATCGTTGACTAAGCCACTTGGGTTATGGTCATGCGTCGAGTTTGATGTGCCCTAGGGGAGTAATAGGAGCTGGACACCAATTGCTACCAGGAGCATTGTGTGGTTTCGCTTCTAAATCCTTAGAGGTACATCGAGTGCGCTAGGCTAGTTATACTAGTGAATCTTCAGCCACATGTGAAAGGTCCGCAAAATTAGAGCTTTATTTGCTTTTTGGTTTTTCGCGGTTCTTGTTTCTTTTCTCAATTCCGTTCTGTCGCTCCGACTGGATCCATCTGCAAGAGCTACCAAAGAAGATCAACACACAACCTGGATAATACCCAATAATCCAAATTCAGTAAGAGTCAAGCCAAGCCAACTGCCTGATACTCAAACAGCAACATCGGATCTGTCAAGAATGAAGAATGGGCCAGAAACAGAATTTGTGTGCAACAGGTAAGGCCAGAATATACTTGAGAGAGTTTGCCTCGGAACAAATCATACCTATGGAACAGCCAGATGAGCTATCAGGAACAGACAGCAAAAGGGACAAATTATTCCATCCTCGACACAAGGATTATTTTAGTCAGTAGGGTGAACCTTGAGTCTTTCTCAATGGACTCAAGAATCATTTATTACCCATAGAAGACATATTTCAAGCACGTGAATGTGCCGAGAGCCACAACAAAACTTCGGTATGTTGGTGCAAATTTCAAAGCATATTTTGAAATTTACCAGTGCACATACAAAATTTTCTGGGCACTGTGACCAAGGTTTGCGAGGAATATGGATGAGTTCACGGCTGCCCAGAATCAATGAGAATTTCACCTACCTGGAAGCTCAGCCAAATCGAACGGAATTATCCGCCAACTGCTTACTACTGGCATACATGCAAATTAATTACCAACATGAAGTCTGCATCTACTGCAACAATGATCAGACCAGCGGAAGGACAAGCGGTGTGCAATGGAATACCTCCAGTCATGTCGTGGCCTGTAACAAGTTTTGGCACCGCTATGGGTAAAATCCGGATACTTCGGAAGGAAGCCAGAATCAGCCATAGATCCGACCACATATAACAACGACAGGCTTCTGATAGAAGGAACCCAGCCTTCCTCCGCAAGCTATCAGGAGGAGCTTACAACACAAGACTCTCAATCTTCCTCGCTACGTCACCAGGGAGAAAATCTTCTGGGATACGTTACTCCAATCTTCCTCAGCCCGCTACCGTGTAAAGCTTCCAGCATAAGTCACCCGACCTTCCACAGTAAGCCACATGAAGGAAAGCTTCTGGGGTACGATACCCAGCCTTCTTCGGCACGCTACCTTGACAGAAGCTTCGAGCATAAGGTATTCAATCTTCTTTAGCACGTCATCGTGCCCACAACAATCTTGTCAGAAGCACGAACTAGTTCCGACATACGTCTGCCTCAGAACTCAGTGGTTATGAAAGGATTTACCCTACCTCTGCATATGTTGTGAGCATGCAGTCCAGTGGATCAGTTCATGCGAGCCACTCGTACACGGGAATGACTTTGTTCAGAGACACATCGGCCCCATAGTTCAAAGCAAGGATATGAGCACAGCAACCCTTATGAGATATGCAAGAGTAAGTTGTGAATACAAGCCCGACAAGCTGGGATATGACCAAGGAGCCATGATGGTAGGTCATGACAAGTTCCCAAAAGGAACCCTCAAGAACAAGGAAGTCTTGAATAAACAATCTTTGCGACGGTCAATGAAGTAAAGCTTCACAGACAAGGTGATATTGCCAATCCTTGTTGGACTCTTGCATATACGGCCACAAGAATGCAGCCAGCATGTCATACTCATCATGAATATGGGCCATCAGCCAAGATAAAAGGCTATGCTCCAAAAGATGCACTGAATGACAGCCACACTATGTTTAGCTCAGAGGTTTTAATAGGGATTACCGAGGATGTATGCATGCAATACCATGCACCAAGAAGGATGTCTTGCTCATGAGAGTAAGTGTACGGAGTATCGCAATAAAACCTGAAGCAGCTAGCTCCAGGCCATGGAAGTCAAGTTGTTTGTTGGCATTACCCGCTACCCATCAATCCTAGGCGACATACCACCAAGATAGAAGGATTGCTTGATAGGAAAGAGAAAGATTCAATACAGCCGTTTAAAAAGGCAACACCTGAGCCACCAGACAAGATAGTTATGAGGCCAGTGAACTGACGAAGACAAGACAACTGATGGATCCAAGTCACACACAGGTATGTTCCCCTTAGCCGGGAGGTAAACCCGGAAATGTCGAGGACGAGATTTTCTTAAGGAGGGGTAGGTTTGTAACACCCTGGTTTTCGCTCCTTGTTTTTTTTTCCTTCGTGGGATTTGACTCCCGTCTTTTTTTCAGTGTTATTGGATTTTCTCTCGCTCTTGGGTATATGAAGATGGTCATTTAGCCTTGCCTTTTCTATCCAACCAGAGATTCTCTCCAGTCCAACCTTGCCACCCAAGATACATTCTCAGGATTTTGCCGCCGAAACCCTACCTTCTGAGTTACCGGAAGGAAACCCTAATTCCTTCCGTTACAAAGGAACCCCAATTTCCCTTGAACCGTTGACTCCCAAACTTTTCCCAATGATCAACCTATATTTATAAACCCTGGATATGAAAAAATATTGCCAAGTCATTTGCAATATTTTTCATTTAAATTTAATTCCTTTTTCTGCTAGTTTAAAGAATTAAATCCAGGAAAATATCTATCCATCTCAAAAGTTCATGAAAACTTGTGGAGATATTCTTTGTGATCATATTGAGCTCCCATGAAAATATTGGCCATAATTAAATAAGGGAAATTGCATTTTCCTATTTAAAGCCAATATTGCATTTTGGGCACTTTCCAATGGAACTACCATTTTGGTAGCTAGGAAAAATCCCAAATAATTTGTGGAGCTTCTCCTATTCATATATTCACCATTTCCATCAAGAACCCAAGTTCCACAGTTCAAAGTTTGAGTGCAACATCCAGTTCTTGTTTCTGGACCTATTTTGAGGTTGTGAAGCAACTATATTTTATATTGCTTCAAAAATCCTCAAATTAGTCCAGGACCTCACATTCCCAATATTATGTGAGCATGCAAAAATTCACATCATTTTATCTAGCCAATTTCTTCCAAAAATTCCATCTAGCTTCTGTCCAGCAGAAAGCTTTGTGAAGGAAATACCACTTTGGCATACTTCCAATTCATCACCCTACACAAAAATTCAGCTCATATCATCAAGCCATTTGAGCATAACATCATCATCTAGTTTCTGGACCCAAGTTTGCATTGTGAAGGAAGTGCATGCAAACAATGTCCAAATGATTTCAAATTTTGCAAGCACCTACTCCTTCTTACCACATTACAATATGACAACATATCAGCTCTATTTGTCAAACCATTTCACCTCAGCAACTGCTCCAGGATCTTATCCAGAAACTGTTTTGACTCCCCTCGATCAACCTAGACTTTTCCTGGTTCATCCAGCGCCATATTCGATCTATACGATCAGTGATCATCCTGTTGGACAAGATGTGGCATCCAGAAGGGCACCAGAGCACGTGGTGTACGTGGTGACCACGCAGCCGCCGTGCAGAAACGGTGCTCCGCGGCACTGTCCTCGTCGGCCAGATAGCTCCGGCCAGCCCGAGCTTGTCTGAGCATGCCGACTAGCCTCCCCTCGGCCGTGTGCCCCCTCTGGACCCTTCTCCCCCTCCGTTTGCGCTCTCGCCGGACGGCGACAAGCGCGGCCGTACTGGCCCGTACGTGCACGTGGCCGTCCTCTTCCTCTTCGAATTCTTCCTCGCACCGCTCCGCAGCAGTGGCGGTCAGGTTGGCACCGCTACCGGACGAGCCGTCCCCTCCCCACGCGGCCCAGCTCATCGCCGTGGCCACCACGTCGCCTCGGCTGAGCTCATCCACGGCCATCCTCATCCACTCGCGCCGGGTGGCTATAAATAGCCAGCCCGGGCCTCCCTCGAACTCACACCACTCCTCTCCTACCTCCTAGAGCCCCACCCCTCCACTCGCTTGACCTCGGGGAGCCCCCATTTCTTCTCTCGGACCGGAGCTCCGCCGGCAGCCACTGCTCGAATTCGAGCTCTGTGATCTCTCCCCTCTCCACCTAACCACCGTAGCCGACCACCACCACCACCACGACTCGCTCCCCGCCTCCATTTTGCTCCGGAGATGCCCATGGCCTCGGGCTCGATCTGGCCAGCACCGCCGTCCGCACCGCCAAGGCCCCGCCCGCTCGGGCGGCCCTCGGCGGTAGTAAAGCCCATGGGAGGATGCGGCGCACTCCCCTGGTCACTCCGGTGGCCGGAGTGTCGCCGGTGGTGGCCTGAGCCGCCCGGACGGGCGCCGGCGCCGAGCCCCTCCTCGGCTGGGTACGTGAGCGGGAGGTGGAAGAAGACCTGCCAGGCGGGTCCCGCTTGTCAATGACTCAGCCGGCCGAGCCCGCAGGTTTAAGTGGAAGCGCACTCTCGAAAATGCGTTTCCCTTTTGGGAAAGCGTATTCCGCTACCGCTTCAGCCGTAAGTGCGCTTTCGCTACTCAGAAAGCGTATTCTTCAGAAGTGCGTTTTCTGTTTAACCCCGTCTGCCGAAAACCCTAATTAGTGAACGTTCATCGGCTAAGGGCAAAAATGAACAGATTCTGTTTATTTTTCTGCCTAACGAACGAACGCTCACAACTTTTCACTCGTGACTCCGATTCAGTTGATTCCAAAGCCCACCTTCTCTGTTCGTTGAGCCCGTTCTGATGACATCACTTTCACCAGGTTGACACTTTTTGAAAATGCCCATTTTTCCCTTGCCCTATATTCAGCCCCTCCGAGAGGGAATCTTCTCCGGCGAATTTTTCCGCGAGGTGATCATACTTCTCTTCGGTGCATTCATCGACCCCAGGCAAGCCGACCATCTGATATGTGCCCTAAAGCATTGCTCTGTGTTATTCTTGCGTGTTTAATTAATGAATATGCCTGTGTAGATATAATTAAACTCCTGCTAGGTTGAACTTGCTATTTACATTACCTGCTAATGCTTATCGTATTATCGCACTAGTGACTCGTAGATGACAGCATGGAGATAGGTTGTTATGTTTTCATCGTGCATTACTGTTGTTATTGCAATAATTAAGAATGTGACTTAATAATGCCAATCTCCTCCGTCGGCTGGATCGAGTCATAGTGCCACCGAACCGAGCTCATCAGTGCAGCCACATTTGCCTTTATGGGGAGGCCCTGACTTGGTCTGTTGTCTTGCCTCTTGTCGGTACCACCAAAGAGGGAAGGTTATGCGTGCGTGCTACCCTGGGCCGGTAGGCGGCGATAACCTTGTGAGCCCAGTTGTTTGTATAGCCCGGGGTCCCCGTTTGGGATAGTTTTGTTTGGCCACGACGGTGGCAGGTGTCAGGAGTGACACAGGGGCCACCCAGTACATGACCCTGGGAGGGTATGATTGTCGGTGGGACCGTAAGAGTGCCAGGCAATAGACAAGTTTTGTTGGAGCAGCACCGGTCCACCCGAATGGGAGCATGAGGCCAGGAGCTCCATAGTGTGGGTAAAGTGCGCAACCTCTGCAGAGTGTAAATCTATTTGAATAGCCGCGTCCTCGGTCATGGGACACAGTTCGTACTAGGTCACACTAGTTGGTCTGTGTCGAGTCTGGAGGAACAAACTACGTAATATTATTGCTAAGACTGAACCAGAGAATGGTAAGGTTTGTCAGGCTTGTAGTACAGATGCAGGGACATCGGATGATGTCAGGTATATGAGATGTTAGCCATGGGATGGCTAAGAGAGAAACAGTTATATGACCGAAAGATTTGGATTGGATTTGGATCAGATTCGGATTCGGATTTGGATTGGATCATGAGAATATTCGGAGTATGGATTATTTACTGGATATGCTTTATTTTCGTCAAATTGTATTTACTTCAGTAGTTATCATGCTTGATAATCCTGTTATGTCATGATAATTTATATTGCTAGCTAGTTATGCCATGCCATGAAAATTAATATTGCTCTAATGATTGATGCATGTTTGAATGCCATGGATTGCATTGCTTCGTGTATGTGTTATTTGGTTTGCTTGCGAGTACATTCATAAGTACTCAGCGGCCTTCAATGTGGCCAGGTTCACCTAAGGATTCAACGACCTCTAGCAAGGAGCCGGAGTGTTCGCGGGCTAGAAGAGTAACCCAGTCAGATCCCTGTATATTGGAGCCGCACCAAGACCATGCTACCTTAGATAGAGCTTTTACGCTGCCATCACCCTTGTAAAATATCATGTAAAACTTATATATTCATTAATAGAAATACCTGTGTTCATGATACTTGTTGTAAAAGCGCATGCCAGTGTGATTTTCTTGGGCTGGCATGTGCGGCGACCGTCTAGCTACAGTGGTATTCAGGCGGGGCGCCAAATGTGCCTGTTGTTGTTGTTGCAAATGTTACTATTTTAACGGACTTTGTTATACTTGATATGCCCGAGGACGACAATATGTCAAATATCCTTGGAAGACCCTTTTTGAATACTGCAGGGGCTGTTATTTACTGCAACAAAAGCAAGGTCACTTTTCATGCCAATGGTAATGAGCATACAGTTTATTTCCTGAAGAAACAAACTTCAGTGAATGGTATCAACTGTATTGAAAAGGTTTCGACAATCACTATTGGGGATTCCAAATTTCCTCTTCCTACTATCAAAAAGAAATATGAATTTCTTATTGCTGGGGAGATGCATATCCCCGTTGAGGTAACTTAGTGTTATACGAAAATTCTTCGGTTTCATGTCACTCGGAAATTGCTACTTGTGAGCTGCGTTGGGATTTCCCCGAAGAGGAGGGGATGATGCAGTACAGTAGAGATAAGTATTTCCCTCAGTTATGAAACCAAGGTTATCAATCCAGTAGGAGAATCACGCAACAACTCGTTAGCAGTACCTGCACAGAAAACAACAAATCCTCGCACCCAACGCGAACAAGGGGTTGTCAATCCCTTGGCGGTTAATTGCAAGATTAAATTGTATGGTGATAGATAGATAGATCAAACAAAAATACAAAATAAAATAAACAAAGTAAAATTGCAGCAAGGTATTTTTAGGATTTTCAATATATGATTATGGTAGACCCGGGGGCCATAGTTTTCACTAGAGGCTTCTCTCTTGAAAACAGCATACGGTGGGTGAACAAATTACTATCGGGCAATTGATAGAAAAGCAAATAATCATGACGATATCCAAGGCAATGATCATGTATATAGACATCACGTCCGAGACAAGTAGACCGACTCCTGCCAGCATCTACTACTATTACTCCACACATCGACCCCTATCCAGCATGCATCTAGTGTATTAAGTTCATAAAGAACGGAGTAACGCCTTCAGCAAGATGACATGATGTAGACAAAGTAAACTCACGCATGAATAAACCCCATCTTTTTATCCTTAATAGCAACGATACATACGTGTCATGTCCTTTTCTGTCACTGGGATTGAGCACCGCAAGATCGAACCCATTACAAAGCACCTCTCCCATTGCAAGATAAATCAATCTAGTTGGCCAAACCAAATCAATAGATCAGAGAGAAATACGAAGCTATAATAATCATGCATAAAAGAGTTCAGAGAAAACACAAATAATATTCTTGGATAATCTGATCATAAACTCACAATTCATCGGATCCCAACAAACACACCGCAAAAAGTGATTACATCGGATAGAACTCCAAGAACATCGAGGAGAACATTGTATTGAAGGTCAAAAAGAGAGAAGAATCCATCTAGCTACTAACTATGGACCCGAAGGTCTGTGGTAAACTATTCACGCATCATCGGAAGGGCAGCAAGGATGATGTAGAGCCCCTCCGTGATCGATTCCCCCTCCGGCAGAGTGCCGGAAAAGGCCTCTAGATGGGATCTCTCGAGAACAGGAACTTGCGGCGGCGGAAAAAGTATTTCATGGACTCCTCTGTTGGTTTCCCGATTTTAGAGAATTTATAGAGGTGGAATTAGGTCAAACGGAGCAGAGGTGGGCCGACGAGGCACCAGGGCGCGCCACCCCCCCTGGGGCGTGCCCTGGTGGCTCGTGGCCACCTCCTCTGTCTTCTGGCCCTCTCCCGAAGCTTCTAGTGTCTCTTATGTCCAGAAAAAAATCTCCAAAAAGTTTCGCGGCATTTGGACTTCGTTTGGTACTGATATTCTGCAAAACCAAAAACAGGCAAAATACAGCAACTGGCACTGGGCACTAAGTTATTAGGTTAGTCCCAAAAAATGATATATAATTGCTTGTAAATGTATATAAAACATCCAAGATTGATACTATAATAGCATGGAACAATCAAAAATTATAGATACGTTGGAGACGTATCAAGCATCCCCAAGCTTAATTCCTGCTCGTCCTCAAGTAGGTAAATGATAAAAACAGAATTTTTGATGTGGAATGCTACCTATCATATTCATCATATATTCTTTTCTTTGTAGCATGGATATTTGGACTTGAATGATTCAAAGAAATAGTCTATAGTTTGACATGAAGATATAAATACTCAAGCATATTAACAAGCAACCATGTCTTTCAAAATATCAATGCTAAAGAAAGTTATCCCTAGCCCATTATGCTCAATCATTGATCCATTCATGAAACACACTCAATATTAGCTACACACAATGCACAAGTATGAGAATAGTGCTCTCTAATTGGTGCTTTGTAAGAGAAGATGGAGACTCAAAATAAAAATAAAAATTGCATAAAAGTAAATAGATAGGCCCTTCGCAGAGGGAAGCATATATTTGCAAATGTGCCAGAGCTCAAAGCTTAAATTAGAGAGATAAAAGTATTTTGAGAGGCATGCTTTTCCTGTCAACGAAAACGACCGAGAATTCCCAATATCTTCCATGCTAGACACATTATAGGCAGTTCCCAAACAGAAAATAAAGTTTATTTCCTTTCCAGCATTCTTTCACAATCCATGGCTAGCCGTATTCATGGGTGCCCTCCATACCAACACTTTCCAAGGAATTTATTATTATCATCATATTTTTTTTTTCATTTCAGGACTGGGCATCCCTATTACCTGCCACTTTCTCGTGCAATGACAAGTGAATAAACACTCATCGTGAGAATAACACACTTAGCATGGAAAATATTGGCCACCCCCTGCCGCTTCATGAGCGGTATAGGCACACAAAACGGAAAATTATTTTGAAAAATTAGAGTTGGCACATGCAAATTTACTTGGAACGGCAAGGAAATACCGTATATAGGTAGGTATGGTGGACTCATTTGGCACAACTTGGGTTTAAGGAGTTGGATGCACAAGCAGTATTCCCGCTTAGTACAAATGAAGGCTAGCAAATAGATTGAGAAGCGACCAACCAAAAAGTGAAAACGGTCATAAACATGCATTGAACATAACTAACACCAAATAATGCACCATAAGTAGGATATAATTTCGTTGCATAACTATTGACTTTATGTGCATGCATAGGGAATCACAAACCTTAACACCAATATTATTACTAAATCACAATTACTCACTAACATGGCTCACATATTATCATCTCCATATCGCAAAACTATTGCAAGGAATCAAACTTATCATATCCAATGATCTTTCATGAAAGTTTTTATTATATCCCTCTTGAATATTCATCACTTTGGGACCAAATTCATATCTTGTGCAAATTACCATTACTATTATCAACTCTCAAGCAGATATAAGTGAAGGATGAGAGTGCAAATATTTCTTCAAAATTTAGCCACCACCGTGCTCAAAAAGATTTAAGTGAAGCACTAGAGCAACTGCCTAGCTCAAAAGATTTAAGTGAAGCACATAGAGTATTCTAACAAATCATGAAAAACGTGTGGCTCTCTCAAATAGGTGTGTCTAGCAAAGATGATTGTGACAAACTAAAAAGCAAACAAAGCAAAGACTCATATAATACATGACGCTCCAAGTAAAACACATATCATGTGATGAATAAAAATATAGCTCCAAGTAAAATTACCGATAGTTGGTAGAAGAAAGAGGGGATGCCTACCGGGGCATCCCCAAGCTTAGATGCTTGAGTCTTCCTTGAATATTACCTTGGGGTGCCTTTGGCATCACCAAGATTAGGCTCTTGCCACTCCTTATTCCTTCATCTATCATGATCTCACCCAAAACTTGAAAACTTCAATCACACAAAACTCAACAAAACCTTCGTGAGATCCGTTAGTATAACAAATAAATCCTTAACTCTAAGTACTGTAGTAAATTGATTCATATTTAATATTGGCATAATGCTACTGTACTCCAACTTCTCCATGACTCATACACCCCGATACGATCCATAGATTCATCAAAATAAGCAAACTATGCAACAAAAATAGAATCTGTCTAAAACAGAACAGTCTGTAAAGATCCATTTAAAAGCTATACTTCTGTAACTCCAAAAATTCTGAAAAATTAGGACACATGGGCAATTCATATACCAATACTGTGTAAAAATTTCAGATTTTCTGACACTCCAGTACAGAATTAAAATTCCAGCACTGGACGCATAACTTTCTGCTTTCCAAACAGCATCAATTATACTATCTTCCAAATCATCCCAAAGGTATTACTTGGCACAAACACTAATTAAAACATAGAAACACAATCATAACAGTAGCATAATTGTGTAAACACACAAGAACAGAAATAAAAAGCAAAAAATTTATTTTATTCATTGGGTTGCCTCCCAACAAGCGCTATTGTTTTATGCCCCTAGCTAGGCATAATGCATAGTTTTCAAGTATTATCATCCTTCAAGTTGATTCCATAAGTGGCCCCCATAATGGATTCATAGGGTGCTTTAATTCTTTACCTAGGGAAGAGTTCCATCCCTTTCTTTAGTGGAAATTGAAATCTTATATTTCCTTCTTTCAAATCAATAATAGCTCCAATAGTTCGTAAGAACGGTCTACCAAGTATTATGGGGCAAGACGGATTACAATCAATATCAAGTACAATAAAATCAACGGGCACATAATTTCTATTTGCAAGAATAAGAACATCATTAATTCTTCCCAATGGCTTTTTAATAGTAGAATCCGCAAGATGCAAATTAAAAGAACATTCATCTATATTGGTAAAACCTAGCACATCACATAGGGATTTTGGAATTGTGGAAACGCTAGCACCCAAATCACATAAAGCATTGCACTCATAATTTTTAATTTTAAATTTAATGGTGGGTTCCGATTCATCATATAATTTTCTAGGAATTGAAATTTCTAGTTCTAGTTTTTCTTCTAACGCTTTCATCATTGCTTCTACAATGTGTTTAGTAAAAGCCTTATTTTGTTCATAAGCGTTAGGTGAATTTAGCATGGATTGTAACAAAGAAATACACTCAATCAAAGAACAACTATCATAATTAAAGTCTTTGTAATCCAAGAGTGTGGGCACATCACTAGTTAAAGTTTTTACCTCTCCAGACCCACTTTTATCAATTTTTTCATCAAGATTTTCACCCTCCGAATTATGGGGACGCCTCCTAGCTAAAGTTGACTCTTCTTCAGTCCCCTTTTCGTCAAGTTTTATATTGCTAAACAAGGAATCAATAGATGAAACACCAATCATTTTAATATCTTCATCATTACTACGATAGAAACCGGGAGGAATCGCTTTTTCTAAAAATTCTCGTTTAGCTTTTAGCATAGCGGTTCTTTTCTTACTCTCATCCATGGAGACATATAAATCTTTAATTGATTCATTAATATCAATTTTGGGTGGCAAAATTTTAGTCTTAAGATTTTCAACATCATGAATAATTCTATCAATGCTCCTAGACATATCATCAAGTTTACTTAATTTTTCTTCTATCGTAATGTTGAAAACTTTTTGATCATTAATAAATTCTTTAATATTACTTTCAAGATCAGAGGGCATCCTATTATTATTATTATTATTATTATTATTATTATTATTATTAGTATTATTATAAGGATTACCATAGGAATTGCCATAATTATTAGAGGAATTTCCAGGAAACGGCCTAGGATTAAAATTACCTCTATAAGCATTATTATTAAAATTGTTTCGCGAGACAAAATTTACATCTACGGGATCATTATTATGCTCAATCAAGGTGGATAAAGGCACATCATTACGATCAATAGGAGTATTTTTGCTAGTAACCAATTACATAAGCGCATCAACTTTATCACTCAAAGTACTAATTTCTTCAACAGAATTCACTTTTTTACTAGTAGGAGCTCTTTCAGTATGCCATTGTGAATAATTTGCCATAATATTATCAAGTAATTTAGTAGCTTCTCCCAATGTAATCTCCAAAAAAGTACCACCCGCGGCGGAATCTAAAAGATTTCTAGAAACAAAATTTAATCCCGCATAATTTTTTTGTTTGATCATCCACAAATTTAAACCATGAGTAGGGAAATTTCTTATCTTTAAATTCATCCTTTCCCAAGATTGAGCAACATGTTCATGATCAAGTTACTTGAAGTTCATAATTTGGTTTCTAAGGGAAATAATTTTCGCGGGAGGAAAATACTTGGTAATAAAAGCATCTTTACACCTATCCCAAGAATTGATACTATTTCGTGGTAAAGATGAAAACCGAAATTTTGCACGATCCCGTAATGAGAACGGGAATAATTTTAATTTCACAGTATCATGCTACTTGTAGCTTGCGTTGGTATTATCCCCGAAGAGGAAGGGATGATGCAGCACAGCAGAGATAACTATTTTCCTCAGTTATGAAACCAAGGTTATCGAACCAGTAGGAGAATCACAAAACACCTCGTTAGCAGCACCTGCACAGAAACAACAAATCCTTGCACCCAACGCAAACGAGGGGTTGTCAATCCCTCGGCGGTTAATTGCAAGATTAAATTGCATGTGATAGATAGATAGATTGAAACAAAAATACAAACTAAAATAAATAAAAGAAAATGGCAGCAATATTTTTAGGGTTTTAGTAATATGATTTAGATAGACCCGGGGGCCATAGATTTCACTACAGGCTTATCTCAAGAAAATAGCATACAGTGGGTAGAAAAATTACTGTTGGGCAATTGATAGAAAAGCAAATAATCATGACGATATCCAAGGCAATGATCATGTATATAGGCATCACGTCCGAGACAAGTAGACCGACTCCTGCCTGCATCTACTACTATTACTCCACACATCGACCGCTATCCAGCATGCATCTAGTGTATTAAGTCCAAAAGAACGGAGTAATGCCTTAAGAACGATGACATGATGTAGACAAGATAAACTCACGTATGAATAAACCCCATCTTTTTACCCTTAGTAGCAACGATACATACGTGTCATGTCCCTTTCTGTCAATGGGATTGAGCACCGCAAGATCGAACCCACTACAAAGCACCTCTTCCCATGGCAAGATAAATCAATCTAGTTGGCCAAACCAAACCAATAGATCGGAGAAGAAATACGAGGCTATAACAATCATGCATAAAAGAGTGCAGCAAAGACTCAAATAATTTCATGGATAATCTGATCATAAACTCACAATTCATCGGATCCCAACAAACACACCGCAAAAAGTGATTACATCGGATAGAACTCCAAGAACATCGAGGAGAACATTGTATTGAAGATCAAAAAGAGAGAAGAAGCCATCTAGCTACTGCCTATGGACCCGAAGGTATGTGCTAAACTACTCACACATCATCGGAAGGGCAGCAAGGTTGATGTAGAACCCCTCCGTGATCGATTCCCCCTCCGACGAAGTGCCGGAAAAGGCCTCCAGATGGGATCTCTCGAGAACAGAAACTTGCGGCGGTGGAAAAAGTATTTCGTGGACTCTCCTGAGGGTTTCTGATCTTTTCTGAATTTATAGTGGAAGAATTAGGTCAAACGGAGTTGGGTGGGCCCCACGAGGTACCGGGGCATGCCCTGGTGCCTCGTGGCCCACTCCTTCATCTTCTGGCCCTCTCCCAAAGCTCCCAGTGTTTATCTTGTCCAATAAAAAATCTCCAAAAAGTTTCGTGGCATTTGGGCTTCGTGTGGTATTGATTTTCTGTAAAACAAAAACAGGGCAGAAAACAACAACTGGCACTGGGCACTAGGTTAATAGGTTAGTCTCCAAAAATGATATATAATTGCTGTAAATGATTATAAAAACATCCAAGATTGACAATATAACAGCATGGAACAATAAAAAATTATAGATACGTTGGAGACGTATCAGCATCCCCAAGCTTAATTCCTGCTCGTCCTCGAGTATGTAAATGATAAAAACAGAATTTTTGATGTGGAATGTTGCCTATCATATTCATCACATATTCTTTTCTTTTATAGCATGGACATTGGACTTGAATGATTCAAAGCAATAGTCTATAATTTGACATGAACATATAAATACTTAAGCATGCTAACAAGCAACCATGTCTTTCAAAATATCAACGCTAAAGAAAGTTATCCCTAGCCCATCATGCTCAATCATTGATCCATTCATGAAACACACTCAAATATTAGCTACGTCCAATGCACAAGTATGAAAATAGTGCTCTATGGTTGGTGCTTTTATAAGAGAAGATGGAGACATAAAAAAATTTGCATAAAAGTAAATAGATAGGCCCTTCGCAGAGGGAAGCAGAGATTTGTCAAATGTGCCAGAGCTCAAAGCTGAAATTAAAGAGATAAAAAATATATTTTGAGAGGCATGCTTTTCCTGTCAACGAAAACAACCGAGAATTCCCAATATTTTCCATGCTAGACACATCATAGGTGGTTCCCAAACAAAAAGTAAAGTTTATTTCCTTTCCACCATTCTTTCACAATCCATGGCTAGCCGTATCCACGGGTGCCCTCCATACCAACACTTTCCAAGGAATTTTGGTGTTATTAATTTGATTTCATTGTGGGACTGGGCATCCCTATTACCATCCATTCTCTCGTGCAATGACAAGTGAATAAACACTCATCGTGAGAATAACACACCTAGCATGGAAAAAAATGGCCACCCCCTGCCGCTTCATGAGCGGTATGGGCACACAAAACGAAAAATTATTTTGAAAATTAGAGTTGGCACACGCAAATTTACTTGGAACGACATTGAAATACCGCATATAGGTAGATATAGTGGACTCATTTGGCACAACTTGGGTTTAAGGAGTTTGGATGCACAAGCAGTATTTCCGCTTAGTACAAATGAAGGCTAGCAAATAGATTGAGAAGCATCCAACCAAAAAATGAAAACGGTCATAAACATGCATTGAACACAACTAACACCGAATAATGCACCATAAGTAGGATATAATTTCATTGCATAACTATTAACTTAACGTGCATGCATAGGGAATCACAAACCTTAACACTATTATTCTTACTAAATCACAATTACTCACTAACATGACTCACATATTATCATTTCCATATCGCAAAACTATTGCAAGGAATCACACTTATCATATCCAATGATCTATATGAAAGTTTTTATTTATATCCCTCTTGAATATTCATCACTTTGGGACCAACTTCATATCTTGTGCAAATTACCGTTACTATCATCAACTCTCAAAAAGGTTTAAGTGAAGCATGAGAGTGCAAATATTTCTTCAAAATTTCAATCTTATCAATTCTCAAAATAATATAAGTGAAGCATGAGAATTCATATCTTCAAAATTTTAATCAACTCTCAAAATAATATAAGTGAAGCATGAGAGTTTATTTCTTCAAAATATAGCCACCACCGTGCTCAAAAAGATTTAAGTGAAGCACTAGAGCAACTGCCTAGCTCAAAAAATTTAAGTGAAGCACATAGAGTATTCTAACAAATGATGATAAACGTGTGGCTCTCTCAAGATAGGTGTGTTCAGCAAAGATGATTGTGACAAACTAAAAAGCAAACAAAGCAAAGACTCATATAATATAGGACGCTCCAAGAAAAACTCATATCATGTGACGAATAAAAATATAACTCCAAGTAAAATTACCGATGGTTGGTAGAAGAAAGAGGGGATGCCTTCCGGGGCATCCCCAAGCTTAGACGCTTGAGTCTTCCTTGAATATTACCTTGGGGTGCCTCGGGCATCCCCAAGCTTAGGCTTTTACTTCTCCTTATTCCTTCATCCATCGTGATCTCACCGAAAACTTGAAAACTTCAATCACACAAAACTCAACAAAACCATCGTGAGATTCGTTAGTATAACAAAATAAATCACTACTATAAGTACCGTTGCAAACCCATTCATATTTTATTTTTGCATTATACCTACTGTACTCTAACTTCACCATGGCTTATACCCCCCGATACAATCCATAGATTCATCAAAACAAGCAAGTAGTGCATCAAAAACAGAATCTGTCAAAAACAGAACAGTCTGTAACAATCTATTTAAAAGACATACTTTTGTAACTCCAAAAATTCTGAAAAATTAGGAAAACGTGTGAAATTCATATACCAATACTGTGTAAAATTTTTAGATATTTTTGACGCTCCAGTACAGAAACAAAATTCGGGCACTGGACACAAAACTTTCTGTTTTCCAAACAGCATCAATTATATTATCTTCCAAATCATACCAGTAGCATGAAAGTGGAAATACACAATAACAGAAAAAAAATTATTTTATTCATTGGGTTGCCTCCCAACAAGCGCTATTGTTTTATGCCCCTAGCTAGGCATAATGCATATTTCAAGTGTTGTCATCTTTCAAGTTGATTCCATAAGTGGCCCTCATAATTGATTCATATGGTGCTTTAATTCTTTTCCTAGGGAAATGCTCCATACCCTTCTTTAATGGAAACTGAAATTTTATATTCCCTTCTTTCATATCAATAACGACACCTATAGTTCGTAAGAACGGTCTACCAAGTATTATGGGACAAGAAGAATTGCATTCAATATCAAGAACAATAAAATCAACGGGCACATAGTTCCTATTTGCAAGAATAAGAACATCATTAATTCTACCCAAAGCCTTTTTAATAGTAGAATCCGCCAAGTGCAAATTAAGAGAACATTCATCTATATTGGTGAGACCTAGCACATCACATAAAGATTTCGGAATTGTGGAAACGCTAGCACCCAAATCACATAAAGCATTGCACTCATAATTTTTAATTTTAACTTTAATGGCGGGTTCCCATTCATCATATAACTTTCTAGGAATTGAAACTTCTAGTTCTAGCTTTTCTTCTAACGTTTTCATCATTGCTTCTACGATGTGTTTAGTAAAAGCCTTGTTTTGCTCATAAGCGTTGGGTGAATTTAACATGGATTGTAACAAAGAAATGCACTCAATCAAAGAACAATTATCATAATTAAAATCCTTGTAATCCAAGAGAGTGGGCACATCGCTATTTAAAGTTTTTACCTCTCCAAACCCACTTTTAGCAATTTTCTTATCAAGATTTTCACCCTTCGAATTATGGGGACGCTCTTTAGCAAAAGTTGACTATTCTTCAGTACCATTTTCATCAAGTTTTATATTGCTAAATAAAGAATCAATAGATGAAAACACCAATCATTTTAATATCCTCATCATTACTATGTTCTAATGATTCCGGCTTAGCCGCCATTTGATTCACTAGCGTAGCTTGCGCATCAGAAATTTTTCCTAGCAAATTTTCATTAAGAGCAAGTTGAGATTGAAGACTAGCAACTTCTTTACTAACATCATCGAGTTGTTTTGCAATAGAATCCAATAAAGTAGACTGTTCTTTGAGTTCCTCGGTAAAAAATTTGTTGTGCTCCAACTACGTAGTCATGTAATCTTTAGTATTTTTCTCGATTTCGGACAAAATTTAATAATAAGAACTATCATGATAATTCTCTCCGGCAACGGCGCCAGAAATTCTTCCTACTACTTGTAGCTTGCGTTGGTATTATCCCCGAAGAGGAAGGGATGATGCATCACAGTAGAGATAAGTATTTCCCTCAGCTATGAAACCAAGGTTATCGAACCACCAGGAGAATCACACAACACCTCGTTAGCAGCACCTGCACACAAACAACAAATCCTTGCACCCAACGCAAACGAGGGGTTGTCAATCCCTCGGCGGTTAATTGCAAGTTTAAATTGCATGTGATAGATAGATAGATAGAAACAAAAATACAAAATAAAATAAATAAAAGAAAATGGCAGCAATATTTTTAGGGTTTTAGTAATATGATTTAGATAGACCCGGGGGCCATAGATTTCACTAGAGGCTTCTCTCAAGAAAATAGCATACGGTGGGTAGACAAATTACTGTTGGGCAATTGATAGAAAAGCAAATAATCATGACGATATCCAAGGTAATGATCATGTATATAGGCATCACGTCCGAGACAAGTAGACCAACTCCTGCCTGCATCTACTACTATTACTCCACACATCGATCGCTATCCAGCATGCATCTAGTGTATTAAGTCCATAAGAACGGAGTAATGCCTTAAGAACGATGACATGATGTAGACAAGATAAACTCACGTATGAATAAACCCCATCTTTTTACCCTTAGTAGCAATGATACATACGTGTCATGTCCCTTTCTGTCACTGGGATTGAGCACCGCAAGAAGAAATACGAGGCTATAATAATCATGCATAAAAGAGTGCAACAAAAGACTCAAATAATTTCATGGATAATCTGATCATAAACTCACAATTCATCGGATCTCAACAAACATACCGCAAAAAGTGATTACATTGGATAGAACTCCAAGAACATCGAGGAGAACATTGTATTAAAGATCAAAAAGAGAGAAGAAGCCATCTAGCTACTGCCTATGGACCCGAAGGTCTGCGGTAAACTACTCACGCATCATCGGAAGGGCAGCAAGGTTGATGTAGAACCCATCCATGATCGATTTCCCCTCCGGCGGAGTGCCGGAGAAGGCCTCCAGATGGGATCTCTCGAGAACAGAAACTTGCGGCGGCAGAAAAAGTATTTCGTGGAATCTCCTAAGGGTTTCTGAATTTATAGTGGAAGAATTAGGTCAAATGGAGTTGGGTGGGCCCCACGAGGTACCAGGGCGCGCCACCCCCCTGGGGCGCGCCCTGGTTCCTCGTGTCCCACTCCTTCATCTTCTGGCCCTCTCCCGAAGCTTCCAGTGTTTATCTTGTCCAATTAAAAATATCCAAAAAGTTTCATGGAATTTGGAATTCGTTTGGTATTGATTTTCTGTAAAACAAAAATAGGGCAGAAAACAGCAACTGGCACTGGGCACAAGGTTGATAGGTTAGTCTCCAAAAATGATATATAATTGCTGTAAATCATTATAAAAACATCCAAGATTGATAATATAACAACATGGAACAATAAAAAATTATAGATACGTTGGAGACGTATCATATCATTGTCCACATCTTTTTTCTTTTGCATATCACACAATTCTATGACAATTAAGATGGGATGAAGCATCTTCATTAGGACTACCAGAAAATTATTCTTTCATGACAAGATTTAACACAGCGGCATTAATATCACAAGTCTCCGCATTAGCGGCGGGAGGAGCAATCGGTGTACTAATAAAATCATTATTATTAGTATTGGAAAAATCACACAATTTTGTATTTTCTTGAGACATTGTGGCTACGCAAACAAGATAACAAGCAAGCAAAGAAGCAAACAAGAAAAAGGCAAACGGAAAATATTTTTTGTATTTTTGTAAAAACTTATTTAGAAGTGGGGGAGATGAAAACGAGAGGCAAAGGCAAATAAAATAAATGCAAGGAGATGAAAGTTTTATGCGTAGGTACTTGATAGATGTTGATGATGTCTCCCCGACAATGGCGCCAGAAATTCTTCCTGCTACTTGTGAGCTGCGTTGGGATTTCCCCGAAGAGGAGGGGATGATGCAGTACAGTAGAGATAAGTATTTCCCTCAGTTATGAAACCAAGGTTATCAATCCAGTAGGAGAATCACGCAACAACTCGTTAGCAGTACCTGCACAAATAACAACAAATCCTCGCACCCAACGCGAACAAGGGGTTGTCAATCCCTAGGCGGTTAATTGCAAGATTAAATTGTATGGTGATAGATAGATAGATCAATCAAAAATACAAAATAAAATAAATAAAGTAAAATTGCAGCAAGGTATTTTTAGGATTTTCAATATATGATTATGGTAGACCCGGGGGCCATAGTTTTCACTAGAGGCTTCTCTCTTGAAAATAGCATACGGTGGGTGAACAAATTACTGTCGGGCAATTGATAGAAAAGCAAATAATCATGACGATATCCAAGACAATGATGATGTATATAGGCGTCACGTCCGAGACAAGTAGACCGACTCCTGCCTGCATCTACTACTATTACTCCACACATCAACCGCTATCCAGCATGCATCTAGTGTATTAAGTTCATAAAGAACAGAGTAACGCCTTAAGCAAGATGACATGATGTAGACAAAGTAAACTCACGCATGAATAAACCCCATCTTTTTACCCTTAATAGCAATGATACATACGTGTCATGTCCCTTTCTGTCACTGGGATTGAGCACCGCAAGATCGAACCCATTACAAAGCACCTCTCCCATTGCAAGATAAATCAATCTAGTTGGCCAAACCAAATCAATAGATCGGAGAGAAATACGAAGCTATAATAATCATGCATAAAAGAGTTCAGAGAAAACTCAAATAATATTCATGGATAATCTGATCTTAAACTCACAATTCATAGGATCCCAACAAACACACCGCAAAAAGTGATTACATCGGATATAACTCCAAGAATATCAAGGAGAACATTGTATTGAAGATCAAAAAAAGAGAAGAAGCCATCTAGCTACTAACTATGGACCCGAAGATCTGTGGTAAACTACTCACGCATCATCGGAAGGGTAGCAAGGATGATGTAGAGCCCCTCCGTGATCGATTCCCCCTCCGGCAGAGTGCCGGAAAAGGCCTCCAGATGGGATCTCTCGAGAACAGGAACTTGCGGCGGCGGAAAAAGTATTTCGTGGACTCCTCTGTTGGTTTCCCGATTTTAGAGAATTTATAGAGGTGGAATTAGGTCAAACAGAGCAGAGGTGGGCCCACGAGGCACCAGGGCGCGCCACCCCCCTGGGGCGCTCCCTGGTGGCTCGTGGCCACCTCCTCTATCTTCTGGCCCTCTCCCGAAGGTTCTAGTGTCTCTTATGTATTAAAAAAATCTCCAAAAAGTTTCGTGGCATTTGGACTTCGTTTGGTACTGATATTCTGGAAAACCAAAAACAGGCAAAAAACAACAACTGGCAGTGGGCACTCAGTTAATAGGTTAGTCCCAAAAAAATGATATATAATTGCTTGTAACTGTATATAAAACATCCAAGATTGATACTATAATAGCATGGAACAATCAAAAATTATAGATACGTTGGAGACGTATCAGAAATAGTATGTTAATAAGACTTAATCAACCTTATTAATGGATTCTTTCTGAAGGGCATGTGGTTGATGAATTTAGTAAGCACAACTTTCTGTACCTATCTTTTGCTCTCTCTTAATTATAGTTTAATAAAATAAAATGCCTAGATTATCCTGTTTTCTGAATTATCCGTGCAATAAAAAATGGCCCAAAAATAAAAGTGCTCGGAATGCAATAAAATTTTGACATGATTTTTTTCTGGAATATATAAGAATTTTTTTGGTACTGAGAACAACCCAGGGGGATGCAACTGTTGCCCACAAGGCAGCAGGGCGCGACCACCCCCTAGGGCGCGCCAAGGTGCCTTGTGGGTCCCACAGGGACCCACTCACTTATCCATTCAGCCCACTTCATCTCCTACCTCCAGAAAAAAAATTGTAGCTCTCTCTCTCTCATGTTCTTGCTTCCAAACCTGAGATTTTCGATCTTTTTGCTCGGAGCTCCGTTTCTGGAGCTGTTTTGAGAGATTGCTCCTTGGTATGTGACTCTCCCATTGCTCCGATTAGTTTTTTGCTTTAGTGGATTATATTTTGCATAAATTGCTGCTATTGGTGCTACTGAAAATGAGCTTGCATGTTAAATTCCTTGAGTTCTAAGTAGTTTGAATGCTTGATATAGCCTCTAGGCACTCGTATGAGTAGTTACTATTAATCTTGTGAAGTTTTGTTAACATCTTTTTGTGGTCCAAATTTTTTTAGAAATTTGTTCATAGGAACATGAACATTTTCAGAAGGACTTCCTCAAGGAGGAGGTCCGCCGAGGCAACATCGAGTGAAAGCCCAGCACGCCAATCATATGTTGAACCAAGGGCAAGTTTGGTGCGAGGTGCTGAAGCAAAATCGTGTCGATGGCCGTGCACTGAGTTCATGCTAGGTGCATGCATTAAGGAAGAATTTGACCAGTATATTCACAACAACGAGCTCTCTTCCTTCATCGCAGATAAGCCACCGCAGCACTACAACCTCACTCATTCATTCACCCAAAACTTTGAATATCATCCGCGCAGTTCTAGAGTTTTATTTCATCTCTATGACAGATCTTATGCTATGTCTCTAGAAGATTTTTGTGATGCATGCAAAATTCCATTTTGGGGTTCACTTAGCGAACCGCGACAATCTGATTATGAACTATTTCTCAATAGTCTTTGCAATGGTGAGAATAGGGGAGTTACGCAGGCTAGGATAAAGAGCATTCACTTTCCCGCTATCCGTTACTTTGCACTCTTTAATGGTAAATGCATTGTTGGTAAACAAGACTGTAGTGCACTTTGTGACCCTGACCTGAGACTTATTCACGATGCTTTAACGGGTAGCAGAGATTATAATCTTGGGGCCATTGTTGCACGTAGGTTACACCGCAACTCGGGTAATGGTGATTTATATGGAGGAATTTATGCCTCATGGGTAGCTGCAAGGCTAGGGGTCTCGCCCAAGCCTAATGATCCTCTTTTACCTGATAAATATTTGAATTTTGAGGCAATGCAGAACCATGAGTTCATTAAGCGCAACACTCGCAGTTATGATTATAACTTGATATTCGATAAATATCGTTCTGTGTTTGTCGTTTTGCCTGCTCCTGTCCTCTTTGATTTTCAGAACAAACAGAGATACATTCTTCATGAGAGCGACGTGCACGAGTACAATGCGGCAGTTGAGGCTGCCCGTCTGGTTGAGGAGGCGGCTCAGAACGCCTTAACGAGCTGCCACTTCGATTATTATCTAGGACATCCATGGCAGTAGACCAAGCTAGGCCAAAAGTCTAAGCTTGGGGGAGTACGTATCTCTCACCGACATTACATTCATGTTCACACATTCATTTCAGTTGCCGGTGTTCATACTTTTTCATTGTATATCCATGTTAGTTTTATTTTTCGCTTTCTTCTTGTGTGTTTGAAAAACTTCTAAAACCCAAAAATATTTCTCGTTTCTTTTCGGTTTTTCTTTCCCGTTTGTTAGTTCGTAGTATTAAAAGAAAACCCCAAAAGATTTCTCTTTTTTCTTTTGCTTGTTGGGAGTTCTCCCGTGTAAATAGTTTTCTCGCTTTTCATTTTTCTTCCTTAATTTGCTTCCTTCAGAAAAACTAAAAACTCAAAAAATATTTCAGTGTGTTTCTCTGAATTCCTTTTCTTTTCGTTGAGTTGTCATAGGGAGAAGACCACGATGAAAATGATGAGTGGTTCTCATATGCTTTATTGTTGATCTAACGAAGAGCCAGTATTACCTTGTCTTCTCCCTTGAATAAAATGTTTGCAGATCCCAACTTAGTCCATGACACACTTGCACTATTATTATTTTCACATCATTACGTCGTGCAAGTGAAAGGCAATAATGACGATGATTTGATGAAGTGATTGTGGCAAGGAAAAGCTGGTATGAACTCTTCTTGTTTTTGTTTTTGTAAATATGTTTAACTCAGTATCCATGATTCAGCATATTATGAGTAAACATGTTTGTGATGATAATTAGAGATTATAGTTGCTCATGCCATGCTTAAGTAACTAGGAGTGGATAATGATTTATCTTGGATGTCAACATGCATTAAAATGGTTATGATGTAGTATGTTAATATGGTATCCTCCTCTGAATGTTTCAAGTGGCTTGACTTGGCACATGTTCATGCATGTAGTTGATTCAAAACCAACATAGCCTCCATGATATTTATGTTCAGGGGTAATATATCCTACTCATGCTAGTATCCAATGTTAATTATTCTCAATAGATGATCATGACCGTTTCCGCTCTCTAGTTGGTCGCTTCTCAACCTATTTGCTAGCCTTCACTTTGTACTAAGCGGGAATTCTGCTTGTGCATCAACAATCCTTAAACCAAAGTTGCTCCAGATGAGTCCACCATATCTACCTATATGCGGTATTACTCTGCCGCTCCAACTAAATTTGCACGTGCCACCTCTAATCATTCAAATAAACATCTGTTTTGTGTGCCCGTACCGCTCATGGAGCGACAGGGGCAGTCAGTATCTTCCATGCTAAGCGGGTTATTCTCGAGATGAGTGTTTACTCACTTGTCATTGCACGAGAGAGGCTGGTATTTGGGATGCCCAGTCCTATGCTCAAAATCGAATATACATAATGCAAACAAACTCTCCCGGAAAGTTGTTGGTATGGAGGGCACCCGAGGATTCGGCTAGCCATGGCTTGTGTTGGTATGGTGGAGGGGGAGTAAACTTTACCTTTCCGCTTGGGAACCGCCTATAATGTGTTTAGCATGGAAGATATTGAAAACTCTCGGTCGTGACATTGACAGGAAAAGTACACCTCCCAAAATTATTTTCCATCTCTGATATAAGCTTCGAGCTCTGGCACGGCTGCAAATCCCTGCTTCCCTCTGCGAAGGGCCTATCTATTTACTTCTATGTTATTTACTTTATGTTATTTTACTTTTATTGATGAGTCTCACCTTCTTGCACTAAGCGCCAATCCTGAGAGCACTATTGTCATCCTTATGCATTGAGTATAGTTAATGTTGTGTGCATCATGACTGGATCTCTTCTACCCTGAATTACAATGTTTAGTCGCTGCTTGAACTTTGGAGGTGCTCTTCATTTATGTTTTGCGGTTTCAGAAAGGGCTAGCGAGATACCATGTTATCATATTATATCATGATTGTTTTGACAAATTATTAGCATTTGAGATATGTTATTATTGCTCTCTAGTTGATTGTGCCATTGATATGAGTAAATGTAGTTTTTAAGTGTTATTATGAGCATGGTTAGTTCATGATCTTTGCTGAAAACTTGGGTACTATTTAAGCTTATATACGGATACAAGAACAAAAGAGTTCGTAAAAGTTTTTCTTTATCACTTTCAGTTTGTCAACTGAATTGCTTGAGGACAAGCAATGAGTTAAGCTTGGGGGAGTTGATACGTTTCCGTCGTATCTACTTTTCCAAACACTTTTGCTCTTGTTTTGGACTCTAATTTGCATGATTTGAATGAAACTAACCCGGACTGACGCTGTTTTCAGCAGAATTGCCATGGTGTTGTTTTTGTGCAGAAATCAAAGTTCTCGGATTTGGACGAATTTTTTTGGAGAATTTTTATGGAATATATAAAAATTATTGGCGCAAGAATCAATAGAAGTGGGGCCACCTGCTGCTCACAAGGCAGCAGTGCGCGACCCCCCCTAGGGCACGCCGTGGTGCCTTGTGGGGCCCACAGGCGGCCGTCTGACCTAATTCCAACGCTATAAATTCTCTTTCCCCGAGAAAAAAATAAGAGAAGAAGTTTCATCACGTTTTATGATACGGAGCCGCCGCCACCTCCTGTAAAGGATAGGGGAGGGCTGATTTGGAGTCCGTTCGGGGCTCCGGAGAGGGGGATTCGACGCCGTCGTCATCATCAACCTTCCTCCATCACCAATTTCATGATACTCACCACCGGGCGTGAGTAATTCCTTCGTATGCTTGCTAGACGGTGATGGGTTGGATGAGATTTATCATGTAATTGAGTCAATTTGTTAGGGCTTTGATCCCTAGTATCCACTATGTTCTGAGATTGATGTTGCTATGACTTTGCTATGCTTAATGCTTGTCACTAGGGCCCGAGTGCTGTGATTTCAGATCTGAACCCTTCATGTTTTCATGAATATATTTGTGTTCTTGATCCTATCTTGCAAGTTATATGCACCTATTACGTGTCATGATCCGCATACCCCAAGGTGACAATAATTGGGATTCTTTCCGGTGATTGCCGTAGTTTGAGGAGTTCATGTATTCACTAAGTGCTAATGCTTTGTTCCGGTTCTCTATTAAAAGGAGGCCTTAATATCCTTTAGTTTCCTTAAGGACCCCGCTGCCACGGGAGGGTAGGACAAAAGATGTCATGCAAGTTCTTATTATAAACACGTATGACTATATACGGAATACATGCATACATTACATTGATGAATTAGAGCTATTGTGTATCGCCCTAGGTTGTGACTGTTATATGATGAATATCATCCAACATAATTATCATCACCGATCCAATGCCTACGACTTTCTCATATTGGTTTCTGCTAAGTTACTTTGTTATTACTCTTTACACTTGCTACAAAACTGCTACTGTTACTGTTACCGTTACTAGTGTTACTGTTGCTACTACTATTAAAATTATCATATTACTGTGCTACTAAATACTTTGCTACATATATTTTATCTCCAGGTGTGGTTGAAATGACAACTCAACTGCTAATACTTGCAAATATTCTTTGGCTCCCCTTGTGTCGAATCAATAAATCTAGGTGAAATACTACCCGCGAAAACTGTTGCGATCCCCTATACTTGTGGGTTATCATAGGGCTGCTGACATCTTCATCCATGTCGGTTGCCTCGTCATAGTCTAGCACGTCGGTTAAATCGTCGACAGCGGCGACTAGATGGGTGGTGGGTGGGATGTAAATTTTCCCGATCGTCGGCTTTAAGTTCGATCTTGTCATAAACCTAGGAGTTCGAGATTGACAAACTTTGGATCCGGTCAAGCATCTCATTCAGGTGAGATAGCTCCTCAGGGTTCATGGTCTGGCCATAAGCCGGGTCGACCAGCAGTAGCACGTCTGATGCGTCTTCTGCCGTACAAGGAAGCGGGGTGGATTCAAGATCCGCCGCCGGGATCGGTTCTAAGTCCGATTTGGGGTCCCAGGCCGGACTCTGATCTACGTCGGAGTCAGGCACCGCGACAGGGTTATCCGAGGAGGGGGAGGGAAGTTCCTCCATAGCCCCCGGCGGTGTTGGGGGGCACGATTCGTGGTCTTCAGCGGAGATCCGTTCCGAGGTCGAACCTCTGGTGTTTGCCAGATCCGGAATCCGGCCGGGGGTCCAGCCTGATAAGACAAGCTCACCGCGGGAGTCCGCGGTGTACTCCAGACCTCCAAAGGTGACGATCTGATCGGGAGCGTAGTTCTCGAGTCGGCGCAGAAGATCATGCTGCCGAACACAAAAAGTTGACCGGGGACGTAGGTGTCCCCACAGCCATTGCCGTAGTTGATCTGCAGATGAGCCATCGATCTTTTGTGATCACACAGCGGAACTCTCAATGAAAGCACCAGTGTCGGTGTAAAAACCGGCAGACCTCGGGGTAGGGGGTCCCGAGCTGTGGATCTCGGACAAATGGTAACAGGAACAGGGAGACGATATTTACCCAGGTTTGGGCCCTCTTGATGGAGGTAAAACCCTACATCCTGCTCTTGTTTATATTGATTGAGATGTATCCAGTACAGGGTTGATCTACCTCGAGATCGTATGATCTAGTCCTAAGGCTAGGTGAATGAGATTGCGTTGAGGTCCCTTTTGAGGGCTAAACCCTTCGGCTTATATACACGCCGGGTAGGGTATCTATGATTACAAGGTAGGTATCTAGGCGAGGAAGCAGCAGGGGAAGTCTTGGAGTATACGTCAAGTCTTCGGCAGATGTAATCTTGTTCTTTCTTCTCGCATGCGTCCACCGGAGTCCATCTTGATAAGAATGAGGGCCCACTGGCCCAGCCCGAGGAATATGGGCCGACTAGGTTGGTACCCCCTAGTCCAGGACACCGTCACTGCACATTGCACCCTTTGGCCTTTGTGTTAGTCAAGATCGAAAAATAGCTAGATATTGGTAATCATGAATTTACCTTATAATCAAGTTATTTGCTTCGTTGATGTCTGGGTTGAAGTATAGTCGAGACTACTCAGTCGTACCCAAGATAGCATCTGAAATTGGGTGTAAGAGAGCATCTGAAATTGTGTTAAAGAGAGCCTTAAAAGTATTAGCAGACAATTTAAAACGCAATAAAAGGAAGCCAAAAGAAAAATAGTAAAGTGCATACAATCAGGTTACCATCCCTATCAATAGACATTGGTTTTCTTCCCCACGTTACATATGCCAAAAGATACTAAGCATAACATTAATCCATTCAGTTGTCTATATTCAGTAAAAAGGCATTCCGTTGAATAATGATTGCCAATGCATGTCAGGTGGGTGTATGATTCAGAAACCACACCGAGAATAATTTAGGGAGCAGATACATCTACTTTGAGAGCCTGCAATTCATAATGAAATGCTAGACAAGTTTATTGTCCTACTAAAAACATGATCAACTTATCAAGGTCAAAACTAACTACTATATCAGGTCTAGTTACTGAGATGGTGTTCTGTATGAACATTAGTTAATGAAAAATATATAATATGAGAAATTACTTGTGTAATTATAACAACAAGAATTATAAATTTATGGATTTGGATTCCAACTTAACACAAACTAACACTGCATTGGAAAGAAGAAAAGCCCTGTCCAATATGCTTTGCAATGAAATTTGATTGAATCATTAAATTATCAAGAGCAATTGGACAACAACAAGGGAAGAACATCAAGGAGAGACTCGGAGGGTACACCTATCCAACGGGAGTAGTAGTAGTTGCCTAGCAGCAGGTCGGATAGGCAATAAATATGCAGAAATGAGTCAGGCTGCCGCAGCTTCCTCAAGCTGAAGAAATCGGGAGTCGGGGCAGCATCACTGACTTGGCTAGGACCTTGGTGTGTCCACGGTGCAACGCCGACATCTCATGGTCCTGCAACTGCAAGAAGCAGAGTTTCTTTCACTACATCCAAACATAGCTGATATTAATTTGTAGTCCAAGCTAGAACATCCCAGTTCACTGTTAAATGTCTGTGTTGAGTATTATGATTATTAGGAAGTATATGATAGACTATGATTTGTTTCTGCCTTGTCTTGTACTCCAAGTTGGTTATTGTACTCTTATATATATGCCCACGAGGCTCAAGCAATATCCATCAATTCTACAAATCCCTCCCTATCCCTTCTAACATGGTATCAGCCTAACCGATCTAAAACCTAGCCGCCACCCGCCGCTTCCGCTCCGCACCGCCCCTGGGGCGGTCGGTCTCTATGATCGTCACCGGGGGCCGCGCCGCCCGTAACTAGGGTTCGTCCGCCGGTCGTGTTGACCGGCTGCCCTAGAGAGTCTTTTTCCCGATCCGTTGATTGAGTTTTTCTCTCTCGCCGATTGATTGATCGGTGTTGTTTTTTCTTTTGTTTTCCGATCTAAAATCGATTTGTGTCGCTCGCCGCCGTTCGTCTAAGACGCGAATCTACTTCATCATCTCCGACTGAATCAGTAGCCGCACAACGCCCGGGCTCTGCTGCGCGTCAGCGCGCTGGTAGGCGGCCGCTAGCGCGGTCTTGCTTTGGCCTGCCGTCGCGCGCCTGCGCGGGCGTGCTGCATGCGTGCGCGTGCACTGGTTCCGCGCATGCGGCTGCTCATCGTTGCCCCGTGTTGGAGTTGCTCCTTGCATGCACGTGCGTGCATGGATCTTCTTCTTTGCACAGCGCGTGTACACGGATCAGCTTACCTGCCCGACATATGTCCCAGTGTGGTGCTCCTGCCCCGTCGGTCATGCGACGCACCTCGACGTGGGTCCGTGTCTTTTGGATCTTGTTCGTTGCGTCCTCCGTCCGATCAGCCGTCTCCGCGTCGCTTCATTGGATTCCACGGAGATTCTTATCAAGTACAACGCGTCTCTTCACCGATCGAGCAACGAGCTACAGCTGCGTCGTCCCCGTCGGGCCGCAGCGCCGCCGCCCCATGATTCTTCCCGTGGCTGCACCGATCCGCGCCGCCGCTGCGTCGCCCCTTCGGGCCGTAGCGCCGCGGCATGTGGTCCCCGCCGCCGCCCTGAGGCCGTTCCCGTGGTTGCACCAACCCGCGCGCTGCCGTTGCGTCGCCCCTTCGGGCCGTAGTGCCGCGGCCCGCGGTCAACCGCCGCCCCGAGGCCGTCCGCTCCAGGCCGTCCCCGAGGCTGCACCGACCCTCGCGCTGCCGCTGCGTCGCCCCGTCGGGCCATAGCGAGCGTGGCACGCGGTCCCTGCAACCGCCCTGAGGTCTTCCCCGCCGTCGCCCCGACCCACGCGCTGCCGCTACGTCGCCCCTTCGAGCCGTAGCGTCGCGGCGCGCGGTCCACTCCGCCGTCCCCGCGCGTCGACTTCCACGTGATATGCGCCGCGTCGCCTCCCTTGGCGCGGGAACGTCACCGTCCGCGCCGGTCTTCGTCACGCTGTCAGGTTCTTTCTCGGCTACTTCGAGCACCGCCGCCGCGCTCCTTCCCTAGCCGCCGCCTCCTCAGGCCGCCGCCGCCGCCGCTCTTCTTCCGCGGCTCCACGGTGACTACCTCGACACCGGCGACCCCCGACTCGACATCGACCACGGCGTTCTTCGCACGGCTACCTCGACCAGGGCTACACCAGCCTACGCTCTCAGCTACATCGACATCGGCACAAAGGGCTATCGCCTTGATTGAGCAACCTCGTCGGTTTCCACTCCAGCCACAACTTCCGCGATGCATCGACCGTTACGACTATGGGGGGATGTCCGTCGGCTTACCTTCGGTTTCTTCTGCAGTTTCACCGTCTGCGTCGCTACCGTTGTGACTGCGGGGGATGTTGAGTATTATGATTATTAGGAAGTATAGGATAGACTGGGATTTGTTCCTGCCTTGTCTTGTACTCCAAGTTGGTCATTTTACTCCTATATATATATATGCCCACGTGGCTCAAGCAATATCCATCAATTCCACCAATCGCTCTCTATCCCTTCTAATAGTCTGGAATTGAAGAAAACAATTTCTTACCTTAGTATATGATACCAAGTTTCTCTAGACAGGTAAAATTTCAGCAGACAAAAAAAAGTATCAACTTTTAATTTTACTCCACACGTCTTACCATAGATATGGCCACTGCACCATCATCCCTCCGTTGAAATCAATATGTTGAAACCTCAACCCCAGAAGAAGCTATTCTCCTGACTTCACTCCTGAAAATTGCACATGCCTGAACGACTATTAAGCCATGAGACACTCCTGCAATCATAAAGTTCAACAATCCGAGGATACATTTTAAGGGCCATGAATGAGAAATACTAAATGATAAACCTGAGATGGTGTTCAAGGTCATGGTGAAATATAAAGCCCAAAACACATGCTCTTTCAAATAAATATTGAAACATAACAGCTTGCTACTTCAAGGCTGCTCATGACTTGGCTGTGTAGATTTTAGAACGGCGTACCTCAGGTGGAGCACATGCGGTTGGCGTTCCCGCAAAGTTGGTAGATCGTTGTTCCGTTGAAATTGGTAGAACGGCGAGACTGGAGGCTTCCGTAGAGGGGCTTGAGGCCGTCTTTTATGTATCAGACCATCTCACAATAGTATCCTGGACAAAGAGAAATAAGCATTTACTTTTTAGTTTGTGGGCTACAATCTTGGTAGTAAATAAGAATATTTAGAGTTCAAAAAGTATCGTTCAGTATAAATTCTATGAAAGACTACATTGCTACTCACTCAATCACTTATACAGACCATAAATATGTGGTGTGAAAACATTTATTTTTTGGAAGATGTTTCCAATACAACCACCGCTGCAGAGAAATTTTGTGGCAGGAAGGTAAATTCACTGTTTGAAGCAAGTTCACACTTCAGATGATAATGAAACTTAAACGTACATGAATGCCCACGAAACAGCTGATCAGTCCTCTTCTAACGCGTTCAGACAAGTTGTAATAAATCATATTATAGCAACAAGCGCAATGAAGGACATGAAATCGTCCATATCCAGGGCCTAATCTAGATGGCAGAGAGAAGCAAGAGATGTGGGAGCGAAATGAAGAGATGAGGAATAGGGCGAGGTACCTAGGCCGTCGGTTGCACGCAAGGAGTCAGCAGGGTGACGCGGAGGTGTTGGTCCGTAGAGGGCGGCGTAGAGGAAGGGCGGCGGCACCACCTCGCCTACACCCCCCCTGCAATTAAAGAGTTGATGTTATTCTCATAGGCCCAAGAGTATCTGCTCAATCAGAATACAACGGAAAATGAGAGAAATAAGTAAACAATTAAGCATCAGGGGGATTTTCTACATAGTTCTTTCATTTTGTAAAACATCAACACTGGGACTCTATATAAAAAACTGTATACTACAAAGATTAAAAGGTTAATCTCGTACTTCCTTCTCTGAAACCATTGCATATGAAAGAAATGACTTGACAAAACTCAACATTAGTGCTGTCAACTCTGAATTAGAAGATGTCTTCGTGCATGCACGGGACACCCACGAAGGAAACAGAAATAGCTGAAGGAATCAGGAATTGGACACATATGTCGTCGTGCCCCGCCACGCATGTCTTCGAGGGCGTAGTCGAACACTCCCGAGACCGACATCATGGCTGGAGAGCACTGAAGCGCACGGAGACCAGCAAGTCATGGCGAACGCCGTTGAGGGCGCCGACGTTGTAGATGGCCTACGTGCCATTGGCAACAAAAATTAGAAAAATTAGGAACGACGAACCATTTTTTGCACGAACAACAGAACAGTTTCTTGCCCTGTAATCGACACAAAAAAAAGGTTCTGACAGCAAAAAGAAGAAATACTACTGCTATCCAATTTTGGCTTCTTTCCCTGTAGTACTACGCCATCCAATCCAATCCCCACCGATCAAGAACTCACGACCAAACCTAGACAACGACGCAATCTTGGCTATTGGAATCGAACACTGAATCCACACAAAGGTCTTGGTACATGGAAGCGAGAGGGGCACACGAACGAACTCACGAACCTGGTACATGGACTTCGGGAAGTTGTTGAACCTGCAACATGAATCGTTGTTGCCGCAGATGACTTCGACGGCCAGGGTTTCGGCCACCCAGTGGGCCGGCCCCACCAGGATGGCGCGCATCGCCTCCGTGCCCGCGACGGCCGCTGGCTCCCACGACTTGAAGAAGCGCCACGCTGGGATCGTCTCGTCGATGGAGAGCATGCCGCGGCGAACGCCGTTGAGGGAGCCGACGTTGTTGTCGTAGGAGGCGTCCTTCTCGATCTGGGCTAGAGAAAGAAAAAGGATAGGGGAGGCACGATTCGGGTGGAACTGATCCACAAATCATGGTGTTGCAGGCGGGGCCGCGGGGATCGGGGGACGCGAAGCTCTGGGAGGATTGGCAGACCACAGCGTCTGCCGGCAGAACATTTGATCTGATGTGTTGATCTGGGTAACAGAATATTGATGTAATATGGACTGATGCAATGACTGTTGAGGCAATGGCAATGCGCGATGGACTGAATCTGGCAAATTCTTTGGGTTTTAACAGAGTTGAAGCAGAATCCGATTCTCTGAATGTGGTGAACTACTGTCAAGGGCAGGCTCAATGGTGGGATGCGGCAGCAGCAATCTTTGCGGAATGCATTGATATAGCTACGTCAATAGGGAAGGTCATCTTTAAGCATTGTTTTCGTGATGCAAATTATGTTGCTCTTGAGCTAGCTAAGTTCAGTTTTTGTAATAAGTGTGACAATAGTTGGGCTAATGAACCTCCGGGGTTTCTACTGAGCCAACTAGTATACGATGTAATTGTTTTTTAGTTCAATAAAGCTAGCTATGATGGCCTTTCCCCAAAGAAAAAAAGTTGATTCGATCCGAAGGCCCTGATTATTACGTGTACAGTTCGTTGTGTGGTTTTAAGAGAATTTATATTCGCTCTTTTTTTTTTTGAGGAGATATTCGCTCTTTTAATAGTAGTGTAAATTTGCCACCTCCTTCCCAAAGTAAGCTCGTGACACCGAAGGGGGAGAAGAATCCGCGGGGCCCTGCTTCCCCGACTCGAAGGGCACCACCCACTGAGCTCGCGTACGCTGCTAGCTTGTGAGTCGTTGCGGGCCACTCCTGCTGCTCGCCGCGTCGTGGTGGCGTTCCATAGCTCCATCTCTCTCTCTCCATTTTTTTTTTTTGCGGTTGGGTGTGTGCTACCTGCACCACCTCCTCCGTAACACACACTGACACACACAGGACAAGAACAAGGAAATTGTTGCTGGTCAACAAAAAAAGGAGAAAATATTGGCACTTCCTGCAGCCTTTCCATGGGCAAGAGCAGAATCGACCCGCCTTTGGTTGACCACGACGCGCTTGGTGTTTTGTTTCTCCCGGTGACAACTAAGGACTAATATTATGCGTACGCAACGGCGAGATTTGGTGTCAGATTCTTCAGATCGATTTAAGGATTCAATGACGACGACTGCAGCTTCCGAACGCTGGTCCTTAGGGGCACGTGCACGGAGACTTCCCGGCTGTCATCGACAAGGTCAGGCCGGCTCCGGTATGGGAGTGGCGACAACGGCGCGTCGGCGGCTCGTTCTGGCGGCGGCAATGATCGTTCGGTTGTCCATGAACCTCGATGTAATTTTTATTATGCTTGGGGCGTTTTGTACTTCCGGTGAATCTTTATAATATATTTGATATTTCGCAAAAAAAAGACTAATATCATGTTCGCACTACCGGAATAAGCATCGGTCCCGACGGCCAGATCTATGCCGACGGGGGCCGTAGGCATATATGGAGATATGCCGACGGCCTGGCGGCCCCCGTCGGTATAGAACAGCCGTCGGCATAGCTAGGTCTATGCCTACGGCCCCCGTCGGCATAGAACGGCCGTCGGCATACCTCAGTCTGTCTCGACGGTCCCCGTCGGCATAGTGTGGCTGTCGGCATACACGTGGGCCCGGCATCCTACTGACAGACGGCGGGTTGACGCCGTCAAATATATGCCGACGGCCCTGACGGCGGCCGTCGGCATAGATTGCTTGCCACGTGGCAGCTCCTGGTTAATAAAAAAACAAAAAACATGCAGTGGTACATCGGGCTCGGTGAGAAAATTCATGCTGCGAGATAATATAAAAAAACAAAGACATGCAGTGTTCCCTTTTGTTTTGTCAGCTTAGCACACTGCTCTGGTCATAGATTTGTATTCTGTTGCTCCCCCCCAATGTGTTTTTTTTTGTTTACCCATTGTATTTGCAGCAAAATTTGTACGTATTAATCTCGTATTAGTTTCAAGGTTTGCCTGTTTTTGTTGCCATTTTAGTACTGCATGTAGCCTTTGACCGTTGCCAATGCACTCCTACTAGGCTACTAGTAAGAGCATCTCTAGCTAACGCACACAATGAAGTAAATTTACTAGTTTACTCCACTAAACCGTACCTAGCCGATTCCTCAAATTCTATAAGGAAGTAAAAAAGTTACTCCACCGCCAAAAATCCCCCGCGGCGCCTAAATATACTCGGCGCCCGTGCGGCCAAGTAAATTTGTCCCGCCTCTTTCTCCCGCTCACGTGGCTGCGTCCTTCCCGCTGTCGCGGCCCCACGCGCCGCCGTCGCCACGGATGACTGCCCCGTCATCGGAATGGGTAGCCAAGACTCTTCCGCCACCTCGTCGGCCACCACCGCCGGTTTGTCCCCGCCGGAAACCAACCCCGGGCCGCCGCCCGCACCGAAAAAGATGTTGGGGATGAAATCTTCACCGGTTACAAAGCACCGGCTCCAACCGCGGCCAAGGCTGCCGGGGTGGCCTCTGCCACTCCTGCGACGGTCGGCTGCCCTCCCGCTGCTCCCACCGACAGCAAGAGAGGTAGGAAACTGACGGCTGCGGCGTCAGCCCTCGCCGAGGAGGCCACAAAGAAGAAGCGCTCCGGCCACCCATGCGGCCACTGCTCCGCCGCGTTCGGCCGCCGCAACCGGCAAAAAGGGCCGCGGCAACCAAGTGCTCGAGGAAATGCCAACAAGGTAAAACAAAACTTGTTTTTCATTTTGGCCGGTGAATTTGACGGTGATTGTTGGTGGCTGATGATGATGGAGTTTGTTGGTTTTGTTGTCTTAGTGTGGAGATGAACACGGCCTAATTCTTTGCGTCTTTGTAGTTCTCGGCTACAATTGGGCTAGACGATCTCAATTACAATTGGGCTACATGGCCGATTTTTTTTACTCCACTAAGTTTAGGGGATCGGCTAGGTGTGGCCACCTATAGAGGAGTAAAAGTTTACTTCGCTAACTTTACTCGGCCGGATACTTCTCTATTTTTTAGGGGGACGGCTAGAGGTGCCCTAAGCACTACTGCACTAGTATCTTGAAAACAAGACATAGACATAATCTTTGTGAGTCGTTTATGATTAAGTGGGAAACTTCAGGGAGTCCATACTTCATAGAGAGTACTACTGCTATTACCACTGAGTGCATTACGTAGAGATAAAAGAGAAACTACATTACATCACGGCTGCGACTAATATATATACCTCTAATCCTCTATCCAGATTCTAGACCTTGCAGTAATACTAGCAGCTCATTATACTGCACTAAGGATAGTAACCATCTGTCATCCCGGCGGTCGCGTGTGCTGTATTTTCTCACTCCTCGCCGTGTACACTAGTAGCGAGAAAGAGCCAAAGAGGACGGCCATGAGAAGCACGGCCACCGCGAGAAGGGACAACGAGACAAATAGCAGAACAGCTAGCCGCCGCTCTCCAGTCCTGGACACCCGAGCGCGGTGGTGGTAGACGACGATGGCTGCGAGGGCGGCGACGACGTAGGAGGCAAATAGTAGGAGGAGGAGGACGGCCTGGGCGGCGATGTAGAGGACGCCGATGACCTTGTCGAGGAGGGCGTCGATGACCGTGTCGAGGAGGACGCTGATTACCGTGTCGAGGATGCGGTTGCCCACGGGCGGCGCGGCGGCGAGGCGGTCAAGGAAGAGGGCGGGAGCATGCTGCTGCATGGCGCGACCGAAGGCTGTGCGGAGGGCGAACGCGACGGCGGCCGAGAGGAGGGAAGCATCCATTGTCCGGTCGGCGAGCTCTCTCGAGGTTGTATTGGAAGGAGCTATGGGGAGGGATTGGAAGAGGAGTTTCTCACGCCTATTTAACGACGTCCTCCCACTTCCTCTCCCGATCGACCACCATTAATCTCTCACGTTGAGTATATTAGAGCTAACTTAGCATATTAGAGCTAACTTAGGTCATTTTAGAGCTAACTTAGGTAAAGTGGATCATTTAGGAGCTAAGTAAGCTTATTATGTCATTTTGGAGGAAAATAAGCTAAGTCTAGGTCATTATGGTAAGCATATTGGAGGAAATAAAGCTAAGTCTAGGTCATTATGCATTTGTTAAGCAAAACAGTAGAGAAAACTTACCGTCATCACGGAGCTCAAGCACCGGGGGTGCTCGTGCCGGTACCACCTGGAGAAGGATCGTGCGATGCTTGTCTGGAGTTACGCTGCACCAAAGATCATTTGCAATGTCTCGTTAGCATGATGACACTGAAATATTAAGACTAGTAACTAATGACCATTCAAATGAAACTCACCGTGGTCCCCGGAACAATGACTGGCATCGGCGGAGGGGTCTGACCGGTCTTCTCGCACACAGACTGCACATTTGGTTTTGACGAGTCAGTCATATTAGTTAGTAATGAAACGAACATTAAGTGCATGATTTGGCTAATATGCAGAAGAAACTGACCACGAGGAGCTCGTACATGGCCCAGTTCGCCATGTCATTCCGTGACCTCTCCTCCTCCAACATTTTGGCCGTCCTCTCCTCCAACTCCCGCTCCTTCTCCGCCGCCTGCCGGTCCCTCTCCGCCAGAAGCTCCTTGGTTGCCTCTCTCTCTTTCTGAATAGCAGCCTGCAACACCACTCCTCGTTAGCATTGTAATCATCGAGCAGACGCACACACAATGTAATGGAGAGGAAATGTATCTGAGTCCGTATAACTAACCTCGATGGCGAGCTCCAGTGGCCGTGGACGAGGCCTTATCTCAGGACAGGAACTGGTTTGGCGCGACTTGATCTCCGGGAGAGTGCGAGGACAACGTATCAGTCCATCTCCAATGGCTATCGAGCCATGGGGCCTCCCGCCACCAGATATCATCACCAGCTCAGGATCAATAGGCTGCTGGCTCGGGTTAAAGTCCTCCCCTTTCCTCGCCTTCCCCTCCTCTCTGTACCTCACGAGCTTGTGGTTGGAGGAGATGTTGGTGAAGTTCTCTGGATTATCGAGGTCAGACTCAGAGAATGCCTTGGCCTTCTTGTACTTTGCAGTATGGGCCATGGCATAGAGGTCGTACACCTGTGGCACCTCCGTGTTATTGTGTCGCGCCTAAAAGAGAGGAACAAAGTATTAGTAAATGACGCGGGCTCAGATACCTGAAGCTAGCATGAAGAATGAATTGCATGAATCATGAAGCAAAACACATACCCAGTTCCGCCCGAACTGATATAAGTTGGCGCTGCCTTGATGGTGTGGCACACCAACCATTTTGGCATGTTGGTGCTTGGCATTGTTGTGGACGGCTAGCCATTCGTCTGAGCACCACTCATTCACCAACGCCTCCAAACAATCCATCTTATCCGCACACCATCTCGGGGGCACCTAAGTCAGTAAAGAGAAATTTGAGCGCTACGCCTACGAATCAAATCAAGAAAACTAAGTAAAAGGCCTTAAGAATAGGTAATTACCTGCATGTACTGCTCCTTCTTCAGAAACTTTTCGTGGCACGACGGCTTGTCCTTCTTAATACCACGCGAGGCGTAGTAGTCTCGAACAGCCTGCGGCCGAGCCTCGTGTCGTAAGTTCTGTAGTAGGCGCTTGCACTCGGCATCGATAACCTGTGCCGCGGCCTCCTCGTATCCCTCCTCACACCTGTAGAAGGTCTGCAATCAAACGGGACAACACTGATTAGTACAATAACTAGCTATTGTTGATTTTTAATTGTGTAAAGGATGAATTACCCAAAACTTTCTGTGCACCATCACGGCCCTCGTGGTGCACAAGACACCATCGATCCTCTCCTCTGGCGGGGCCGGGGCAGCCAAGTAGTGCTCCCAGCTCAATCCTAGCTGTGAAAGCTGACCCTCACCCGGCAACGTGACAAACCCCGGGAAGTTTTGCCGGCAAATCACACCAAGGACGGTGTTGGGCCTGCGGACTTCCTTGGCATGGTGCCAACCCCTGCAATCTGACAAGGCCAACGCATTAGATATTTCAAGAAACGTGAAGGCAAAAGGTTAAAAAAAGCAAATGCACTTACTTCTCCCCATCAGGCCTAATGAACCACCTCTGCTCGCGGGTCGCCGGCACGGGCGGGAGCCGTGTACTACCACGCTGGTAGACGGTGCGCCACTCAACCACCTCGCCCTCGCTATCAGAAAACCGATCCCCACCACCATCAACATGGCCACTCGATTCCGGCCAGGCATCCCATCGGGTCTCCTGAGACGTAGCCTGATCCCTGCCCTGGTCCGGAGTCTCGTGGGACGAAGCCTCTGGGACAGGAGTCTCGTGGGTCGAAGGCTCGTCGACCCGAGGCTCGTGGACCGGAGTCCGCGTAGCCTCCACCTCAGACGGGTCGTCCACCCTAGCAGTCCTGTGCTCGGGTGAATCAGCTGGGGGTGGCGGCGAGGAAGGCGTAGCAGCCTGCCTACCTCTCTCGCGGCCACGTCCAACTCTACTAGCTCTCTTCTTCCCCCGACCTCCTCTCTCGGTGGGCAACGACGCCGACAAAGAAGCGCCCACTGGTGTCTGCAAACTGTCGATCAACGCTCTCCGGAGAGACGAGGCTGGAATGGAAGTACCCCTCCCACCACGCGCCGACGAAGAAGTAGCCGCAGAGTGCTCTCGACCCGCGCCCACCATCTTCCAACACCTGCCATGACAAAGAGTAAACGAAATTAGTACAACATAAAAAAAATTGAATACCTGACATGAATAATAATATGTATATAATTTTAGTGTATCATCATCATGTATATATCATAAAAATTGAATACCTAACATGAACCAATAATATGTATATAATAAAAATTGAATACCTGACATGAACTATTAATATATATGTATATAATAAAAATTGAATACCTGACATGAACTAATAGAAATCTTGATCGTCTATATATGCTCCGGGATCAATAAATGCATCATCATCATCACTATCTTGGATGACGTGCTCATCGGGTTCAGCGGCATCAACATGTGGAAGGCCTCCTTTATGTAATCGGTCAAGCATTGACAGGTCATCCCCAGCAGTAACTTCTTCTTCTTCTGGCTCTTCTTGTTCCGGCTCAGGGGTGAAGTTGGATTCACCGTCGCTGTCTACTTCAATGTTCTGGGGTGAAGTAGAGCGGTTCTTGAAACGTTTTTTGGAAAGACGTGTTTCTTGGAAGAATTCTCCTTCATATGTGTCTGGGTTAATGTGGGGTTCATAATCCTCTTCATTGGGGGGAGGTGGTCTAACACGTGGCGGCACTTCATAAACGACATCCCAACCATTCAGATTTGGATCAGTTTGGCAGGCCCACGGTAGATAGAAAACTTGGGTCGCCTGTTGAGCCGTAATATAGACATCGGGAACATCTAAATGGGTGCTTTGTTTGATTTCGGCTAGCCCTAAATGTTCATGAGTCCTTCTAGTCTCCTTCGGGTGGAACCAATAACATTTGAAGACTACGACATTCGGTGGGTTTTCACCATAGAATAGAAGTTCATAAATTGCTTCAACTCTTCCATAATACTCGGTATCTCCTTCGCCGATAGCAGAGACACAACAATTTGTAGACTTTCGGTCGGCCATAGATAGCTCTTGGCCAAAGGTACGAAAGCGATACCCGTTGATGTCGTATTTGTCAAATGAACGGACCTTATAGTCAAAACCATTAGCGACTTGTCTCAATTCGGCGTCCATTGACTCTAAATTAGCCTACAAGTTTAATACGGAAGGATTGTTGCATTAGCCGCAAATTAGACGAAGAAATGAAATGGTCTAATGGAAATTACCGTTTGTTTGAACCAAGAGATGAAACTGGGATAGCCGCCTCCATGCTTTGCCAGAAGCTCATACTCTTCGACGGAATCCTTTTGGATCACCGCTCCATCCGAGAATTTGGCGACGTATCGACTGTATCAAATATCCGGGAATAAGAGCAGTTCAAAGGAATTAGAAGTTGCGAAACAATGTACCGAGAACTTACTCGATGTACGGCCGCACTTCTGTTAGGTTGTTGAAGATATACAACGAAATGGTCCGCAATTCTTCGACATCCAACCCTACTGGTTTCGAAGCACCGGCTGGTGCGAGCTTCCCTTTGAATAGGCTGAGGTTGGATCCACCTTTTTTTAGGGTCGCCAGCATTGTACCTAGGCTTCGGATTATGCAAATGACGATTTTTGGCTTCGTAGTGTGCGGTCACGAAGTTTGCCGCCTCCTCAGTAATGAATGCCTCGGCCATCGATGCTTCAATTCTACGTTTATTTTTACATTTTGCTCGAAGCGTCTTCTGCATCCTCTCAGTTGCGTAGCACCAACGATTCTGCATGGGCCCCCCCAATCTTGCCTTGGTTGGGAGATGCAAAATCAAATGCTGCATTGGATTAAAGAAGCCCGGTGGAAAGATCTTCTCTAACTTGCAGATCAACTCTGGCGCCAACTCTTCCATTACATCTAGCAAGCCAGGCGATAGTTCTTTCGCACAAAGAACACGGAAGAAATAGCTCAGCTCTGCCAGTACTAGCCATTCATCCTCAGGGATAAAGCCACGCAACATCACCGGCATTACCCGCTCAAGCCATATGTGCCAATCATGACTCTTGAGACCAAATATTTTCAATTTTTCAAGACTCCCTCCCCTCTTTAGATTCGCTGCATACCCATCGGGGAACATCAACTGCATTTTCACCCACAAGATAATTTCCCTCATAGCTGGCCTTCCAAGATTGAACCAGGACTTTGGCTTCGTCCAGTTCTGCTTTCCTTTCGGTTGTCGCATGTTTTGTAACGGTCTATCACATAGAGCCTCCTGATCAACTCTAGCCTTAGGATTATCCTTTGACTTCCCCTCTATGCTGAACAATGTACCAAAAAGGGCCTCGGCGATATTCTTTTCAGTGTGCATCACGTCGATGTTGTGTGGGCAAAGGAGGTCTTTAAAGTAAGGCAGATCCCACAAGCATGTCTTGTGAGTCCAGGCGTGTTCCGAATTATACCACTTGAAATACCCTGGACGCTCTGCATCAGGCTCGAGAGCGTTTAACTGATCCAGGATCTGTTGGCCTGTCAACGCAGGTGGTGCTGAGTTTTTCACAACTCTACCTTTGATGAAGTTCTTCTTGTCTTTTCTGAACTTATGGCGAGGATCCAGGAACGGTCTGTGCAAGTCGAAGCAAGAATACTTGCGACCCACCTCCAGCCAACGAAACTGAAGAGCTGCCTTGCATGTGGGGCACGGGAACCTTCCATGCACACACCAACCAACGAATAGCGCATACGCCGTCAAGTCATGCATCGAGTACATGTACCAGACACGCATTATGAAGTTTTGTTTGCTAGCGGCGTCGTATGTCTTGAACCCATTATCCCAAGCTTCTTGCAATTCATCCTTAAGCGGCTGCATGTACACATTCATATTATTCCCCAGATAGTTGGGCCCTGGAATTATCAACGTCAGGAAAATGTTCTTTCTTTGCATAATCTGTCCGGGGGGGAGATTGAGTGGAATGACAAATACAGGCCAACAACTGTATTGGGTTGCCGTCATACCAAACGGATTGAACCCATCCGTGCCGATGCAGACTCGAGGATGCCTTGGATCTGCCGCTTTATCCCCATGTAATTCATCGAACTTCTTCCACGCAAAAGCATCCGATGTGTGTACCATCATCTGATTCCCATCTGCATCTAGTTCGGTTCTTTTGCCCAATTTGTGCCATGTCATCTATCTGGCCGTCTCTTCGACCATGAAAAGACGTTGAAGTCTTGGTATGATTGGCATATACCGAAGAACATTAACGGCGATTTTGGTCTACCTGTTCTCACCCATACCGTTGTCTACCACAACATACCAGGAAGACTTGCAAATGGGACAATAGTTCAAGTCCGCATACTCAAGCCTAAATAAGGCACATCCATTCTCACAGGCATCTATCTTCTCATAGGGCATCTTAAGTACACGGAGGATTTTGTCCGACTGGTACAGGTTTGCAGGCATTACATGGCCTTTGGGTAGAAAGCGTCCAAATAGTGTCTTCATCGCGTCGTAGCATTCTCTGCCCAAGTTGTATTAAGCCTTCAGAGCCATTACTTGTGCGATGGCATCCAGCTGACAAAGCTCGGTGTGCTCGTGGAGAGGACGTTTTGAAGACTCCAACATTTCATTAAAGGCCTTTGCAGATTCCTCCATCTCATCGTCCGAATCCCGAGCATCATCAAAGTCTTGCACCATGTCTTCGATCCCGGTACCATGCTCGTCCATGCGATGACGAACCACCTCAGCTCTGGCACGTTGAGCAGACTCACCATGAAATGTCCACACCGTATAATCAGGCGTAAAACCCCACTTCTGCAGGTGTTTACCCATTTCAACCTCTGTCCTCTTTTGAAAGTTGTCGCACCGGACACAAGGGCACCAGGATTTTCTCTGGCCATTTGCAAATGCCGCTCTCACAAACCCCTTGGTTTTTGTCATCCATTCATCGGTCATGTCTTTCTGACTAGTGTGACCGGTGTACATCCACGCACGATCCCTCATCTTGCCTAGCTACTGGACACACAAGAAATATATACATAATTCAGCAAACCATATTCATCAGTTAATGGAGTTTGTCAGTTTTATTACGTCCATGCAACCTACACTCTAATAGGTAAAGATAGGTCCTAATCCCACCCGAGTATGTGTAGATTGGGTTCGTTTTCCCATGCTCTGCTCCGGATCCGACGCAAAATTTCGGCAGCACCTCCCCGCTGTTCTCCTCATACACGTCTCGGCAATAAGCAGAGAGGATGTGTACCCGGAGAACAACAGGGAGGCACTGACGAAATTCTGCATCGGATCTGGAGCAAAGCATATGGGAAAACGAACCCAATCTACACATACTCGGGCTGTCCATGGATAACGTTGGACAATTCAAAAGAATCACGGTTATAAATATGCAAATGCATGCATATTTATAACTGTAACCCTTTCGAATGGGAGACGCATACTGGTCACGCATACTGATGATTGAAGACGTACACCTATAGCTAGCAAGTTTCATCGGCACGAAGACCGGAACAGAGCAAATGAAGGGGGGAGGAGGAGATGTCATTTGTGCTCACCCACGAACGCAGGGGCGGAGCTCGTCGAACGCACGGGGAGGTCGTTGAACACCAGACCCTCGCAGCGACGAAACAACTGCACATTTAAATCCACCCGATCAACACAAATATGATGTTTTTTATAACAAAATCGAAAAATATATGACCTAACTCGTAATTCACAAATATATGACCCCGTCGGCCTCTGGAAGGCCGAAGAGCACCTTTTCGGTCAACAGGAGGCCGAAGAGGTGTCGGGGGTCGGGGGTGTCGGGGGGTGTCATGTTTGGGTGTCGTGGTGTCGGGGTGTCATGGTGTCGGGGTGTCGGGGTGTCGGGGTGTCGTGTTGGGGTCGGGGTGTCGGGGGTGTCATGTCTGGGTGTCGTGGTGTCGGGGTGTCGGGGTGTCGTGGTGTCGGGTGGGGTGTCGTGGTGTCGTGGTGTCGGGGTGTCGTTTTCTTCTTCTTTTTTCCCTCTTTTTTCCTTTTCTTCTTCTTCCTCTTCTTCCTCTTCTTCCTTTTCTTCTTCTTCTTCTTCTTCTTCTTCTTCTTCTTCTTCTTCTTCTTCTTCTTCTTCTTGTTCTTCTTCTTCTTGTTCTTCTTCTTCTTCTTCTTCTTCTTCTTCTTCTTCTTTCTTCTCCTCCTCCTCTTCTTCTTCTTCTTCTTCCTTTCCTTTTTCCTCTTCTTCTTCTCCTCCTCTCCTCTTTTTTTCTTCTTCTTCTTCTTCTTCTTCTTCTTTTCTCTTCTCCTCCTCTTCGTCTTTTTCTTCTTCTTCTTCTTCTTATTTTTTCTTCTTTTCCTTTTTTCCTTTTCCTTTTTTTCCTTCTTATTTTCTTCTTTTTTTTTCTTCTAGGTTTTTTTCTACCTAAATGTCTAAATATGTTTTTTTCTATTTACCTAAACATCTAAACATCTATTTACCTAATAACAGAAAACAAAACATCTAAACATCTAAAAACCTAAACATCTATTTGCAAAAATAGAAAAAAATAAAAAAACAAAACAAGGAGAGGGGCAGGAGGGGGTAGCTCACCAGAGGGGGGGCAAGGGGGCGGCAGGGAGGGGTGGCCGGCCGGCGGGGAGGGGCGGCGACGGGGCGGCGGGGTTGCGCGGCGACGGGGCGGCGGGGTTGCGTGGCGATGGGCGGCGACGGGGCGGGGTGGTAGGGAGGGGCGGCGACGGGCGGCGATGGGGCGGCAGGGAGGGGCGGCGACGGGGCGGCGGGGAGGGGCGGCGACGGGCGACGGCGGCTATTGGCTGGTGAGAGAGAGACAGGGGTTTCGGGCGGGAAGTGGGGGTTTCGGGCGGGGGGTAGCCGTTAAGGCAAACCCCCTCTTTGTCGTCTGCCAGCAGACGGCAAAGAGGGTGCCCCGTTAGCGAGTGGACGTCGTGCCCCTGTGGGCCCCCCCTCTGCTCTTTGCCGTCTGCTAGCAGACGGCAAAGAACTCTTTTCCGTCCGCTGGCAGACGGCAAAGAAGCAGCAGACAGCAAAGGCCTTGACCTAGCCAACGCCGTGCCCCGTGGGGCCCACCAGAGTCTTTGCCGTCTGCCATATGCCTCTTTGCCGTCTGCGAGCAGACGGCAAAGACTCTCTTTGCCATCAGCTGCTTCTTTGCCATCTGCTTTGACAAAGTAGACGGCAAAGACACTCTTTACCGTCCGCTGGCAGACGGCAAAGAGGGGACAGATGGCAAAATGCCAGATTCTAGTTGTGATAAGAGACACTAGAACCTTCGGGAGAGGGCCAAAAGACAGAGGAGGTGGCCACGAGCCACCAGGGAGCGCCCCAGGGGGGTGGCGCGCCCTGGTGCCGCATGGGCCCACCTCTGCTCCGTTTGACCTAATTCCACCTCTATAAATTCTCTAAAATCGGGAAACCAACAGAGGAGTCCACAAAATACTTTCTCCGCTGCCGCAAGTTCCTGTTCTCGAGAGATCCCATCTGGAGGACTTTTCCGGCACTCTGCCGGAGGGGGAATCGATCACGGAGGGGCTCTACACCATCCTTGTTTCCCTTCCGATGATGCGTGAGTAGTTTACCACAGACCTTCGGTCCATAGTTAGTAGCTAGATGGCTTCTTCTCTCTTTTTGATCTTCAATACAATGTTCTCCTCGATGTTCTTGGAGTTCTATCCGATGTAATCACTTTTTGCGGTGTGTTTGTTGTGATCCGATGAATTGTGAGTTTAAGATCAGATTATCCATGAATATTATTTGAGTTTTCTCTGAACTCTTTTATGCATGATTATTATAGCTTCGTATTTCTCTCCGATCTATTGATTTGGTTTGGCCAACTAGATTGATTTATCTTGCAATGGGAGAGGTGCTTTGTAATGGGTTCGATCTTGCGGTGCTCAATCCTAGTGACAGAAAGGGACATGACACGTATGTATCATTTCTATTAAGGGTAAAAAGATGGGGTTTATTCATGCGTGAGTTTACTTTGTCTACATCATGTCATCTTGCTTAAGGCGTTACTCCGTTCTATATGAACTTAATACACTAGATGCATGCTGGATAGGGGTTGATGTGTGGAGTAATAGTAGTAGATGCAGGCAGGAGTCGGTCTACTTGTCTCGGACGTGATGTCTATATACATGATCATTGCCTTGGATATCGTCATGATTATTTGCTTTTCTATCAATTACCCAACGGTAATTTGTTCACCCACCGTATGCTATTTTCAAGAGAGAAGCCTCTAGTGAAAACTATGGCCCCCGGGTCTACCATAATCATATATTGAAAATCCTCAAAATACCTTTCTGCAATTTTACTTTATTTATTTTATTTTGTATTTTTGATTGATCTATCTATCTATCACCATACAATTTAATCTTGCAATTAACCGCCTAGGGATTGACAACCCCTTGTTCGCGTTGGGTGCGAGGATTTGTTGTTTTGTGTGCAGGTACTGCTAATGAGTTGTTGCGTGATTCTCCTACTGGATTGATAACCTTGGTTTCATAACTGAGGGAAATACTTATCTCTACTGTACTGCATCATCCCCTCCTCTTCGGGGAAATCCCAACGCAGATCACAAGTAGCTGGAAGAATTTCTGGCGCCGTTGCCGGGGAGACATCATCAACATCTATCAAGTACCTACGCATAAAACTTTCATCTCCTTGCATTTATTTTATTTACCTTTGCCTCTCGTTTTCATCTCCCCCACTTCTAAAAAAGTTTTTACAAAAATACAAAAATATTTTCCGTTTACCTTTTGCTTGTTTGCTTCTTTGCTTGCTTGTTATCTTGTTTGCGTAGCCACGATGTCTCAAGAAAATACAAAATTGTGTGGTTTTTCCAATACTAATAATAATGATTTTATTAGTACACCGATTGCTCCTCCCGCCGCTAGTGCGGAGACTTGTGATATTAATGCCGCTTTGTTAAATCTTGTCATGAAAGAACAATTTTCTGGTAGTCCTAATGTAGATGTTGCATCCCATCTTAATTGTCATAGAATTGTGTGATATGCAAAAGAAAAAAGATGTGGACAACGATATGATACGTCTCCAACGTATCTATAATTTTTGATTGTTCCATGTTGTTATATTATCAATCTTGAATGTTTTTATAATCATTTACATCAATTATATATCATTTTTGGAGACTAACCTATTAACCTAGTGCCCAGTGCCAGTTGCTGTTTTCTGCCCTGTTTTTGTTTTACAGAACATCAATACCAAATGAAGTCCAAATGCCATGAAACTTTTTGAATATTTTTTATTGGACAAGATAAATACTGGAAGCTTCGTGAGAGGGCCAGAAGATGAAGGAGTGGGCCACGAGGCACCAGGGCGGCGCCCCAGGGGGGTTGCGCGCCCTGGTACCTCGTGGGGCCTACCCAGCTCCGTTTGACCTAATTCTTCCACTATAAATTCAGAAAAAATCAGAAACCCTCAGGAGAGTCCACGAAATACTTTTTCCGCCGCCGCAAGTTTCTGTTCTCGAGAGATCCCATTTGGAGGCCTTCTCCGGCACTCCGCCGGAGGGGGAATCGATCACGGATGGGTTCTACATCAACCTTGCTGCCCTTCCGATGATGCGTGAGTAGTTTACCACAGACCTTCGGGTCCATAGGCAGTACCTAGATGGCTTCTTCTCTCTTTTTGATCTTCAATACAATGTTCTCCTTGATATTCTTGGAGTTCTATCCGATGTAATCACTTTTTGCGGTATGTTTGTTGGGATCCGATGAATTGTGAGTTTATGATCAGATTATCCATGAAATTATTTGAGTCTTTTGTTGCACTCTTTTATGCATGATTATTATAGCCTCGTATTTCTTCTCCGATATTTTGATTTGGTTTGGCCAACTAGACTGATTTATCTTGCCATGGGAAGAAGTGCTTTGTAGTGGGTTCGATCTTGCGGTGCTCAATCCCAGTGACAGAAAGGGACATGACACGTATGTATCATTGCTACTAAGGGTAAAAAGATGGGTTTTATTCATACGTGAGTTTATCTTGTCTACATCATGTCATCGTTCTTAAGGCATTACTCCGTTCTTATGGACTTAATACACTAGATGCATGCTGGATAGTGATCGATGTGTGGAGTAATAGTAGTAGATGCAGGCAGGAGTTGGTCTACTTGTCTCGGACGTGATGCCTATATACATGATCATTACCTTGGATATCGTCATGATTATTTGCTTTTCTATCAATTGCCCAACAGTAATTTGTCCACCCACCGTATGGTATTTTCTTGAGAGAAGCCTCTAGTGAAATCTATGGCCCCCAGGTCTATCTAAATCATATTACTAAAACCCTAAAAATATTGCTGCCATTTTCTTTTATTTATTTTATTTTGTATTTTTGTTTCTATCTATCTATCACATGCAATTTAATCTTGCAATTAACCGCCGAGGGATTGATAACCCCTCGTTTGCGTTGGGTGCAAGGATTTGTTGTTTGTGTGCAGGTGCTGCTAACGAGGTGTTGTGTGATTCTCCTGGTGGTTCGATAACCTTGGTTTCATAACTGAGGGAAATACTTATCTCTACTGTGATGCATCAACCCTTCCTCTTCGGGGATAATACCAACGCAAGCTACAAGTAGCAGGAAGAATTTCTGGCGCCGTTGCCGGGGAGACATCATCAAGATCTTTCAAGTACCTTTGCATAAACTCTCATCTCCTTGCATGTACTTTATTTGCCATTTGCCTCTCGTTTTCATCTCCCCCACTTCTAAAACATTTTTACAAAAATACAAAAATATTTTCCGTTTGCCTGCTTGTTACCTTGTTTGCTTAATCATGATGCCCCGAGAGAATTATCATGATAGTTCTTATTATTAAATTTTGTCCGAAATCGAGAAAAATACTAAAGATTACATGACTACGCAGTTGGAGCACAACAATTTTTTTACCGAGGAACTCAAAGAACAGTCTACTTTATTGGATTCTATTGCAAAACAACTCGATGATGTTAGTAAAGAAGTTGCTAGTCTTCAATCTCAATTTGCTCTTAATGAAAATTTGCTAGGAAAAATTTCTGATGCGCAAGCTACGCTAGTGAATCAAATGGCGGCTAAGCCGGAATCATTAGAACATAGTAATGATGAGGATATTAAAATGATTGGTGTTTTCATCTATTGATTCTTTATTTAGCAATATAAAACTTGATGAAAAGGGTACTGAAGAAGAGTCAACTTTAGCTAAAGAGCGTCCCCATAATTCGGAGGGTGAAAATCTTGATAAGAAAATTGCTAAAAGTGGGTTTGGAGAGGTAAAAATTTAAATAGCGATGTGCCCACTCTCTTGGATTACAAGGATTTTAATTATGATAATTGTTCTTTGATTGAGTGCATTTCTTTGTTACAATCCATGTTAAATTCTCCCAACGCTTATGAGCAAAACAAGGCTTTTACTAAACACATCGTAGAAGCAATGATGAAAACGTTAGAAGAAAAGCTAGAACTAGAAGTTTCAATTCCTAGAAAGTTATATGATGAATGGGAACCCACCATTAAAGTTAAAATTAAAAATTATGAGTGCAATGCTTTATGTGATTTGGGTGCTAGCATTTCCACAATTCCGAAATCTTTATGTGATGTGCTAGGTCTCACCAATATAGATGAATGTTCTCTTAATTTGCACTTGGCGGATTTTACTATTAAAAAGGCTTTGGGTAGAATTAATGATGTTCTTATTCTTGCAAATAGGAACTATGTGCCCGTTGATTTTATTGTTCTTGATTTTGAATGCAATTCTTCTTGCCCCATAATACTTGGTAGACCGTTCTTACGAACTATAGGTGTCGTTATTGATATGAAAGAAGGGAATATAAAATTTCAGTTTCCATTAAAGAAGGGTATGGAGCATTTCCCTAGGAAAAGAATTAAAGCACCATATGAATCAATTATGAGGGCCACTTATGGAATCAACTTGAAAGATGACAACACTTGAAATTATGCATTATGCCTAGCTAGGGGCATAAAACAATAGCGCTTGTTGGGAGGCAACCCAATGAATAAAATAATTTTTTTTCTGTTATTGTGTGTTTCCACTGTCATGCTACTGGTATGTTTGTGTTTTTGTGTTTTTAATTAGTGTTTGTGCCAAGTAAAGCCTTTAGGATGATTTGGAAGATAATATAATTGATGCTGTTTGGAAAACAGAAAGTTTTGTGTCCAGTGCCCGAATTTTGTTTCTGTACTGGTGCGTCAAAAATATCTGAAATTTTTACACAGTATTGGTATATGAATTTCACAAGTTTTACTATTTTTTTAGAATTTTTAGAGTTTCAGAAGTATGTCTTTTAAATAGATTGCTACAGACTGTTCTGTTTTTGACAGATTCTGTTTTTGATGCACTACTTGCTTGTTTTGATGAATCTATGGATTGTATCGGGGGGTATAAGCCATGGTGAAGTTAGAGTACAGTAGGTATAATGCAAAAATAAAATATGAATGGGTTTGCAATGGTACTTATAGTAGTGATTTATTTTGTTATACTAACGAATCTCACGGAGGTTTTGTTGAGTTTTGTGTGATTGAAGTTTTCAAGTTTTCGGTGAGACCACGATGGATGAAAGAATAAGGAGCACTAAAAGCCTAAGCTTGGGGATTCCCAAGGCACCCCAAGGTAATATTCAAGGAAGACTCAAGCGTCTAAGCTTGGGGATGCCCCGGAAGGCATCCCCTCTTTCTTCTACCAACCATCGGTAATTTTACTTGGAGCTATATTTTTATTCGTCACATGATATGAGTTTTTCTTGGAGCGTCCTGTATTATATGAGTCTTTGCTTTGTTTGCTTTTTAGTTTGTCACAATCATCTTTGCTGAACACACCTATCTTGAGAGAGCCACACATTTATCATCATTTGTTAGAATACTCTATGTGCTTCACTTAAATTTTTTGAGCTAGGCAGTTGCTCTAGTGCTTCACTTAAATCTTTTTGAGCACGGTGGTGGCTATATTTTGAAGAAATAAACTCTCATGCTTAATTTATATTATTTTGAGAGTTGATTAAAATTTTGAAGATATGAATTCTCATGCTTCACTTATATTATTTTGAGAATTGATAAGATTGAAATTTTGAAGAAATATTTGCACTCTCATGCTTCACTTAAACCTTTTTGAGAGTTGATGATAGTAACGGTAATTTGCACAAGATATGAAGTTGGTCCCAAAGTGTTGAATATTCAAGAGGGATATAAATAAAAACTTTCATATAGATCATTGGATATGATAAGTGTGATTCCTTGCAATAGTTTTGCGATATGGAAATGATAATATGTGAGCCATGTTAGTGAGTAATTGTGAATTAGTAAGAATAATAGTGTTAAGGTTTGTGATTCCCTATGCATGCACGTTAAGTCAATAGTTATGCAATGAAATTATATCCTACTTATGGTGCATTATTCGGTGTTAGTTGTGTTCAATGCATGTTTATGACCGTTTTCGTTTTTTGGTTGGATGCTTCTCAATCTATTTGCTAGCCTTCATTTGTACTAAGCGGAAATACTGCTTGTGCATCCAAACTCCTTAAACCCAAGTTGTGCCAAATGAGTCCACTATATCTACCTATATGCGGTATTTCAATGTCGTTCCAAGTAAATTTGCGTGTGCCAACTCTAATTTTCAAAATAATTTTTCGTTTTGTGTGCCCGTACCGCTCATGAAGCGGCAGGGGGTGGTCATTTTTTTCCATGCTAGGTGTGTTATTCTCACGATGAGTGTTTAGTCACTTGTCATTGCACGAGAGAATGGTTGGTAATAGGGATGCCCCATCCCACAATGAAATCAAATTAATAACACCAAAATTCCTTGTAAAGTATTTGTATGGAGGGCACCCGTGGATACAGCTAGCCATGGATTGTGAAAGAATGGCGGAAAGGAAATAAACTTTACTTTCTGTTTGGGAACCACCTATGATGTGTCTAGCATGGAAAATATTGGGAATTCTCGGTCATTTTCGTTGACAGGAAAAGCATGCCGCTCAAAATATATTTTTTATCTCTTTAATTTCAGCTTTGAGCTCTGGCACATTTGACAAATCTCTGCTTCCCTCTGGGAAGGGCCTATCTATTTACTTTTATGCAATTTTTATTTTTTTTGTGTCTCCATCTTCTCTTACAAATGCACCAACTAGAGAGCCCTATTGTCATACTTGTGCATTGGACGTAGTTAATATTTGAGTGTGTTCCATGAATGGATCAATGATTGAGCATGATGGGCTAGGGATAACTTTCTTTAGCGTTGATATTTTGAAAGTCATGGTTGCTTGTTAGCATGCTTAAGTATTTATATGTTCATGTCAAATTATAAACTATTGCTTTGAATCATTCAAGTTCAATGTCCATGCTATAAAAGAAAAGAATATGTGATGAATATGATAGGCAGCATTCGACATCAAAAATTCTGTTTTTATCATTTACATACTCGAGGACGAGCAGGAATTAAGCTTGGGGATGCTGATACGTCTCCAACGTATCTATAATTTTTGATTGTTCCATGCTATTATATTATCAATCTTGGATGTTTTTATAAGCATTTACAGCAATTATATATCATTTTTGGAGACTAACCTATTAACCTAGTGCCCAGTGCCAGTTGTTGTTTTCTGCCCTGTTTTTGTTTTACAGAAAATCAATACCAAACGAAGTCCAAATGCCACGAAACTTTTTGGAGATTTTTTATTGGACAAGATAAACACTAGAAGCTTCAGGAGAGGGCCAGAAGATGAAGGAGTGGGCCACGAGGCACCAGGGTGCGCCCCGGTACCTCGTGGGGCCCACCCAACTCCGTTTGACCTAATTCTTCCACTATAAATTCAGAAAAAATCAGAAACCCTCAGGAGAGTTCACGAAATACTTTTTCCTCCGCCGCAAGTTTCTGTTCTCGAGAGATCCCATCTGGAGGCCTTCTCCGACACTTCGCCGGAGGGGGAATCGATCACGGAGGGGTTCTACGTCAACCTTGCAGCCCTTCCGATGATGCGTGAGTAGTTTACCACAGACCTTTGGGTCCATAGGCAGTAGCTAGATTGCTTCTTCTCTCTTTTTGATCTTCAATACAATGTTCTCCTTGATGTTCTTGGAGTTCTATCCGATGTAATCACTTTTTGCGGTGTGTTTGTTGTGATCCGATGAATTGTGAGTTTATGATCAGATTATCCATGAAATTATTTGAGTCTTTGCTGCACTCTTTTATGCATGATTATTATAGCCTCGTATTTCTTCTCCGATCTATTGATTTAGTTTAGCCAACTAGATTGATTTATCTTGCCATGGGAAGAGGTGCTTTGTAGTGGGTTCGATCTTGCGGTGCTCAATCCCAGTGACAGAAAGGGACATGACACGTATGTATCGTTGCTACTAAGGGTAAAAAGATGGGGTTTATTCATACATGAGTTTAGCTTGTCTACATCATGTCATCGTTCTTAAGGCATTACTCCGTTCTTATGGACTTAATACACTAGATGCATGCTGGATGGCGGTCGATGTGTGGAGTAATAGTAGTAGATGCAGGCAGGAGTCGGTCTACTTGTCTCGGACGTGAGGCCTATATACATGATCATTGCCTTGGATATCGTCATGATTATTTGCTTTTCTATCAATTGCCCAACAGTAATTTGTCTACCCACCGTATGCTATTTTCTTGAGAGAAGCCTCTAGTGAAATCTATGGCCCCCGGGTCTATCTAAATCATATTACTAAAACCCTAAAAATATTGCTGCCATTTTCTTTTCTTTATTTTAGTTTGTATTTTTGTTTCAATCTGTCTATCTATCACATGCAATTTAATCTTGCAATTAACCGCCGAGGGATTGACAACCCCTCGTTTGCGTTGGGTGCAAGGATTTGTTGTTTGTGTGCAGGTGCTGCTAACGAGGTGTTGTGTGATTCTTCTAATGGTTCGATAACCTTCGTTTCATAACTGAGGAAAATACTTATCTCTACTGTGCTGCATCATCCCTTCCTCTTCGGGGATAATACCAACGCAAGCTACAAGTAGCATGATACTATGAAATTAAAAATATTCCCGTTCTCATTACGGGATCGTGCAAAAATTTGGTTTTCATCTTTACCACGAAATAGTATCAATTCTTGGGATAGGTGTAAAGATGCTTTTATTACCAAGTATTTTCCTCCCGCGAAAATTATTTCCCTTAGAAACCAAATTATGAATTTCAAGCAACTTCATCATGAACATGTTGCTCAATCTTGGGAAAGGATGAAATTAATGATAAGAAATTGCCCTACTCATGGTTTAAATTTGTGGATGATCAAACAAGAATTTTATGCGGGATTAAATTTTGTTTCTAGAAATCTTTTAGATTCCGCCGCGGGTGGTACTTTTATGGAGATTACATTGGGAGAAGCTACTAAATTACTTGATAATATTATGCAAAATTGTTCACAATGGCATACTGAAAGAGCTCCTACTAGTAAAAAAGTGAATTTTGTTGAAGAAATTAGTACTTTGAGTGATAAAGTTGATGCGCTTATGAAATTGGTTGCTAGCAAAAATACTCCTATTGATTATAATGATGTGCCTTTATCCACCTAGATTGAGCATAATAATGATCCCGTAGATGTAAATTTTGTCTCGCGAAACTATTTTAATAATAATACTTATAGAGGTAATTTTAATCCTAGGCCGTTTCCTGGAAATTCCTCTAATAATTATGGCAATTCCTATGGTAATCCTTATAATAATAATAATAATAATAGGATGCCCTCTGATCTTGAAAGTAATATTAAAGAATTTATTAATGATCATAAAGTTTTTTAACATTACGATAGAAGAAAAATTAAGTAAACTTGATGATATGTCTAGGAGCATTGATAGAATTATTCATGATGTTGAAAATCTTAAGACTAATATTTTGCCACCCAAAATTGATATTAATGAATCAATAAAATATTTATATGTCTCCATGGATGAGAGTAAGAAAAGAACCGCTATGCTAAAAGCTAAACGAGAATTTTTAGAAAAAGCGATTCCTCCCGGTTTCTATCGTAGTAATGATGAAGATATTAAAATGATTGGTGTTTCATCTATTGATTCCTTGTTTAGCAATATAAAACTTGATGAAAAGGGGACTGAAGAAGGGTCAACTTTAGCTAGCAGGCGTCCCCATAATTCGGAGGGTGAAAATCTTGATGAAAAAATTGATAAAAGTGGGTCTGGAGAGGTTAAAATTTAACTAGTGATGTGCCCACTCTCCTGGATTACAAAGACTTTACTTATGATAGTTGTTCTTTGATTGAGTGTATTTGTTTGTTACAATCCATGCTAAATTCACCCAACGCTTATGAACAAAATAAGGCTTTTACTAAACACATTGTAGAAGCAATGATGAAAGCGTTAGAAGAAAAGCTAGAACTAGAAATTTAAATTCCTAGAAAATTATATGATGAATGGGAACCCACCATTAAAGTTAAAATTAAAAATTATGAGTGCAATGCTTTATGTGATTTGGGTGCTAGCGTTTCCACAATTCCAAAATCCCTATGTGATGTGCTAAGTTTTACCAATATAGATGAATGTTCTTTTAATTTGCATCTTGCGGATTCTACTATTAAAAAGCCATTGGGAAGAATTAATGATGTTCTTATTCTTGCAAATAGAAATTATGTGCCTGTTGATTTTATTGTACTTGATATTGATTGTAATCCGTCTTGCCCCGTAATACTTGGTAGACCATTCTTACGAACTATTGGTTCTATTATTGATATGAAAGAAGGAAATATAATATTTCAATTTCCACTAAAGAAAGGGATGGAACACTTCCCTAGGAAAACAATTAAAGCACCCTATGAATCCATTATGAGGGCCACTTATGGAATCAACTTGAAGGATGATAATACTTGAAAACTATGCATTATGCCTAGCTAGGGGCATAAAACAATAGCGCTTGTTGGGAGGCAACCCAATGAATAAAATAAATTTTTTGCTTTTTATTTCTGCTCTTGTGTGTTTACACAATTATGCTACTGTTATGATTGTGTTTCTATGTTTTAATTAGTGTTTGTGCCAAGTAATACCTTTGGGATGATTTGGAAAACAGAAAGTTATGCGTCCAGTGCTGGAATTTTAATTCTGTACTGGAGTGTCAGAAAATCTGAAATTTTTACACAGTATTGGTATATGAATTGCCCATGTGTCCTAATTTTTCAGAATTTTTGGAGTTACAGAAGTATAGCTTTTAAATGGATCTTTACAGACTGTTCTGTTTTAGACAGAGTCTGTTTTTGTTGCATAGTTTGCTTATTTTGATGAATCTATGGATCGTATCGGGGTGTATGAGTCATGGAGAAGTTGGAGTACAGTAGCATTATGCCAATATTAAATATGAATCAATTTACTACAGTACTTAGAGTTAAGGATTTATTTGTTATACTAACGGATCTCACGAAAGTTTTGTTGAGTTTTGTGTGATTGAAGTTTTCAAGTTTTGGGTGAGATCATGATAGATGAAGGAATAAGGAGTGGCAAGAGCCTAATATTGGTGATGCCAAAGGCACCCCAAGGTAATATTCAAGGAAGACTCAAGCATCTAAGCTTGGGGATGCCCCGGTAGGCATCCCCTCTTTCTTCTACCCACTATCGGTAATTTTACTTGGAGCTATATTTTTATTCATCACATGATATGTGTTTTACTTGGAGCGTCATGTATTATATGAGTCTTTGCTTTGTTTGCTTTTTAGTTTGTCACAATCATCTTTGCTGGACACACCTATTTGAGAGAGCCACACGTTTATCATGATTTGTTAGAATACTCTATGTGCTTCACTTAAATCTTTTGAGCTAGGCAGTTGCTCTAGTGCTTCACTTAAATCTTTTTGAGCACGGTGGTGGCTAAATTTTGAAGAAATATTTGCACTCTCATCCTTCACTTATATCTGCTTGAGAGTTGATAATAGTAATGGTAATTTGCACAAGATATGAATTTGGTCCCAAAGTGATGAATATTCAAGAGGGATATAATAAAAACTTTCATGAAAGATCATTGGATATGATAAGTTTGATTCCTTGCAATAGTTTTGCGATATGGAGATGATAATATGTGAGCCATGTTAGTGAGTAATTAATTGTGATTTAGTAATAATATTGGTGTTAAGGTTTGTGATTCCCTATGCATGCACATAAAGTCAATAGTTATGCAACGAAATTATATCCTACTTATGGTGCATTATTTGGTGTTAGTTATGTTCAATGCATGTTTATGACCGTTTTCACTTTTTGGTTGGTCGCTTCTCAATCTATTTGCTAGCCTTCATTTGTACTAAGCGGGAATACTGCTTGTGCATCCAACTCCTTAAACCCAAGTTGTGCCAAATGAGTCCACCATACCTACCTATATACGGTATTTCCTTGCCGTTCCAAGTAAATTTGCATGTGCCAACTCTAATTTTTCAAATTAATTTTCCATTTTGTGTGCCTGTACCGCTCATGAAGCGGCAGGGGGTGGCCAATATTTTCCATGCTAAGTGTGTTATTCTCACGATGAGTGTTTATTCACTTGTCATTGCACGAGAAAGTGGCAGGTAATAGGGATGCCCAGTCCTGAAATGAAAAAAAATTAATATGATGATAATAATAAATTCCTTGGAAAGTGTTGGTATGGAGGGCACCCATGAATACGGCTAGCCATGGATTGTGAAAGAATGCTGGAAAGGAAATAAACTTTATTTTCTGTTTGGGAACCGCCTATAATGTGTCTAGCATGGAAGATATTGGGAATTCTCGGTCGTTTTCGTTGACAGGAAAAGCATGCCTCTCAAAATACTTTTATCTCTCTAATTTAAGCTTTGAGCTCTCGCACATTTGCAAATATCTGCTTCCCTCTGCGAAGGGCCTATCTATTTACTTTTATGCAATTTTTATTTTTATTTTGAGTCTCCATCTTCTCTTACAAAGCACCAATTAGAGAGCACTATTGTCATACTTGTGCATTGTGTGTAGCTAATATTGAGTGTGTTTCATGAATGGATCAATGATTGAGCATAATGGGCTAGGGATAACTTTCTTTAGCATTGATATTTTGAAAGACATGGTTGCTTGTTAATATGCTTGAGTATTTATATCTTCATGTCAAACTATAGACTATTGCTTTGAATCATTCAAGTCCAAATATCCATGCTACAAAGAAAAGAATATATGATGAATATGATAGGTAGCATTCCACATCAAAAATTCTGTTTTTATCATTTACCTACTTGAGGACGAGCAGGAATTAAGCTTGGGGATGCTTGATACGTCTCCAACGTATCTATAATTTTTGATTGTTCCATGCTATTATAGTATCAATCTTGGATGTTTTATATACATTTACAAGCAATTATATATCATTTTTTGGGACTAACCTAATAACTTAGTGCCCAGTGCCAGTTGCTGTATTTTGCCTGTTTTTGGTTTTGCAGAATATCAGTACCAAACGAAGTCCAAATGCCACGAAACTTTTTGGAGATTTTTTTCTGGACATAAGAGACACTAGAAGCTTCGGGAGAGGGCCAGAAGACAGAGGAGGTGGCCACGAGCCACCAGGGCACGCCCCAGGGGGGGTGGCGCGCCCTGGTGCCTCGTCGGCCCACCTCTGCTCCGTTTGACCTAATTCCACCTCTATAAATTCTCTAAAATCGGGAAACCAACAGAGGAGTCCATGAAATACTTTTTCCGCCGCCGCAAGTTCCTGTTCTCGAGAGATCCCATCTGGAGGCCTTTTCCGGCACTCTGCCGGAGGGGGAATCGATCACGGAGGGGCTCTACATCATCCTTGCTGCCCTTCCGATGATGCGTGAATAGTTTACCACAGACCTTCGGGTCCATAGTTAGTAGCTAGAGGGATTCTTCTCTCTTTTTGACCTTCAATACAATGTTCTCCTCGATGTTCTTGGAGTTCTATCCGATGTAATCACTTTTTGCGGTGTGTTTGTTGGGATCCGATGAATTGTGAGTTTATGATCAGATTATCCAAGAATATTATTTGTGTTTTCTCTAAACTCTTTTATGCATGATTATTATAGCTTCGTATTTCTCTCCGATCTATTGATTTGGTTTGGCCAACTAGATTGATTTATCTTGCAATGGGAGAGGTGCTTTGTAATGGGTTCGATCTTGCGGTGCTCAATCCCAGTGACAGAAAAGGACATGACACGTATGTATCGTTTCTATTAAGGATAAAAAGATGGGGTTTATTCATTCGTGAGTTTATTTTGTCTACATCATGTCATCTTGCTTAAGGCGTTACTCCGTTCTTTATGAACTTAATACACTAGATGCATGCTGGATAGGGGTCGATGTGTGGAGTAATAGTAGTAGATGCTGGCAGGAGTCGGTCTACTTGTCTCGGACGTGATGTCTATATACATGATCATTGCCTTGGATATCGTCATGATTATTTGCTTTTCTATCAATTGCCCGATAGTAGTTTGTTCACCCACCGTATGCTATTTTCAAGAGAGAAGCCTCTAGTGAAAACTATGGCCCCCGGGTCTACCATAATCATATATTGAAAATCCTAAAAATACCTTGCTGCAATTTTACTTTGTTTATTTTATTTTGTATTTTTGTTTGATCTATCTATCTATCACCATACAATTTAATCTTGCAATTAACCGCCAAGGGATTGACAACCCCTTGTTCGCGTTGGGTGCGAGGATTTGTTGTTTTCTGTGCAGGTACTGCTAACGAGTTGTTGCGTGATTCTCCTACTGGATTGATAACCTTGGTTTCATAACTGAGGGAAATACTTATCTCTACTGTACTGCATCATCCCCTCCTCTTCGGGGAAATCCCAACGCAACTCACAAGTAGCAATTTCCGAGTGACATGAAACCGAAGAATTTTCGTATAACACTAAGTTACCTCAACGGGGATATGCATCTCCCCAGCAATAAGAAATTCATATTTCTTTTTGACAGTAGGAAGAGGAAATTTGGAATCCCCAATAGTGATTGTCGAAACCTTTTCAATACAGTTGATACCATTCACTGAAGTTTGTTTCTTCAGGAAATAAACTGTATGCTCATTACCATTGGCATGAAAAGTGACCTTGCTTTTGTTGCAGTAAATAACAGCCCCTGCAGTATTCAAAAAGGGTCTTCCAAGGATAATTGACATATTGTCGTCCTCGGGCATATCAAGTATAACAAAGTCCGTTAAAATAGTAACATTTGCAACAACAACAGGCACATTTGGCGCCCCGCCTGAATACCACTGTAGCCAGACGGTCGCCGCACATGCCAGCCCAGGAAAATCACACTGGCATGCGCTTTTACAATAAGTATCATGAACACAGGTATTTCTATTAATGAATATATAAGTTTTACATGATATTTTACAAGGGTGATGGCAGCGGAAAAGCTCTATCTAAGGTAGCATGGTCTTGGTGCGGCTCCAATATATAGGGATCTGACTGGGTTACTCTTCTAGCCCGCGAACACTCCGGCTCCTTGCTAGAGGTCGTTGAATCCTTAGGTGAACCTGGCCACATTGAAGGCCACTGAGTACTTTTGAATGTACTCGCAAGCAAACTAAATAACACATACACCAAGCAATGCAATCCATGGCATTCAAGCATGCATCAATCATTAGAGCAATATTAATTTTCATGGCATGGCATAACTAGCTAGCAATATAAATTATCATGACATAACAGGATTATCAAGCATGATAACTACTGAAGTAAATACAATTTGACGAAAATGAAGCATATCCAGTAAATAATCCATACTCCGAATATTCTCATGACCCAATCCAAATCCAAATCCGAATCCGATCCAAATCCAATCCAAATCTTTCGGTCATACGACCGTTTCTCTCTTAGCCATCCCATAGCCACCCCGTGGCTAACATCTCATATACCTGACATCATCCGATGTCTCTGCATCTGTACTACAAGCCTGACAAACCTTACCATTCTCTGGTTTGGTCTTAGCAATAATATTATGTAGTTTGTTCCTCCAGACTCGACACAGACCAAATAGTGTGACCTAGTACGAACTGTGTCCCATGACCGAGGACGCGGCTATTCGAATAGATTTACACTCTGCAGAGGTTGTGCACTTTACCCACACTATGGAGCTCCTGGCCTCAAGCTCCCATTCGGGTGGACCGGTGCTGCTCCAAGAAAACTTGTCTATTGCCTGGCACTCTTACGGTCCCACCAACAATCATACCCTCCCAGGGTCATGTCCTGGGTGGCCCATGTGTCACTCCTGACACCTGCCACCGTCGTGGCCAAACAAAACTATCCCAAACGGGGACCCCGGGCTATACAAACAACTGGGCTCACAAGGTTATCACCGCCTACCGGCCCAGGGTAGCACGCGCGCATAACCTTCCCTCTTTGGTGGTACCGACAATAGGCAAGACAACAGACCAAGTCAGGGCCTCCCCATAAAGGCAAATGTGGCTGCACTGATGAGCTCGGTTCGGTGGCACTATGACTTGATCCAGCCGACGGAGGAGGTTGGCATTATTAAGTCACATTCTTAATTATTGCAATAACAACAGTAGTGCACGATGAAAACATAACAACCTATCTCCATGCTATCATCTATGAGTCACTAGTGCGATAATACGATAAGCATTAGCAGGTAATGTAAATAGCAAGTTCAACCTAGCGGGAGTTTAATTATATCTACACAGGCATATTCATTAATTAAACACGCAAGAATAACACAGAGCAATGCTTTAGGGCACATATCAGATGGTCGGCTTGCCTGGGGTCGATGAATGCACCGAAGAGAAGTATGATCACCTCGCGGAAAAATTCGCCGGAGAAGATTCCCTCTCGGAGGGGCTGAATAGAGGGCAAGGGCAAAATGGGCATTTTCAGAAAGTGTCAACCTGGAGAAAGTGATGTCATCAGAACGGGCTCGACGAACAGAGAAGGTGGGCTTTGGAATCACCTGAATCGGAGTCACGAGTGAAAAGTTGTGAGCGTTCATTCGTTAGGCAGAAAAATAAACAGAATCTGTTCATTTTTGCCCTTAGCCGATGAACGTTCACTAATTAGGGTTTTTGGCAGATGGGGTTAAACAGAAAACACACTTCTGAAGAATACGCTTTCTGAGTAGCGAAAGCGCACTTACGGCTGAAGCGGTAGCGAAATACGCTTTCCCAAAAGGGAAACACATTTTCGAGAGTGCGCTTCCACTTAAACCTGCGGGCCCGGCCGGCTGAGTCATTGACAAGCGGGACCCGCCTGGCAGGTCTTCTTCCACCTCCCGCTCACGTACCCAGCCGAGGAGGGGCCGACGCCCGTCCGGGCGGCTCAGGCCACCACCGGCGACACTTCGGCCACCGGAGTGACCAGGAGAGGGCACCGCATCCTCCCGTGGGCTTTACTGCCGCCCGGGGGCGCCAGAGCGGGCGGGGCCTTGGCGGTGGTGGACGGCGGTGCTGGCCAGATCGAGCCCGAGGCCATGGGCATCTCCGGAGCAAAATGTAGTCGGGGAGCGAGTCGTGGTGGTGGTGGTGGTCGGCTACGGTGGTTAGGTGGAGAGGGGAGAGATCACAGAGCTCGAATTCGAGCGGTGACTGCCGGCGGAGCTCCGGCCAGAGAGAAGAAATGGGGGCTCCCCGAGCTCAAGCGAGTGGATGGGTGGGGCTCTAGGAGGTAGGAGAGGAGTGGTGTGAGTTCGAGGGAGGCCCGGGCTGGCTATTTATTGCCGCCCGGCGCGAGTGGATGAGGATGGCCGTGGATGAGCTTGGCCGAGGCGACGTGGTGGCCACGGCGATGAGCTGGGCCACGTGGGGAGGGGACGGCTCGGCCGGTAGCGGTGCCAACCTGACCGCCACTGTTGCGGCGCGGTGTGAGGAAGAAGCCGAAGAGGAAGAGGACGGCCACGTGCACGTATGGGCCAGTACGGCCGCGCTTGTCGCCGTCCGGCGAGGGTGCAAATGGAGGGGGAGAAGGGTCCAGAGGGGGCACGCGGCTGAGGGGAGGCTAGTCGGCATGCTCAGACAAGCTCGGGCTGGCCGGAGCTATCTGGCCGACGAGGACAGTGCCGCGGAGCACCGTTTCTGCACGGCGGCTGCATGGTCACCACGTACACCACGTGTTCTAGTGCCCTTCTGGATGCCACATCTTGTCCAACAGGATGATCACTGATCATATAGATAGAATATGGCGCTGGATGAACCAGGAAAAGTCTATGTTGATCGAGGGGAGTCAAAACAGTTTCTGGATAAGATCTTGGAGCAGTTGCTGAGGTGAAATGGTTTGACAAATAGAGCTGATATGTTGTCATATTGTAATGTGGTAAGAAGGAGTAGGTGCTTGCAAAATTTGAAATCATTTGGACATTGTTTGCATGCACTTCCTTCACAATGCAAACTTGGGTCCAGAAAGTAGATGATGATGTTGTGCTCAAACGGCTTGATGGAATGAGCTGAATTTTTGTGTAGTGTGATAAATTGGAAGTATGGAGCTACTGGAAAAATTTCAGCTCATTTGGAAATGCCAAAGTGGTACTTCCTTCACAAAGCTTTCTGCTGGACAGAAGCTAGATAGAATTTTTGGGAGAAATTGGCTAGATAAAATGATGTGAATTTTTGTATTCTCACATCATATAGTGAATTTGAGATCCTGGATTAATTTGAGGATTTTTGAAGGAATATAAAATATAGTTGCTTCACAACCTCAAAATAGGTACAGAAACAAGAACTGGATGTTGCACTAAAACTTTGAACTGTGGAACTTGGGTTCTTGATGGAAATGGTGAATATATGAATAGGAGAATCTCCACAAATTATTTGGGATTTTTCCTAGCTACCAAAATGGTAGTTCCTTTGGAAAGTGCCCAAAATGCAATATTGGCTTTAAATAGGAAAATGCAATTTCCCTTGTTTAATTATGACCAATATTTTTATGGGAGCTCAATATGATCACGAAGAATATCTCCACAAGTTTTCATGAACTTTGGAGATGGATAGATATTTTCCTGGATTCAATTCCTTAAACTAGCAGAAAAAGGAATTAAATTTAAATGGAAAATATTGCAAATGACTTGGCAATATTTTTGCATATCCAGGGTTTATAGATATAGGTTGATCATTGGGAAAAGTTTGGGAGTCAACAGTTCAAGGGAAATTGGGGTTCCTTTGTAACGGAAGGAATTAGGGTTTCCTTCCGGTAACTCATAAGGTAGGGTTTCGGCGGCAAAATCCTGAGAATGTATCTTGGGTGGCAAGGTTGGACTGGAGAGAATCTCTGGTTGGATAGAAAAGTCAAGGCTAAATGACCATCTTCATATTCCCAAGAGCGAGAGAAAATCCAATAACACCGAAAAAAAGACGGGAGTCAAATCTCGCGAAGGAAAAAAAACCAAGGAGCGAAAACCAGGGTGTTACAAACCTACCCCCCTTTAGAAAATCTCGTCCTCGAGATTTCCGGGCTTACCTACCGGCTAAGGGGAACATACCTATGTGTGATTTGGATCCATCGGCTGTCTTGTCTTCATCAGTTCACTGGCCTCATAACTATCTTGTCTGGTGGCTCAGGTATTGCCTTTTTAAACGGCTGCATTGAATCTTTCGCTTTCCTATCAAGCAATCCTTCTATCTTGGTGGTATGTCGCCTAGGATCGGTGGGTAGCGGGTAATGCCAACAAACAGCTTGACTTCCATGGCCTGGAGCTAGCTGCTTCAGGTTTTATTGCGATACTTCGTAAACTGACTCTCATGAGCAAGACATCCTTCTTGGTGCATGGTATTGCATGCATACATCCTCGGTAATCCCTATTAAAACCTCTAAGCTAAACATAGTGTGGCTGTCATTCAGTGCATCTTTTGGAGCATAGCCTTTTATCTTGGCTGATGGCCCATATTCATGATGAGTATGACATGCTGGCTGCATTGTTGTGGCCGTATATGCAAGAGTCCGACAAGGATTGGCAATATCACCTTGTCTGTGAAGCTTTACTTCATTGACCGTCGCGGGGATTGTTTATTCAAGACTTCCTTGTTCTTGAGGGTTCCTTTTGGGAACTTGTCATGACCTACCATCATGGCTCCTTGGTCATATCCCAGCTTGTCGGGCTTGTATTCACAACTTACTCTTGCATATCTCATAGGGGTTGCTGTGCTCATATCCTTGCTTTGAACTATGGGGCCGATGTGTCTCTGAACACAGTCATTCCCGTGTACGAGTGGCTCGCATGAACTGATCCACTGGACTGCATGCTCACAACATATGCAGAGGTAGGGTAAATCCTTTCATAACCACTGAGTTCTGAGGCAGACGTATGTCGGAACTAGGTCGTGCTTCTGACAAGATTGTTGTGGGCACAATGACGTGCTGAAGAAGATTGAATACCTTATGCTCGAAGCTTCTGTCAAGGGAGCGTGCCAAAGAAGGCTGGGTATCGTACCCCAAAAGCTTTCCTTCATGTGGCTTACTGTGGAAGGTCGGGTGACTTATGCTGGAAGCTTTACGCGGTAGCGGGCTCAGTAAGATTGGAGTACCGTATCCCAGAAGATTTTCTCCCTGGTGACGTAGCGAGGAAGATTGAGAGTCTTGTGTTGTAAGCTCCTCCTGATAGCTTGCGGAGGAAGGCTGGGTTCCTTCTATCAGAAGCCTGTCGTTGTTATATGTGGTCGGATCTATGGCTGATTCTGGCTTCCTTCCGAAGTATCCGGATTTTACCCATAGCGGTGCCAAAACTTGATATAGGCCACGACTTGACTGGAGGTATTCCATTGCACCCCGCTTGTCCTTCCGCTGGTCTGATCATTATTGCAGTAGATGCGGACTTCATGTTGGTAATTAATTTGCATGTATGCCAGTAGTAAGTAGTTGGCGGATAATTCCGTTCGATTTGGCTGAGCTTCCAGGTAGGTGAAATTCTCATTGATTCTAGGCAGCCGTGAACTCATCCATATTCCTCGCAAACCTTGTTCACAGTGCCCAGAAAATTTTGTATGTGCACTGGTAAATTTCAAAATATGCTTTGAAATTTGCACCAACATACCGAAGTTTTGTTGTGGCTCTCGGCACATTCACGTGCTTGAAATATGTCTTCTATGGGTAATAAATGATTCTTGAGTCCATTGAGAAAGACTCAAGGTTCACCCTACTGACTGAAATAATCCTTGTGTCGAGGATGGAATAATTTGTCCCTTTTGGTGTCCGTTCCTGATAGCTCATCTGGCTGTTCCTTAGGTATGATTTGTTCCGAGGCAAACTCTCTCAAGTATATTCTGGCCTTACCTATTGCACGCAAATTCTATTTCTAACCCATTCTTCATTCTTGACAGATCCGATGTTGTTGTTTGAGTATCAGGCAGTTGGCTTGGCTTGACTCTTACTGAATTTGGATTATTGGGTATTATCCAGGTTGTGTGTTGATCTTCTTTGGTAGCTCTTGCAGATGGATCTAGTCGGAGCGACAGAACGGAATCGAGAAAAGAAACAAGAACCGCGAAAAACCAAAAAGCAAATAAAGCTCTAATTTTGCGGACCTTTCACATGTGGCTGAAGATTCACTAGTATAACTAGCCTAGCGCACTCGATGTACCTCTAAGGATTCAGAAGCGAAACCACACAATGCTCCTGGTAGCAATTGGTGTCCAGCTCCTACTACTCCCCTTGGCCACATCAAACTCGACGCATGACCATAACCCAAGTGGCTTAGTCAACGATCCAAGGGTTATTGGGAAAAGATGGAGTTTATAAGCGTTTCCCAAAGGAAACTGGATTTGAGGAGAGAAATGCCATGGTTAGCAAGCAAGGTGGGGATATCTGGTTTACCTAGGGTTTCAGGGCTCACGGGTCGTTGCCAGGTGCGGACATCTCCCACCGGAGGCAAAGGCCACAAGAGATGGGGTTTGATGGAGCCAAAACCTATGGGGTTGCCTTATGATCAATAGTAGCCGTGCCTGTTCGGCAAAGATGGCTGAAATCCCTCTGAGCTTTCTACTGGTCAGGCGGCAATGAAATCCGGCTAGGGTAAACTACCGTCAGCCTGGCTCTGATACCACCCGTTGTGGCCCCCGGCCTGAATACCACTGTAGCCAGACGGTCGCCGCACACGCCAGCCCAGGAAAATCACACTGGCATGCGCTTTTACAACAAGTATCATGAACACAGGTATTTCTATTAATGAATATATAAGTTTTACATGATATTTTAAAAGGGTGATGGCAGCGGAAAGGCTCTATCTAAGGTAGCACGGTCTTGGTGCGGCTCCAATCCACAGGGATCTGACTGGGTTACTCTTCTAGCCCGCGAACACTCCGGCTCCTTGCTTGAGGTCGTTGAATCCTTAGGTGAACCTGGCCACATTGAAGGCCGCTGAGTACTTTTGAATGTACTCGCAAGCAAACCAAATAACACATAGACCAAGCAATGCAATCCATGGCATTCAAGCATGCATCAATCATTAGAGCAATATTAATTTTCATGGCATGGCATAACTAGCTAGCAATATAAATTATCATGACATAACAGGATTATCAAGCATGATAACTACTGAAGTAAATACAGTATGACGAAAATAAAGCATATCCAGTAAATAATCCATACTCCGAATATTCTCATGATCCAATCCAAATCCGAATCCGAATCCAATCCAAATCCAATCCAAATGTTTCGGTCATACGACCATTTCTCGTTTAGCCATCCCATGGCTAACATCTCATATACCTGACATCATCCGATGTCCCTGCATCTATACTACAAGCCTGACAAACCTTACCATTCTCTGGTTCAGTCTTAGCAATAATATTATGTAGTTTGTTCCTCCAGACTCGACACAGACCAAATAGTGTGACCTAGTACGAACTGTGTCCCATGACCGAGGACGCGGCTATTCGAATAGATTTTCACTCTGCAGAGGTTGCGCACTTTACCCACACTATGGAGCTCCTGGCCTCATGCTCCCATTCGGGTGGACCGGTGCTGCTCCAACAAAACTTGTCTATTGCCTGGCACTCTTACGGTCCCACCGACAATCATACCCTCCTAGGGTCATGTCCTGGGTGGCCCCTGTGTCACTCCTGACACCTGCCACCGTCGTGGCCAAACAAAACTATCCCAAACGGGGACCCCGGGCTATACAAACAACTGGGCTCACAAGGTTATCGCCGCCTACCGGCCCAGGGTAGCACGCGCGCATAACCTTCCCTCTTTGGTGGTACCGACAAGAGGCAAGACAACAGACCAAGTCAGGGCCTCCCCATAAAGGCAAATGTGGCTGCACTGATGAGCTCGGTTCGGTGGCACTATGACTCGATCCAGCCGACGGAGGAGGTTGGCATTATAAAGTCACATTCTTAATTATTGCAATAACAACAGTAATGCACAATGAAAACATAACAACCTATATCCATGCTGTCATCTACGAGTCACTAGTGCGATAATACGATAAGCATTAGCAGGTAATGTAAATAGCAAGTTCAACCTAGCAGGAGTTTAATTATATCTACACAGGCATATTCATTAATTAAACACACAAGAATAACACAGAGCAATGCTTTAGGGCACATATCAGATGGTTGGCTTGCCTGGGGTCGATGAATGCACCGAAGAGAAGTATGATCACCTCGCGTAAAAATTCGCCGGAGAAGACTCCCTCTCGGAGGGGCTGAATAGAGGGCAAGGGCAAAATGGGCATTTTCAGAATGTGTCAACCTGGTGAAAGTGATGTCATCGGAACGGGCTCGACGAACAGAGAAGGTGGGCTTTGGAATCACCTGAATCGGAGTCACGAGTGAAAGGTTGTGAGCGTTCGTTCGTTAGGCAGAAAAATAAACAAAATCTGTTCATTTTTTCCCTTAGCCGATGAACGTTCACTAATTAGGGTTTTCGGTAGACGGGGTTAAATAGAAAACGCACTTCTGAAGAATACACTTTCTGAGTAGCGAAAGCGCACTTACGGCTGAAGCGGTAGCGGAATACGCTTTCCCAAAAGGGAAACGCATTTTCGAGAGTGTGCATCCACTTAAACCTGCGGGCCCGGCCGGCTGAGTCATTGACAAGCGGGGCCCGCCTGGCAGGTCTTCTTCCACCTCCCGCTCATGTACCCAGCCGAGGAGGGGCTCGGCGTCGGCGCCCGTCCGGGCGGCTCAGGCCACCACCGGCGACACTCCGGCCACCGGAGTGACCAGGGGAGCGCGCCGCATCCTCCCGTGGGCTTTACTGCCGCCGGGGGGCGCCAGAGCGGGCGGGGCCTTGGCGGTGGTGGACGGCGGTGCTGGCGAGATCGAGCCCGAGGCCATGGGCATCTCTGAAGCAAAATGGAGGCGGGGAGCTAGTCGTGGTGGTGGTGGTCTGCTACGGTGGTTAGGTGGAGAGGGAAGAGATCACAGAGCTCGAATTCGAGCGGTGGCTACCGGCAGAGCTCCGGCCAGAGAGAAGAAATGGGGGCTCCCCGAGCTCAAGCGAGTGGAGGGGTGGGGCTCTAGGAGGTAGGAGAGGAGTGGTGTGAGTTCGAGGGAGGCCCGGGCTGGCTATTTATAGCCGCCCGGCGTGAGTGGATGACGATGGCCGTGGATGAGCTCGGCCGAGGCGACGTGGTGGCCACGGCGATGAGCTGGGCCGCGTGGGGAGGGGACGGCTCGGCCGGTAGCGGTGCCAACCTGACCGCCACTGCTGCGGTGCGGTGCGAGTAAGAAGCCGAAGAGGAAGATGACGGCCACGTGCACGTACGGGCCAGGACGGCCATGCTTGTCGCCGTCCGGCGAGGGCACAAACGGAGGGTGTTGGGGATATTTACCAGCATGGAGACCCGGCAGGGTGTTGACCCGGCCATAATGCGAGCTTAGCGGATCGACTCACTTCGGGGCTGAAGACTCATTGTGGGCCGGCTTAGCGAGGCCTGGTAAGGTTAGGCCAGCTTAACGAGGCCTGGTAAGGATATGCCGGCTTAAACAGTGGGCCGGCTCACGACAAGATGGATGGCAAGAGGACCGTCTTGGAGAGGAAGTAGGAAGGAATAGGAGACGGGTCAAAGAACGACCCGGACTCTCATGTAATCTAAGGTTCCACCTGTATATATAAAGGGCAGCACCTATGCGAAAAGAGCTAAGTTGCAATCTATTCGAGAGCTAGGTTAGCGAATCCGCATCCTTGTAATCGAGATCCACAGCAATATAGACAAGCAGGACGTAGGCTTTTACCTCCACCGTGAGGGGCCGAACCTGGGTAACCCGACGTCTTTTCGTTCCCGATCAACCCCGCTAAGCTTCCACGTTAGTGCGATGGCTTCATCTCTAAGTCCCTTTACTAGGACATCTGTCGTGACAAAACCACGACAGTTGGCGCCAACCGTGGGGCCCACGCACGGTGGAGTTGAGTTCTTAGCGGGATCTCTTCCAGGGTTCGGGAAGTATGCGGTTGGCATGATGTCCAAGAGTCGCCGTGGGAAACTCTACATCGACGATTCATACTGGGGCCCCGACGCCGGCTCAATCGAGTACGGGTACCGGGTCCCCTTCGGCAAGATTCACACCTTCATCGGCGTGGTCGGCGAGCCGGCTGCCGGGTTGGAGAACGTCGCCGGCGTCGAGTCGGCGCGCCGTGTTGGTCAGCTCCCGGAGAGACCCGGCCCGAGTCAAGCCGGCCCAGATCACGTCTTCGTGGGCTTCACCCAAGGGGTGGCCCTGTCAGAGAACTCCCTGTCTCAGGACGACACGCTTGTCCAATCTGACGGCGAGTCCTCGATGGGGGAAACTGAGTCAATTCCTCCGCTGCATGATGGAGGGCTGGGGCACGCGGACGACATCTTCGCAGAGAGCCCAGATCCGCCTCGCTTCGCGGCGGTTTACATGGCAGGAAGGCAAGATCCAACACGAGACCCGGCCAATCCGACGGCGGGTCAGCACAACCTCCTGGCCGGCTCAAGAGGAGCCGGCGCCTTGGCCTCCGGCTCCCATAGGACCGGGGTTCAGGCACTCGCGGACTTGTTGGCCACGTTGGCGGCCCTGATGGCCGGGCCGGTCACCCTGGAGAACGCAGCGGCGCGCAACGCGGAGATCACGAAGTGTCGCGAGGAGATGGCCAAGATCCAAGAAGACATCAACGCGGAGAACGCCCGCATGATACAGGAGCAGGCCCAGATCGCTGCGGAGAGGCAGCGCCTTGACGAGGAAACACAGTACTTGAGCCGCCGGCAGGCCGAGTCAGAGCTTGTTTACCAGAGGCGTCATCAGAGCCGGCTTCCGGCTAATCTCGAGCTGACTCGGCTGTTCACCACGCCACCGGCTCCGACGAACCTGGGCGCTGGAGTTATCCCCACGAGAGAGCCGCCGCTACAGCAGCTTGTTCAGCAGCAAGAGCCAGTTCGACTTCGTACGCCAGATCAGCAGCGACAGCCGCCGTCTCACCAGTTCCATACCCCAATTGGACACTACTCTAACCCGGTTGATAACGTGCTGGCGGCGACCCACAACTTGGCAGCTATTCCGATCGAGGGGGACGGCCCGATTCAGACAGAAGCCTGGAACGTTATTGCGATGCTCAAGACCGCGGTGGTACAGCAGGCCAATTATTCACACAGCCAGCACCGTCTTCACTCAACACCCCACCAGAGCCGGACCAGGAGCCTGCGCCCGGAGTCGCTAGCGGTCTCCAGCAGCACTCATCGTAGAAGAGCCGCCCAGCCGCTAGCGGAGCAGCACCAGCCAAGGATCCCGCAGGAAGTTGCGGATCCGGCTCGAGTCCTTCGAGCGTGGGAGGAGGAAAACGCGCGAGCAGGGCGTGACCCGCCGACGCACGTCAACGCGCCGGCTCGAGTCAACCCACCGCCCAATGTTAACCCGCCAGAGGTGCAACACTCGCCCGCCGCAACCCCGACTGACGGCCGGGTTGGAGGCTCGTCAAGCCGCATGATTGGGACTCCTTGCTTGGTACCAGCGCTACGAGAGGCGTGCATACCCCCTGACTTCAAAGGGCCGCGCAAGGTTCCTAACTACACGGCGAATTTAGAGCCCACGGAATGGATCGAGAGTTATGAGCTGGCAATGGACTTGTTGGGTGCAAGTGAGTCGGTGTGTGCGCGTTACCTGCCTCTGATGTTGGAGGGCCCTGCACGCACTTGGATGAAAAACCTACCGGCGAATTCTATCAATACCTGGCAGGAGCTGAAGGAGCGTTTCATCAAGAATTTCCAGGGGACCTGCAAGAGGCCGACCACAATTGTTGATCTGGAACGGTGTGTCCAGCGCGAGGATGAGTCGGCACACCATTGGGCTCGCCGAGTTGCAGAAGTTATACACAGTTCTGATAGCATCTCGGTGGCTCAGGCGGTGCTTGTTCTGGAACGAACATGTAAGTTACAGCCCCTCGTCCAGAAGCTTGGGCGGCTCAAGCGAAAGGTCCAGGACATGGGAGATCTTATCGATGTCTTAACCTGGTATGCGGAGTCGGATAATACCAAGGATACGCCATCGGACGAAGAGAAATCTGATAAGGGGAAGAAAGCTGGCGGTAAGGGTCAGCAGCAAAGCAACGGTAATGGTCAGAACAACAACGGCGGTAAACGCAAGGGTCACGACAGTGGCTCTGATCTGGTGGCAAACACAAGCACAGAGAATAAAGGTCAACGGCAGAATGACGGTTCGAGGAAGCAGTCTGGAAGTCGCCCTTTCCCTTACGAGGAAGCCCTCAAAGCTCCTTGTCCGAAGCACAGTTATAATGGTAAACCAACCAGTCACTCCTGGGAAAATTGCTATGTGATGCAAGAGTTTGCCAAGCGCATCTTCCAGAATCATCATCACGGGGGAGGCAACGGCGGACAACCCGCCAACCCAGGACCCAGCTTCTCAGGGGACGGCTTGCAGGGACCCTTCGCTGGGCCTGGCTTCCAGGGAAATAGCGGCCAAGGCGGCGGGTTCCAGGGGGCTGGAAATACTGGAGGTGGCAATCAGCGAAACAACCAGGGAAATCAGCATCAGGTTGGCGCGGCAGGATTCCAGAGCAACCCGAAGCAGTTGAATAGCGGACAGTATCACGTCTTCACCACTAGTACCTGCAAACGGGATCGGAAGGTGCAACGGCGAGCCGCCCATGTGGTTGAGCCGGCTACTCCCTATTACCTCAACTGGTCTGAACAGCCGGTTACCTGGAGTAGAGCGGATCACCCTGTCCACGTCGATCACCCTGGCCACCTGGCCTTGGTGGTTGCGCCACAAGTTGGCGGCTATACCCTGACTAAGGTGCTCATGGACGGGGGCATCAGCATCATGAAAGCACATTTGCTCCCTTGGTGATTTTGGTAATTTATGCCAACATACATGTTGTTGGACTAATGCTTTTATCTAGTGAATTTCAGACAAGTTCAACAATGGCGTGGCCTGGACAAGAGGATGTGGAACCCCCCTCAAAATGCTAAGGACAAGGATTGGCAAAGGATCAAGACTCTACATTTTTGGTTTAGTGATCCAAGATCACATTGAGTCCATAGGAAAGCCAATACTATTAAAAGGGGATGAGGTGTTGCTTAATGGTCCTTTTGCTCAAGTGCTTAGTGACAGTATTCCTAAACCCTCAACCACTCTCTCTACCCAAATATGTCCTAAACCCAAAGTCCAACTCGGCCCCACCGAAATTTCCAATCCGGCCCCACCGAGTTCATCCAAGACTTAGCCACTGCCAAACCCTAACAAATCGGATCCACCGAAATGGATCTCGGTCCCACCGAGATGGCCTTGCCAACTCTCTGTAATCGGTTGCATTCACTTCGGTCTCACCGAGTTATGCATATCGGTCTCACCGAGATGGCTTGCCAACTCTCTGTTGCCTTAGTGCTTCACTTCGGTCCTACCGAGTTGATGCAATCGGTGCCACCAAGATGAGGATTGCCCTAGCCATTGCACTTCGGTCCATCCGAGTTGTTCGTATCGGTCCCACCGAGATTCCTAAAGTTCATATCTTTTACACATTACGGTGCTACCGAGATGATCGTTTTGGTGCCACCGAGTTGGGTCAAAAGTGTGTAACGGTTGGATTTTGTGTGGAGGCTATATATACCCCTCCACCCCCTCCTTCTCAGTAAGGAGAGCCATCAGAACGTGCCTACACTTCCACCATTCATTTTCTGAGAGAGAACCACCTACTCATGTGTTGAGATCAATATATTCCATTCCTACCATTTGAACCTTGATCTCTAGCCTTTCCCAAGTTGCTTTCCACTCAAATCCTTCTTCCACCATAGCCAAATCTGTGAGGAGTGTTTGAGTGCTGGGAAGACTATCATTTGAAGCACAAGAGCAAGGAGTTCATCAACAACACACCATCTATTACCTTTTGGAGAGTGGTGTCTCCTAGATTGGTTAGGTGTCACTTGGGAACCTCCAACATGATGTGGAGTTGAACCAAGAGTTTGTAAGGGCAAGGTGATCGCCTACTTCGTGAAGATCTACCCCGAGTGAGGCTAGTCCTTCGTGGACGTAAGCCATGGTGGAATAGACAAGGTTGCTTCTTCGTGGACCCTTCATGGGTGGAGCCCTCCGTGGACTCGCGCAGCCGTTACCCTTTGTGGGTTGAAGTCTCCATCAACGTGGACGTACGATGGCACCACCTATCGGAACCACGCCAAAAACCACCGTTTCTTAATTGCGTTTGATCTTCCATACTCTACCCCTTTACTTTCCGTACTATTGCATGCTTTATTGTTTCCGCTGCTCAATCTCTAGATATGCATGTGTAGAAAGTATTGGAGTGATCTTAACTTATGCCAAAATCTGCCTAAGTTCCAAGAGAAATTAAAAATTGCTAATTTGGCTAGTTAGGAGTCTATTCACCCCCCCCCCCTCTAGACCTATCTCCTCGATCGTACACATCAATATTCTATACTACGACACGTTCAGGCGGATGAATCTGTCTGACAAGCAGCTAACTCCGTCCTCTACAGTCTTTCACGGCATTGTGCCTGGCAAGTCAGCATATCCCATGGGAAGAATCTCCCTTGAGGTGGCCTTTGGCTTAGAGGATAACTGGCGTTCTGAGTTTCTGTCCTTTGAAGTGGTGAAGCTTAAAAGCCCGTACCACGCTTTGTTTGGCCGGCCGGCTTACACGCGGTTTATGGCGCGGCCATGTTACGTCTACCTGAAGATGAAGATGCCAGGACCGAGGGGAACCATTACAGTGGAAGGAAACCGGAAAATTACACTCGAGTGTGAAGAAGGTGATGCGGCTTATGCTGAGACAGCTTGCGCTGCTGAGGAGTTGCGGTATTATAAGGACAATGTTGACCTGTCTGACAGGACGCCACTGAAGAAGCCCACCACAGAGTCTGACCCTCTACTCAAATTTAAGTCGGCTAGAGACACGAAGCAAGTTGATTTCACCCCGGGTAATTCTTCTGAACAGTTCACCATTGGGGTTAATATGGATCCCAAATAGGAAAGCACGCTCATCGAGTTTATCCGTGAGAATCGGGACATGTTCGCATGGAAGCCTTCTGACATGCCAGGTGTACCGAGAGAACTCGCTGAGCACTCCCTTAATGTGGATCCCAAGTTTAAACCAGTTCGCCAGTATCTCCGTCGTTTCAATGAGGAAAGGCGGAAAGCTATTGGTGAAGAACTGGCCCAGCTCCTAGCTGCCGGGTTCATCATCGAAGTCTTCCATCCTGAGTGGTTGGCTAACCCAGTACTTGTTTTCAAGAAAAACGGGGCTTGGCGGATGTGTGTGGATTACACAGACCTGTACAAGGCTTGTCCTAGTGACCCCTTTGCCTTGCCCCGTATTGACCAGATTATCGATGCCACGACCGGGTGTGAGAGTTTATGCTTCCTGGATGCTTACTCTGGCTATCATCAAATCAAGCTAAGGAAGGAGGACCAGGAAAAAACGGCTTTTATCACGCCTTTCGGGGCCTTCTGTTATACAACCATGTCAGTTGGTCTGAAGAGCGCCCAGGCGACTTATCAGCGTTGTGTTCAGAGCTGTTTTCACAATCAGATCGGACGAAATGTTCATGCATATGTGGACGACATTGTGGTTAAATCTCGGAAAAAGGAAACTCTATTGGAGGACCTCAGGGAGACGTTTGATAATCTCCGTGTCTACCAGATGAAGCTTAACCCGGAGAAGTGCGTCTTGGGTGTCCCAGCCGGCAAGCTTCTGGGATTTCTTGTCTCCGAGCGTGGCATTGAAGCAAACCCGGAAAAAATCAAAGCAATTACAACCCTGGCTAAGCCGGCTAAGCTGAACGATGTACAGAGGTTGGCCGGGCGGGTTGCGGCGCTGAGCAGGTTTATCAGCCGGCTTGGAGAGAAAGCCATTCCATTGTATCAGTTGCTTAAAAAATCAGATGACTTCGTCTGGAGTAAGGAAGCAGATCAGGCTTTCGAGGCCCTGAAGAAGCAGTTGTCTGAGCCGCCAGTCCTTGCTGCCCCTCGCGAGAAGGAGCCGATGCTGTTGTATATTGCAGCCAATAATAGGGCGGTCAGTGTAGCAGTTGTCGTCGAACGCAAGGAAGATGGCAAGGAGTATCCCGTTCAGCACCCTGTGTATTATGTCAGTGAAGTGCTAACTGAGTCCAAGCAGCGGTATCCACATTGGCAGAAGCTGGTCTACGGAGTATTTATGGCTAGCCGCAAGCTGAAGCATTACTTCCATGAGCATCCAATTACTGTGGTCAGCTCGGCACCTCTTGGGGATATAATCCAGAACCGGGAGGCTGCAGGCCGGGTCGCTAAGTGGGCTATCGAGCTCGGTCCGCATCATCTCAAATACGTGCCTCGCACTGCAATCAAATCTCAGGCGTTGGTAGACTTTATTAACGATTGGACAGAGCTGCAGGCTCCCGAAGAGAAGCCCGACACAACATACTAGTCCATACACTTTGACGGCTCGAGGCAGCTTGAAGGCTCGGGAGCTGGTGTTGTGATCACCTCCCCACGAGGAGATAAGTTCTGTTATGTTTTGAGACTCATGTTCGCCTGCACTAACAATGCCGCAGAGTATGAGGCCTTGCTCCATGGGCTCCAGATGGCCAAGGAGATGAATCTGAGCCGGGTTAGATGTTTGGGCGACTCAGACCTGGTGGCTCATCAAGTGTCGGGTACATGGGATTCTAAGGACCCTCTCATGGCGGTTTACCGTCAAGCAGTCACAAATAATGCTGGGCACTTCAAGGGTTATCAAGTCGACCACATTGATCGTCGACAGAACGAGGCGGCAGACGCACTCTCTCGCTTGGGCTCTCAGCGCAAGCCAGTGCCACCCAATGTGTTCCTGGACGTTTTGCACTATCCATCTGTCAAGTTGCCAACAGAGGAGGACTTGGCTATTCCTGACCCAGAGGCGGCTCTGGTGGCTGCCATCCATGCTATCCCTAATTGGACGGTCCCCTACTTGGCTTACTTAAGCCGGGGAGAACTGCCAACAGAGGAACTGCTCGCTCGGCAGATCATCAGATGATCTAAATCTATGACTGTTGTTAATGGCGAGTTACACAGACGCAGCGTCACTGGTGTCTTTCAACATTGTGTTTCACCTGAGGAAGGCCGCGCAATTCTCCATGAGATACATTCTGGTGATTGTGGACACCATGCCGGCTCAAGGTCACTGGTCGCGAAGGCGTTCCGGCACGGTTTTTACTGGCTTATGGCTCATGTTGATGCGGAGGACATTGTCAGTAAGTGTGATGGTTGCCAGAAATATGCTCGCCAGGTCCATGTGTCGGCTCAAGAGTTGCGGATGATCCCAATTACTTGGCCGTTCGCGGTCTGGGGGCTTGACATGGTGGGACACTTCAAACGCTCTGAGAATAAGCATACGCACCTACTCGTGGCTGTGGACAAGTTTACCAAGTGGGTAGAAGCAGAACCGGTCAGCAACTGCGACGCGGCTACAGCGGTCAAATTCCTGAAAAAACTGATATTCCAGTTTGGCTACCCACACAGTATCATTACAGACAATGGGACCAATCTTTCCAAGGGAGCCATGGAACAGTTCTGCAAACGGGAACACATCCGGCTGGATCTGGCATCAGTTGTGCATCCTCAGTCCAACGGACAGGCCGAACGGGCTAATCAGGAATTGCTGCGTGGTATCAAACCCCGGCTCATAGTGCCTCTACAGCGCACGCCGGGTTGCTGGAAAGAAGAATTACCCTCGGTGCTTTGGAGTATACGGACTACTCCCAACAGGTCAATAGGCTATACGCCGTTCTTCCTCGTCTATGGTGCAGAGGCTGTCCTCCCGAGCGATATTCGGCATGACTCCCGTCGAGTGGCGGCATATGTGGAAGCAGATAACGAGCTAGCTCGCCAAGACGCTCTTGATGCTCTAGAGGAGGAGCGTGACCTTGCCGCATCCAGATCGGCAATATATCAGCAAGACCTACGTCGCTATCACATCCGTAGAGTTCGAAGCCGTACCTTTCATGAAGGTGACTTGGTGCTCCGTCTGATACAAGACCAGACAGGCATGCATAAGCTCTCACCACCTTGGGAAGGGCCTTTCGTGGTCAGCAAGAATCTCAACAACGGGTCATATTACCTGATTGATATACGTGAAACAGACAAATCACGTACTTCTGAGGAAGAAACAAGCCGGCCCTGGAATATTGCCCAGCTCCGGCCATACTACACCTAAGTCTTTGACTGGGTCATATCTTTGTACATACCTTTTATCTTGTATATACTTGTCTTGGATCAAATATAATATCGACCAGCAACACTGTGTGAAGGTGTGGTTTTGCCTCAGAACTTGTGTACTGGATCTTTATTTGTTGATCTTGGTTACTTGGGGGCTTCCAACTCCACTGAGTTTAGCTTACAAAACCCTTTTAACCCGGCGAGATGCCACAATGTTGGTTAAACCTGCCTGTTAGCAAGATGCTACTCCTTGAAAAAATGACCCGGCGTACGTCTGATGAGTCAATCATGTATGTGACCCTGAACTCTTCAGAGTTAAAATGTTCGATTGGTTGTGTGAGAGCCGGCTTTCAGAGGGCAAGGACAAACCAATAGGCCACAGTGCCAGTTGTACGAAAGCATATTCCGACTTGCGCTGTCTGAGCCGGCCACTTGCAAGGGTCCAGTTCAGCGGACGGCTTATGCTCTTCGAGCCGGCGGCTTCATGCCTGTTCCGGCTTAAGTTTATGATCATTTGTTGCACTCATCTTTGCATACATACATATATCCATGCATAGCATTTATCTAAGTTCCTTTTCATATTCTTGATTCATTGCAACAGTGACGTCGATTACTCGTTCATATGTTATCATAAGCCGGCATCACATGCCTTTGTTGTTTCAGCAACACCGTTCTATTCATAGAAGCCGGCTCTCACAGCCCAAAGATGATTTAAGAGGCAAGGCTTTCATGAGTGTTGTGCACAGGCAGTTAAAAGGGTACAGTCCGCGATCGCACTAGCATCAGCAAGCATCAAGGGTTTATGCTATCCTATTACATCCCGCCCACCAATGGCGGCCATGTCAAAAGAATTTTTTTACAAGTCTGGCTACGCAAGGTTAAGCCGGCGTTCTACATTGCCGGGTCAGAGCTGGCGTCAGCACCCGTTGCAGCGCCATGCGCCGGCTCTTCGCGGCCGTCGTCATCCTCTTCTTCTTGGATTGAGTCGTCGACCGACCACTGAATTGAGCGTAATGCTTCAAATAGGGCGTCTTCGGATATCAGGGAGGAGGGGTCAACGTCAGGGGCAAAGGATTGCTTACGTGTGCGGGTTAGAGCCACCGGCTCATGATTTGGCGGCTCGATCCGTTCATTATTCTTCGAATAAGGCACCTGGTATCTACTCAAGTTGGCTTCTTCTGCAATGGCGGTGGCTGCAACCCGGGTTTCCTTGATGCAGCGTTGGAAGTCCTTCTTTGAGAATGGCATGTCATCGACATTGAACTCTGGGTATCCACCCACGATTTGAGCCGGGTCGAGTTCTGGCACGTAGGCCTTGGCTCGCGCAAGTGCTGTCAACGCCCCGGTGCGGCAACACGCCTTCTTCCAGTAGGCAAACCACCTGGGCACAATAGATAGCTCTTTCAGCATGTTTTTGGCGGCCATAATGCATCGTGAACCGCCTATGTATAATTGCTCCACAAAGGTGTATACGGCTTGCAATTTCACCACTGGCTGCTGCAATAACGTTTGGTTCTTGTGGCCTGCAATGGACAAGTATGCATGATCAGTTAAGCCGGATTAGGACGATAAGCCGGTCCACTTGGCTTGCTTTCAGTTTTACTTACCAAAGATGGCCCGACACATGGCGGTGATTTGATTCTTGAGAGTTGTCAGTTCCTCAGTCATCGGCTTAAGCTTGGATTCTGCCTCTTCAGCACGTACGGCTTGGGCGGCTCTTGCAGCTTCCGTTTCCTGTAAGGTCTCGCGCACAATAGCCAATGATTTATTGGCTTCAGCAGCGGACTCCTCGGCGGCCTTGCACAGTTTCTTTTCCTTCCTTGTTTCCCTTCGGAAAAGGGAAGCTTGAGCTTCTGCTTGATCCAGCATATCCTGCATGAGAGCTGGTTAAATTTTTTCAGCATGTTCCGAACCGCCCTAAAGGACAACCCGGCACATGGGGGCTAATGCATCCTTCGATCTATTATATTCAAGTCATGGAGACCCACCTGATGTAAATGGCAAGCCGGCCTATGGGGTCACTCACAGGAGTTATGCATGTAAGTGTCCTCTTGACAAGTCCCGGGTCATCATTCCATCATAACCCGGCCCTTGGGGGCTACGTATTTTGGAGTTTAAAGCACACATTGAGGCAAGTTCCATGCAGCTGCAAGCACTCTACATGGCACTTGGGGGCTAATGCACGAATTGGTCTCTCCTGCTAATTTATGACGACCCGCCCGTCATGAATAACGAGCCGGCCTTTGGGGGCGCTAGTTGAAGTTTTTGTTTCCCCAATTAAAGTTTTGAAGTCCCGGGTCATCATTTCATAATGACCCGGCCCTTGGGGGCTACATATATATATGGTACAAAGCAAAGGGTGCAAATTACCTCATACTTCCGCTTCAAGGATGTTATCATGGCGATTTCTGTGTTCCGGCTCTCCGACAGCCGGGTCAGCATGGTCCGATGCAGGGTGCTGGCATCTTGGTCTTCAAATAGGGAAAACTCAAGAGCTGTTTTCCCTTTATCTTTCGGGGCCGGCTCAGTCTTTGCCGGAACTTTAGTAAGCGCAGTGTATTTTGGCGCAGCAGTTTGCCGCTCGCTCGTCACCATCACTTCATCCTGAGCCGGGGCTTCTTCTTGAGCCGGCGCCTCAGGCTCCGGGGCGACTTGCTCTTCAGTTATGTCCTCCCTCTCCTGAGCTAGAGGGGATGTGTGAGCCGGGCTTGTTGTTTCATGGGATGGCGGGTTGTTTCGGACGGCCGGCTCGGCCTCTCTTTCTCCTTGAGGGCCAGGTGGAATGACCGGGTCAGATGACTCGGCAGGCATCTTCTTCTTGATAGCCTTGGCGTTGCACAAGGGGCAAAGGAGTTGATTCGTTAAGAGTGAAGAGTAAGGAACTAATATATATCGCACGAAAGTATATCGCAGGAATGTTTGCTTACCCGAGGTTGATGTTGAAAGCCGGCGCTTGTGTGGCGCTTGACTCGCCTGAAGACTGCGACGTCTGGTATGCCGAGTCATTTAAGGGTAAGGGTTCTTTAAAACGGCCAGTTAGAGGAAAAGGAGTTGGGAGAAGAAGCACCTCAGCTCGCGCCTTGCGGGATGGCGGCTCGTATGGAAGCTCGCTACTTAAGTCACCATCGCTACTCCGGGTCTTCCTTTTGGAGGTTCTGGCTTGACGGGTTTTCTTCAAAACAAATTTGGGATCCAAATGAGCATCCTGATGAGAAAAGGACACCTTGCGGACTGTAACCCGGGGCTTCCTTCGAACCTTGTGGATCACAGCCCGGGTTTTCTTCCGAACATGTATTGGAGAGTCAGAGTCAGAAGAGATCAAGGTTACCTCCGGCTCATGAGTATGGCTGATTTCAGCATCATCCTGAGGAGAAGAGGCGTCAGCACGTTGAATAAAGAGACGGCCAAGCGAATCGAGTTCTACCTCAGCTTCATTTTGTGCAGCCGGCTCATCGGCGCTGGCCGGCTCATCTTGCTGCTCCGCTGGGGCAGGGGCGGCTTGTTTCGGCTTCTTCTTTTTCCAAAATTTGTCATCGACCTGCATTAAGTTATGAGCCGGCGTTCAAGGTGAAGTTGAGACGAATGAACCACAGACGAATAAGAAGGGGCAAACGCTTACTGGAGGCACCAGGTTGGTCAAACAGAAAGGAGCTAACCCAGTTTTATTGCATTTGTCCTGGGACTCTCCCAGCAATCTCTTGGTGGCATTATTGATGTCACCCACAGACAGGTTGACTTGGCTGAATCGTTGAGCATCAGCCCGATCACCAGTGTAATTGCACATTAAGTCGCCCCTCTGGCTAAGGGGCTGGATACGCCAGCTTACCCAGCATCGGGTCAGATCGACTCCGGTGAGGCCGTTGGCAACCAAGGCCCTTATCTTTGAATAAATAGGGGCGAGCTGCTTACGTTCTTCAGTTGTTGGCCAACCCAGGAAGGCAATTGTGGCGTCAAGCTGGTCTAATCGGTAACCCGGCAGAGGGTTTTCGCCTTGGGGAGCAGTGTTTTTGCAGTAAAACCAAGTCTTGTTCCAGCCCTTGGGGTCACTCGCCAGCTTGGCTTCAAGAAAGGGAGTACTCCTTCGCCTTTGGATGATCACACCGCCAATTTCTATACTGGGGCCGTCAGTGAACTCGGTATGATGGTTAATATAGAAAAACTCTCGAAAAAGGAGGACAGTTGGTGCTGTTTGAAGATATACTTCGCAGAAAACTTGAAATTGGCAGAGGTTGGTGATTGAGTTGGGGCCGAGATCTTGAGGACGGAGGTCGAAGAAGTTGAGAACGTCACGGAAATTTTTTGACCCGGGCGGTCGAAACCCCTTGTGGAGATGATCTGCGAAAACCACGACTTCGTCTTGTCTGGGCTGCGGGGTGCTTTCTTCTTCAGGCGCCCGCCAGCTGATTGTTGTTTGAGCCGGCAAAAGGCCTTGATTCGCAAGTTCGTTCAGCATCAGAGTTGAGACCTCGGATCTAACCCAATTGCAGGCTTTGTCGGTCTTGGGAGCCATGGCGACTTCGAGATTCAACTGCAAAGGTATTAAAATGGTGTGTTAAGCTCGAGAAGGGACAAGCCGCCAGAAGATGTGACCCGGAAAAATAATAAGGCAAGCTCAGTTGTTAAACAAGTTGTAACCCGGATTTATACAAGCCGTTTGTGCATCTGAAGGTGCGACCCGGTGAAATGATAACACGGCCATTACGGTTAAACCTATAATTCGGGTTATGCAAGCTATGGATGGCAGTGCTGAGCCGGTCAAGATGAGAGCCGTTGCCGGTATTTCAGTGGTGTTGGATATTTACTAAGTGTTGAACTGACTACAAACAGAAATCTGACGAAGCAGCTAATATTGCGGATCTGAAAAAGCTACGGAAAGGAAATTTTAAAAACCTAGGCATGGATAGTTACTAGAACCCGTGGTCAATGTGAGACTGTGAAAGCCAATATGGAGATCTAGATGTGAAAAATGGTATTACCGCAGCAAATAGGATACCTACACGGATCATCTCGCGGATTTTGGATCTGCTAAATAAGAGGAGAAGGACGAACACAGAAGAACACCGACGAACTGCAACAGGAATGAGGTACTTACAGATCTAGAGCTCGGATCTTGAGGCTTTCACGGCGCGGGCGATGGCGGCTGCACAAGAATGGAGGGTTCCGGCGACGGCTGAGCGGCGGAGAGGACGCAGCCGAGGTCGTTGGAGTACTCGAGGGCGGCGGTGCTCGGGTCTGAGGAAGGGCAAGCACGAGGAAGACGAAGGAGGTGAAAAATGAAAGTGGGGGGTGAGCTGGCTTCTTATAGGCACAGTAAAAAATTAGAACGGCGGGTGCGGAGCCCGGGGCAGCGCAGTAATTTTCGGCCACAGGTTCCTCGATTTTTGCGCCTGATGTGACGATTCGAACCCACTCAAAGATACGGTGTGATGTCATCTCAGATTTTGCGGAGGTGGTTCTGACGTCATGAAGAACAAAGAGCTGAAGACGCCTAAGTCTGCACTTAAAAGGGCGATCCAACAATCTGCTTAACCCGGCAAAGTTGAGCCGGCCCAGGATGGTGTTCTAAAGGGCCGGCTTAGGAAGCTTTTGGAGAGTATATTACTGACATTTGTTTCTTCAGGATGAAGTTTAACATGAATAAATTCAAGTCAAACTGAGGGCTAATGTTGGGGATATTTACCAGCATGGAGACCCGGCAGGGTGTTGACCCGGCCATAATGCGAGCTTAGCGGATCGACTCACTTCGGGACTGAAGACTCTTTGTGGGCCGGCTTAGCGAGGCCTGGTTAGGTTAGGCCAGCTTAACGAGGCCTGGTAAGGATATGCCAGCTTAAACAGTTGGCCGGCTCACGAAAAGATGGATGGCAAGAGGACCGTCTTGGAGAGCAAGTAGGAAGGAATAGGAGACGGGTCAAAGAATGACCCGGACTCTCATGTAATCTAGGGTTCCACCTGTATATATAAAGGGGAGCACCAATGCGAAAAGAGCTAAGTTGCAATCTGTTCGAGAGCTAGGTTAGCGAATCCGCATCCTTGTAATCGAGATCCACAGCAATATAGACAAGCAGGACGTAGGCTTTTACCTCCACCGTGAGGGGCCGAACCTGGGTAACCCGGCGTCTTTTCGTTCTCGATCAACCCCGCTAAGCTTCCACGTTAGTGCGATGGCTTCATCTCTAAGTCCCTTTACTAGGACATTTGTCATGACAAAACCATGACAGAGGGGGAGAAGGGTCCAGAGGGGGCACGGGGCCGAGGGGAGGCTAGTCGGCATGCTCAGACAAGCTCGGGCTGGCCGGAGCTATCTGGCCGACGAGGACAGTGCCGCGGAGCACCGTTTCTGCACGGCGGCTGCGTGGTCACCACGTACACCACGTGCTCTGGTGCCCTTCTGGATGCCACATCTTGTCCAACAGGATGATCACTGATCTAATAGATAGAATATGGCGCTGGATGAACCAGGAAAAGTCTAGGTTGATCGAGGGGAGTCAGAACAGTTTCTGGATAAGAACTTGGAGCAGTTGCTGAGGTGAAATGGTTTGACAAATAGATATGATATGTTGTCATATTGTAATGTGGTAAGAAGGAGTAGGTGCTTGCAAAATTTGAAATCATTTGGACATTGCTTGCATGCACTTCCTTCACAATGCAAACTTGGGTCCAGAAACTAGATGATGATGTTGTGCTCAAATGGCTTGATGGAATGGGATGAATTTTTGTGTAGGTTGATGAATTGGAAGTATGGAGATACTGGAAAATTTTCAGCTCATTTGGAAATGCCAAAGTGGTACTTCCTTCACAAAGCTTTCTGTTGGATAGAAGCTAGATGGAATTTTTGGGAGAAACTGGCTAGATAAAATGATGTGAATTTTTGCATGCTCACATCATATAGGGAATGTGAGGTCCTGGATTAATTTGAGGATTTTTGAAGCAATATAAAATATAGTTGCTTCACAATCTCAAAATAGGTTCAGAAACAAGAACTGGATGTTGCACTCAAACTTTGAACTGTGGAACTTTGGGTCTTGATGGAAATGGTGAATATATGAATACGAGAAGCTCCACAAATTATTTGGGATTTTTCCTACCTACCAAAATGGTAGTTCCTTTGGAAAGTGCCCAAGATGCAATATTGGCTTTAAATAGGAAAATGCAATTTCCCTTATTTAATTATGGCCAATATTTTTATGGCAGCTCAATATGATCACAAAGAATATCTCCACAAGTTGTCATGAACTTTGGAGATGGATAGATATTTTCCTGGATTTAATTCCTTAAACTAGCAGAAAAAGGAATTAAATTTAAATGAAATTTTTTGCAAATGACTTGGCAATGTTTTTGCATATCCAGGGTTTATAGATATAGGTTGATCATTGGTAAAAGTTTGGGAGGCAACAGTTCAAGGGAAATTGGGGTTCCTTTGTAACGGAAGGAATTAGAGTTTCTTTCCGGTAACTCAGAAGGTAGGGTTTCGGCGGCAAAATCCTGAGAATGTATCTTGGGTGGCAAGGTTGGACTGGAGAGAATCTCTGGTTGGATAGAAAAGGCAAGGCTAAATGACCATCTTCATATACCCAAGAGCGAGAGAAAATCCAATAACACCGGAAAAAAGACGGGAGTCAAATCCCGCGAAGGAAAAAAAAACAAGGAGCGAAAACCAGGGTGTTACACACATCCTCGTAAATTCCAATAGGTATAGCAGTAGATTTATCAGCCATTTGCAAAGATATTTCAGTAGGTGTGAGTTTATTCAAATCAAGTCTTCTATACAAAGAGAAAGGCATGACACTAACACCGGCTCCCAAATCACATATGGCAGTTTTAACATAACTTCTTTTAATGGAGCATGGTATAGTAGTTATTCCCGGATCTCCTAACTTTTTAGGTACTCCATCCTTAAAAGAATAATTTGCAAGCATGGTGGAAATTTCAGCTTCAGGTATCTTTCTTTTATTAGAGATAATATCTTTCATGTATTTAGCATAAGGAGACATTTTTAATATATCAATCAAGCGAGTGCGCAAAAAGACAGGTCTAAGCATTTCAAATAAGCGCTCAAAGTCTTCATCATCCTTATTTTTAGATGGTTTAGTAGGAAAAGGCATAGGTTTTTGAACCCATGGTTCTCTTTCCTTTCCATGTTTTCTAGCAACAAAGTCTCTTTTATCATATCTTTTATTCTTGGGAGGTGGGTTATCAAGATCAACAGCAGGTTCTATTTCTATATCATTATTTGGTTGAGCATCAACATGAACAACATCATTTTCATTATCATTATCACTATCACTAGGTGCATGTTCATTACCAGATTGTGTATCAGCATCAGAAATAGAAACATCATTATGATTCTCCGGAGGCTTTTCTACCTCAAGTTCACTAGAAGCATGCAAAGTCCTATCATTTTTCTTTTTCTTTTTCTTCTTAGATGGACTAGGTACATCAATATTATTTCTTTGAGAATCTTGTTCAATTCTTTCCGGATGACCTTCAGGATACAAGGGTTCCTGAGTCATTCTACCTCCTCTAGTAACAACTCTAACAGCATGATCATTCTTTTTATTATTCATCTCGTCAAGCAAATCATTTTGTGACTTAGCAATTTGTTCTAGATGAGTCTGAACCATAGAAGCATGTTTACTCAAGCATTTAACATCATTAGCAGTTCTAAACATCAAATCCCTCAAGCGTTCAATCATGATGGCATTCCGTTTGAGTTGATTGCTAACATACATATTAAAGTGTTCCTGTTTAATGATGTAATTATCAAATTCATACAGGCATTGACTAGCAGATTTATTATACAGAATATCACCTTCATCAAATCTAGTGAGAGAATTTACCTCCACTACCTGTGTCAGGATGTCGAGCCCATGTATTTCTTCAATAGGTGGTAAATTCTTAACATCTTCAGCTTTAATACCTTTTTCCTTCATAGATTTCTTAGCTTCTTACATATCTTCTGGACTGAGGAATAGAATACCTCTCTTCTTCGGAGTTGGCTTAGGTGGTGGTTCAAGAAGTGTCTACTCATTATCATTCTTCACTATATTATTCAATAGTTCTTCAGCCTGCCCAACAGTTCGTTCCCCTAAAAACACAACCAGCACAACTATCTAGGTAGTCCCTAGAAGCATCGGTTAGTCCATTATAAAAGATATCAAGTATTTCATTCTTCTTAAGAGGATGATCAGGCAAAGCATTAAGTAATTGGAGAAGCCTCCCCCAAGCTTGAGGGAGATTCTCATCTTCAATTTGCACAAAGTTAAATATTTCCTGTAAAGCAGCTTGTTTCTTATGAGCAGGAAAATATTTTTCAGAGAAGTAATATATCATATCCTGGGGACTACGCACACAACCAAGAGCAAGAGTATTAAACCATTTCTTAGCATCACCCTTTAATGAGAATGGAAAAAACTTAAGAATATAGTAATAGCGAATTTTTTCCTCATGAGCAAATAGGGTGGCAATATCATTCAACTTAGTAAGGTGTGCCACAACAGTTTCAGTTTCATAACCATGAAAAGGATCAGATGCAACCAAAGTAATTAACTCCGGATCGACAGAGTATTCATAATCCTTATTAGTAACGAATATGGGAGAGGTGGCAAACTTAGGATCATATTTCATTCTCTTCCTCATAGATTTTTCTTTCATTTCAGCAAGCAATTTTATAACCTCATCTCTATCATTACAAGCAAGAATGGCTCTAGCCGTCTACCTATCAAAGAAATGTTCATCAGGTGATTCAACTCTAGTAGGAGAGCTAGGCATAATACGTGAATCATAGTTTTCAAGAGTTTCAACATTTTTAGCATTCTCAATTTCTTTAGCTTTAGCAAGTTGTTCATCAAGAAATTCACCAAGTGGCACAGTATTATCAAGCATAGTACTAGCATCATCATAAGTATCATTCATAGCAGAAGTAGTATCATCAATAACTTGCGACATATCAGAATGAATAGTAGGTGGTGGTGTCACAAGCCTACTCAAAACAGAAGGTGAATCAAGTGCGGAGCTAGATGGCAGTTCCTTACCTCCCCTCGTCTTAGAGGGAACGATCTTGGTCTTAGCGTCTTTCAGATTCTTCATAGTGATCAACAGATATAAATCCCAAGTGACTCAACAAATAGAGTTATGCTCCCCGGCAACGACGCTAGAAAAAGGTCTTGATAACCCACAAGTATAGGGGATCGCAACAGTTTTCGTGGGTAGTATTTCACCCAGATTTATTGATTCAACCCAAGGCGAGCCAAAGAATATTTGTAAGTATTAGTAGTTGAGTTGTCAATTCAACCACACCTGGAGATAAAATATCTGCAGCAAAGTATTTAGTAGCACAGTAATATGATAGTTTTGATAGCAGTAGCAACAGTAACACTAGTAACGGTAACAGTAACAGTAGCAGTTTTGTAGCAAGTGTAAAGCAGTAACAACAAAGTAACATAGCAAAAACCAATATGAGAAAGTCGTAGGCATTGGATTGGTGCTGCTAATTATGTTGGATGATATTCATCATATAGCAGTCACAACCTAGGGCGATACACAATAGCTCCAATTCATCAATGTAATGTAGGCATGTATTCCGTATATAGTTATACGTGCTTATAATAAGAACTTGCATGACATCTTTTGTCCTACCCTCCCGTTGCAGCGGGGTCCTTAAGGAAAGTAAAGGATATTAAGGCCTCCTTTTAATAGAGAACCAGAACAAAGCATTAGCACTTAGTGAATACATGAACTCCTCAAACTACAGCAATCACCGGAAAGAATCCCAATTATTGTCACCTTGGGGTATGCAGATCATGACACATAATAGGTGCATATAACTTGCAAGATAGGATCAAGAACACAAATATATTCATGAAAACATGAAGGGTTCGGATCTGAAATCATGGCACTCGGGCCCTAGTGACAAGCATTAAGCATAGCAAAGTCATAGCAACATCAATCTCAGAACATAGTGGATACTAGGTATCAAAGCCCTAACAAATTGACTTGATTACATGATAAATCTCATCCAACCCATCACCGTCCAGCAAGCCTACGAAGGAATTACTCATGCCCGGTGGTGAGCACTATGAAATTGGTGATGGAGGATGGTTGATGATGACGACGGCGTCGAATCCCCCTCTCCGGAACCCCGAACGGACTCCAGATCAGCCCTCCCGATGAAGAACAGGAGGTGGCGGCGGCTCCATATCGTAAAACGCGATTAAATTTCTTCTCTTATTTTTTTCTCGGGGAAAGATAATTCATAGCGTTGGAATTTGGTCTGACGGCCGCCTGTGGGCCTTACAAGGCACCACGGCGCGCCCTAGGGGGGGTCGCGCCCTGCTGCCTTGTGAGCAGCAGGTGGCCCCACTTCTGTTGATTCTTGCGTCAATAATTTTTATATATTCCATAAAAATTCTCCAAAAAGTTTCGTCCAAATCCGAGAACTTTGATTTCTGCACAAAAATAACACCATGGCAATTCTGCTGAAAACAGCGTCAGTCCGGGTTACTTTCATTCAAATCATGCAAATTAGAGTCCAAAACAAGTGCAAAAGTATTTGGAAAAGTAGATACGACGGAGACGTATCACCCTACAGACAACACCTTGCCGCCTGCTTACACCGGCAGGTGGAAAGCAACATCTACATACGATGTGTACATGGTCAACACTCCCAACTCCCCTCCAAGGCGTAGGCGAAGACGCAGAAGGGGTACTAATGGGGAGCCCAGCGGGAGCAACCCTACCGCCGATACGGCGACCAACGACGCAAAAGACCAAGGGGGAACCTTCAAGCATCCCCAGAACGTCACGTCGACCCCGACGGCATCCCAGGGTCTCGGATCCCAATGACCTTTTTGAAGGGGCCGATGACAATTACATGCCGGAATTCGAGGAGGACGTAAGCCTCGGCACCGAGGACTTCATAGTCCCCAAAGACCCTATTGAGCATGAACGCTTTCGGCGGCGCCTAGTCGCCACCGCCAGAAGCATGAAGCGCAAGCAGCAGCTGCTGCAGGCTAACGAGGACGCGCTCAACAAGTGGGTCGAAATACTTTCGGCCGAGCAAGACCTCGAAGAACGGCGCCGCAGTGAGCCCAAATCTTATCCACGCAGGCGTTTACTGCCTGAATTCGATGATGAACTAACCGCCGAGGCACCTGACCGCCCCCCTCGAGGACGCGACAGGCCCGCGTGGGAGGATTTCCACACCCAACCAGCTCCACGCCATCATGGCAAGGACCCTGTGGACTATCTTGACCCTCATGACGTTCGACGTCGGACAGAGGCAAACCGGGCGCCACCCCGGTCAATTTATGGATCAAGAGGACGCACTCCGGCCGGGCACGACGGCTACGATGCCTGGTTGGACAGGAACGGCCGCACCCGAGATCAAACTCATACAAGGTTCTCTCCCGAAGCTCGATACGACACCGCTCGGTTCCGAGGACCAGCCCACCCGATCTGTTTTATAGATAGGGTAATGGAACACCAGTTCCCCGATGGGTTTAAACCCATCAACATAGAATCGTACGATGGCACCACGGACCCAGCCGTATGGATTGAAGACTTTCTTCTCCATATACACATGGCCAATGGAGATGACCTCCACGCCATCAAGTACTTGCCGCTCAAGCTAAAGGGCCGGCAAGGCAGTAGCTGAATATCCTACCGCCCCACTCCATTGGAAGCTGGGAAGCTCTTGAAGACACCTTCAAGACAAATTTCCAAGGAACCTACGTCCGACCTCCGGACGCCGATGACCTCAGCCGTGTCACTCAGCAGCCCAGCGAATCAGCTCAGAAATTCTAGAACCGGTCTCTTGCTAAAAAGAACCAGATCATAGACTGCTCAGACGCCGAGGCCATCGCTACATTCAAGAACAATATCCGAGATGAGTGGCTCGCCCGTCAGCTCGGCCAGGACAAACCGAGGACCATGGCAGCCCTAACCTCACTCATGACCCACTTTTGCACGGGAGAGGACAGTTGGTTAGCCCGCAGCACACACGACAGTGAGGCAGGGACCTCGGAGACTCGCGACGCCAATGGCAAGCCTAAGCGCAACAAAAATAAGCGCGGGCATAGAAACGGCGGAAGTGATACAGAAGACGCAGCAGTCAATGCAGGCTTCACTGGACCTCGATCCGGACAGAAAAGGAAGCCCTTCAAAGGGAACAAGGATGGACCGAGCCAGCTCGACAAAATCCTGGATCGACCATGCCAAATTCATGGCACTCAAGAGAAACCAGCAACCCACACCAACAGGAATTGCTGGGTCTTTAAGCAGGCCGGCAAGATAGCGATAGAGGGTCAACATAAAACCCAAAATCACAGAGAAGACGAGGATGAACCTCGGCGGCTAAACAATGGAGGCCAAAAGAAGTTTTCTTAATGAGGTAACAGAAGTAAAAATGATTTATGTTACCCACATCCCCAAGAGGGAGAGGAAACGCGTACTTCGGGACATCTACGCGTTAGAGCCTGTGGCCCCGAAGTACAATCCGTGGTCGGCTTACCAGATCACATTCGACAAGCATGACCATCCGACAAGCATCAGGCATGGCAGATCGGCCGCACTCGTCCTGGACCCAATCATCGATGGTTTTCACCTGACGCGCGTCCTTATGGTAAGGAAGATGGGGATCGACTCATCTCGGATTAAGCCTAGCAGCACCACCTTCAAAGGTGTAATACCAGGAGTTGAGGCTCGCTGCACAGGAACCGTGTCCCTGGAGGTAGTATTCGAATCACCCGAGAACTTCAGGAGTGAGGAGTTAATCTTCGACATCGTACCTTTTCGCAGCAGATACCATGCGCTCCTAGGACGCACCGCATTCGCCCGCTTTAAGGCAGTCCAGCATTACGCTTATCTTAAGCTCAAGATGCCAGGACCCAACGCCGTTATTACAGTAAATGCTAACACCGAACGCTCGTTCCGGACGGAGGAATAGACTGCGGCTTTCACAGCCGAGGTACAGGCATCCGAGGAGGCTGCCCGTGGCAGTAAATGCACCCCCAGCTCATCGAAGCGTACGCGGGCTGCGCCAGTTGACCTCGGACAGGCACCTCCCCACCCTAAGTAGGTGTACGGGCTCCTAGCGCGCCTCCCTTGGAAGGGGTGTAGGGGAACGCAGCAGAAAACAAAAAATTTCTGACCTACGCACCAGCCCAGGACCACTATGAAGACATCATACAAGGTTTTGATCCGATCGTTACCGACCCGTAGCGCAGCGGAAGTAGAATCGATGTAGATCGTCGGTGCAGATCCCCGCAGCTAGGATTTACAACCCCCCAACCGTGAGGATGTACTTCCTCGGACAGCCCTTCGGGAGGCGGTCGGACAGTCCATCGGATGGTGTCACGGACAGCCCTTCGGGAGGACCCTCGAAACTCGGACGGTCACTCAGACAGCCCTTCGGGAGGACACTCGAACAGCCCGTCGGGCAAAAGATCGAACCTACGACCTCTCTACGGGGTTGCACACATACGGTGTCACCTATCCGGCAGGGCTTCGCCGTCCAGAACTAGTTCCCACCGGAACCCAGACAGCCTTTCGGCTCTACGAAACTATTTCGTGGGAGGGAGAGAAGAAAGGCAGATCCTGCATGCCATTTGGTGAGAGAGTTGGAGTCAGTGTGGAGAGCCCCTCTCCACCTCTATTTATAGGAGAAGGACGGGTGGAGGGGCTGAAATTTCAGCCACCAAAAACATGTGCCCCCCCCCCCACAAAACAAGCTCCCACCAAAGGTGGGGAGTTGTCTCATGCCCCCCCCTTCCACCATGACGCCCCACCATGGGGCTGCCACCTCCTCCCAACACATCCCACAATATGTGGGGGCCATCCCCTACTATGGGGGGCCCCCCCAACACCTTGTCCACCAACAATGGGGCTGCCCCCTAAAGGGGGCGCCCCCAAAAACAGCCCCCATGAAACGTGGGATCTTGTCCCCTCTCGCTGGGACAAGATGTTTTCCCGCATGTATTTTCTAGAAAAATTCCCGAAGGTCCCAGAATATTTCCGGCACCCTCTAAAATATTCTGGATGCGCTCCGGAACATTTCCGGTATGATGGTTTTATTCCGAAACATTTTCGTTAACTTTGAAACACTTCCGGTTTTCTCTCCGGAACTTTTCCGTCATCTCTGAAACTTTTCCGGTGACTTTCTCTCAGACTCCCAGTCTAGTATTCAGTAGATAGATGACCCTTAAGCATGTGACCCTATAGGTTCGGTGAAGTATAGACATGACCGGAACACTTTCCGATCAATGATCAACATCGGAGCCGTGGACACCCATATTGACCCCTATACCCACACGAATAAATATTCGAGTGAACCTCCAGTTGCCCTGTGCTATTCCCGTTGCTTCATGATATGTTACAAATACTTGAGGTGAGATTTATCGGCATCCCCGTGGATCAACAACTTGTCCACTATGACAGTTACCTCGTTACCGGTTTTGTTCTCTTTTCTCGTTCCCGTGTTCCGGCATCCCTGTGATCAAATCACAATGTGTATGGCCAGACAATGGTGGATACCGTAACACCGAGAGGGCCCAGAGATATCTCTCCATCGTCGGAGGAGCAAATCGCAATCTTGAGCCATCAAGTCCCTTTTCATACTTTCCCATGAACCCGTAAGCCGCCGTAATAGCCACCCAGTTACGGATGACGTTTAACAAACCCCAAAGTTCATGAATAAAGCATGAAGGAACTCAATACTCTCATGGTCTAAGGAATTATGCAAATATTAACTTCTCTATGTTATTAACCATTAACTTGTGATGATGTATCTCATAGCATAACATCAAATTGGGTCGATTCAACACAAGTGTTCTTCTAACAATGTGCCCTCATAGTTGCGGGCATAGTCATGCCCATGATCAAGAAAACAGAACCATCATGCAACACTTGAGCTAGTCTTAGAGGCCAGACTAGGAATACATTTTACCGTTTATTATTCCACACGTGCATATGAGTCTTCCTCCGAGCCTCGTGGTTATTGTAGACTCGAGAACCATAGCAGTTATAGCATGGAACAACAACATAATTATGAACATGGAGATAAACAATAACATTTATTATTGCCTCTAGGGCATATCTCCTACAGACTCCCACTTGCACTAGAGTCAATAATCTAGTAAATGCTAATGCACTTTACACCTATGGCATACCGGTGTAAAAAATGCTTCGCTTGTGGTATAGCCTGATGTCCAACGGATCTGACAACTTCAGTTCCGTGTGTAACTTTGCATCTCCTCGCATTTTCACGCATTCACAAAATTCATATTTTTTGTGGACTTGGCTTTGTATATATGTGAATCATAGGTCAAACCTTGATTCCTCAGACTGAGCTATGGAGGAACTATCTGCAATAGTGTCCCATTGACCAAAGCTATCTCGGAACCATACTAAGTTCATGAATGAACTATATGATTCAACATCTTCTTTGTCACTTCCAAAGCATCAACATACTTAGCCATTAGATATAGAATTTGCCACAGTAACCTGTTTGGAACAATTTCCAACTTACCGTGCCACCATATCGTGTAATACACAAAAACCCTTAACTTGAAATCGAATATCGCATGGAGCATTGATGAAGACCGTATCGATGTAATTACTTACAACAAGCACTTCATAATCTCTGCTTGCGAGAAAACATGTCATCAGTGCTACTTTAGTACTCAATGACATTTTTCACTGTTGTCCCATGAGCAGTACTTTGATCACTTTGGTATCTATACTCGCAATAGCTTGGGAGTATTGGACATATCTGGTTGTTTTACATACCATGGAATACATGATTAATTGAAACACAAAAGTGTGTGGAATCTCCATCATGTATTTTGCTCATCAGTGTTTTAGGACACCGAGTTTTGCAAAACTCTTTCCATGTGACTTCGGCAAGAATCACTCCTTGGATGCCTAATAGGCAATTCTATCCCCGTAGATATATATATTGGCTTAGCCCTATTAGGCAATTCTATCCCCGTAGATAATTATGCCTAATATCAAGGCTACTTAGCCCAAGCACTTCATCGAAAAACTATTTTTAATGAAGTCCTAATTCGTGTGAAGAAATTTATATTATTTCCAATCAACAATGTGTCAAGCACACAAGGTTTTTAGAAATATTATTATGCTCCCACTTACTTTCTTGTAACCACAAGCATCTTCATTATCCATTGATGAAATCAAACTCTTTTGAATATTTCATCAAAAACAAAGATTCCAACTCCATTTTGCTCTCTTCTGTCCATTGCTGGAACTCTGAAGTTTGCATACTAGCATCCTCTGGATCGACAAAACACTTTGGACTATATCACATACATGTCCTAGTTTGTATTTCCATTTCATGGAAATCCTTTTGGAATCCATGTTTCATATCACATGATTGAAATATGTATTAATTGCTAGTTTAACCCGATCTGACTTTAAGCATCGCTACGGTGAGACAATCTCATCATAGTCAACTCCTTGAATTTGTTATTGCAACAAGTCAAGCTTTATGGATAAAACATTTTATCCACATCAGTTTATAGTTCCATTAATGTTCGTTAAACTCCATGTCTTCCGAAGGGTTTATCAAGATATAATCTTGAATCATTCATATGGAAACTATCTCGGATTATATTGGCATTTAGCCAATTCTGGAGTCAAGGCCCATCAACGCTTTCTTGTGTATCGTAGGTATACTGTTGTCTTGCAACAATATCTCGTCTGCGCACCTGAGAGGTTTGCACGAGTTTTGCCTACGTGGTTCAGCTGCAAGTTCGACCGAAGTCCATACATCTCATGTAGAGGCTTCCATATCAGTCGCAGTAGGAAACTCTGGAATCTCTTCCAAGGTTTCTTTCCTTTGACCTGATGATGAAGATATTCTTATCTCGTCGAGTTGCACTGTCCTCCCACTCACCTTTTTGCAAGAACCATTTTCTTCAAAAGCATACCGTTCTTTGTGGCAAACCTTTTGCCTCGGTACAGTGAGGGAGGAATACCCAATAAATTAGGATAACCTACAAAGTAGCACTTGTCTGATTTGGAATAGGTTTGTAAATATTTTACACAAGCCCCATATTCCAAATGTTAAGAAAAGATATAACATGGTTGGGGTTACCATACCATGGCGTCATTTCAACAGATCTGATGGTGCTCTTTTCAGTGTAAAAGCCGTAGTCTCTAAAGAATTACTTTTAAAAGGGATAATGGCAAATTGATTTATGTCATCTTTGATATTACCATGTCATAAATGGTTTGATTACATCTTCACGGACATTCCACTCACAGTGGCGTTCCGGGAGGTGTAAGTTATGAAACTCTTTTCACAACTCATCAGACATTCGCTAAACTTGTAACTCATATATTCCTTTCCGCAATCAAATTGCAGAAACATAATTTTCTTGTTACAATAATTTCTACTTCATTTTGAAAACCTTTTGAATGATTTCAAAAGATCCAGACTTACGTCTCATCAAGTAAATATACATATATCTACTTGTGTCATTTCTGAAGATAGATAAATCCACTACTAGCAACAACATTTATTGGACTACACACATCATAATGTATGATCACCAATAAGTTCGTTTCTCATTCCTTATGGCCTGTGAACGGTATTTCAGTCACTTTACTTTTCGGAGGAAAGTTGCAAGTGTTAGATGATTCATAATCAAACGACTTCAAAATCCATCATTATGGAATTTCTCCATGCGGGTTTCTCCAATGTGACCAAATGCAGTGCCACACATGTGTGGTATTCTTTTAGTCTTGCGACATTTAGCGTCAGTGTTATGGATGTATCATATTACCATCAATATTCATAACATACATTCCATCCATGATGGAAGCATGGCCCTTATGTTATTCATGATACCGAACAACAATTGTTCTTTTATGAACAACCCTCTTGCAACAAACATTGTGCAATGGGCTAGAGTGTATAAAACTCTAAAATGAATTATGAAAGTAAACAGAGAGATAATATATTATTATCAATATTCATAACATACATCTCATTCATAATGAAAGTATGGCCCTTATGTCATTCATAACACCGAACATCAAAAGTTCTCTTATGAACAACCTTCTTGCAAGATACTTTATGCAATGGGCTAGAGTGTATAAAAACTCTAAAATGAATTATGAAAGTAAATACATAGGTAATGTACCGAGTATAGCAACTTTTACTATGTTCCCAGCGCATATCCAAACCTCATTACTGGCAAGTCGTTTAGGCCATAGTAGTTCTTGCATCGAGTCGCAACAGAATGCAATCGAGCGGGTATCTCTGTGATCAACTCACAATACCCAAGATTCAGCGATTAACATGTTTTAATCATAATTCCCAAGAACTATTTCTTTGACCAGCCTTCCATACATCAATAACTTGTATGACATTCATACATGAGCTGGATATTCCAGTCTTCTCTCCTTTTTGCCTTTATACTTCTAACAGTTTTAACTTTTAGTATTTTTCCTACTCTCAGAAGAAGCACCCAACTTTAGAGTGGCGTTAGCCCCGGACTTCCTAGCCGTGCAAGTCACACTAACACCCTTTGGACATTTCCTTTCTCTTTAAGTTGTTGTTTTATTCACCATCATCATATGACCGGCGTTCTTCTGGATCCCTCTCTCATCAGTCAAATGCCCAGTAAACACTTTACTAATACTTTGCAAACAAACATTGCTTTGGATATCTCATATCTTTTAGCCTTTGTCTGTCTTTGAAAATAATTTTCAGTTCCATGAATATCACATAGCTATCCCAAACTTTTGAAGTTCGGGTCTCATGGAAGCAAATATATTGCACTTGACCGTAACGAAATTCTAGCTTTTGGATCGAAGGACGAGAGTCTCATCATCCATAGCATTAGCGGGAGAATACTGAAAGCATGCGATAGGACAAAATCCTTCTCGACACTTTTGAGGATAGTCCTCACATTACGTTACCAATCGTAAAGTTTTAACTAGATATTTAACAGCTATTCAATTTTAATAGGGAAGGTGGAAACGTGAGCCATTATTCTACAACTATTACGCAAATCACACTTAGACAGTGTTCATAATTAATTGCACTGAGAATTAAACAAGTTAATTCTACAGTGCCCTCCCACTCAAATAAATATCTCTCATAATTGATTGTGAGTGATACAAGACCTATATTGAAATTCAACGCCAAGGATGTATCCATCTCAAGTGACGAGAATTGCAATCGGTAGGCCAACTTGCCAATCACATCTCTATGTGACTCTTGTTCATCTTTCGATGGGCGTGTTCCGAGCTCAAGACGATCCTCCAGAACGTCAAGACAACCAAGTGATCTCGCTGCGAGGTCTCAACTCACCCGCCTCACACTTCTCTAATCGTTCGTACCCATGTATCCATGTGATACCCCGAAGAGATAGGTGCCGTGACGGTGCTACACTTGGGACAACACTAACTACTTGATATTTTTGTGAGAGATCACCCTAATAAAAGCGTCTACCGTGCAATCAAAAAGGGTGCATCATAAGGGATAAACATCTCAGGCAATTCATAATAGCATGATATGGTATAGCCCTTTCTGACAGAGAAGTCTTTAATTTCTTCGTCTTCGGCATTCGCGTCGGTGTTCACCTTTGCGAAGATTGCCACCACCTTGTCGATGCACCAGATAATATTGCCATCTCTATAGCTAATAAAATAAGTGCATTACTTAAGATTGACACGTAGGTCATTAAAGTGACAATGATATGGCTACTGCCATCATGCTGAATCATGACACGCAGGTCATGTTAATTTACATTATTTAGTCATCTCATACATAATCGAATTAATATAAGAACTGCTATACCACATCACATGCACATCCTGCAAAACCAAGTTAGACGCCTCTAATCAGTTTATGCAAAATTTTATTTTACGTGGCTTCTAAGGTTTCGAAACAACACGAAGCTACCAACGTTCATCATCCAGCATGATTATCCAAGTCTCTAGATTAACATTGCGGGGTGTATGAAACATGAGATAATAAAATCTCGAGCCCCATACTGAACTTCATCATATGCATGACCCCCGTGCAGATCATATCTGCATTGCCCTTTCGTCTACGAAATTTCATCTTTCTTTTAACTATGGTGGAATTCAATGAATTGTTAGCATTTCGTTGATCAATCAGGATCGCGGATTGCCAGAACTTGGAAAATCCACCATGCCATTATCAAGATCAGAAATACGCAAATTTCAGGGAAGCAACAAGAACATTGGGTAACAGATTTCATCTGCTACCCGCACAAATAATTTTCAGCAATAGATCTCATCTACTCCAAAATTATATTATCCAACACCCATACATCTCATGTATTCTAGATCGTAACATGCATCTACACATAGCACGGCTCATGATGCCACTGTAGGGAAATGCAGTAGAAAACAAAAAAATTCCGACCTACGCACCAGCCCAGGACCACTATGAAGACTGCATACAAGGTTTTGATCCGATCGTTACCGACCCGTAGCGCAGCGGAAGTAGAGTCGATGTGGATCGTCGGTGTAGATCCCCGCAGCTAGGATTTACAACCTCCCAACCACAAGGATGTACTTCCTCGAACAGCCCTTCGGGAGGCGGTCGGACAGTCCCTCGGACGGTGTCACGGACAGCCCTTCGGGAGGACCCTCGAAACTCGGACGGTCACTCGGACAGCCCTTCGGGAGGACACTCGAACAGCCCCTCGGGCAAAAGATCGAACCTACGACCTCTCTACGGGATTGCACACATACGGTGTCACCTATCCGGCAGGGCTTCGCCATCCAGAACTAGTTCCCACCGGAACCCAGACAGCCTTTTGGCTCTACGAAACTATTTCGTGGGAGGGAGAGAAGAAAGGCAGATCATGTATGCCATTTGGTGAGAGAGTTGTAATGAGTGTGGAGAGGACCTCTCCACCTCTATTTATAGGAGAAGGAGGGGTGGAGGGGCTGAAATTTCAGCCACCAAAAACATGTGCCCCCCCCCCACAAAACAACCTCCCACCAAAGGTGGGGAGTTGTCTCATGCCCCCCCCTTCCACCATGACGCCCCACCATGGGGCTGCCACCTCCTCCCAACACATCCCACAATATGTGGGGGCCATCCCCTACTATGGGGGGCCCCCCCAACACCTTGTCCACCAACAATGGGGCTGCCCCCTAAAGGGGGCGCCCCCAAAAACAGCCCCCACGAAACGTGGGATCTTGTCCCCTCTCGCTGGGACAAGATGTTTTCCCGCGTGTATTTTCCAGAAAAATTCCCGAAGGTCCCAGAACATTTCCGGCACCCTCTAAAATATTCTGGACGCGCTCCGGAACATTTCCGGTGTGATGGTTTTATTCTGAAACATTTTCGTTAACTCCGAAACACTTCTGGTTTTCTCTCCGGAACTTTTCCGTCGTCTCTGAAACTTTTTCGGTGACTTTCTCTCAGACTCCCTGTCTAGTATTCAGCAGATAGATGACCCTTAAGCGTGTGACCCTATAGGTTCGGTGAAGTATAGACATGACCGAAACACTTTCCGATCAATGATCAATATTGGAGCCGTGGACACCCATATTGACCCCTATACCCACACGAATAAATATTCGAGTGAACCTCCAGTTGCCATGTGCTATTCCTGTTGCTTCGCGATATGTTACAAATACCCAAGGTGAGATTTATCGGCATCCCCGTGGATCAACAACTTGTCCACTATGCCAGTTACCTCGTTACCGGTTTTGTTCTCTTTTCTCGTTCCCGTGTTCCGGCATCCCTGTGATCAAATCACAATGTGTCTGGCCAGACGATGGTCCATACCGTAACACCGAGAGGGCCCAGAGATATCTCTCCATCGTTGGAGGAGCAAATCCCAATCTTGAGCCATCAAGTCCCTTGTCATACTTTCCCATGAACCCGTAAGCCGCCGTAATAGCCACCCAGTTACGGATGACGTTTAACAAACCCCAAAGTTCATGAATCAAGCATGAAGGAACTCGATACTCTCATGGTCTAAGGAATTATGCAAACATTAACTTCTCTATGTTATTAACCACTAACTTGTGATGATGTATCTCATAGCATAACATCAAATCGGGTCGATTCAACACAAGTGTTCTTCTAACAATGTGCCCTCAAAGTTGCCGGCATAGTCATGCCCATGATCAGGAAAACAGAACCATCATGCAACACTTGAGCTAGTCTTAGAGGCCAGACTAGGAATACATTTTACCATTTATTATTCCACACGTGCATATGAGTCTTCCTCCGAGCCTCGTGATTATTGTAGACTCGAGAACCATAGCAGTTATAGCATGGAACATAAACATAATTATGAACATGGAGATAAACAATAACATTTATTATTGCCTCTAGGGCATATCTCCTACAAGGGGCACTACGTCCCCAGGGTGCACAACTTCGCACTGAAAATTCCCTGGGTCGCCGAGGAGCCACGACAATGGAGACGTCGGGTCGGCTAGACCGAACAACGACGAAACCCCTAGCTCACGCGTCGGCAAGGTTCTGTCAAAGAAGCCAGCCACAAGCATACCCATGTGGCTTTAACCGCATAACTAATAGCTGCAGACCTCTTCGAAGGGATCGACCAATGGACGCTTCAACCGCATGCTTGGCCGAGGCTGCATGTTACCAATATCAACCCCCGCTATCAACGAGGACGAGCTAGTCAACAGCACGGAGACGCAGACGTGCGGCAGGAAGCGGCCCGGGCTCATAGACCCGATGACATGATCCGCCATGTTTTCTTTTAGTTTCTCCCTCATTATCTTTACACGCATTGTATCTTGCTTAGTTTCTTTCCTCAAATGTTCGGCATGTAAAGCTTGGCTACTTGAAATAACGAAAACATACCCATAAAGGCCTTCAAATGAATTTTCTTACAAGCATTGCCCAAGAACTATGAGAACACCTCTAAGATACAATTGCTAAAGGGCCTCGATTTTGCACCCTGAAGCACAAGTCAGAAGTACTCGGCGTCTCAGATGTTGCATTATATGCATCAGTTTCGAACCTAGATTTTGGTCAATAGTTGGGTTGCCCGGCTCCTATGTGTACCCCATATGTTCCCGACAAATTCGGCTAAGGGTGTAACGGGAGAACCACTGCGATAGTGCCGCTAGTTTAACTGGCAGAGCGCCTCAGTGGAGAAAGCCGAAGACTGACTATCTAGGTAAGCGAAAACTGGTCGGCCATCCGAAGACCGCGTCAAGCGACGTGTCGTTAGAGATCACCCATGTCAAAAGAAGGGCTTCTTCCACGAATTTACTCACCGGGGGCTCGTCATCGGTCCCCACCGTCAAACTCCTACGACTAAGTGAAAGCTATAAAGTCACCATAGCCTGATTGCCTAGTCCCTATGTGCGCAGACCTCCCCTGGGAACCGAGACATCAGCTAAGGGTCACGAACACCTAAAAGGGGCACCCTTCGTATATTGTACAAAGGGGTTGAAGCCGACGACTTGCCACTTTCAATTTAACACGGTCAAACAGAAGGAATATTCAAAACAAAACATAAACACACGAGAGGAACTTAAGCCATGCTCATTAAATAACTTATAAATATTTATACATCACACGCACTTCGGCATTCAAAAGTGCTACCTAGAAATACAACTTGTCATTAAGACACATGGCCTCAGTAAGACGGGCGCCCTCCTCCACTTCAGCAAAAAACTGCTCCGCGGTGCGCGCCTTCCCTTCGGGAGGCCCCGCAGCAACAACCTGTGCTTCAACCTTCCGGAAGTGCATTTTCACGCAGGCTTACGCCCGCCGCGCTCCTTCCAGACACGCGGATCGCTTCCAGCGGTTGACTTGCGGGGCGGCTTCTTGCAGTCGCACCAGGAGCCCAAAGAAGCTGGTTGGCAACACCTCCGTGGGCCACGGATTGACGCAGAGGTCTTGGAGCGCCAGCCTCGCCGTTCGAAGAAGTTCTGCCAGTTGCTTCATCCAATGATTGTGCAACTGCGGCTGCGACGACACCTGGAACTGACTCTAGAAGGCCTTCGCCGCCTCATGGCCCTCTAGTTGGCCAAAATGAAGGCCGGCGTCCGCCGCGCTCTTCGGGAGATCGACGAAGACCTCTGCGGATCACCACAGCTGGGTGAGCTCGACAAACCCCTTGCTGCCAAATACACATTGCAGTAAATATAGCTTACCCGCGGCTATCCGCTCCACTTGCTGGAGCACGTGGTGGTCGGCCCGGTTCCGGGTCTGGAGCTCGGCATGAGACAGGCGTAGCTTTCACAGATGCTCGCCCTTCTCTTTCTCCTTCTTCTTAAGGGAATCGCATTCGAGATACACGCCCTTGAGAGTCTCCTCAACCTCCAGGACCCGCGCCTGGTCTTTCTCCCTAGCCACCTTTTCGGTGGCTAGGTCTTTCTCTGCTTTGGCCGTAGCAGCTTTCTGCTGCTTGACCTCTTGCCGAGCTGTCAAGAGCTCGGCCTTGAGCCCCTCAAGCTCGGCCAACGCCGCTGTTATCAAATCAGTTCGGCGTCAGTTTTTCCAACAACAAGTTATCCACTACTAGAAAAAAGGCTGTTAGTGGCGCACCTATTTCTGCCATTAATGGCGCACTATAGGTGCGCCACTATTACCACGCCATTAGTAACAAATACTAATGGCGCACCTCTGGTGCGCCATTAGTATTGCAGGTAACAGTGGCGCACCTCTGGTGCGCCATTACTATTGCTACAGGTGCGCCACTGGTAACTTTTTTTTTTGAATTTTGTAGGCGGGAAAATAGTAGTGGCGCACCGTCTAACCCCCACCGTGCGCCATTGCTATTTTTGAATTTTGAATTTGGATCTGGATCTAGATCTGGCTCATTATTTTGGCTCATTTTTTTGCTCGTTTTTTTTGGTTGAATTTTTTCAAATTTCGTTCTCGACCTGGATCTTTTACGTTCTTTGTGCCGAGGGAGCTCCACATGTGGCCGGAAGTAGAGGAGGAGGGAGGAGAGACCGTGAGGAGGAGAGGAGGGAGGAGGAGGTCGCCGGAGAGGAGGAGGACCGTGAGCAGGAGAGGAAGGAGGAGCACCGTGAGGAGGAGAGGTGGGAGGAGGAGGTCGCCGGAGGAGGAGTACCGTGAGGAGGAGAGGTGGGAGGAGGAGGTCGCCGGAGGAGGAGCACCGTGAGGAAGAGGTCACCGGAGGAGGAGCACCGTGAGGAGGAGGAGGAGCACCGTGAGGAGGAGGAGGAGCACCGTGAGGAGGAGGAGGTCGCCGGAGAGGAGGGGATGGAGTGGAGGAGAGGAGGAGAGGAGGAGAAGAATGAAGGGGAAGGGAGGAAGAAGGGGAAGGGAAAGGGAAGGCGCGACGGGCGGCGGCGCTCCTGTGGCTCGGTCACCGGAGCAGGGAGGAGAAGGGAGGAGGAAGGGGAAGGGGAAGGGGAAACAGAAACGGGGAAGGAGAAGGGAGGAGGAAGGGGATAAGCAGAGAGGAAGGAGAGGGGTGGGTGGGTGCGTACGTGGTGTGCCATGTGTTACATAGTAATGGCGCACCACACCGAGGTGCGCCATTACTATGTACCTTAGTAATGGCGCACCTGGGTGTGGTGCGCCATTACTATTTTAAAAATTTTTTGAATTTTGAAGGCGGGAAAATAGTAGTGGCGCACTATGCACTGGTGCGCCATTGCTAAATTTTTTTAAATTTTGTATTATTTTGCCTCCAGATCTAACAATGGCTGTAACGTTTTTTCTGTTAGGTTTTTGAGGATTCTAAAAAATCGATAACGGGCGGTTTTTTTTTCATATAAAAAACTTTTTCATCGGAGGTCGTATGCAAAAGTTACGGCCATTTTACCGAAACACGGCGGGTTTTTTTTTTGCAAAAAAATTCAAAATTCATGTTTGTTAATTTTCGTAACAACTAGAACACATAACACATGGGCATCTATTTTTTTGAATTTTTTTGAATCTTTATCATTTTCTTTTATTTTTTTTTAAACCGAAAAGGCGATCCACGGGGGGGGGGGGGGGGGGGTGGGTGTGTGTGTGTGTGTGGTGGGGTGTGTTTGTGTGTGTGAGAGACATTAGTAATGGCGCACCCTCCCTGGTGCGCCATTGCTAACCTTAGCAATGGCGCACCAGGGGGGTGCGCCATTACTAATGTCTCTCACACACGCAGGCCCACACCCTCACCAGACATAACAATGGCGCACCACACCAAGGTGCGCCATTACTATGTAGCATAGTAGTGGCGCACCTAGGTGTGGTGCGCCATTGCTATGTCTGGTGGGGGTGGGGGTGGAAAAAAAATAGCAATGGCGCACTGCTCAGGTGGTGCGCCACTACTAAAAAAATAACAATGGCGCACCTGTTTCTGGTGCGCCATTGCTATATAGCAGTGGCGCACCACACCCATGGTGCGCCATTACTAGGGATATTGGCTATAGCCATTTTTCTAGTAGTGATCCTCGCTCAAAATCAAACTTCATAGAAAAAAAAACATGACGCATCGGTCGCTTACCTTGAGACTGCTCGACCTGCTTGTTCATCAGGTCGAGGTCCTTTTCGGACCTCTCGAGCTTCTGGCTCATCTTTGCAATCTCCTCAGAGGCGGAGCCCGGAGCCCAGGTTGAAACCTGCATAAACAATTTCTAATGAGCCCCATAATCAATTTAATGACACTTCAGACACACATCATGTTTCAACAGTCCTGGGGGCTACTCTTTCCTCTGAACCTATATTTTGACCCCCAACACCAGTTTTTCAAACTGGCCCTGGGCTCGGGGGCTACTCACTGGGCAAGCCGTCTAAACGATGGGTAAGCTATGCCTTCGGACAGTTACAAAAATTGATAAATCTAAGCAGAAGAGGCCCCTTTTTTCTTAAAGACAGAGGATTACCTCAAAGCTCATAACGAGGCCCTTGAAGACCTCATGCATTCCGGCCTCAGAGGACCAGAATCCCTGCAGCGCCGTGCCAATCAACGCGCGGTGCTCTTCCTTGAGGGAGGAGCCTGTCAAGGCTGCCTCCATCTCTTCGGTCCACCTCGCGCTAGCCCACCCTGGAGCGGGAGGTGAGGGTGGAAAGACCTCGGGCCCCAGCACCTGGCTGCTGGGTTCGTGGGTCTCCGGCTGCGGTGGTGGAGCCGGAGTAGAATATGACTGGGCCGCTGATTGGCCCAGCCCTTCCTGGACGACCTCGGGGACCTCGTCCCCTTAGCCTTGTGGGGCCGAGGTGTCAACCTCGGCCATGACCACCTCTTCTACCCCCGCGGCGTCAACCTGAGGGGACGGGGTCGACGTCACCTCGCCCTGCCCTTCTGGAGCCGGGGCAACACGGTCCGGCGTCTCGCTGGTGGGCGGCAACCCGCTGGAGGAGTCGCTAAGGCGTGCCCTAGGCGGGCTGTGGAAATACACCCACGTGGCATTAGTCCTGCCGGAAAAAACTTATTGTGAAGATAAGTACAAAGGACAGTGGCGAACCTTCGAGGCGCCGGCTTCTTCCTCCCCAACGCGAGGGGGTCGTCTTTGAACTCGTCGGAGAGCACGTTCTTCTTCGACGACTAGGGCTTGTCATCCGCCTCGGCCGAGGTTTCTTTCAACCTCTTTTGGCCTGTAGGTCGGGCTCCGGCCTCGGCGTCATCCGACGCCGCCCTCTTCCCCTTTGAGGGAAGGTTCTCCTCGTCCTCCCCCCCATCGCTTTCGTGGGTGGAGCAGGCGTGGGTCTCCTCGGACCGGGTGACCTAGGTCTCCCGCCTCCGAAGACCCGTCCCGCCCTTCTGGGGCTTCGGCGCCCTGGGGATCACCACGTGCGGCTCCTCGGTGAGGAGCGCAGTAAGCAGAGGGGACTTCTCCCCCTCCGGAAGTGGTGCCGGGAACAACATCTACTGCACCTTGTTCACCCAGTTCTGCAAACACGGAATGGGTCGATTCATTAAGGCATGTCCCACTCAGCAGGGGAGGAATATGAACGTGTATATTGAACACTTACCGGTGTGGCGGTGTAGCCGACCTTGAAGCCGAGGTCCCTCCCCTCCTCGGGTATCTTGTCCTTGGACAGCTTGAAGAGCCGCGTCCACATCCTGGCCAGGGAGGAGCGAAAGAAGTTGAGGACGGGTCCCGCATCTCTGGATTTGTGCTACCATATCGGGGTGGCCCGGAGTTGGAGCGGGAGGATGCGGCGATGGAGCATGACATTGACACGTTGGGCAGTTGGAGTTTCTTCTTGAGGGACCACCACTAGATCTTCTTGATCAGTGTCTCCACCTCCTCTGGGTTTCTCCAGAGGACGCCCTTCTCCTTCCAAGACTTGAGCTTCCTTGGAGGCCCAGCCGAAAAGGCTGCAGGGACCTCGGTCTGGCCAGCGGGGAGCGGCTCAGTGATGTAGAGCCACTCCTGCTACCACTCCTTGACCGTCTCGATGAAGGTGCCTTCGAACCAGGCGGACCCCTGGTTCTTGCTGACCATGGCGCCTCCACACTCCGCCAGATCGGAGCCGCTGGACTTCGTCTTAACACCGAAGGTCTTCAGCCATAGGCCGAAGTGTGGCTCGATGCGGAGGAAGGCCTCGCACACTATGATGAAAGAGGCAAGATGGAGAATAGAGTTCGGGGCCATGTGGTGGAAGTCGAGCCCGTAATAGAACATGCCCCGCGCACGAACGGGTGCAGCGGGAAACCTAAGCCTCTAATGAGGTGAGGGATGAAGACTACCCGCTCCCCTGGGTTGGGAGCGGGCACCTGCTGGTCGACGTCGGGAGCACGGGCGGCGACGTTGGCGGGGATATACCCCGCACTCCGCAGCTCTTGGAGCATGCTCTATGTCACGATGGAGCCCTCCCAGTGCCCATTGAGGGTGTCGGCCATGGCTCGGTGGGGAAGCTCGGATGCGTAGAGTGGGGAAGAGGCAAGATTGGATCTGGGCGCTGGAGCTTGACGAGGCAGAAGGCAGGGGAAATGGGAGCGTAACTACTGGCTCTGTTAGCTTTTACTCTTATAGGCTGCTGAAAGGCCAAGAGTCCCCCTTGCCACGCCGATAAAAACGCCACTCTCCCCCTCCAAGGATGCCATTATATGCATGGGGGGAAACAAAATCTTGATGATAGCCCTGAAAATACGGGCACGATCCCCACCTCGATGGGACGTGCCAGTAAAAGGGCAGCCTCGAACCACGATTTGAGATAGGCAGTAACTGCCTGACCCGTCGTGGGTAGCGCCGCGTCGATAAAGTTGTCGGGCTATGGGGAACTGTTCACAGCTAGGTGGCTAGCCTTCGAGGTTAAGTAAACTCACGACCCTGGATGGGGAGAGAACTCGGCTGAACCTCGTTTACAAGCACCATTCCTTGGGAGGGCGGCTAAGAAATCCGGAATTTCGGAGGGGAACTCGTTTGTCAAGCCAAGGACTTCAGATCCGAAGTTACCATCGTTGAAGAGATCGTCCTCGGCGTAGAAGACCAGTTCGGGGGCTACTGGCGGTGTCATGGACTAGGGGGTACCAACCTAGTCGGCCCATATTCCTCGGGTTGGGCCAGTGGGCCCTCATTCTTCTCAAGATGGACTCCGGTGGACGCATGCGAGAAGAAAGAACAAGATTACATCTGCCGAAGACTTGACGTATACTCCAAGACTTCCCGTGCTACTTCCTCGCCTAGATACCTACCTTGTAACCCTAGATACCCTACCCGGTGTGTATATAAGCCGAAGGGTTTAGCCCTCAGAAGGGATCTGAACGCAATCTCATTCACCTAGCCTTAGGACTAGATCATACGATCTCGAGGTAGATCAACTCTGTACTGGATACATCTCAATCAATATAAACAAGAGCAGGACGTAGGGTTTTACCTCCATCAAGAGGGCCCGAACCTGGGTACATATCGTCTCCCCGTTCCTGTTACCATCTGTCCGAGATCCACAGCTCGGCACCCCCTACCCCGAGGTCTACCGGTTTTTACACCGACATGCAGGTTCAGAGAGCTCTGGCACTTTCTCCGACCAAAGAAGTCTTTCAAGCTAGATTTTCTTTAGAGATAACAATAAAGCCTGGGAGCATCCCTGTCCATGCATGGAACAATACTGGAGAGATAGAGTGCTACTGTCTTACATTTCTCAATATATACCCCCAGCTTTATTTTTAATATTCTGATCATCGTTATATTTTGTTGGTACACCATTATATTTTGTTTATTTTATTGATCTATTTTCTTCCTAGGATGAATCCGGATTGTTTTCACATGATGATATGTGCGTTGCACGTGCATGCTTGTATTAAAAGTAAGAGGTTGTTCGTCCTACAAGAGCATGCAAACTCAAAACAAGAAATATATATATGTATATATATTAATATTCTGATCATCATTATATTTTGTTGGTACACCATTATATTTTGTTTATTTTATTGATCTATTTTCTTCCTAGGATGAATCCGGATTGTTTTCACATGATGATACGTGCGTTGCACGTGCACGCTTACTTGTATTAAAAGTAAGAGGTTGTTCGTCCTACAAGAGCATGCAAACTCAAAACAAGAAATAGTAGTAGGATGCATTTTCCCTAAAAATGATAAAGTAGTATATATACTAAAAATGATAAAGTAGTATATATACTACCACATGGTAGTATATGAGATATGGGTGTAACTACACCCGGTAGTAGGATGCATTTTCCCTATATATATATATATATATTAGTGTGAATTTTTTAACACCCGGTGACTATGCCACCCCATGTGATCTCCGTTCAATGCATGCCTCGTGATCTGTGCAAATACTATGCTATCATCATTCCTCCATCAGGATTCAGTTAATGAAGCATGGTAATGATCACACTAATACAGTTCCAGCAGAGTACGTGTCAGACTAGGGGTATCAAAATGTCAGATGATGAATACTTAACCAAAAAGATTTCCTAATATTATAAAAAATACAATAACTTACTAACTTTTATTATAGTACAAAAAAGTTGGTTTGTGATTAAGACTTATATTACCTGAAAGAAGTTTTCTATGAACTCAAAAAAGATTCCTCAAAAATAGATCCGTGCGTATACACTGTATCAACATTTAATATTGTTCCTGCTTAGTGCTAATGAACTCGTCTTAATGTAATTTGACAAATGGAGGATTAATCAATGACATACCTAAAAGATGCTACACGGATTTCAAAGCCAGATCAGACGGACCCATCCTCAATATACCTCATATACGCATTGATTATACCTCTTTATCATTGTCAATATACTTCATTAAATATTCTAAAATACCCCAATATGATTTTTGTTGAAAAATATTATTTGCGACGTACTTTTTGTACTATACCTTTTCACGTCCAAACAAATCAGTATATACGTAAACCTTCAAAAACATATAGACTAAGATGAATTTTTTCATGAAACTCATTTTGGGGTATCTAGTAATTATTAATGAAGTATATTAAAAATAACAATGAGGTATAAAAGATTCATTTATGTGGTATATGAGGAGCGAGAGTACGTACTCCCAGGAGTACATAGCCATTTTCCTATATATATATATAGATGGATACGCGTGCTTTGCTGCGCCGTTTTTCTCTAATTATTGTTGTATCACTTTTTTATTTAACATAGCAAAAATGTCCGTGCGTTGCAACGGGAGACGTAATTGATGTGTATTTAAATTTAGTTAGAATTAGATGGGCAAAACACAATGATAGTTTATGCGAAATTTAATGTGCAAAAAAAAATTAGACCCACACAATAGCAAGTTATATACGGATTCCAAATGGACTTCAATTTTTTTATATAGAGCTATAATTCATCATCATATTCTAAGTTTAAATGGAACTGGTTATCTTCGATCCCAGCTTGAAATATATTCCATGATGGTTGTAGATGTGGTGTCGGCATGTGCTGGGTGGCTGGTGAGCACCAGTTGTCAGCGATCTGTGCCGTAGTCACACAATATTAACAAAATAATAATGGAAATCCTGGCATTTCACACAATAATAGTAGGTAGCAAGCTCTAGAGGTCCTAAAACATGTGTTTCAATTGTGAAAGGATGATATGAATAAATTTAATATTAATAAAAAGCATAAATAATGAGATCACACGGTTGATTGACATATTAATATTATTTATGGAAGAAGATACTGGATATATCCGGGGCTGATTAACTTTAATTGACTCGGTAGCATGCGATTTGCTTTTATTATTGGGCCTGCAGAGATTGATAGGACAAATTGTTGTTAGCGTCGATACAACCGGTGGCCATCATTGCAACTGGAGAAACAAAAAATCGTACATTTCTAGAGACACATTGTTGTTGCTAATTCTTCTTTTCGTCACCATTGTCAATGGTGGTCACGTTTGTCCACCTATTCATGATGAACGTGATTAGTCCCACAACTATGAGTTTGATCATCATACTGTACCACACCGCTTCGCGAGTCTCCCTTCCCCACCAACTTATAATTTCGTGGACTTGTAATGCTCCTAGTATTAATTGACATTTCAAAGGGGCAAGCGCAATCATAATGTAAGCTCTTAAAGGAATAAACTCATTAATTAATATACAAATACAACATAAAAAATTATGTCGATATTTTAGCCGCGTTCGTATTGTGTGCACCCTCAACTATTTAAATATTCAAACATAGCCTCACACAATCCTTCCTTATTAAGGATACCGCCCGTTTGAATCCTTCCTTAGATCACACAATCCTCCTCAACCGTTTTCAAATATTCAGCCCACAATCAAATCCTTCCTTACCTTATATTAAGGATCCCATCCATTTAAATATTCTGGCAAGCCCGCCACAATCCTTCCTTACCTTATTAAGGATCTCATCCGTTCAAATATTCTGCCGAACCCACACAATCCTTCCTTTATTTTCTGCCGAGCCCACACCCATTCTTCCTTTGAATTAGCCGCATATATTTAGCCACAATAATTACCCCATCCGCTTAATTAGCTGCCCTTTTTTCACGGCTGTTTGTTAATTTCTGCGGCGGCTGGTATATTAACCAGTTTGACTATGCTTAAAATTGCGAGGTGGGACTATCCTTCATGTAATGTGTTTATCTCAGTTGGTTGTCCTGGCTGAAAGAGTTAGAGGAGATCCCAGGTTCGATTCTAGTTGTAGCGGATTTTTTTTTCTTTCTCTAAGACCTAAGATAAGAAAGCCCACTGCGTGCACGCAGCCCATAAGGGAAGGCCCATGTTTTTTGCGGCTAGTTAGATGGGCTTGCGTGGCTGCCGTGGTCACGTACGAAATTTCAGGCCCAAGTAATTAACCAGCGAGTTATCTATATCTATATCTATACCAATATAAAAAGACCCAGAGGGGCAGATCCAACAGATCTCGGCCATCCGTTTACGTTAATCCAACAGTCCTTATTATCCTAATGGTGAGCGACTAAACACGTTTAGCGCTAAATAATCCTTTCCCACGATCCTTGATCCCCTTCCTTTCCCACGATCCCTGATCCCTTTTCCTTTCCCCACGAAAGGAAACTAACACAACACGACCGAACCGCCGCACCGTCGGGGACGCCGCCTCGCTCCGGCCCAATCGCCTGGTTTTCAGGACGCGGCGCCCATCGCATCGAGCCGCCGCACCTTCAAGACGCCGCCCCCATCGCCTCGACCCGCCTCGCCTTCAAGGACGCCGCCCCTCACATCACCGTGCCGCCCCCACCCAACGCCTCGCCTGGCCTCGGCCGTCGGCGACACCTCCTCCTACACCACCTGCCCGGCAGTCAGGGACGCCGCCTCCTAAACCGTCTGGCCTGCCGTCGGGGACGCCGCCTAAACCGCCTTGCCGGTCGTCGGGGACGCCGCCTAAACTGCCTTGCTGGTCGTGGGGGACGCCTCCTAAACTGTCGTCATCTCGCACAGTCAAGGGACGAAGGTCTTTCATCTCTGCTTTCTTTCTTTCAGTGACGTGCTCCTTCACATTTCATATGTTTCTTCATGATATATTGATTACTTAACCGTAAAGCTGGCCTGTATACACTTGATAAAACTGAAGCCAGCCAAAGCAAGCTTGTTTCCAGAGTTTTAAAAACTCTTCGATCGGTTATTTGAATGCATGCACACATTCAGCAGTTAAGCTTCATTGCCAGTGTGATTTGCATTGCTTGTATCATATTATATTGATTTCACTTATTTTGTAGGCACATCAGTCACATGGAAAATAGTCATTCAGGTGCTTCTACGTCATGATCAGGGAATCGTTCCCACTTTAGGGATCTTACAAACAAGACTACAACTGGGAATGAAAATCACGCGGATGAGAACCTGCGGGGTATAAAACCGCAGGGCAATCAAGGATGGTATGCACGAATATCTGATGATAAGAAGGTGGAATACCTCCAGAAGCGGCGTCAGGCATGCGCTCAAAAGAAGGCTGCAACACTTATTAGTGCATCAAGATCATCCTTCTTCATTTTTGCCTCTCTAACGTACCCCTTTGAGCTATATAACCAACACACAAAAATATGGTACATTCCTAAACTCAGTAACTTCATTGGTTGATGGATGGTGTAATCATGATTTTTCTGTTTCGTTTCCTCTTTTTTGCAAGCTCCGGGACTACTGATCATCAACCAACAGAGAGCAGTGCTGGATGCAAAAAACAAAGTGGTGTGGTATGCCCGTCTGACCCAAGAGAAGAAAGCTGAACACCTGCAGAAGCTCCGGATGGCCCGACTAGAAAAGAAAGGTACAACAAAAAGCGTCAATGTTAAAAGTTAGCTCTTAAGTATTCGTTTCTAAATTTAGATTTTGGTCAGTACACAACCTGTAGGCAGGATACAGAAGCCATCTTCAGTAAGCTCCATTGCAAACCATTTTATCGTTTAAAGTTAGCTCTTAAGTATTTGTTGGTGTGCCTAGAAGTCTTATTTATAAATGGTTGAAAACTTTTGTTCATCATCTCATTATGAATTGTCTTTCGACGAGCTTATTACTTTTTTCCATGCAGTCAAATGGTCACTGATGGTACTGTCTTGTCTTCTTTGTAGATCTATGCACCACTATACTTGAACTTTGATCAAACATGTCGAATCACATATATTCATGAATTATTCAGATTTTCATATCTTTATCAGTAATATTTGAACTCTGATCACAAAAGTTTACCAAAATGTAACAGTTATGACCCCTGAATTAATCATTACTATTCCTGTTATGACGACCCCTTGACTCAGTAACACTTATGATTTGCTCTAGCAGCATTGCCACATGGGTTTTTTGAGGCAAATTTGTACTTCCGCTCTTGTCAGTCCAATATTATTTAAATCTACCTCATACGTACAAATTTAAAAGGTCCATCTTATCTTATGTCCAGTTTGCACTATACAGAGCAGTTGCACACATGACTCCTTGGGGAAGTTTAGAATTTTTGAATTGATATTGCTCAAGTGTAGATGGAAGTTTCAGTGTGATATGGTGCTTCTAATTACTGTATTGGACTGACAAGACCTGATAAACTGTGGTGTGACTAATGAAGGTGTACATCATGGGGTGGGGAGATGCACAAGAGTTCAAGCATTATGTATGGTTATTATAGATTTCTCGGCACTTCCAGATCTGCAGCATTTTACCTATTCTGGTCCTCATTGGCTTCTTTGTAAAGACATTATTTTATAGAAGGCCAGGCTTCTATTGATTCTGTTCACATCCTTTTTATAGGAGAGGTTGATTTTTCATATTTGTTGCGTTTCACAATGTCCATTCTTGCGTGCAGGGGACTTTCTGGTCTTATGTAAGAATTATGGTTAATATATAATTTCTCTTTCAAAGAAATTAAGTTATATAAAGGCAAGAATGTACATGTATCAATGTAATAAGTGTTGGAATGTTGCTCTTTTGCACTATCAGAAGTGAATGACCCCAAAGAAAGAAGATTACCGCCAGCAAGACATTTGTATCTACATATTTTGTTCGAGCATGATATTGAGGCTCTGGCTAGCATTCTGATTGCCAATTTTGATACACAAGCTTGAATTTAGAAAATTGGTAATCCTCCATTTCATTGAATCAATTGTTCAAACAGTTCCACACACACATGGTCATGTTAATGGAATTTTTGTTAAAAGAGACCACCTGACGAACGAAATTGACAAAAAAGACCCCCTCTGAGACGAAGTGACAAAAAGGACCCCCTCAGCCGTGGCGGCAGGCGCGCCAGGTGACACGTCGCACCTGCCGCCATGGTGTGAGGCGGCAGCCCCTGCCGCCACGGCGCCAGGCGGCAGGCTGCGCGGAACGGAACGGGCTGGCGCGGTGGGGCCCGGCCGCCTTAGGGGCTGCGGCAGGACTGTGCCGCTGGGCCCGGCCGCCTGAGGGGCTGGCGGCAGCCCTGTGCGCTGCACCGATTCCCGTACGTGTGTGTGCTCGATCTCGAGCGGTCAGTGCCATGCTGCCATGCATGCAAGAGCCAAACTGACCAGGAGATGGTGATCCGATCCAGGTGGAGGCCGGTGGCTGCTAGCTGGTCCTTGACGAGTGTCAAGCGGCCTTTGGCACGCACGTATCGTGGAGGGTGGCCGTGGACGGTAGCGCGCGTAGGGGTTTCCTACGGTGGTACGTAGCCCTTCTTCCGTGGCATAGCCCGTCCATCACGTTCAGATTAGACCCAGGGCGTGCCGGAACACGACGGGCCCGGGGCCGTCTACATGCATGCACAGAGCGTGCACAGAGCGCGAGACGCATGCACTTGCGAAGTCATCGGTCTGGCCAGCCAGTCAGTGGTCAAGTACTGCGTATATATGGACAATCGCATGCATGCATGCCCAGCCCTGTAGATGAGATCGAACTCCACCGATCGAGCTCTCCAAGGCCGCGAGGCTTATCCCGGCCGGCGTCCGTACGTACATCGGTACATGCATGCTAACCTCTCACGGCGGTTTTAGACTTTATCGAACCGGTCTCGTTCTGGCCTTTACGTAGCAGCTCATCCAAGGCCAGTCCAGTTGCGACCGACCGTGCATGTGTGTAACTGCGTGCAGTTGCAGCGCTATAGCCATTAGCCAGCCATGCATGCACGCAGCTGCGTCGTTAGTCATGGACTGGACGGCCGCTAGCTAATGACCTATCTGCCAGGCAGCTACCTTACCTTAGATCAGCTAGCACTAGTACAAAACAGGGCATCGGTCCACCCGTGAGAAGCCCATTAGTCCTGGTTCACTCACGAACCGGGACCCATGGGGGCATCGCATTGGTCCCGGTTCGTGAGGCCAGGGCGCCGGCCGGGCCTCGTGGGGCATTGGTCCCGGTTCGTCTGACCCCTTCTGTCCCGGTTCTAGACACGAACCGGGACCAATGCGCCTCGCTCCTGGCCCATAACCATTGGTCCCGGTTTGTGGCTGGAACCGGGACTAAAGGTGACCCCTTTTGTCCCGGTTCCAGCCACGAACCGGGACCAATGCGCCTCGCTCCTGGCCCACAACCATTGGTCCCGGTTTGTGGCTGGAACCGGGACCAATGGTTGGCCTATATATAGCCCCCGCCCGCGAGCAGAGCAATGCATTGCTTTGTTTTTTTGCCCGGCCGTGGGAGAGCTTTTGTGGTGCTCTAGCTCACCTCCTATGCACATGAGGTGTTCGATGAAATGCCCGAGCCACACTTAAGCTTTCTCCTCTCGAAGCTCCTTGTCCAAGCTCCATTTTCCTCAAGATTTGTCTAGGTTTGGCGGTCCGTCCTGTCCCGTCCCCGTCCTCACCGCCGTCGATCGCCCGCGCCCATCTCGGCGCCGGCAACACCGTGGTTAGCCTCTTCTTCTTATCTTCTTTCTAAAAGAAAAAAGTTCTTACTTGTGTGTTTTAATTAGATGCTCTAGAGAGTTATATGTTGTTCAATAATAAGAACTATATAACGCACGCAGATGAACCGGCAATGGATGTACGGTGACCGACGCACCTCCGAGTATATTAAGGGCCTGCATAATTTTCTCGAAGCGGCTGAGGCAAACAAGCAGAATGGTTTTATGCATTGTCCATATACTGTCTGTGAGAATATGAAGGCTTTCTCCAACTCTAAAACCCTTCACTTCCACCTGCTTGAGAAGGGTTTTATGCCACACTATAATGTTTGGACCAAGCACGGAGAAAGAGGGGTTATGATGGAAGACAACGAAGAAGAAGAGGATGATGACAACTACCCGCCCCCTGAATACGGTGATGCTGCAATGGGGGAAGCTGAAGATCAAGAGGAACCAGACGATGTGCCCGATGATGATCTTCGCCGGGTCATTGTTGATGCACAGAGAGAATGCGAAAGTGAAAGGGAGAAGTTGAAGTTCGATCGCATGTTAGAGGATCACAAAAAAGGGTTGTACCCAAATTGCAAAGATGACAACAGAAAGCTCGGTACCACACTGGAATTGCTGCAATGGAAGGCAGACAATGGTGTATCTGACAAGGGATTTAGTTCCCTGCTGAAAATAATGAAGAAGAAGCTTCCAAAGGATAACGAATTGCCCGGCAGTACGTACGAAGCAAAGAAGGTTCTATGCCCTCTAGGATTGGAGGTGCAGAAGATACATGCATGCCCTAATGACTGCATCCTCTACCGCGGTGAGTACGAGGATTTGAACGCATGCCCGGTATGCGGTGCATTGCGGTATAAGATCAGACGAGATGACCCTGGTGATGTTGAGGGTGAGCGCCCCAGGAAGAGGGTTCCTGCCAAGGTGATGTGGTATGCTCCTATAATACCACGGCTGAAACGTCTGTTCAGAAACAAAGAGCATGCCAAGTTGATGCGATGGCACAAAGAAGACCGTAAGAAAGACGGGAAGTTGAGAGCACCCGCTGACGGGTCGCAGTGGAGAAAAATCGAGAGAAGGTGGGGGGACTTTGCAGGTGACGCAAGGAACGTATGGTTTGGTTTAAGTGCAGATGGCATTAATCCTTTTGGGGAGCAGAGCAGCAATCATAGCACCTGGCCCGTGACTCTATGTATCTATAACCTTCCTCCTTGGTTGTGCATGAAGCGAAAGTTCATTATGATGCCAGTGCTCATCCAAGGCCCTAAGCAACCCGGCAATGACATTGATGTGTACCTAAGGCCATTAGTTGAAGAACTTTTACAGCTGTGGAATGGAGAAGGTGTACGTGTGTGGGATGAGCACAAACAGGAGGAATTTGACCTACATGCGTTGCTGTTTGTAACCATCAACGATTGGCCTGCTCTCAGTAACCTTTCAGGACAGACAAACAAGGGATACCACGCATGCACACACTGTTTAGATGACACCGACAGTATATATTTGGACAAATGCAGGAAGAATGTGTACCTGGGGCATCGTCGATTTCTTCCGACCAACCATCAATGTCGAAAGAAAGGAAAGCATTTCAAAGGTGAGGCAGATCACCGGAAGAAGCCCGCCCTCCGTACTGGTGATCACATACTTGATATGGTCAATGATTTACAAGTAATCTTTGGAAAGGGTCCTGGCGGACTATCTGTTCCGACTGACGATGCGGGACGCGCACCCATGTGGAAGAAGAAATCTATATTTTGGGACCTATCCTATTGGAAAGACCTAGAGGTCCGCTCTGCAATCGACGTGATGCACGTGACGAAGAATCTTTGCGTGAACCTGCTAGGCTTCTTGGGAGTGTATGGGAAGACAAAAGATACACCGGAGGCACGGGAGGAACAGCAACGTGTGCATGAAAAAGACGGCATGCATCCAAAGCAGTATGAAGGTCCTGACAGCTACGCTCTTACCAAAGAAGAGAAGGAAATCTTCTTTGAATGCCTGCTCAGTATGAAGGTCCCGTCTGGCTTCTCGTCGAATATAAAGGGAATAATAAATATGGCAGAGAAAAAGTTCCAGAACCTAAAGTCTCATGACTGCCACATGATTATGACACAGTTGTGATGGTGGATGAAGTAATGGAGGGATTTGAGGAGCTCGAGCTTTACCACTCTACAGGTGAAGAGGAGAATCAGCTGGTTCGTGCTCTGAGGAGTACATGTCTATGGCAGAAGGAGTACATCAAGCTTCCAAACTGGACGCCTCCGCCTCCTCCTCCTCCTCCGGCGAGTCAGGGCACTCCGCCTCCTCCTCCTCCTCCTCCTCCGGCGAGTGATCAGGGCACTCCGCCTCCTTCTCCGGCTCCTCCGACGCGTGAGGGCACTCCGTCTCCTCCTTCGCCTACTCTGGCGCGTCGGAGCACTCCGCCTCCTTCTCCGCCTCGTTAGCAACGACGGAAGAGAGACGCCGCCGCTCCGGCGGCTAGCAGTACAAGCAGAGGCGGGAGGCAATTCAGATACGGTCCATCTCTCAAGCCTGTGGAAAAGTTACCATATGAGAGGACCGAGCAGGAAAACGAGGACATATGTCGTGCCCAAGTGAGGGACCATTTTGCAAAGAAAACTCCACCTCCGAAGGAGAAGCTAGATCCGGTGAAAGTGAAGCGCACTATCGATGCCCTGAAGCGACCACCACCGCCTCCGCCGGATTCCAACTATGTCCGCATTCTTAAAAAGACATATGAAGAAGCGCGGCGGTCGGGAAGTACTTCCAGTGATGCAAGGTTAGCAGAACGAAGAAGTGGGAAAACAATTCCCCAGCTCGGCGAACAGGAGAAGAAATCATGCCCCCCGCTCAAGGTGTCTAGCGATATCGTCGCTAATCATCCGGGGATGGTGCCTGGTACCAATCCTGGTGATTACTTGGGGGATGATGTAATTTTTCAAACGACTGAGGTAACAAAAGAAGAATATAAATACGTGCACGGGAAGCCTCTCGTCAAACCTGATCATCCTCCTCTAACAACGATGATGTACAAATTGCATGAGTGGTACATGAAAACCTGCAGGGAGTCTGGGAGAGACACTATGTATATGGCAGTGAAACCAGAGCACGAATTCTTTGGACTTCCCGTGATGCCTATTGAATTTGTGGAGTTATTTCAGTTATACAATCAACTGGCCCTCGACAAACAATTCATGACTTCCTACTGTCTGTAAGTATTACTTCTATAGTTAAGTCTCTAGCTCAGCTCGTTCATTGCATGTATATATAATTATTCTCACTATATTATGCAGATTGAAGATCTTCGAATGCAAAAAATAGGAATCTTCGACGTTGGGTTCATTAGCCCAGATGCCGTAAATGAATAGACGGTACAAAACTCAATCAAAGAGACCGAGGAGAACTTGCTACAGTCGTTCCTTATACATCAAAACAAAAGGGAAATACTCTTCCCTTACAACTTCAAGTGAGTTTTGCTGTCTTCTCTGTATACTCAGTTTCGCTTACTCGAGGTTAAGTAATGTAATTGATGAGTTATATATGCGTGCGCAGTTTCCACTTTATTCTGCTATCCATTAAGCTTGACGGGGCATTAGTAACGGTCTTAGACTCGAGACATAAAGATCCCGAGAATTATGCGGACATGACTGCAATGCTCAAGAAGTAAGTTCAGTCAATACCGGGACCATATCGGCATGCAACTTTCGTTAATTTCCTGATATCAAGTAATCATTTTCTTTGCCTGGCAGGGTTTGGAAGAAGTTCACCCGAAAGGTTCCCGGTCTAAACAAAGAGTTGTGATTTACGCACCACAAAGTAAGTAGTACTAGCTAGTTCCGCGCATCTCTAATTGATTCAAATTTTTATCAATATATCATTACCATGCTTGCTTATCAGTTTGATTGAACTCTATTCTTGTAAAGTGCTTGTACCAGAAAGAATGGACTGTTTTATGTGCATACTACGTATGCGAGTTCATTCGCCACTCGACCTCTGAGCGGGGCTTTTCTGACAAACAATTTGAAGTACGTAAATAATATTCACAATTTTATTTTATATATTACCATCAATTGTGTTGAGTTTTATTCATATATATGCATGTATTGACCCCCTTCTTTAAATTAGATCTGGCAGATGCGGGATGAACTCCTACCACATGATCGCATACGAGCAATTCAAGAGGAATTGGCGGGATTCTTTCTTGACCACGTCATACCTAAAGACGGGGAATACCATGCGGATTTGTGATTGGATCTTAGGTAGATGATGTTAGGGATTGTAAAAGATGTTATATTGTATATATGTAGTACCGTCGGATAGATATACGAAAACTTATTGTTCGACCAAGCACGGAGAAAGAGATGTCACTTCTCTCTATATATGTTCAGCATGACGATCTTGTGTAATTAATGGTTTCCTTCATTTTCTTATTAGCTAGCATCGAGTTATCTCTATATGTATAGTAGCTACCGTCGACCGAGCACGGAGAAAGAGAGGACACTTCTCCCTATTAGCTAGCTAACACAATATGAAACCCCTAAATTAACCCTCCAAAACCCCCCAACCCCCCCCCCCTTCAAAAAAAAACAAAAACCCCAGCTGCTGCCAGATGCTCACGCGTGGATGACCTTTGGTCCCGGTTGGTGTGACCAACCGGGACTAAAGGTTCTCCTGCCTGGGCTCCCCGCAGCGGCCACGTGGATGCCTTTTGGTCCCGGTTGGTGTTACCAACCGGGACTAAAGGTCCTCCTGCCTGGGCTTCCCGCAGCGGCCACGTGGAGCCCCTTTGGTCCCGGTTCGTAAGCGAACCGGGACTAAAGGTTTTGGGCTTTAGTCCCGACCCTTTAGTCCCGGTTCCAGAACCGGGACTAAAGGCCCTTTTTCTACTAGTGTAGCTGCTAACCTAACAATAATTGGGGTGATCATGCATGAGCAGGATCGATGGATCGGCTGCTCCAGTCAGTTGCGTTGTTACCACTAGATCGTCTTTTGCCAGCTGCGGCGTCGTTGCCGCAGACGTACGCCGACTAGAGCCGCAGATTTGTGCCCATCGACTCACCCGGCCACATGCATGCACATCCATCCATACAGGGATGAGCAGAGCCGCAGAGGGTGACGAGGGGTAGCGCAGCGCGCACGAACAGGGCTGCCGCCAGCCTCTCAGGCGGCCGGGCCCAGCGGCACAGTCCTGCCGCCCTAAGGCGGCCGGGCCCCACCGCGCCAGCCGTTCCGTCGGCAGCCACGATTTCCGTTCCGCGCAGCCTGCCGCCTGGAGCCGTGGCGGCAGGTGCCACGTGTCGCCTGGCGCGCCTGCCGCGACGGCCGAGGGGGTCTTTTTTGTCACTTCGTCTCAGAGGGGGTCTTTTTTGTCAATTCCGTTCGCCAGGTGGTCTCTTTTCACAAAAATTCATGTTAATGATGTGCATTTTGCGAATTTGTCTGGACCTGAAAAAAGCTCGCTATGCATTCGTGCCTGAACCTGAAGACAGCTCGCTGAATGTACATTACTGCAGAACACAAATAGAAATTCAGAAGCCACTTTATTTTTCACTTAAGCTGCTCGCCAGGTCCACTCCCCAGTCCCCACCCGTCTCAGGAGTAGAGAACCAGGGAGGCACAAACATCATTTTTGTTCAGGCAATTCTAAATAAACAAAGATCCTTCTGTTGGTCGTTGGGTCGCTTGGTGTAGTCAAGAGCGAATGTTGATGCTGCCGCTCCGCCTTCATCAACTGGGTGCAACTCCTTCTGTTGTCCTCATGCGCAGAACTAAATAATCAACAAAGCAGCATGAGCTTAAACTGGATGTGCAAAGCCTTGATAGGAGGAAAGGATAATTGGTACTCCCTCCGTAAAGAAATATAAGGGTGAGTGATCTAAACACCCTTATATTTCTTTACGGAGGGAGTAGTATGTTATTTTCCGTTCATGTTTCCCTTGTGTAGTTGGGCCAGGTCCACAAAGCCTTGAGACATTATTGCTCAACTTGTCATAATTTTAACTTTCTTAAAGGTCAGTGTCAGTTATATTTATTAAGTTTACAAGATTCTCCAAAAACTGGACTAATTCTACACTTACATTTTCTATAGGTGTGCATCATCAAGTTCTTAATGACTTGTATTTCCGTGATGCTATCAAGAATGATGTTCTTCTTAGGAAGTATGCCCGCAAACGAAACGACATGGACAACTCACTTGTCCCTGCAAAATCAGGACTGAAGTAAAGTTTCGCTCTGGTCAATCTTCCCCGTGAAGAACATTTTCAATTATATAAGGGGTGGTGAACGTCCACCAGTCAACATTAACAAGATGGATTAATTGGACTAGGCATAAAGGTCTCGAATAACTGAGAAGTTTGAAACTTTAAAATTACAAGCCATTACATTCCTAGCCTTTTCTTTCGGTTCTTGAACTTTAAGATTTGCTTGCTTAATGATTTCTTTGGTGATGGAATATTGTGTAAATCTTTATTTTGATTACTGATTTTTTCTTGCGCATGGCTACACGTGCGTTGCACGTGCACGCTTACTAGTCCAGGAAAGGATCGACATACGATTCTTTTTTAAAATTCGATCGAGGAGAGGAGACGTGGAGCGAGGTACGAACGCTGACAGGTTTATGGACGTACGAAAATATACACGGACGAAAAAAACGAAGGAAGAAGCAATAGCCCTTTTATTATTATATTAGGTAGAGATATAGGGAATATACATACTACTACCGGGTGTAGTTACACCCATGCCTCATATACTACCATATGGTAGTATTTATAGTACTTTATCATTTTTAGTATGTTCATATACTATATCTAAGATACTCCAAAGCGAGTTATGTGAAAACATTGCATGTGAGCCCATGTTTTTATCATATTTGTGAAATACGTACATATTTGTACGTAAAAAGGGGTATGCTCAAAATATAACACATACTACCTAAAAACATAGTATATATACTAACTAAACATTCTTACATACTACATACTACGCATACAGACACTCCGATATGATAGATACTACCTAAAACAAAAGTGGGAGTAACTACACGCGGTAGTAGTAAACATTAAAAGCACTGAAGAAGAACTAACCAAGAACTTACACAAAAATAAAGTGAGTGTACCATCTATTCAGAATTCATTCAACATTGAGAGATAGTTGGTGAAGGGACGATCCGGAAAAAAGCCAGACATGGATACGAAACCAAAAGCTAAAGAGGCCCGCAAATATGCAGGGCACTCGACTAGTTCAGGAAATAACCAAGTGAACTTTTACCTTTAAATGCCTCTTTGATTCACACGATTCTAAAAATACAGAATAGGAAACATATAATATTTCATTGCCACGACCATTTGAATCATACATGATTTTTGTTTGCTTTACTGCATCATGAGAAAAACGAACAATTAATTTTAAGAGGTTTGAGTGGATGCTAGAATCCCTATGAAATATAATACAAATAAATATTTAGAAAAAATTCCTATATGATTCAACACCACGAATCAAATGCTCAATGTATGGACAAAAAATCCTACTACTAATAATTTTAATACCTCAAAAATCCAGTACCACGACGACCACACAAACAATGCACGCAGCTTCGCGAGATCGGCGGCCAGCTGCGCGAGCACACACGCAGCTCGCGGCCAGCCGACTGTGTGAGCAACACTACTGGAATTTACTACTTTACCGAGTGCCAGAAATACTCGACGAAAGCCGTTTCCCACTCGGCGATGACTTTGCCGAGTATAGTTCTCGGCCCAGGGTACTCGGCCCGAATCCCGCCGGCAAAGTTAGGTTTGCCGAGAACCAGAACACGGGCTCTCGGCAAAGTCTTTACCGACTGCTAAAACGGGGACTCGGCAAAAAAAAGGCACTTGACGGGTCGGACGGAGACGGCGGGTGCCACGTGGCGGAAACTTTGCCGAGTACTTGCCGTAGGAACTCGGCAAACAAGAAAGCCCATGAGGGAGACACGTCGGCTCTATTATTTGCCGAGTTTGCCTTTTGCCGAGTGGCCCACTCGGCGATCTGTTGCCCAGGCAAGCCCCAGTGCCTCTGTTTGCCTTTTGCCGAGTGGCCCACTCGGCGATCCGTTGCCCAGGCAAGCCCCAGTGCCTCTGTTTGCCGAGATTCTTGTCCTTGCACTCGGCAAAGACATGAACCACGCATTCAGAGATGGACACGTGGCCTTTTCGCCGAGTTGTATTCTCGGCAAAGCACCTTTACCGAGTTGCGTACTCGGCAAAGATGATGTCAGATTTTCTGTTTTATTTGTTTCTGCATCTGCCCTGAAACAAAAGACATATAAACAGCAATGTTTTGTCCACAGACAGTACCACATCATAGGCAATGCACAAGAATCATAACAAGTTCAATATTCTTCATCAAATTAACTAAAGCATCATAACAAGTCTGAAGTTGTTCATCAAACTAACTAAAGCATCATTACAAATTTCAAATACTCACTAAAACCTCAATGTGACCCATTTGTCTTACATGGACCACACAAGCATCAAACTAATAAAGATCACAAGTAGGACAAAGAGATACTTCATCCACTTCCACACGGTCTGATTTCTCCCTATTTGGAGCAAATACATGGAGTAAGCATGCTCTGCCTCCACTCTAGTATCCTACCCTTTGTAGCAATTGTCTTTGTAACGATTGACTTGTTCATGGCATGCTTCCCATGAATCACAGACTCCTGGATGTCTACCTAAGTACACCACATACCACCTCATCTACAGAAGGGAGAATAACAAAATTTCAACACATAACAAAGCATTAGAAAAACACATGCATGAAGACATATATAAGCAATTTAAGGCTTCATGATTCATATACCAAAAGCATCAGAAGTTGTCATCCGAGTCCACATCATCAACATAAGTACACCATGTCTACATCGTCGTCAAGCTATCAAACACACTACTACAAGAATGTAGCTTTACTCCGAGGCATAGTCAGTGAAGCCAGTGATCGTGGAGTCAGAGGAGGTGGGCATATCCCCCACATTGGAGGAGCAAGCATCGTCTGGAATGATGTTGAGTGGCAGGGGAAGGCTCTCCTTACGTGGCGGCCGAACACTCTCCTTACGTGGCGGCCGAACGCTCTCCTTACGTGGTGGGCCCTCGCTTTCCTTAGTAGGTGGATTCTTCTTGGACATATCATGGAAATGCTTTAGTAGGATGAGCTCGGGGTGCGCCTTAAGGAGCTCATCCAAAGACTCCTCACTGACGTGCTCCTCCTTGACCGCGAAGTCGACCCTACCAGAAGTTGAGTCATGGTAGGAAGCCATAACCGTGAGATCGATCGGTGCTATCACCTTTTCAAGACACGATGAAAAAATAATATAGGAATCAAACATCAAAGAGTACTTCTATTCTATTCATCGTGCGTTACCAAGTTATCATGGGATGAACTCGCCCAGATCAATCATCAACGTCAAAAGTCGATCTCACAACTCTCATTTCTTAGGTGGATGTATATATGGTGGACACTCTCTCACTGTTATTTCGACTTTCGGTGATGGTCGAGCTGGGTGAGCACATCGTGCGTTACCAAGGCGGAACAAGAAGAGCTCACACAGATCGACCGTCAACGTCAAAAGTCGATCATAACTCTCATCTCTTACGTGGTTCTATATATAGTGGACACTCTCACTGCTATTGGACTTTCGGTGATGGTCGAGTTGGGCGAGCTCATCGTGCGTTACGAATGTATCATAAAAGAAGAGAGTCATCAAGTTATGAATTGTTATCTTCTTCCATCCATGACATGCGAAGATTTGCACTTGCAATTCTTATTCTTCCGAGATTGCTTGAATGTGATACTTCAATCTTCAAATGGAAAATGATTGAGAGCATAATCGTTGGATATTCCCTAATTGGAAAAGTAGACAATGTGATGGTGATACTCTTAAGCTAATTATATCTGATAGCAAAAGTAGTAAGGAGTACTCCTTACGGCTTCAGATATTAGATATAACTAGCTTAATAGTATCACCAACACATTGTTCACTTTTTCTAATTAGGGAATACCCAAGGATTATGCTCTCAAACACGTCCCATGTGAAAATACAAATATCACACTCAAGCTGCATGGGAAGAACAAGAATTGGAAGTGCAAATTGCATATCAAGCCATCTTTGAAGTAAAACATTCTGCATATCAGGCACTTGCAATTCTCATTCTTCCGAGATTGCTTGAGTGTGATACTTCTATCTTCACATGGAAAATGATTGAGAGCATAATCATTGGGTATTCCCTAATTGGAAAAGTAGACAATGTGATGGTGATACTCTTAAGCTAATTATATCTGATAGCAAAAGTAGTAAGGAGTACTCCTTATGGCTTCAGATATTAGATATAACTAGCTTAACAGTATCACCAACACATTGTTCACTTTTTCTAATTAGGGAATACCCAAGGATTATGCTCTCAAACACGTCCCATGTGAAAATACAAATATCACACTCAAGCTGCATGGGAAGAACAAGAATTGGAAGTGCAAATTGCATATCAGGCCATCTTGGAAGTAAAACATTCTGCATATCAGGCACTTGCAATTCTTGTTCTTCCGAGATTGCTTGAGTGTGATACTTCTATATTCATGGAAAATGATTAAGAGCATAATCCTTGGGTATTCCCTAATTGGAAAAGTAGACAATGTGATGGTGATACTCTTAAGCTAATTATATCTGATAGCAAAAGTAGTAAGGAGTACTCCTTACGGCTTCAGATATTAGATATAACTAGCTTAATAGTATCACCAACACATTGTTCACTTTTTCTTATTAGGGAATACCCAAGGATTATGCTCTCAAACACGTCCCATGTGAAAATACAAATATCACACTCAAGCTGCATGGGAAGAACAAGAATTGGAAGTGCAAATTGCATATCAGGCCATCTTTGAAGTAAAACATTCTGTAAGGATTATGCTCTCAAACATGTCCCATATGAAGAACGAGAAAGAACGGCCGCCTATAACATCAAACCTAACATAACTAGTTTATTTGGCATGTGGGTTGACTTTCAGTTCGTCAAGGCTCCCTTCGACAACTTTCATCTCTCAAATGGTTGTATATATGGTGGATACACTCTCTCTATCTGGTATTTCCATTGTCGGTGATGGTCGTTCCGCCCCATCTCTCGTCCTGTGTTACCAAGGTTTACCAAAGTCGTAGAGGAGCAGGTGGAGCGGAACGACCCCCTACAACAACAGTCGGTATCATTCCTCACATAACATCTCTCAAGTGTTTGTATATATGGGGACACCCCTTCACTGGTAGTTCGACTGTCGGTGATGGTCGTTTCACCACATCTCCTTCTACGTTACCAAGGCCTTCGAGAAGGAGATGTTGTGAAACGACCTCCGACGACAACAGTCGGGATCCTTCCTTTGAGAAAAATCTCTCATCCCTCAAGTGAAAGCCACGTCGGACTGAAAGTCAACACACGAAGTAGATAACTTGTCTTTAAGTATGCCGACAAACATCCCAAGTCTACCACTCATCACTTCAACACTACTACTACATATATAGATCAACATTAAACGACCAAATAGTTCAGCATTACTACATACATCATCATTTCAACACTACTACTACATAGATCATCACTACTACATAGTTCAACATCACTAATACATATAACAACAAGACTAATCGTCATCTGGATCAATGAGCAGTGCGTTCCTACTGGAAGAGCCTGCCTCCTCCTCATCATCGGATGTGTCGAACACGCCATCCCTCTCCATCTCCTCGAAATCCCTATCGACTTGCTCGGAAATAATCCGATCTATCTCATCGTCCTCCTTCTTCCTCCGCTCCTTCTCTTTGTTAGCGTAGAAATGAATCTCCTCCGCCACCAGATGGGGATTGGCCGCGGCGTAAGCCGCCATGACCTCCTCATCCATCGCCCGTATCCGACGAGCCTTCTCCTCCGCACGGGAATAAATCCGGTAACGGGGGGCGACAAAGAACGACGTCATTGCATCTGGAATTTGAGGGAAGTTGAGATCAGACCTGCTACGACCGTGCATCCAAGCAACCGTGTCGTATGCGCGCGCGGCAAGCTCGGCGGTCTTGAAAGTCCCGAGCCACAGCCGATCACCCTTACATGTGATCTTGGCGGCGTAGCGTCCCGATCGGAATCGAACGCCATGATACCGCCAAGGCGGCGACGGCGGACGTCGTGGCGGCATCGTAAAACAACTATATAATATACAAATAATTAACCCACTAATTAAACTATACTATGCAACAACTAATTAAAACAACAAGTATACAACTAGCATATACATACAAAAAAATTAATACTAATAACTAAACTATAAACTAAAAATTTCACCGGAGCGACGGCGACGGTGACGGAGTGGAGCGGGGCGGCGACGGCGACGGAGGAGGCGGGGCGGGGCGGCGACGGCGACGGCGATGGAGGAGGCGGAACGGTGGCGACGGCGACGGAGTGGAGCGGGGCGGCGACGGCGACGGAGGGGGCGGGGCGTTGCCGGGCGACGGAGGGGGCGGGGCGGCGGCGGGCGACGTTGGGAGCGGGGTGGTGGTGGGCGACGGACGATGCGGTGCGGGGCGGCGGCGGACGGCGGGCGACGATGGAGGGGGGGCAGGGGTGGGCGGCGACGGCGCGGGTGGGCTAGGCCGGGGTGGGCGGCGACGGCGCGGGTGGGCGGGGCGGAGGGCGGCGGGGTGAAAACGAATTGTGAATTTGGGGGGCGGGGGGATATTTATCCGCCAGAGGACCTTTGCCGAGTTCGGCACTCGGTAAAGGGGCATCCGTGAGCGCACGCATGCATTTTCGTTTTCCCGCCAAACCTTTGCCGAGATTACCTTGTCTCGATCTCGGCAAAGATGCCAGATCTAGGTCAACTCACTTTTCCCGAGATTCCGAAAAATAGATCTCGGCAAAAGTTGTTTTCCTAACAATTCTCCCAAATAAGTTATTAATTTTTTATCTAACAATATTTCTACGGGTTAAAACAACTATATATATCCTTCAATTTCCGGGCTCCCGCGATTTCCCGGTAATTTCAACGGCAGCAAGACGGGCGCCGGCGCCCCCCACGTGCCCCCCACGCCAGGCCCACCCTCCCAGCGGTGTGCGCAGGGCTTGGGCATGCATGGACATAATGTAGGGGAACGCAACAGAAAACAAAAAATCTCGGTACAGCGAACACGCCCAGGATCACTATGGAGACTGCATACAAGGTTTGATCTGATCCGTACCGACTCAAAGCGCGGCGGAAGAAGAGTCGGTGTAGATCGTCGGTGCAGATCCCTGCAGCTAGGATTTACAACCTCCCAACCGCAAGGATGTACTCCTACTCCGAACAGCCCTTCGGGAGGTGGTCGGACAGTCCCCCGGACGATGTCGCGGACAGCCCTTCGGGAGGACCCTCGGAACCCGAACAGTAACCCGGACATCACTTCGGGAGGTCGCCGGAAACTCGAACGGTAACTCGAACAACCCTTCGGGAGGACACTCGAAAACAGCCCCTCGGGCAAAAGATCAAAACTACAATCTGTCTACGGGGTTGCACACATACGGTGTCAGCTATCCGGCAGGGCTTCGCCGTCCAGAGCTAGTTCCTGCCGGAACCCAGACAGCCTTTCGGCTCTACGAAACTATTTCGTGGGAGGGAGAGAGAAGCCAGACAAGTCAAATGGCATGTGTATGAGAGCAAGGATGAAGCATATGGGGCTGCCCCCTCCCCTCTATTTATAGGAAAGCCAAGGGGTAAAAATGGTATTCACAAATACCAAAAGTGCCCCCACTTTATGCCTTTTCTAAAAAGAATAAAGCAAAGAAGGGTGGCAAGTGGAGCTCCATGGAGCCCCACCTCCCTTGGTCGGCCACATCTTGGCCCCCCCCCCATGGGGGGCTTCCTTGGCCACCAAGTCCATCAAGAAGCCTTTTTGGAAATATCCAAAAAGGTGCTTTCCCAAAAATATCCAAAAAGCACTTTCACTATTCACGAAGACATTTTTCTGCGTCCGATAAATCCCAAATTATTTCTGTGTGCCTAGAACAATTCCAGTACCCACACAAATAATTTTGAACGCGTTCCGAAACAATTTTGGAACAATGTTTTCTTCAGCGAAAAGCTATCATAGCGGTTCCGACTGCTCCGGAACATTTTCGGTTTTCTCTCCGGAAAAATTCCAGAATTTACCAGAACGATTCTGGCACCCTCCAAGAATTTCCAGACATGTGCCGGAACCAATTTGACTTAATGGAATACCCTGAAACAACTTTTCAGTTTCACCGGAACTATTCCGGTGTTCTCTCCGGAACGTTTCCGTTTCGTCCGAAACTTTTTCGGTGATTTCCTCTCAGACTCCCCGTCTAGTATTCAGCAGATAGATGACCCTTAAGCGTGTGACCCTATAGGTTCGGTGAAGTATAGACATGACCCGGAACTCTTTCCGATCAATGATCAACATCGGAGCCGTGGACACCCATATTGACCCCTATACCCACACGAATGAATATTCGAGTGAACCTCCAGTTGCCGTGTGCTATTCCTGTTGCTTCACGATATATTACAAAACCCGAGGTGAGATTTATGCATCCCCGTGGATCAACAACTTGTCCACTATGCAAGTTACCTCGTTACCGGTTTTGTTCTCTTTACTCGTTTCCGTGTTCCGACATCCCAGTGATCAAATCACAATGTGTCTGGCCAGACGATGATGGATACCGTAACACCGAGAGGGCACGAGAATATCTCTCCATCGTCGGAGGAGCAAATCCCAATCTTGAGCTATCAAGTTACTTGACATACTTTTCCATGAACCCGTAAGCCGCCGTAATAGCCACCCATTTACGGATGACGTTTAACAAACCCCAAAGTTCATGAAGCAAGCATGAAGAAACTCGACACTCTCATGGTCTAAGGAATTATGCAAACATTAACTATCTCTGTGTTATTAACCATTAACTCATGACGAATGTATCTCATAGCATAACATCAATTTGGGTCGATTCAACACAAGTGTTCTACTAACATTGTGCCCTCAAAATTGTCGGCATAGCCATGCCCATGATCAGAAAAACAGGATCATCATGCAATACTTGAGCCAGTCATAGAGGCATGACTAGGAATACATTTTCTGTTTATTATACCACACGTGCACATGAGTTTCCCTCCGAGCCTCGTGGTTATTGTAGACTCGAGAATCATTGCAGTTATAGCATGGAACATAAACATTCATTACAAACTCGGAGATACAAAGTAACTGATATTACTGCCTCTAGGGCATATCTCCTACAGACTCCCACTTGCACTAGAGTCATAATCTAGTTACATGGCTTCCCTAACACCAATGGTTGTCCGGTGTTGCTCATGCTTTGCTCGTGGTAGAGGCTTTGTCATCGGGTCTGACACGATCAGATCCGTGTGAACTTTGCGTACTTTCACTAAACCCGCTTTGACATGATGTCGAATGAGTTTATATTTGCGTTCAATATGTCTTGTCTTATGGTGCGAACTTGGCTCCCTTGCCTGAGCCACGGCGCCACTATTATCACAATAGATCTCCACCGGGTCCAAAGCACTTGGAACCACACCAAGGTCTTCAAGAAATTGGTTGATCCATACCGCCTCCTTGGAGGCTTCTGAAGCAGCAACATATTCCGCCTCCGTCGTAGAATCCGCTACAGTCTTTTGTTTAGAACTTTTCCAATCAATTGCGCCGCCGTTCAATATGAAAACATAGCCTGATTGAGATTTGAAGTCATCTGGGTCAGTCATGAAGCCTACATCAGTGTAACCATTTACAATGAGCTCTTCATCACCTCCGTACACAAGGAGTAAATCCTTGGTCCGTCTGAGGTACTTAAGAATACCCTTGACTGCGGCCCAGTGTTCCAATCCTGGATCACTTGGTACCGGCTGCTAACACTTAGCGCATAGGAAACGTCCGGTCTTGTACATAGCATGGCATACATAATAGAACCAACTGCCGAGGCATATGGAACATCATTCATTTGTACTCGCTCATCGAGAGTCCGAGGACACTGATTCTTGCAAAGTACTGTGCCAGGTGACATGGGGAGAAGGCCTTTCTTGGAGTTCTCCATGTTGAACCTTTTCAACACCTTGTCAATGTACGTGTTTTGGCTAAGCGCTATTAGGCGTCTTGATCTATCTCTATAGATTCTAATGCCCAATACATATGCCGCTTCGCCTAAGTCTTTCATTGAAAAACTCTTTTTCAATGAGTCTTTTATTTCGTTAAGAAAATTCACGTCATTTCCAATCAAAAATATGTCATCCACATACAAGATTAGAAATGCTTTTGCGCTCCCACTAAACTTCTTGTAAACACAAGATTCTTCGTCATTCCTGATGAAGCCAAACTCTTTGACTACTTCATCAAAACGAATGTTCCAGCTCCTTGATGCTTGCTTTAGACCATAAATGGCTTTCTGAAGCTTGCATACCTTTCCAGCATTCTTAGGATCGACAAAACCTTCTGGTTGTATCATGTATACAACCTCTTTGAGGTTTCCATTTAGGAAAGCCGTTTTGACATCCATCTGCCATATTTCATAATCGAAATAAGCAGCAATTGCTAGTAATATCCGAACAGACCTAAGCATAGCTACGGGCGAGAAAGTCTCGTCGTAGTCCACTCCTGGAACTTGCGTGAACCCTTTCGCGACAAGTCTAGCTTTGTGGATGGTAATGTTACCATCCGCGTCCGTTTTTCTTTTGAAAATCCACTTACAACCAATGGGCTTTACGCCTTTAGGAAGTTCTTCCCAGTTCCAAACTTGGTTTTCGTACATGGATTCCATTTCGGATTTCATGGCCATATGCCATTCCTTTGAGCTGGGCCCCACCATCGCTTCCTTGTAGTGCGCAGGTTCATCGTCTTCAAGAATGAAGATTTCATTATGAAACCATTCAGGTGGCTGGATAGCCTTGCCTGATCTGCGCGATTCAGTTACAACATGGTCTGAAGTTTCTGCATCACATGCGACAACTTCCGGCTCGGTCGTAGGGATAATTAGCGAAATTTCTTCCGGTTCCTTGGCCCTATCAACGGTTGCCGAAGATTCACTAATCTCATTAAGTTGTACTGTCCTCCCACTTAATTCTTTAGCGAGAAACTCTTTCTCAAGAAAGTGTCCAACTCTTGCGACAAACACTTTGCCTTCGGACTGTTGGTAGAAGGAATACCCAATGGTGTTATTGGGATAACCTACAAAGTAACATTTGTCTGATCTGGGATCGAGTTTGCTTGGTTGTAAACGTTTTACATAAGCTTCACAACCCCAAACTTTGAGATGCGACACATTGGGTTTCTTCCCAAACCATAATTCAAATGGCGTCGTCCCAACAGACTTATGCGATGCTCTGTTTAATGTATAAGCGGCAGTGAGTAGTGTATGACCCCAAAAAGATATCGGTAGATCTGTAAGAGACATCATCGACCTTACCATGTCTAACAAGGTTCGGTTATGTCGTTCCGACACTCCGTTTCTCTGTGGAGTTCCGGGAGGCGTAAGTTGTGAAACAATTCCACGATCACTCAGATGTTGGCCAAACTCATGACTACGGTATTCGCCTCCGCGATCAGACCGCGGAAACTTAATCTTTTTGTCACGATGATTTTCTACCTCATTCTGAAATTCTTTGAACTTTTCAAAGGTTTCCGACTTATGCTTCATTAAGTAGATATAGCCATACCGACTTAAATCATCAGTAAAAGTCACGAAGTAAAAATACCCACCCCGTGCGGCTGTGTTCATTGGACCACATACATCACTATGTATTATTTCCAATAATTCACCCGCCCGTTCAGGATGACCCGTGAACGGAGTCTTGGTCATTTTCCCCATCAAGCAAGATTCACATGTGTCAAATGATTCAAAATCAAGGGACGGTAAAACTCCATCTTTATGGAGTCTTTGCAAGTGTTTCTTTCCGATGTGGCCAAGCCGACAGTGCCACATGAAAGTGGTGGTGGTGTCAGCCTTCTTAAGGCGTTTAGCATTCACGTTAAAGACATCATTTCCACATTCAAGATTTAGAATGAAAAGGCCCCCAACAATGGGTGCAAATCCATAAAACATATCCTTACAATAAAGTGAACAACCATTGTTCTCAGACTTGTACGAATACCCATCGTGTACTAAACATGATCCGGAGATAATGTTTCTACACAACAGTGGAACAAAATAACAGTTATTCAGTTCTAAGATAAATCCCAAAGGGAGACGTAGAGGCATAATGCCGACGGCTTGAGCGGCGATCCCAGTGCCGTTCCCGACGCGCATCACGACTTCATTCTTTGCTAGCTTGCGCACCTTCTGAAGTTCCTGTATCGAGTTGCAAATGTGAACAACCGATCCGGTATCAAATACCCAAGACTTAGAATTTTTGCTAGCAAGCAAAACGTCAATGACATTAACTTGTATAACAATTATACCTTTTCCGGTTTTTCCGGACTTCTTATCTTCCAGATACTTCTTGCAGTTTCTCTTCCAGTGTCCTGTGCCCTTGCAGTAGAAGCACTCAGTTTCATTCTTGGCTCCGCCCTTAGAATTGCTTTGGGAGCCGGTCTTACCGGCGCCCTTGCCTTTCTTTGGCTTGCCTTTCTTTTTGAAACTGGCGGTTTTATTCATAAGCAACACTTGCTTGCGATTTTTCCGCAGTCCTCCTTCCGTAGTTTTTAGCATGGCGAGCACCTCTTCCGGTGTTTTCTCCATCCCACACATGTTGTAGTTCATGATAAAACCGTCGTAAGACGGGGGGAGTGAAGAAAGCAGCATGTCCATCATATGGTCAGGTGGAATTGGAAACTCCAGGGTTTTAAGCCTTTCAGCATAGCCAATCATTTTGACTACGTGCTCGCCAACTAAACTACCCTCGGCCATCTTGCAATCCATCAAGGCCTTCATGACATCAAATCGTTCAGACCTTGCGGTTTCCTTGTACAGGGCATCCAAATCTCGGATCATATCATGGGGTTTATGGAATTCAAAACGTTTTTGAAGCCCTGCACTCATGCAAGCTAACATGAGGCACTGCACTAAGTTGTGATCATCATCCTTAGTGGCCCAGACATTCTGCTCAACTTCCGGGGCATCTGCCGCCTGTTTAGCTGGAAGAGCAGTTTCAAGCACATACATTTTCCTAGCGCTCCTGAGGACAATCCTCAGGTTACGGACCCAGTCCGCATAGTTGTTTCCAGTCGCAGCTAACTTCTCTTTCTTTAACATTGGGCCTAAGTTGAACGCGGTGTTGCGAGCCATTTGATCTACAACGGAAAACACAAGTTTCACTTAGACTTTGTCCATAATGATTTTTGGCACTAGTGAATAAACAATTTTATTCTAAAGTGCGCTCCCACTCAAATCAATATCTCTCAAAATTGATTATGAGTGATTCAAGATCCGCATTTAAATTCAACGTCACGGTTCGAGATGAACTCAAATGGCGTGAACTTCAATCGGTAGGCAAACTTGCCGATCACATCTCTATGTGATTCTTGTTCATCTTTCGATGCGTGTGTTCCGAGCTCAGGACTGTCCTGCCTGAACGTCAAGTCAACCAAGTGATCTTGCTGCGAGGTCTCAACTCACCCGCCTCACACTTCTCTAATCGTTCGCACCCATGGAGATCATGTGATGCCCCGAAGAGATAGGTGCCGTGACGGTGCTACACTTGCGAGAACACTAACTACTTGATATTTTTAAGTGAGAGATCACCCTAATAAAAACGACTACCGCGCAATCAAAGGGTGCATTCATAAGGGATAAACATCTCAGGCAATTCATAATAGCATGATATGGTATAGCCCCGTCTGATGGAGAAGTCTTTAATTTCTTCGTCTCCGGCATTTGCGTCGGTGTTCACCTTCGCGAAGATTGCCACCACCTTGTCGATGCACCAAATAATATTGCTATCTCTATAGCTAATAAAATAAGTGCATTACATAAGGTTGACACGCAGGTCATTAAAGTGACAATCATATGGCTCCAGCCATCATGCCGAATCATGACACGCAGGTCATGTTAACAAATTTACATCATATAGTCATCTCATACATAATCGAATTAATATGAGATTTGCTATACCACATCACATGCACATCCTGCAAAACCAAGTTAGACGACTCTAATCGGTTTATGCAAAATTTTATTTTACGTGGCTTCTAAGGTTTTGACTTAAACCGCAGCTACCAACGTTTTATCATCAAGTATGATAATTCAAATTGCTAGATTAACATCTTGGGGTGTATGAAACACGAGATAATTAAATCTCGAGCCCCATACTAAACTTCGTCATACGCATGACCCCCGTGCAGATCATATCTGCAATGCCCTTTCATCTGCAAATTTCATCTTTCTTTTGACTATGGCGGAACCCAAAGAACTGATAGCACTTCCTTGATCAATCAGAATCGCGGATTGCCAGAACTTTGTGAAATTCCACCATGCTGTCTCGAGATTGAGCAAACGCAAATTCCAGGGAAGCAACAAGAACATCGGGTAACAGAATTCTTCTGCTACCCGCATAAATAATTTTCAGCAATAGATCTTATCTACTCCAAAATTATATTATGCAATACCCATACATCACCATGTATTCTAGATCGTAACCTGCATCTACGCATAGCACGGCTCTTGATGCCACTATAGGGGAACGCGACAGAAAACAAAAAAAATCGGTACAGCGAGCACGCCTAGGATCACTATGGAGACTGCATACAAGGTTTGATCTGATCCGTACCGACTCGAAGCGCACCGGAAGAAGAGTCGGTGTAGATCGTCGGTGCAGATCCCTACAGCTAGGATTTACAACCTCCCAACCGCAAGGATGTACTCCTACTCTGGACAGCCCTTCGGGAGGCGGTCGGACAGTCCCCCGGACGATGTCGCGGACAGCCCTTCGGGAGGACCCTCGGAACCCGAACAGTAACCCGGACAGCCCTTCGGGAGGACACCGGAAACTCGAACGGTAACTCGAACAGCCCTTCGGGAGGACACTCGAAAACAGCCCCTCGGGCAAAAGATCGAAACTACAATCTCTCTACGGGGTTGCACACATACGGTGTCAGCTATCCGACAGGGCTTCGCCGTCCAGAGCTAGTTCCTGCCGGAACCCAGACAGCCTTTCGGCCCTACGAAACTATTTCGTGGGAGGGAGAGAGAAGCCAGACAAGTCAAATGGCATGTGTATGAGAGCAAGGATGAAGCATATGGGTCTGCCCCCTCCCCTCTATTTATAGGAAAGCCAAGGGGTAAAAATGGTATTCACAAATACCAAAAGTGCCCCCACTTTATACCTTTTCTAAAAAGAATAAAGAAAAGAAGGGTGGCAAGTGGAGCTCCATGGAGCCCTACCTCCCTTGGCCGGCCACATCTTGGGGGCCCCCATGGGGGGCTTCCTTGGCCACCAAGTCCATCTAGAAGCCTTTTTGGAAATATCCAAAAAGGTGCTTTCCCAAAAATATCCAAAAAGCACTTTCACTATTCACGAAGACATTTTTCTGCCTAGAACAATTCCAGTACCCACACAAATAATTTTGAACGCGTTCCGAAACAATTTCGGAACAATGTTTTCTTCAGCGAAAAGCTATCATAGCGGTTCCGGCTGCTCCGGAACATTTTCGGTTTTCTCTCCGGAAAAATTCCAGAATTTACCAGAACGATTCTAGCACCCTCCAAGAATTTCCAGACATGTGCCAGAACCAATTTGACTTAATGGAATACCCTGAAACAACTTTTCAGTTTCACCGGAACTATTCCGGTGTTCTCTCCGGAACGTTTCCGTTTCGTCCGAAACTTTTTCGGTGATTTCCTCTCAGACTCCCCGTCTAGTATTCAGCAGATAGATGACCCTTAAGCGTGTGACCCTATAGGTTCGATGAAGTATAGACATGACCCGGAACTCTTTCCGATCAATGATCAACATCGGAGCCGTGGACACCCATATTGACCCCTATACCCACACGAATGAATATTCGAGTGAACCTCCAGTTGCCGTGTGCTATTCCTGTTGCTTCACGATATATTACAAAACCCTAGGTGAGATTTATGCATCCCGGTGGATCAACAACTTGTCCACTATGCAAGTTACCTCGTTACCGGTTTTGTTCTCTTTACTCGTTTCCGTGTTCCGACATCCCAGTGATCAAATCACAATGTGTCTGGCCAGACAATGATGCATACCGTAACACCGAGAGGGCCCGAGAATATCTCTCCATCGTCGGAGGAGCAAATCCCAATCTTGAGCTATCAAGTTACTTGACATACTTTTCCATGAACCCGTAAGCCGCCGTAATAGCCACCCATTTACGGATGACATTTAACAAACCCCAAAGTTCATGAAGCAAGCATGAAGAAACTCGACACTCTCATGGTCTAAGGAATTATGCAAACATTAACTATCTCTGTGTTATTAACCATTAACTCATGACGAATGTATCTCATAGCATAACATCAATTTGGGTCGATTCAACACAAGTGTTCTACTAACATTGTGCCCTCAAAATTGCCGGCATAGCCATGCCCATGATCAGGAAAACAGGATCATCATGCAATACTTGAGCCAGTCATAGAGGCATGACTAGGAATACATTTTCCATTTATTATACCACACGTGCACATGAGTTTCCCTCCGAGCCTCGTGGTTATTGTAGACTCGAGAATCATTGCAGTTATAGCATGGAACATAAACATTCATTACAAACTCGGAGATACAAAGTAACTGATATTACTGCCTCTAGGGCATATCTCCTACACATAAGACCACGGGCGGGGACACCCGGCCCTTTCCGTACATGATTTCATGTGGCCGCTGCCCCGCTCTTGAATTTCCCGCGCGAAGCCCTGGAAATGCGGGAAATGCACGGAATATGGCTGGCAGCCCCCGAAAAATCCCAGGACCTGGCACGTGCCTTCGAACGGAGCCTCACGATTGCAAAAAAAAATTCAAGGCCAACGGAGGAACGGGCCCCGCACCCCCTTCACAAAACCGGACGCACCCCCCTCGAAAGCTAGATCTTTCACCGGACAAGGTCCCTTCTGCACTAAGCCTCCGTGAAGGCTTATCCGAAACGGCCTCGGATTTTTACAACTGCATCCAGGGGCCGTGGGAAGGCACCGCGCCAGTTCCCTTCCATTTCCGGGCTCCCATGATTTCCCGGTGATTTAAACGGCAGCAAGACGGCGCCGGCGCCCCTCACGTGCCCCCCGCGCCGGGCCCACCCTCCCGGCAGTGTGCGCAGGGCTTGGGCATGAACATAAGACCGCGGGCGGGGACTCCCGGCCCTTTCCGTCCATGATTTCATGTGGCCGCTGCCCCGCTCTTGAATTTCCCGCGCGAAGCCCTGGAAATGCGGGAATGCACGGAATATGGCTGGCGGCCCCAGAAAAATCTTAGGACCTGGCACGTGCCTTCGAGCGGAGCCTCACGACCGCAGAAAAAGTTTCAAGGCCAACGGAGGAATGGGCCCCGCACCCCCTTCACAAAACCGGACGCACCCCCCCTCGAAAGCTAGATCTTTCATGGTCACGCTCGGATCTCAATTTTCTGCCCTAATAACTTTGGAAATGCATAAGCAAATGGAGAACTGATTGGAAAACATAGATAACTTTAAAAATATCACCTTGGGTTTAAAAAGCTAGCAGTTACCATTTTTGCCGAGTACCCAGCTCGGCAAACAGGGTACAGCAACTGCCAGCGGCTTCTTTTCCCGAGATCCTCCCCACTATGAGCTCGGTAAAGTCTGTGAGACATCACCAGAGCTTGACGCGTGGAATGTTTCCCGAGTGCGGCTCTCGGCAAACAAATTTTACCGAGTGCTGCACTTGGCAAATATCGTTTCAGTTGTTTTGTTTACTTCTGTTCGTATATCAGCCCCAATCAACAAGAATACATATATATATATATATATATATATATATATATATATATATATATATATATATATATATATATATATATATATATATATATATATATATATATATATATATATGCATGTAGTTATAGAAAACAACACCACATCATAGGCAATGCACGTATGATAACACACAAGTCAAAAATAGATTTCACAGGTTATTTAAATCCATCATGTCATGACATATGTATATATTGATTTTTCATATGTAGAAAAATATTGAGATAAATAGCAAAAAAGAGGGGGGGAGCCGCCTTATATAGCTAGCTCACCTTGGGGTTGTTGGCGTCGAGGTGGGAGGGGTGGTCGGCCAGCAGCAAATTGTGTCGACGACGAGGTTGTGGTGGCGGCCGGTGGCGAGCTTGGGGCCGGAGCCGTGCGGCAAGGAGGGTGCGAGCGGCCTCGGTCGACGCCGGATCCGGCGGTTGACTAGCACGATGGCAGCTGGTGGGTACGTATAGGGCCGGCGGTGGAGGGGAGTGCCACCGGCGACGACGGAACCACGCCGGGACGAGCGGCGGCTTGCCCCCGATCGAGAATAGAATGGGAGCGCGGCCGCTAGGGTTTGGCCGATTTAAATACCACATAGACTGTCGAGTACCTTCCGTTGGGGATCTCGGCAAAACCTGCCCACTGTCACGGCGCCGTCAGCTGCAAGCGGTCGTGCCACGTGGTTCCTATTTGCCGGGTGCCTTCTGCCGGGCACTCAGCATACTGTGCAGAAGCCGAGTGCCTTTATGTTTGCCTAGTGTCTTACAGGCGGGGCTCGGTAGAACTACCCATGTGTCGTGTCCTAGTGTGTGCCGAGACCCGTACTCGGCTTAGATGTCTTTTGCCGTGATCCCATGTTCTCGTACTCGGCAAAGACAAAAGAACTCGGTAAAGTCATTTTTTCCAGTAGTGCAAGTACGCACGTACGCGACCTCGGCGGCTAGCGGCCAGCAAGAGCACGAGAGCATGCAGACAGCTCGGCGGCCACAGCGCGAGCACGCACGGCTGCGCGAGAGAATCGTGGGGTGTGTGTGCATAGCCGCGGGAGAGAAGAGATAGGAGCATGCACATTAACCATACTCTCTCCGTCCTTAAAAGAGTGTACTTCCAACTTTGTTGGAGGCTCAAACTATCTCAAAGTTTGACCGAGTTTGTAAAAAAATATATCAATGTTTGTGAAACCAAATAGGTATATGATGAAAATATATTTTATCATGAATTAATGCTACTAATTTGATGGCATAAATGTTGGTGTATTATTATATAAATATGGTCAAACATAAAAAAGTTTGAAGTACACTCTTTTAAGAGGGAGGGAGTAGGCCACACTCCCCTGGCGAGAGTAGCAACCTCTACAATAGTGGAGATGTTGAGCATGGGATGCCAAACACATACGTACACAGCTGCGTCGTCAACTAAATCGATTAGGCCAGTTCTATCTGCAGAGCCTGTTTTGCAAGGCCAGTTTTCTGCTGGTGCACATAGTGTGAACCCTAACGAACAGCTGGCTCGCCACCTGTCGTGGGTGCAAGTCTGACAGTAGTGTGTAGTGGTACGGATGAGAGGGCAGAGCCTAGCTACGGCGCAGGTGTTACACTCGGATTTATGAGTTCAGGCCCCTCGGCGGTGGAGGTAATAGCCCTACGTCTCGGTGCTCTGGAGCTTGATTGCTTGAGTGTATGTGTTACAATAGATTGCGAACCCTTGGAATGGAGCTGGGGGTGGCTTATATAGTCGCCGCCAGCCCTCCCATGAATGCCGCCATTACCAGGGGTTAAGAGGGGGTTTAAGGGCGCCAGGTAACGGGCGCATTGATTACAATTAATACAGGCGAACGTGCGTCCCGACCATTGCGCTCCTGGAGTCTCCTGGTCTTCTCTGGTCGAGTGACTTCCGGGTGCTCCGAGTGAAATAAGCTGGTCGAGGGAACTCTTGCCTTCCGAGTGGTTCGTTGAACTCCGAGTGAATGCCAGTTTGCAGAACTCTGGGTTGTTGATCAGGCCCTGGGGCCCAGTATGAGACGTGAGGAGTCCTAGGGTAGGGTCTGTAGGTCAGGCCTGTTACCCTATCCCTAGTACATGCCCTCGTCATTAGCCCCCGAATCGGTCGAGGTTAGGCGGGTCGAGTCAAGGCGAGTCTCTAGGGGAATTGAGCGCTACGGAGGCGTTCAAGAACTCCCGCTAGTCTTTAGACGGCCTTATCTTCGCGTGGCACCTTGACGGATTCCGGACCGAGTGTTGTCCGAGTGAAATGAGTAATCTCCATCTAAGTGAAATGAGTAACCTCCATCCGAGTGAAGTGAATAGTCTCCATCCGAATGAAATGAGTAGCCTCCATCCGAGTGGCGGAACAGATCCGCGTGTTTGTGGAGTGTCTTAAAGGTGAGTCATCGGATCGCTGGAATCCGGATCTTGCGGGATTTGAAATCGGCGACGAGCGCGCGCGAACGGTTGTGGTGCGGTGAGCGGGGAAAGTGGGGCGTGACGCCTCGATTTTCACCCCGCTTTCCGCCACGTACCGCTGGATCTTCAACGGCGCGATTTGAGGAGATCTGCGGGCCCACGATTCAGCGGCGCGGATTGGGGAGCGGTGCGGGCGGCGATATAAGGGGCGGCCGTGGCGGAGAGAGAGAGAGAGAGACAGAACCCCTTTTCCCCAACTTCTGCAGTCCGCCCGATCCCTTCTCCCGCAACCCACTCCGCGCAAATCTTCCTCGGTGCTGGAGAGCTCGGCGACGATGGCGAAGGACAAGACGGCGAAGCTTGAGAAAGCGAAGAAGGCGGCGAAGGGGAGGAAGGCGTCGAGCTCCCGAGCCACGCTCCCGCCCGGGTGGATCCAGAGCGACTGGCTTCCGCCGACCACCACGGTCGAGGACGTCAGCGGGTTCGTCGTGGACGGGCTGATCCGCGACGGGACGTGGAGGCTGCCGGATGAAGGGGAGACCGAGCCCGCGCCGCGCCCCGGGGAGCGAGTGCTCCTCACCACACACGTGGAGCGAGGTTTCTCCAAGCCACCCCACCCCTTTTTCCGTGGATTTTTGAACTTCTTCGGTGCCCAGCTCCATCACCTGCCTCCAAATGCCATAATGTACCTTGCCGCATTCGTTTCTTTGTGTGAAAACTTTCTGAGTTGTCCGCCGCACTGGGGTTTATTCAAACACATTTTCACGTGTCGATCTCGATCGGTTAAGAAGGTTGACCCCGATGGAGATAGGACGCACGTGATTCAGATGTGTGGTGGTTTAGGTATCAAAATGAGGGGTAAGAGTGCGTTCCCATCTATGTCCTTTCCCGATTCGGTGAGGGGTTGGCAGTCGACCTGGTTTTACTGCAACGACCTGCCGTGCTCTGGCTCGTCGACTGGCCTTCCTCCTTACACGACTGAGAGAGTTCAGACTCCTCCCTCGCTGACGGTTGAGAAAAAGGAGAAGACGGATGTAGGGATCTTGGTGACCGCCATGGTTAGTCTGATTCAGGGTGGATTGACTGGTCTGGACCTTCTAGAGGTCTTCCTCAGTCAGAGGATCCAGCCGCTGCAGGAGCGGGCTCACCCCATGTGGCTCTACACTGGAGCCGGTGATCCGACCCGAGTGCATCCGGAAGACGTCGAGGAGAAAACAGTGGAACAGTGGATCAGATGCATCACTGGCGCACGCGACAATCTGCGAGGGTCGAGACGGATCCCGCCTTATGACGCCAACAACCAACCGTTGGAGGTGAGGCACGAATTTCCGAGTAAATTGCCGATGCGCAAATTATCCGAGTGAATTGAACGATCCGAGTGATCTGACTAAACTGTCCGTCTTCACCCTTCATGTCTTGCAGGAGTTCCAGAAGATGTTATCGCCTGTGCCGAATGGAGAACAACTTGCCGGAGGCACGGAGAGCGAACATGGCAGCGCCGGGGGTAGCTACGCGGAGGACAGCGAGGAGGAAAGTGAGGACTCGGAAGGGAGCGACGAGGTCGAGTCTTCTCTGTCTCCGGAGTTGTTCTCCGAGCACCGCTCCAAACGAGCTCACGATTCGAGTGCTGGTCCGGAGAAGGAGGCGGTTCCGAGTGCTAAGGCTCCAAAGCGTACTCGGCCGTCGTCGCCTGCGCCGACTGAGAAGGGCACCAGGCAGCCCAAGGTAACTTCCCCCAAGCCTCGGAAGGCTCTGCCCCGGATCAAGGTCGCTGTGCCTGTCGCCTCAGCGTGAGTATCTTTCTCAGCTTATCTTTTCTGTCTTTGTCAACTTTCGTGATTCCTCTGACCGAGTGCATTTTATGAACCAGTGCTGCAACCTCGATGACGTCTCCCATGCAGATTGATGGGGACCGCACCGAAGCTGAGAAGGCAGACGCGGCCACTTCTCAAAGAGGTAACAATAACTTCATTTTTACTTCAACTTGTCATTCGACTGAAATGTCTTCTTCCGATTGAATCGTGTATTGCGACTGATTGCGTCGAGTGAACGTAGTGCCTGCAGAGGTCATCCACGTCGGAGATGATGATGAAGAGCCGCCTCGGAAGGACACTGAGAAGGGGACCCCAGTTCCGACTGCTCCTCAGGCCACCACACGGAAGACGCAGCCGAGCGAAGCGCCTCAAGTTCCTCCTGCGCCTGCCGTGACCGTGCCTCCGGTGCAGGGTTCTTCTCAGGCTGGAGCTGGTTCTGCCGCGGCTCCATCGACTGCTCTGGCTTCGGTCCCGACTCCTCCCGTCAACATCATCAGTCTGTACAAGGTGCCGGAGGACCAAACTGGGGCCAGCAAGGAGGCGATGATCCAGGCGGAGCTGATGACCCAACGGCTCAAGGAGGTGTGCGTAGCTGGGAAGCTGGCGTACGATGCCAGTGCCGCTCTCTAGGAGAACATTCGAGTAAGTGCCCTTGTAAGTTGATCTCCAAGTCGTTTTTCTTCAGTAAGGATTTCGGTCGAAAACTATCCGGTACACCCACTGGGTGTTTTTTTTTGTGTTTGGCCTTCACTCGGATCGGGCGGACCGTTCTGAGTGGATACCATTCCAGTGGGGGCACGCTGAGTGCACCCACTGGGTGTAGTCCCCGAGACTACCATCGACTGCAGGCAGTCGGCGGGAGTCTTAGAGCTTAGAACTTGTTCTGCTGTTGTTGCTGTTTTTTTGTTTGGCCGTCACTCGGAATGGACGGGCCGTTCCGAGTGGATACCGCTCCAGTAGGGGCACGCTGAGTGCACCCACTGGGTGTAGTCCCCGAGACTGCCGTCGGCCGCGGGCGGTCGGCGGGAGTCTTAGAACCCTTTGTCTTCTTCTTTTTTTTGCCTTCGGCCATCACTCGGATCGGGCGGACCGTTCCGAGTGGATACCGTTCCAGTGGGGGCACGCTGAGTGCACCCACTGGGTGTTGTCCCCGAGACTGCCGTCGACTGCGGGCAGTCGGCGGGAGTCTTAGAACTTAGAATTTGATACTGGTCAAGCTTGTTCCTCCCTGTCGAAGGGTACTTCAGGATTTGATACTGGTCAAGCTTGTTCCTTCCAGGAGCGCCAGTCTCTGGGCACTCGGAACCTTTTGTCTTGTTTTTTTTTGTGTTTGGCCATCACTCGGATCGGGCGGACCGTTCTGAGTGGATACCATTCCAGTGGGGGCACGCTGAGTGCACCCACTGGGTGTAGTCCCCGAGACTGCCGTCGACTGCGGGCAGTCAGCGGTAGTCTTAGAACTTAGAATTTGATACTGGTCAAGCTTGTTCCTCTTGTATTTCTTGACATTAACTGTTCTCTCTTGTATGTCAGAAAACTTGTGAGCTTGGGACTCAGTACGTGGCATTGGAGAAGGAGACGGCTCAGCTCCGAGTGGATTTGGAGGTGGAGAGGAGGAACACTGTGCGCGCTCAGGCAGAGCTCAGGACCATGGGAGGTAAGCTTCAATTACTGAGCATTCTGCTTTCACCTTTTTACATTCTTTGAACCGAGTGACTTCACTCGAACAGATGTGCGTAGTGAAAACCATCGACTCCAAGTGCGGCTCAGAACTTCTATCTCTTTAGAAACTATGAAGCAGGCACTCGAGAACAAGGACAACGAGCTGGCGGGAGCGCAGCGAGTGGCGAAGGAAAAGACCAAGGCCACCGAAGAGAAGCTGGCCTCACTCGGGAAGCTTGAAGCAGAGAACACATCGTTGAAGAAAGAAGTACTCGAGCTCAAGAAGCAGCAAACCGAGTGGGAGAGCAAGCTCAAGGCCCGGGTGGAAGCCTACGAGAAAGAGAAGAAGACTCTGAACGAGAAGGTCGCCCAGCTGATCGAGAAGAAGAACGCTCTGGAGAGGTACATTGAAGAGTTCACGGAGGAGATGTACACCAAGCTTGCAGGTAACCTATAGCATCTGAGTGCATTTCAACTTAACTCCGAGTGAACTCCACGCATGCTGATGCTCGACACTATTCTTTCCTTGTTTACATAGTACTGCCGGGATTTTGAGCTTGAGACTGACAGAATCGAGAGGGATCTGGATCCTTCCAGGTCACTCGTCGGTGACAAGGCTGCTTTAGGCGTCCTGCGGGTCGAATCCCGCATCGAAGACGTCCAAGGGTGCATCATCCGCCTGTGGGGTGCACTTGGAAGAATTGACAAGGAGCTGTGGCCAGAAGACACGCTCGACACCGACCTGGAGGCCATGATAACTCGTCTCAACGACATTCCCAGCCGAGTGCAAGCGTGGAAGAAGTCGGCTGCATGCTGCGGGGCCGACGTGGCGCTCTCCCTGGTCCGAGTGCATTGCAAGGATGCCAAGGAGGAGAAACTGAAGACTCTCCAAGTTGCCAACACGAAGAAACTCGAGTTCGAGGACTTCATGGAGACATTCATCGAAGCGGCCACTCGGATCGCAGACGGCATCGACTTGGATTCCTTCGTCGAGCCAGCTAGCCCCACAGGGGCGTGAGAAAACTTTAAGTCCTACCCATCAACCTCGTTATGCCGAGTGGAATTGTAATCGTTAAACTCTTTCGGGCTTCGGGCCCGCGTACTCGTATTCGCTTTTCAACTCCTGGAGTTAATCGAATGCTTTCTTTCGAGTCTTTTGAATCTTTTAACTGGGTTTTAACTTAGGCGAAATCTGGTTCGCAGCCAAGCCCCCGAGTGAGAGGGACGCTCTACACTCGAAGTGGATTTTTAACTTGAGCAAAATCTGGTTCGCAGCCAAGCCCCCGAGTGAGAGGGACGCTCTACACTCGAAGTGGATTTTTAACTTGGGCGAAATCTAGTTCGCAGCCAAGCCCCCGAGTGAGAGGGACGCTCTTCACTCGGAGTAGATTTTTAACTTGTGCGAAAGCTGGTTCGCAGCCAAGCCCCCGAGTGAGAGGGACGCTCTTCACTCGGAGTAGCGTTTTTAACTTGGGCGAAAGCTGGTTCGCAGCCAAGCCCCCGAGTGAGAGGGATGCTCTTCACTCGGAGTAGCGTTTTTAACTTGGGCGAAAGATGGTTCGCAGCCAAGCCCCCGAGTGAGAGGGATGCTCTTCACTCGGAGTAGCATTTTTTACTTGGGCGAAAGCTGGTTCGCGGCCAAGCCCACGAGTGAGAGGGATGCTCTTCACTCGGAGTAGCGTTTTTAACTTGGGCGAAAGCTGGTTCGCAGCCAAGCCCCCGAGTGAGAGGGATGCTCTTCACTCGGAGTAGGTTTTTGACTTAGGCAAAAACTGGTTTGCAGCTAAGTTGAACGGCATACACCCACTGGGGGTTGTAAGCCAGAAAATGCGTACGAGTGAATCCAATGTGGAACTGGAAAAGTCATGCTTTTATTCACCAAATATCACTCGAGTACTTTTATTACGTCTCATGATCAAGTATAAAATCATCGCAGCAAATCCGCATTCCAAGCACGGGGCTCGTCTGCTTGCTTCTGAAGGTTGTACATGTGGTATGCTCCGTTGTGCAGAACCTTTGACACGATAAAGGGACCTTCCCATGCGGGGGCAAGCTTGTGAGGTCGCTGCTGATCCACTCGGAGCACAAGATCTCCTTCCTGAAAGGTACGACTCCTGACGTGCCTGCTGTGAAAACGTCTTAGGTCTTGCTGATAAGTAGCCGATCGGATCAGAGCCATCTCCCTTTCCTCCTCCAAGAGATCAACAACGTCTTGCCGTGCTTGCTCTGCTTCAGCTTCAGAGTACAGTTCCACTCGGGGTGAATTATGAAGCAGGTCACTCGGCAGGACAGCTTCAGCTCCGTACCCCATGAAGAAGGGAGTGCGATTGGTAGAACGATTGGGGGTCGTCCTTAAGCCCCAAAGAACTGACGGCAACTCGGTGACCCAAGCTCCAGCTGCGTGCTCCAAATCGCGCATGAGTCGTGGCTTTAGCCCCTGCAGAATCAGTCTGTTTGCTCTCTCAGCTTGTCCATTCGACTGCGGGTGCGCCACAGATGCATAGTCGACTCGGGTGCCTTGAGCGGCACAGAACGCCCTGAACTCTTCCGAGTCGAAGTTTGAACCGTTGTCAGTGATAATGCTGTGGGGCACGCTGTGTCTAAAGACTATCTCCTTCATGAACTTGATCGCTGTACGAGAGTCTAGCTTCTTGATGGGTTTGGCTTCGATCCACTTAGTGAACTTATCGACTGCAACCAGCAAGTGGGTGAATCCACTCGCCCCTGTCCGAAGGGGTCCTACCATGTCGAGTCCCCAGACCGCAAATGGCCAGATGAGTGGAATCGTCTTCAGAGCAGACGCAGGCTTGTGCGACAAGTTTGCATAGAACTGGCATCCGGCACAGTGTTGGACTATCTCCTGCGCAGCTTCATTGGCACGTGGCCAGAAGAAACCGGCTCGGTAAGCTTTAGCCACGATTGTCCGAGAGGATGCGTGGTGTCCACAAGTTCCCGAGTGAATCTCCTCCAGGATCAGTCAGCCTTCCTCCGGAGCAATGCAGCGCTGAGTCACACCGGTGGCGCTCTTTCTGTATAACTGATCGCCCATCACCGTAAAGGCTTTGGACCTGCGAACAATCTGGCGGGCTTCAGCTTCGTCTTCTGGAAGTTCCTGCCTGAGCAGGTACGCAATGTAAGGCACTGTCCACTCGGGTGTGATTGCTAGGACCTCCATGACCAAATCAATGACTACCGGGACCTCGACCTCAGTCGGATCAGAAGGACTGACCGCTTGCGAGGGCTCTTCCGTGAAGGGATCTTCTTTTACCGTCGGAGAACGCAAATGCTCGAGGGACACATTGCTGGGTATGGATTTCCGAGTGGACCCGATCTTTGCCAGATCGTCTGCCTCCTGATTCTTGGCTCGAGGAACTTGGTGCAGTTCCAGACCCTCAAATTTCTTCTCCAACTTTCTCACTGCATTGCAGTATCCTGTCATAGCGGGGCTTCTGATGTCCCACTCCTTCATCACTTGGTTCACAACTAGATCTGAGTCTCCGTAGACCATCAGGCGCCGGACACCGAGTAAGATGGCCATACGCAGACCATAAAGGAGCGCCTCGTACTCGGCTTCGTTGTTGGAGGAATCAAACTGAATCTACAGAACATATCTGAGACGATCGCCCTTCGGAGATACTAACACAACTCCAGCTCCTAAACCATTCAGCATCTTGGAACCGTCAAAGAACATGGTCCAGTGTTCCGGGTGGCTCTGAGTCGGTTGCCGCTGTTCAGTCCACTCGGCTAGGAAATCGGCTAATGCTTGGGACTTGATCGCCTTCTTCACCTCGAACTTGATGTCCAGGGGCAGAAGCTCGATAGCCCACTTCGCCACTTGACCAGTCGCATCCCGATTGTTCATGATCTCACACAGTGGGGCGTCGCTGACGACTGACACAGTGTGCTCTTGGAAGTAATTGGCTACTTTCTTCGCAGTCAGATAGATGCCATAGACGAGCTTCTGATAATGAGGATACCTCTGCTTGGAAGGAGTCAGAACTTCAGAGATGTAATAGACTGGCCGCTGAACTTTGTAAGCCTTGCCCTGTTCTTCTCGCTCGACTGTGAGGACAGTGCTGACAACTTGACCAGTGGCTGCGATGTACAAGAGCAACGGCTCATTGCTGTTCGGAGCGGCAAGCACCGGCTGGGTGGAAAGCAGGGCTTTGAGCTCAACAAACGCTGCTTGTGCTTCAGCAGTCCACTCGAACGAATCAGATTTCTTCATCAATTGGTACAGGGGCAGTGCCTTCTCACCGAGACGGGAGATGAATCGGCTCAGAGCTGCGAGGCAACCCGTGAGCTTCGGTACATCATGAAGACGTTCTGGACGTTTCATTCGTACAATCGCTCCGATCTTCTCAGGATTGGCATCTATCCCTCGTTCGGAAACGAGGAAACCGAGTAACTTGCCCCCAGGAACTCCGAAAGGGCACTTTGCTGGATTCAGCTTGATATCATACTTCCGCAAATTTGCGAAAGTTTCAGCTAAGTCAGCCAGTAGGTCGGAACCTTTTCTGGACTTGACCACAATGTCATCCATGTATGCTTCGATGTTCCGACTGATCTATTTTTGCAAACAGTTATGGATCATGCACATGAAAGTGGCACCGGCATTCTTGAGACCGAATGGCATGGTGATATAGCAGAAACACCCGAATGGGGGTGATAAAGGCTGTTTTTATTTCATCTGGCCCATACAGTCGGATCTGGTGGTACCCAGAGTACGCATCCAGAAAAGACAGTCGCTCACAACCTGCGGTGGAATCTACGATCTGATCTATGCGGGTGAGCAGGAAATGATCCTTGGGGCATACCCGATTGATGTGCTTAAAATCAATGCACATTCGGAGAGACTTGTCCTTCTTAGGGACCATGACGACGTTGGCGAGCCACTCGGAGTGGTACACCTCACGGATGAACTCGGCTGCCAGGAGCCGAGCAACTTCTTCGCCAATGGCCTTCCTCTTCTGTGTAGCAGAGCGACGGAGATGCTCCTTCACAGGTTTCGCCTTTGGGTCGACTCACAAACGGTGCTCAGCCAGCTCCCTGGGTACACCTGGCATGTCGGATGGTTTCCATGCGAAGATGTCCCAGTTCTCACGGAGGAACTGGATGAGCGCTTCTTCCTATTGGCTGTCGAGTGTTGTTGATATGTTGGTGGGTGTAGCATTGGGATCTTTCGGGTGGATGTGCACAGGCTTCGTGTCACCGGCCGACTGAAACGCAGATTCTGCAGCCGGCTTCTTGGAGCGTAACAGATCACTCAGATCGACATTTTTCTTGTACTCCTCCAGCTCCACCATGGCCATCTGCTCATCAGCTATCTTGGATCCTTGCTGCAAACACTCTTCCGCGCGCTGTCGACTGCCAGTGACTGTGATTACACCTTTGGGGCCGGGCATCTTCAGCTTGAGATACACATAACATGGACGGGCCATGAAACGTGCGTAAGCCGGCCGACCAAGGATGGCATGGTAGGCGCTGCGGAAGTCGACCACTTCGAAGGTCAGCCTTTCCTTCCGAAAGTTCTTGTCGTCTCCAAAGACCACGTCCAGGGCGATCTGCCCGAGTGACTTTGCCTTCTTGCCGGGGATCACTCCGTGGAATTGCATGCTGCTCTCGCTGAGTCGGGACATCGGAATGCCCATCGCTTGCAGAGTATCAGCGTATAGTATGTTCAGTCCGGTTCCACCGTCCATGAGGACCTTGCGCAATCGGACGCCTCCCACGACTGGATCTACCACCAGCGCTTGCCGCCCGGGGGTGGCTATGTAGGCGGGGTGGTCCGACTGATCAAAGGTGATCGGAGTCTTTGACCAGTTCAGAAACTTCGTCGTCGCCGGCATGGCCATGTTCACTTCTCGATTGATAACTTTCAATCGGCTCCTGCTCTCTACATCTGCAAAGATCATCAGGGTTGCGTTGACACTGGGAAAAGGTTCATCTTTGTCTCCATCATCAGTGTCTTCTGGGCTCTTCTCACTCGACGGGCCCTCTCGGAACTGCTGAATCAACAGTCTGCACTGTCGAGTGGTATGCTTGGGCAATATCAGATTGCCCTCTTCATCCTTCCTGGTATGGATGTGACACGGTAAATCGAGGACATCTTGGCCCGACTGATCTCTCTTTTTCTTCGGGATCCATTTTTCCTTAGCCTTTCCCTTGTTCTTGGCTTGACCGGCCAGAGCGGCAGCCTCGGCCTGAGTCAAACCATCAGCCTTGCGCTTCGGCTTCCGATTGAGATTACTGTTTCCGGGGTTGGGCTCGCTGGTTTTCCCTTTGCCGTTACGGAGACGGTCTTCCTCTTCCCCGTTTGCGTACCGAGTGGCAATCTCCATCATTCGGCTCATGGTCAAGGATCCTGACCGACCAAATTTCAGGATGAGCTCCCGATATCTGACTCCTGCCTTGAAGGCGCAGACGGCTTGATGCTCTGTGACGTTCTCCACCACGTGATGCAAGGTTGTCCACCGCTGGATGTACTCCCTCAATGTTTCATTCGGTATCTGCACGCAGTGCTGCAATTCAGACAATCCAGCCGGGCGTTTGCACGTGCCCTCGAACGTTTTGATGAACACTCGGGCCAAATCTTCCCAGCAGTATATGCTAGCCGGAGTGAGCTGATTGAGCCAGGCGCGGGCGGACCCTTCAAGCATCAAAGGCAAATGCTTCATAGCCACATAGTCATTTCCTCCACCAATCTGCACCGCCACTCGGCAATCCTCTAACCAAGTTTCTGGCTTGGACTCACCGGTGAACTTGCTTACTCCAGCTGCCAATCTGAAGTTAGGCGGGATCTCAGCGGCCCGGATGGCCCTGCTGAAACACTCGGGCCCGGAGATGAATGCTCCATTTCCACTCGGACGATCTCTGTCCAAGTTCTCTCTCATAGCTCTGCCTCTGTCGACCAGGTTCTGAGCAAGAACGGGTCTCGCGTTGAACTGTGGGTCGCGGTAGTCGACTGGCTCTCTCTGGCGATAACCGTCACCATGACGGGGAGGGCTGGCCCTCCGATCGTTGCCGTAAGGACGCCTGACGTCGTACGGCCGGGGCGCGTACGAACCATCCCGCGGAGGGGGCGACTGCATGCGGCGACGATCATCTTGACGCCGCGGAGGCGTATTCCGACTGCGACCCTGCTCCGAGTACTGGTCTCGGTGGCGGTCTTGGTCGTTTCGCCGCGGAGGCGAGTGTCTGTTTCTCCTTGGGGACACTGGACTGTGGGCCGACTGGACGGTGTCAGCCCTAACGGATCTGCTGTGAATCCGGTTGCGCGACTGGGACACTGCAGAATTTTGCTCCTCTGCCGCCTTAAGCAGGGCTCGGATCTGCCGAAGACCCTCCCCCGCCTCGGACCGGGACGGCTCAATGGAATCTGCTATCCGAGTGGCCGCCGCCAGATTCTGGACGGGTGTGCGGAATACCTGGAAACTCTGCTGCTGGTCATTCGAGAACAACTGTCGCTGCCGCCGACTGGAACTGGGCGGATGCTGCCTGCGGGCGCGGTCGTCGAGTGATTTCTGGAGCGCTTCCAGACGATTGCGCTCAGCCAAGTTGGCCTGGCGCACGGCCTCCAAAGCCTGAGCCTCGGGGGTCGTCCCAACGATGGGCGTCTGAAGGGTCTGCTCGGTCCTGCGCTGATGTTCCTCCCTCTGTTGCCGAGTGAGAGGTCGGGGGACGTACTCGTCGTCGAGTCGGTCCCTGCCACCGCCAAGATCAGGGCACGACGGGTCACCGTTCTCAGCGCCGCCGCGGCCGTACCCAGGCGGACTGGGCGGGGAATCGGCCATCAGCACCTCTGCAGCGGGATCGCTGCTCTCGCACTCAGACAAAATTTCCGAGTGCTCGTGCACGGAGGCGAACAGATCGAAGACAGGTTCATCGGGCTCGATTGCCGCGATCTGCGGGGCCGCAGCCTGAAGGGCCGCCGCGTGCTTGATCCACCGCTGTAGCCGAGAGCGCCCGTGTCGCTTGCGACGACGGCTGGTGGAGAGTGAAGACGTCGACTGATAAGGAGTCGACGGTTGCCGAAGAAGGACGCCGAAGGTACTCGCGCGAAAGTGCGCCGCGCCGCGGACGGGCAACGCCTCGACATCCAGCGGGGCTTCCTGGAGCCACGCCGAATCGTCGGCAATGAAGCTGAGGACGCCGAAACGGATCTCGCCGCCCAGAGTCAGTCCACCGCCGGAAACCATGGTGATGATCGGAAAAATGTAACTACGCCGGAAGTCGCTAGACGCCTGCCCCACGGTGGGCGCCAACTGTCGTGGGTGCAAGTCTGACAGTAGTGTGTAGGGATACGGATGAGAGGGCAGAGCCTAGCTACGGCGCAGGTGTTACACTCGGATTTACGAGTTCAGGCCCCTCAGCGGTGAAGGTAATAGCCCTACGTCTCGGTGCTCTGGAGCTTGATTGCTTGAGTGTATGTGTTACAATAGATTGCGAACCCTTGGAATGGAGCTGGGGGTGGCTTATATAGTCGCCGCCAGCCCTCCCATGAATGCCGCCATTACCAGGGGTTAAGAGGGGGTTTAAGGACGCCAGGTAACGGACGCATTGATTACAATTAATACAGGCGAACGTGCGTCCCGACCGTTGCGCTCCTGGAGTCTCCTGGTCTTCTCTGGTCGAGTGACTTCCGAGTGCTCCGAATGAAATAAGCTGGTCGAGTGAACTCTTGCCTTTCGAGTGGTTCGTTGAACTCCGAGTGAATGTCAGTTTGCAGAACTCTGGGTTGTTGATCTGGCCCTAGGGCCCAGTATGAGACGTGAGGAGTCCTAGGGTAGGGTCTGTAGGTCAGGCCTGTTACCCTATCCCTAGTACATGCCCAAGTCACCACCCGCGGCCCCGCCTAGCCGTCTCCTAGCTAGGTTCGTACAGGTAGGGGTGGCAAGCAGAGGGACCGGTGGCGAGGAGAAACGGTAGAAGCCTACTCCACATTACTCTACGTACCCACACTGGTGACAAGCTGCAAGGAGGGACTGCAGCATGGCGAACGGCAGTCCTATTTTTTGGAAAGGCACGGGAAGGGAAGGGTGGAAAGCAGTAGCTAAGCATTATTTCCAGCTTTTGCCTTCACTCCAAAATGATTCACTGTAGCTCGCGTATGTATCCTCTCACTCACTCGCTGCAAAGAGATGGACCGCGTCTCCCAGCAAGCAGCCGCAGCCCGCAGCTGCATCCTCATTTCTCAGGCCTATTTAATGGCACCTCCGCTTCTTCTCCCTTCCCACCCCGACCACCATTAATCTCTAACATTGAGCTCCTCTTCTTGACAGCCCTCTTGCTGCTTCTCTCCCCCATCTGCAGCCACCGTGCGTTCCCAGTCCCTCCCCTTTCCCTTTGCCCCACTTCCAACCTCAAGCTTGACAATGGCCGTTTCCCTCCTCTTCGCCCTCCGCATCGCCTTTGCCCGCGCCATGCAGCAGCATGCGCCGGCCCTCTTCCTTCCCGGCCCCGCCGCCGCGCCCACGTCCTCGACGAGGCCGTCGGCGTCCTCCTGGGCACGGTCATCGGCGTCGTCTACATCGCCGTCCTGGCCGTCCTCCTCCTACTACTATTTGCCTCGTGCGTCGTCACCGCCATCGCGGCCATCGTCGTCTACCATTTCGGCCGCGCGCGGGCGCCCAGGACTAGAGAGCGGCGGCTCGCTGTTCTGTCACTCGTCTTGTTGTTTCTCCTCATGGCGGCCGTGGTTCTCGTAGTTGTCGTCTTTCTCGCCACAGTAGACGGCGAGGAGTAAGGAAATACTACTCCGAGGGGACGACAGATGGTTATTAAGAGTAACAGTAGTATTACTCATTAAGAGTAGTATTTCTGCAAGGTCTAGATTATATCTGTTAGGAGTACCCATCTATTAATCGCAGCTGGGATGAAGTAGTTGTAATGTGCTTGTATCTACGCGCTCAGTAGTGGCGGAGGCCTCCGGTGGGCTGCTGCCATACCTTGATTGGGTGCAATTTCTTTTATATATACTAGCAAACATGCCCGTGCGTTGCAACGGGAGAAACAAACTCCCGCACACTCTAAGGAAGCCGTCTGTGTTGCCACTTCTCTTTGTCACCATCGTCGATGATGGTCACTTGTCCACCTTTTTACAACTAATGCGATCAGTCCCAAGGCGGTGAGCCTGGTCATCACACTCTAGCACGTTGTTCTCACGACTCCCTCCCTTCACTGACTTGTAATTCCTCGTGTTGCAACCATCACATACATCTTCAAGTGGTTCAACACCAATCATGTCTTAACATATTTGGTGGTGCATTTCCTTATTGAACGCACACAATAATAATTCTTAATGGAAATTATGTTAAGGTGTGAGGCTATCAACTTCTTGACTAAACATAAGTTGCATACACTTCGCTGTCACCACAGTCCACCTTCTTCATCTCTATCATGAACTTGGGCATGTTTCCGGCAGCGAACTGTGTTGTGTTCTTCCGCCATGGCCATCGAACACAGCAAAGAACACCTGCGAAGTTGGGGGAATAAGAAAGTTAATAATCTTTGGTTGTGTTTGGATGTTTGTATTCGAGCTCGAAATCGTGATATGGTATTTGAGGGGCTCCAGTTCAGCTGTTTGGGTGTGCTTTGTATTAACTCCATGACAAAGCAATGTGAAAGTAAACTTACTGTTCTAACCAAGAAGGCGAAAAATAATATTCACAAAGTTCATCCCATTGGCTACAAATCAATCAATTGTTAACTTACATTCACACTGCCCTAAATAATTCATACCAGCTATTATCCATTAAAAAATTATAATATAAACATGAGCAAGCATAACCTTACAATAGATTCAAAAGAACATTGCTTAAGAAATGAAGAAACCTTGTGATACAGAGAGGAGGGCTGGCTTTGATCAACCACCTGCAAAAGCCGCCGACCAATGCAAATCTTGAAAACCTCTTCATTGACCCAGAATCACGTTTAATTAGGAGGTACACCATGCAATACGTGCATGTACCCCACTTAATTAATCCTCTCTCTCCCATCGGCCCATGCACAGCGTAATTTCAGCTTTTTAAATTTCCTTTCCTTCCATCGCCCGTCCAGCCATAGATGCACATACTAATTCATGTTTTTTTTAATTTCTTTCCTTCCATTGGCCCATGCAGCCATAGATGCACAGCGTAATTTACGCTTTTTTTTAATTTCTTTTCTTCCATCGGCCCATAATTTCTTTCCTTCCATTGGCCCATGCAGCCATAGATGCACAACGTAATTTAGGCTTTCTTTAAATCTCTTTCCTTCCGTCGGCCAATGCAACCATAGAGGCACAGCGTAATTCATGTTTTTTTTTAATTTCTTTCCTTCTTGCTCATCTTTATGACCAAACGGATCCACTCTTCATCCTTTGCTTTGATTCTTGAGGTTGCTTATTGATTTAAAATCATTGACGTATATAAATTACTCGGATGTGTTATAGAGAAGCGATGTGGGACTATTGAATAGGTAAACGTATCTATTCTGCACATAGCGATGAGATAGCTTGGTTGGACGTACCGTTTGGGACTGACTGCAGGTCTTGAGTTCGATCCCTCACAGCGAGGCCTATTTTTTTGCCTCCTCTCCCTGGTGGATTGGGCTGCCACTGCAGCCAGGCCGGCTGCCGGATTCTATGGGCTGAGGCCCATGCGGTGATGGGTGAGCCTGGAGCTGAGGCCGGGAGGTGATCGATCTAGGAACGTGGAGCGACCTATACGAAGGCTGACGGACGAAAAAACGGACGTACGAAAGTTGACGGACGAAAAAAACGGAGGAAGAAACGCTTCGTCTTTTATTAGTAAAAAAAAAGGTATAGATTTGCATCTCGTCTCGCTGGACGCTCGCTACGGTAATTATAGTCGCTAGGATAGAAAAATCGCTAATGACATGAAGAAAATAGGCCCGTTCGCTGGACGCTGCAACTTGCTAATGGGCCATCGTCCATCGTCCATCGAGGCAGTTGGGCCACAAGCGGTTGAGCTGAGCCAGCGCCCAACTCGCAGCCTCGCACTCGCACAGCGCTCACGAGACCACGAGACGCACACACACACGCCCACTCGCCCAAACCTAGCACGGCGGCGGCGGCTGGCCAGGAGGACGCGGAGTCGCGGACGGCGGACTGGCGGAAGACGGCACGGCGACTGTCGACGGCGGCTGGGGCCTGGGGGCGTCGAGCAAGCGGGGCAGCAGGCAGCACTGCCCAGCGAGCGGCGGCAGAGGGTGGGGACAGCGAGCGCCGGCGCAGGGGCAGGCCGGGCAGCGAGCTTCACGTCCTTCACGGCCGGTGCTGCGTCGCGTTTGTCACCAGAAGATGAAGAGGAAAGAGAAGGGGCTAGCAAAGGGGAGAGCCAGAGGTATATTTTTCTGAATTTCAACAACTTTTATTATGCAATTGTAGTGATTTTAGTGCCATTTTGATGTTGTGAATTGCAGATTTGACAAGATATTTTGAAGTAGTTGGTACTGGCATCAGCTCGAATCCAAGCACCCGCGAAAGTGTTAATGTTTCGGCACATGTCACTCATCAAAATCAAGTGACTTTCGTGGAAGTAGAGCATGAAAATTTGATGCCAACCAAATAAGTGAAAGAACAAACTACAGATTCCGTTGAAGCTATAGTGGAAGAGAATGTTGAAGTTCACGAAGTTGAAGGTATAACCGTTTCTAGTCTAGATTACATAAATGGTGATCCAGGATTTCGTATTCCACTTGATAGATTTGCCTCCAACATTAGAGATGATGTTAGATTTGCTTATCTACGAATGGGTGTAACTCGACCAACTAGTTGCACTTGACCAACAGAGTTTGATCATCGTTTTAGTGAGGTATCTTCAGAGCTGCTTCAGAACTTCTCTTGTCTTGACCCAAAAAACTCCTTTTCTAGGTTCAATGTGAATAAGCTTGCTAGACTCATAGAGATTTGATTTATCATGAGGAGGGTAGGGCACTGCCATTGCCTGGGTCTTCTAGACGCCATTGAAAGCTTCATTATCGGTATGTTTTAGTTTGTTTTTCTATTGAAACATGTCTACATTTTCATTATATTTGGTTATTCGTTTGTAGTGTGCATTGTTAGTGTGTATTGACTCTTTTGATTTGCATCAAAAAAAAATCTTTGCCTAAGACTTCGCCACACCTTAATTTTTTTTCGTCCTCCGCCTCTGCTCAGTAGTATAATGAGCAGTGGTACTACTAGTACAGTTGTAGGAGTATTTTCTATGAGTGTATGCGGCCTTTCCTCAAGTTTCTAGTTAATCATAAACAACTCCGAAAGATTTATGTGTTTTTTCAAGATAGTGCTAGTGTGCATGCATTTACGATGTCAAAGAAGCAAGATGCATTACTCAAATGGCGAGAATATATAAGTAGAATATAGCCCCCGCAAAAATTATATAAGTAGAACAAAGAAAAAACATTGCTGCAAATCCATTGGGCGTGCTTATGCAAAGATTAGCGTAAAATGTATGACTAGAGAAGCAAGCTACACAAAAGGAAACCAAACCATGTACCCCCTCAAAAAACCAAAACAAAAAACCATGCATGCATGCAGCTAGCCCTTTCTCTGGTGGCTAGAGAGCGCCACGGGTGTGGGGTGCCCGAACATACACTACACTCCGGCCAGGGCCGAGTGCATACGTCATGGTCAGCCAAGCCAAGAAGCGGAACGATAAATAAATAAGAGTAATATTTTCTTGCTCCTGTTTGTGTGTAAATGAGGAGGAGTAGCACACAGCCAACCGCGAGTAAAAAATGTATAAAAAGAGAAATTGATCGCGCTGCGAGAGAGAATGTGAAAACATATCCATTCATTGCTTCCATTGTTCCACCGCTCCGTTGCTACAACTTGCTGATTGTGCTACCGCGCCAGAGAAGCAACAAACCCGGGGGGGAACGGCCTCACTTTCCCCTCTCAAAGAACACTGTTTGAGAGGTGTCTCTGAGGAGAAAAGCGAGGCTGAGGGCCTCCCAGCCCGATTCCCTGCTGCTTCCGTCGGCGCTGCCGGCCGGAGTTGGCATGGGATAGGTGCTCGGGCTCCTCTTGTGCATAGTAGTGTTAGATTTGTGGTAGTCTTTGTGGTTTTCGGCCTTGTGCTGGTCTGGCGTCATGCCGATGGGGTGCTTCCATTGGAACTCGCGAGCAGCTTTCGATGGACGCTGCCGTCTTCTTCTGCTGCTTCTCCATGGTGGGGAGGAGGAAGAGGGGGCGGATCTGGTGAAGCCCTGCTAATAAGCTCGCTGTCGCTTGCTGTGTCTCTGATCTACAGGAAGGTCAGCTACTTCTTCTCTGTCCCGACGGCCATCGAGGTGGTGGGCGGCGAACGCTGGAGAGGTAGAAAACTGGAGCAAATGGATCGGGTTCGAGCTCATAGCGGTGGTCTTCGCGGTGGAGGTGCTGGCGCCTGCAGCTGCGGTCGAAGGCCGGTCGACATCGCCGGACTACTGCATCCTCTGGCCGAAGGGCGGCCATCCCCTATTCCTCCTGGCCAAGATGCCTTAAAGGAGGCAGTTCTACTTCTCGCCGGCTGCCATGACTTGTTGCCATGGCGCCCTTGTCGCCCCAAGTGGCTTCGTCCCCAGCGGCGGCGAGGTGTATCCGGCGTGGAAGCAGTGGACCTGATCGCGTTTTTTATTTCAGTCTGGGGTCCTTTCTGCAAGTTTCAGGGACTTGTTTGTAATTTCCAGTTTTTTGTTGAATCTGGGTGTAAAATGTACTATCTACTGTTCCCTGAACAAAGCTTTTGGGATCCTTCGGAGTCCCTGTCTTGTTCCAAAAAGAAAAAAAAATTGTGCTACCGCGCCTATCGATGCATGTTAAGTGAAAAGCAACGGGGTCGGGGTCGGGTCGGGTGGGGGATAGGATGTGCTTCGTGATTTGGAACCGTACGGGCCCACAAAAACTTGTTGTAATGGGGAGTATCATATACTAGTATCAGCATGATACTAATGTATGATACTACTTTCCTAATGCATAGTATCATACTCCCTCCGTTCCTTTATGTAAGGTGTATTATTTCCGGCACGGTGACCAAGGCACATAATTATAGACATGTTAAGACTAAATTACCCTTGGCAAATTTGTGGGTTAGTGGAAAGTGAATCAATTAGTTCAGAAAAGTATGAGATACATGCAATCGACAAAGAGATAGTTTCCTTCTCTTGCTATAAGGAGAGATACAGACAATCAGAAAAGAGATACTTTCCTTTTTTAGTAGGGCTAACAAGGGAATTATGAGGAATTAGAAGAAATGCACCTTACATTCTGAAATTTTATCAAAAAACAAATACACCTTATATAAAGGAATGGAGGGAGTATATTAGTATCATGTAGTACTGTATTTATTGTCATGCATGACACATACTAGCATAGCATTTATTACGATACGGTATCATGATATGATACTCAAACCTCTCTTTCTTCATTTAATTTTATGACACCTCATCAAAATTGTCTAATTGGCATGCATGATACTACCTATGATACTCCATTACGACCAGCCTTACGTTGAGTCTTACGTAAATAGACAGTTGGCAAATTGCGATTAAGAGTAGGGGGGAGGAGGGGCCCACCCCGCAAAAATTCAGAGGGTGTGGGGGTGGGGGTGGGGAGGGAGAATGTGGTGAAGGAGAGTTACGTAAGGCTTCGTAGGTGTAGTATTATTGGCACTCGCAGGCGTTCGTGGTGTTGGCACCACAATGAGCACAAGCGCCACGGGTCCACGGCACCACCTTGTACTGCAGGCGAGCGGGGTGGAAGGTTTGGTGAAGTTCGCATAAAATGGAACTTGTCCCGGCCAGTACAAAAAGGATGCTCTTGCCCATGGAACTTGTAACTGCGAGAAGAGAGCACGCGAGCTGCTCAGACAAGAGAATTGCTCGCACAAGAGTGGAGTGCATTTAAGACACATGCGTAATTAGGCGGGCAATTAGCTGAAGCCGTATTCCCCTCACCTGGTCACATAGAATACTGCTTCTCACTCCCCCCAAACAGGGGCTTTCGGTTATTCTAGGGCGTCTCCAAATGTGGTCTTAAGGTCGGTTTTATAAATCCTCTATAACACTAAGCTTCCTAATTTTAAAGGGCTGAGAATCAATTGAGGCTATCAATTTCGATTTTGGTCATCGATTTTGACCTGGTCGTACCGCTGGGTCGCATGCCGGTATATATGCCGCTGCTATCGGCGGTGGAAGGCCCGATGGGGCTTCGGTGCGTTGGCCCGACTGTTCACGGAGGAGGCTTGGGGACTGGGGAGGGATTGGGGTGGTCGCCGCTGGTTGGTGCGCCTTGCCACCGTCGGTGCCGCTAGAGGAAGTCAGACGTCGGAGTCTTTCTGTGGTGTGCCTTGTTCTTTCTCCAGCCCGGCAGCTGGCTGGCCTGGGAGAGTTCCTCCCGTTCAGCCATCTTTTTGTGGGCACAACGGCGGCTCCGGCAACCGGAGATCGTCGACCCCTCGCTGCTCCTCCCTCCTAGCGACCCCAGGTATGCACCACACTCCCGCTCGCGGTTCCGTGCCTGAGCGATTAGATCTTCCTCCTACGATGCGGGTTCGAGCTGACTGGTCAATGTGGTACATCCTCATGCTGTGGCCCCCGCGCAGCCCCCCGCTAGGGCGGCTCGGGTGGAAACCCTAAATCGCGCCGCCGGGCACATTCATCCCCATCCTCCCCTCCGTCACCGCAGGGGGAGGTCGCCGGGCGAAGCCCCGGGCGGCTGACGGCGGCGGCGGAGGACCTCTTCCCTCCCGCGTCAGATCGGGTGAGGCGGGTCACCCCATGGCGCCGGGGCGTTTCTCCCTGATCTGCGTCACGGCGGCGCGGCTGTTCGCATCCGGCGATGGCGCAAGGTGGCGGCGTGGTGCTGGGCAGAGGCGGCGGAGCTGCTGGGCTTCGTGGAAGATCGGGTGGCGCTGGCCGCTCGGTGGGTTCGCATGATCATGGCGGCCTTGGTCGGGGTGGCCGGCGGGTCGGCGGCGGCGGAACGTGGCCGGTGGCAGCGGCGATGTTCGGCCTGGATCTCGGGGCGGCGGCCCTGGAAGGTGGCGGCGGGTGAAGCTCGGACTTCCCGCGGCGGCATGGCGTGGTGCAGTCCCTGTCCAAGGCAGATCTGCGCCGGCAATCTGGTGGTTTTTGCTACGGATTGGTTCGGATCAGAGACGGTGACGAGCGCGCGGGATCCATCTCGGTGGCTCTCGTGGTTTGGCAAGGTGGGGTGGGAGCCCTCCTCTCAGGCTCCAGTGGTGGCACACTCAGGCAGTGGCCGGTGCGCCAGGGCTCCTACGGTGGCACTGCTGTTGCGGTTGGTCGCCGGATCTTGGCGGCTAGATCTGGGGCTTTGAAGGTGGTCGAGACGATGCACAGGTTGTCGGGTGGATTTCTTGGGACGGATCCAGGTGAAAACCTGGTCTTCGGTCGGTGTGGCCGGAGCCGGTGATGACGGCGCCCTTATCGTCGTTTCCTTCATGAAGGCATCATCGAGGTGAAGCTCTCAATACCTCCGGGGGAAACCCTAAATCAGTTGATCGGATGACGGCGGCATTCTTATGTCGTTTCCCCCTTGGGGACGGCATTCTTGGAGGTGTACTCGGGCTCGAGGGACCAGTGGACGGCATCTTCGGTGGAGCGGTGCTTCATTCTACATATTCATGGCTGCGGATCTCGGCGACGTGGAACAGTGGAGGCTCGGCGTCCGATGTGTGGCGATGGACTCGCGCAGGAGGACGACGCTGTCTGGCGTCGTGGTGGCGTCGATGGCAGAGAGGCCTGACAAGGTCGATGCGTCAGTACCTGCTTTGAGGATGGATCGATGGAAGACGGAGGTGACGGCCCATGCAGCGTGCGCGTGTGGTGCCCACTGAGAGTGCGCCGGACCGGTGTGTCACACAGTCCCGGCTTTGTGGCTTGAATGGGGCATCCGGCTTTAGATGTTAGGCTTTGGTGCGATGTCTGTTTGGTATTAGGCTCGGACATTCGGCACCTCTTCATCAAGGGGGATAGGAGTAGCGACAGGTGTCGTCAAGATGATAGCTTCAGGCTTACTGATGTATTACTTTGTAAGGTCTTTGTGAATAATTAATAAAATGGCCGCATGCATCGCTCACATGCAGAGGCCAGGGGTGCATCCTCCTTTTCAAAAGAAAAAAAAAACATCCTCATGCTGTAGAATCGAGACCCGTCGGTCGCGATGACTAGCGGGCTTGTGCGGCGGCGTTGGCGGTAGCGAGCTCATATCACGGTGCAGCGTCTCGACGGTGTGCAGCACCGACCCGCGTTCCTATTCAAGTGCAGCGAGCTCAAGCGGCGGTGTGGGCAGGAGGATCCCCACGTGGCCATGTCCTTTCGCGGCATATATACTCTCTGTACGTTCCTCTTCTCTTTGGTTGCTGCTTGAAGAGGACCACATTGAGCTGTGATTTTGGTCTGTACGTTCCTCACTGCTCATGCTTGTTGATCTGTGACTTTTTATCTGCTTCATTCATTTCGTGGGGACTAGAATGAGGGAAGTCGAGGCCACTGTAGATTGAGGCAAGGCGCTGTACGAGCTGTCTTTAACAAGATAAGTTGTGCCATAATCAATGACAGACTGATTAATAAGGCAGAGCTCAATTTTGTACATAGCCACTGTAGATTGTATTCCGAGGATTGTATTTATGTATTGCAAATAATTCAGCATCTGTCGTGGTTCTTATGTGTTAGTATTGTGCAAGAGTTTCAGTTTTCGCTCTTTTAAGAAGAGCAAGAAATAGCATGTGCACTAAATGCAGCTAATTACTCGCAAAACAATGCAGCTAATTGTTGTGTACTGCTGCTTGTCATGATTTTATTATTGAAAATTTGGTATTAGTATTCTCACTTATTTTCTTAGGGACTTGATGAAAATCGATGAGAATTGAGTGTTCTCAATAATTAATGTTGTATCGGCAATGGAACTATATTCAGTACTTATGGATGCTACATATGTGATAATTGAGTCATAATTATTGCTTGAAAATAGTGTTGTCCAGGGTTCCATTGACCATTGCTTTAGATACTTGTGCATCACAGGCCCATCCTCTTCGTTTTCTGCGGCCACCGGAATAACCATCATTGATTAATCACGCGAGGGGTATGTCTTCATGCTAGCTACAGTCAATTTTGGTCAAGACAATCTGATCAGTCAGTGAATATTTCAAGTATTTGCCCCTTAGCAAATGTGGTGCTCTCTATCGTATTTGTTAATTCCCACATATTTCCTTTTTTTGCCTTACTCAGAAACATGGTGACTTGCATGCTTTCTAGCATCTAGCGTTCATATATTATATGAAAAATACAATTTATTGGCCCTGACGAATAACTTACTTTCCTTTTACCAGATATATAATAAGACAATTATGCATTCAATGGAGCCTCACCTAATGTGCAACTGGTCCTTAAGCAAAAAATAGAGGAAGAACAACTCGGATTTTGGAGGGAGCTAGGAGGTTGGCGCAGCTATTGCTGTCAACTAAGGCTGTTCAGTAGCTTAGTAGGTTTGCCCGAGGTTGTCGTGTTGCCAGTGCCGCATGTGTTGTTTGAAGTTGGTGTGTGGGTGGGGTGAGGGGAGGGGTTCTATTTTTAGAAAATTTCTTCTTAATGCAATGATACACATCTTTCCTGCACATTCAAGGGAAAAATATAATGAGACCAATTCCCTACTCTATGTCTACAGTATTGTTTTTTCTTTATCAAATGAAACAATTGCTATTTCAATGACCTTGAATTGTAATGTATCATGAGAGTGAAAAAAGTAACAATATTATGACTAGGTACTTTATTAAAACTTCTGAGTTAGTCATGACTTTATTGTACACATCACCCTGCCTCTTAATCCTTTTGTCATTTTTCTTTTCTTGTTGCCAACTTCGTTTTATTTGTATGTTATTATATATGCTAATTGGACACACTTAAAGCTTTTGCTTACCTGTCCAAGCTGATGCAACTATTTCCCAAAGTACACGATGGAATCCAAGGTGGGTCCTTTTATGCCAAGTGATGTTAAGATATTATCTTTTTTTCTTTCATTTTTTTTTGTCTCTAACTGTTTAAATATGATGCCTTCTACTCGAATGACATACCATGATAGTGGTACTTTGTGACGCCCCCGACTCAATCGTGCACTAATCATACACGCAAATGCGCACGATCAAGCCCAGGGACTCATGGGAAGATATCACAACACAACTCTAAACACAAAATAAAATGAGAGAAGTGCATATTACACCCGTCAACTCTAGCCCTAGTCTAATATACACCCCCACCCCCAACTCCAATACCGTCTACTTTACACCCCCCCCCCCCCCCCCCCAACTCTGAAAACCGGCTGAAATTCAACCCTCCCCTCCCCGTTGACCGGCTTTGACCCTTTGACTGGGTGAGCAGTAAATAAAAAAGTAAAAATAAAAATTCAAAAAAATAATCTTGTTTTTTTCACTTGGTGAACAGTAATTTCTTTAAACCATTCTCTCCACACAAGTCATAGGTAGGTCGAGAATGGTTTTTCTACCATGCGCTGGATCTCCCGTGCACGCTAGTGTCCCACCGTACTACCTATGACTTGTGGTTACTCCACCCTATGACCCTACCTGATTCTTTCCCTTCCCATATTAACCCATTCATTTTAAGCTGAGTCTGAAATTTTAAAACCATGTAGCTTTTGAGGAAAGGAGATCTTTTAAACAAGATCAATCATGGATATATTTCTTTAAATTTTTAAAATAAGAATTTTGAAACTTGGTGAAACTATAGAATATAAAACACAAAACGGTATACGATGTTCTGGAGTGCGTCTTTGTGTTTCTCAATATAAACAAATTGACATGAAACGAGTTTCGCACACTATATCATAGAATTTCACACCACATTTCATGGAGTTTTACCATCTTTCATAAGGTTTTATCATGTTTCAAAATTTATCAAACTGTATTGAACAGTGGTCTTGTTGAAAAGTCCTCGTCACCAGGAACATAAATATGCAAACGAAAATTAAATCAAGCTTTCCGTTCATAAGATAAAGCGATTTCAAACTTTAAAATCACATGAAAAAGCCTGGGTGTGTAGTGTGCTGCATTAGAGAGAGTGGGTGCATGGACCATGTGATTAACTGATAGGACATGACTAATGGGTGAAATACAACTAGAAGAGGTGTGCATGCATCCTAATCTCCATCTAAATACAACGGTTGACCCATGCACGGGACCTCCCATGCATGGGAGAATTGCTTTTCTCCCCTGCCACCCCCTACCCCTACCCCTACAACGAGCCTAGCTATGAGATGTGCAGTGCACAAGGCGGTGTGCTGCAGTGCCGATGCAGCAGTTTAATTTCCCCGAGCACGAGCTGTGCAGGGCAGTAACTTGCACTGTAAGGTCAGTTTGGTATTTACCCCAGCTGTTGGGCCTGCTGCTGCTGCTGCTGGTCGATACATCGTCCGCCTATGCGTTGCTGCACATGCTTCAATGCTTGGTACCCACATTAGTAGAAAACAGACCTTTCGTCCGACCCTTTAGTCCCGGTTTGATTACGGCCCGGGACTAATGTGACCATTAGTCCCGATTCCAACGGCTAGGAGCGGTCGGGGGCACGGGCATCATTAGTCCCGGTTTGTGATACAAACCGGGACTAAAGGTGTGGTGGCAGGCTGGTGTCAGGTTGGGCCCCCCACGAGCCCCTTTAGTCCTGGTTTGTATCACAAACCGGGACTAGAGGTGGACCTCTAGTCCCGGTTTGTGATACAAATCGAGACTAAAGGGGTGGTGGCCGGCTGCTGTCAGGCTAGGGCCCCCACGATCCCCTTTAGTCCCGGTTTGTATCACAAACCGGGACTAGAGGTTGACCTTTAGTCTCGGTTTGTATAACCAACCGGGACTAAAGACTTCCCTATATAAACCCTTCTTCTTCCAGCCCGAGCCCATTCTCTCTGTTTTCCCCTTTCTCTCCTCTGTTCTTCCCCTTGCTCGAGCTCATCCTCCATTTTTGCCAAAGATTTGTCAAGATTTGAAGGCACCCCATCTATCCAAGTGTTCACAAAGGTTAATAACTTTGTCCTTTCATCTCTCATTGTTAGATTAGCTCGTGCAATGCTCTATAAGTATAGTGATTTGTGGGTTTTAGTTTGGGAGTAATTATGTGGGAGTTTATTTGATTTATATGCAATTTGAGCACAAATTAACTTCTTAGTTTGCATATGTGTAGGTGTGGTTTACTTAGTGCCTTCCCGTCCCCGTCCTAACCACCGTCGATCGCCCGCACCGTCCCGTCGCCGGCACCACCTTGGTGAGCCTCTTGTTCTTATCATTTTTATATAAAAAAAATCTTATTTGTATGATTTAGATAGTTACTTGTATGATTGTTTGTTATACATAGTGCCATGACTTTGATATCCGTCCCCGTCGGCCCTCGTCCGGTTTATGATTCGGATGTGGTATATTCTCTTTTATAACTATTTGTTGCATTTCGTGTTTATGACAATTATGCCCATCAAGTTAACATAGATATTTTTATCTAGGAGGTATGTGAACCGGAAATTACAACCGACCCTCTTGTCGAGAAGTTATATTTAGTTGAAAAAGAAAACGAGTATTTGAAAGAAAAATTGAAAGGAATTGAAGAAGAGAAGATGAAATTGGAGTTGTATGTTGCCGATGTCGTCGATGATCACAAGATCAAGATTGATGCAATGCGCTTGAAGATTAGAAAGATTAGAAAATATGCCGTTAATAAAGAGGCTTGGTATCATTATGCGGTTGGATCAATTATTACCTTAGTTGCGATTTTGATCGCATTTGTTGTTACATTTAAATGCTTTAGGTAGATAGTTTTATGTTCTTTTATGAGAATAAGTGTGTATGAACTTTATGTATGAACTTGTATTAATTTGGTCTTTTCGGTGTTGTGTAATGAAGATGAGTCGGCAATGGATGTACGATAACCGACGCTCTCCCCAGTTCATTAATGGCGTGCATAGTTTTCTGCGTGCGGCTGAGGCAAACAAGCGGAATGGTTTTATGTGTTGTCCATGTGGTGTCTGTAAGAATGATAGGAATTACTCTAGCTCAAAAGTCATTCACATCCACCTGTTTACGTCCGGTTTCATGTCCGTCTATAACTGTTGGACCAAGCACGGTGAAAGAGGGGCTAATGGAAGAGAATGAAGAAGAAGAGGATGATGACAACTATCCTGAGTTCCCTGAATACGATGGTACTACAATGGGGGAAGAGAATAAAGAAGAAGAAGCTGAAGAAGAGGCATCAGATGAGCCCGCTGATGATCTTGGTCGGGCCATTGCTGATGCAAAGAGAAACCGCGAAAGTGAAAAGGAGAAGTTGAAATTGCAGCGCATGTTAGAGGATCACAAAAAATTGTTGTACCCAAATTGCGAAGATGACAAGAAAAAGCTGGGTACCACACTGGAATTGCTGCAATGGAAGGCAGAGAATGGTGTATCTGACAAGGGATTTGAAAAGTTGCTGAAAATAATGAAGAAGAAGCTTCCAAAGGACAACGAATTGCCCGACAGTACGTACGAAGCAAAGAAGGCTGTCTACCCTATAGGATTAGAGGTGCAGAAGATACATGCATGCCCTAATGACTGCATCCTCTACCGCGGTGAGGAGTACGAGAATCTGAATGCATGCCCGGTATGCGGTGCATTGCGCTATAAGATCAGCCGCGATGACCCTGGTGATGATGTTGAGGGCGAGCGCCCCAGGAAGAGGATTCCTGCCAAGGTGATGTGGTATGCTCCTATAATACCACGGTTGAAACGTTTGTTCCAAAACAAAGAGCATGCCAAGTTGATGCGATGGCACAAAGAAGACCGTAAGAAAGACGAGAAGTTGAGAGTACCCGCTGACGGGTCGCAGTGGAGAAAAATCGAGAGAAAGTGGCGGGACTTTGCAGATGACGCAAGGAACGTATGGTTTGGTTTAAGTGCAGATGGCATTAATCGTTTTGGGGAGCAGAGCAGCAATCATAGCACCTGGCCTGTGACTCTATGTATCTATAACCTTCCTCCTTGGTTGTGCATGAAGCGGAAGTTCATTATGATGCCAGTGCTCATCCAAGGCCCCAAGCAACCCGGCAACGACATTGATGTGTACCTAAGGCCATTAGTTGAAGAACTTTTACAGCTGTGGGACATAAAAGGTGTACGTGTGTGGGATGAGCACAAACAACAGGAATTTGACCTACGAGCGTTGCTGTTTGTAACCATCAATGATTGGCCTGCTCTTAGAAACCTTTCAGGACAGACAAACAAGGGATACCACGCATGCACGCACTGTTTAGATGAGACCGAAAGTATGTATTTGGATAAATGTAAGAAGAATGTGTACCTGGGACATCGTCGATTTCTTCCGATCAAGCATCTCTTAAGAAAGAAAGGCAAGCATTTCAAAGGTGAGGCAGATCACCGGAAGAAGCCTCGCCACCGTACTGGTGATGATATACTTGATATGGTCAAGGATTTAAAAGTAATCTTTGGAAAGGGTCCTGGCGGACAATCTGTTCCGAATGACGCTGACGGACATGCACCCATGTGGAAGAAGAAATCTATATTTTGGGACCTACCCTATTGGAAAGACCTAGAGGTCCGCTCTGCAATCGACGTGATGCACGTGACGAAGAATCTTTGCGTGAACCTGCTAGGCTTCTTGGGCGTGTATGGGAAGACAAAAGATACACCGGAGGCACGGGAGGACCAGCAACGTATGCACGGAAAAGACGGCATGCATCCAAAGCAGTATCAAGGTCCTGCCAGCTACGCTCTTACCAAAGAAGAGAAAGAAATCTTCTTTGAATGCCTGCTCAGTATGAAGGTCCCGTCTGGCTTCTCGTCGAATATAAAGGGAATAATAAATATGGCAGAGAAAAAGTTTCAGAACCTAAAGTCTCATGACTGCCACGTGATTATGACGCAATTGCTTCCGGTTGCATTGAGGGGGCTTCTACCGGACAACGTTCGATTAGCCATTGTGAAGCTATGTGCATTCCTCAATGCAATCTCTCAGAAGGTAATCGATCCAGAAATCCTACCAAGGTTACAGAATGATTTGGTGCAATGTCTTGTCAGTTTCGAGTTGGTGTTCCCACCATCCCTCTTCAATATCATGACGCACGTCATAGTTCACCGAGTCGACGAGATTGCCATTCTGGGTCCTGTATTTCTACACAATATGTTCCCCTTTGAGAGGTTCATGGGAGTCTTAAAGAAATATGTTCATAACCGTGCTAGGCCAGAAGGAAGCATCTCCAAGGGCCATGAAACAGAGGAGGTCATTGAGTTTTCTGTTGACTTTATTCCTGACCTTAAGCCGATTGGTGTTCCCGAATCGCGGCATGAGGGCAGACTGGGTGGAAAAGGCACGCTAGGAAAGGATTCAGTAATATGTATGGACGGGCATTCTTGGGCGCAAGCACACTACACAGTTCTACAAAATTCCAGCTTGGTGGCTCCGTATATCGAGGAACACCTGGATAGTGTACGCTCCAAGAACCCGGAGCAGTCTGAGCCCTGGATCAAACGTACACACATGGCGTCATTCGGCGGTTGGTTGCAAACACGTCTCGTGCATGACGACACTGTTGGAGATGAGCTGTACTTGCTGGCCAAGTCACCATCTTCGACTATATCGACTTTCAAAGGGTACGAGATAAATGGGAATACATTTTACACGATCGCCCAAGATAAAAAGAGCACCAACCAAAACAGTGGTGTCCGCTTTGATGCAGCAAACACCAATAGGCCAAAGGACACATATTATGGTTACATAGAGGAGATATGGGAACTTTACTATGGACGTGATTTGAAGGTCCCTTTGTTTCGGTGCAAATGGTTCAATCTGACTGGAGGCGGGGTAAAGGAAGACCTGCGGTATGGAATGACAACAGTGGATCTCAACAATCTTGGGTACACAGACGAACCATTCGTCCTAGCCAATGATGTGGCGCAGGTTTTCTATGTGAAGGACATGTCTACCAAGCCGAGAAAAAGAAAAGATAAGGAAGCGAATACATCATACGATGAGCCAAAGCGCCACATAGTTCTTTCAGGGAAAAGAAACATCGTGGGAGTGGAGGACAAGACAGACATGTCAGAAGATTATGAAAAGTTTCATGAAATTGCTCCCTTCACAGTGAAGACTGACCCAAGCATCCTGTTAAATGATGAAGATTGTCCATGGTTACGGTGCAAAGCGAAGAAAAAGTTTTATACCCCAATATCCCACTCTGGGATGTGACCGGCTTCACCGTCATCACTTTCTTCTCTAGTGAGTTTCCGAACTTATCTGGAAAGTCCCACTTCGGACAAACCGGAGGGAATCTTTGTAATAGTTAGGGTATATATGTGTTTTGGCATTTGAAACGCGAAGGAACGCTATTTTTCATGCATTTATTGATTTTTTTTGAGCTAAATGACCCTGAAATTGAAAAGCACTATAAATGAACTCTGAAAAGGTTGAAACTTGGCATGGTATCATCATTTCACCCACATAGCATGTGCTAAAAAGTTGAGAGGGTTACGGCAAAAACTGGATGCACTTCGTGTACAAACTGGACAATCTCTTTCGAAGTATCAGGGTTTCGGACGAAAACTCATCTGTTACAAAGGCATTTTATTTTTATAAACTTATTTTAACTCCAGACTTTTTGTGCGTTCAATATGCACCATTCAAAGCCACGTCATCAATTTTCAACCCTTTCTGACTTCATTTGCTATTTTTCATGCATTTATTGATTTTTTTGAGCTAAATGACCCTGAAATTGAAAAGCACTACAAATGAACTCTGAAAAGGTTGAAACTTGGCATGGTATCATCATTTCACCCACATAGCATGTGCTAAAAAGTTGAGAGGGTTACGGCAAAAACTGGATGCACTTCGTGTACAAACTGGACAATCTCTTTCGAAGTACCAGGGTTTCGGACGAAAACTCATCTGTTACAAAGGCATTTCATTTTTTAAGCTTATTTTAACTCCAGACTTTTTGTGCATTCAACATGCACCATTGAAAGCCACATCATAAATTTTCAACCCTTTCTGACTTCATTCGCTATTTTTCATGCATTTAATGATTTTTTTGAGCTATAAAACTAAAAGAGCTAAACAGAATCTGTTTTTGATTAAATACCTATTTAAATAACCTAAAATTACCAAATTGAACATACTGATAAAACACACTAATATTAAACAGCAGGAAAAAGAATCACTCAAAAATCTAGTTTTAAAGTAAAGTTATTCACAAACTAGTGATTCACACAAATTTCAAAGAATTCAAATTGAAACTATTCAAATTTGAAAACTACTGGCACTAACAGAAAGTTTATAATTTTTGTGACCTAAACCAAAAAGATTCACTCAAAAACTCTAAATATTTGGCTGTAAGTAGAAACAAAAGAAAAAAAATAAAGCAAAAAACAAAAAAACTGGAAAAGACCTTTAGTCCCGGTTGGATCCACCAACCGGGACTAAAAAGTTGACATAACATACGCAAAAAAGAAAAAAAAATGCCCTCCTACTAGGCCACCACGGCCTGCATACGACTAGAAACCCATCTATATATGGGCCAGGATGCAGGCCCGCATGGCTAGCAGGGCCCACAGGGCAGGGCAAACGTTAGGCATATAGTGCCTGCTTTAGAGAGGAGCTCGAGACGGCTATCGCAGCGGGGCTTCTAAACTGGTGCGAGTGCCTCTCGCTTGGCGAGGTGGGACTAAACTTCCACCACGCCAGGACCAACCCTTTAGTCCCGGTTCGAGCCACCAACCGGGACTAAAGGCCCCCTCCCGCGCTTAATTTGGGACCGAAAACAGACCTTTAGTCCCGGCCCGTGGCTGTAACCGGGACTAAAGGCCCCCTCCCACGCGCCCGAAAACAGACCTTTAGTCCCGGTTGCAGCCACGAACCGGAACTGAAGGACCTTTAGTCCCGGTTCGTGGCTGCAACCGGGACTAAAGGTCGATCCTATATAACTAGCGTTTTCCACCGCCCAGGAGACAAATCGATCACCACGCCGCCAGGCTGCCCAAGTTCTCCGGCGATCCACACCGCTCGTCGCCATCGCCGCTCCTCGTCTCCAATCTCCTCCGAGCCTCGCCGCCCCTCTCCTCGGCAACGCCGGTAAGGCCCAGGCCTCCCCCTCCCTCTGTCCCCGTCGCGCTCCGCCGCCCGCGCCGCCACGGATGTGCTCGCTGCTGTCGGCTCCGGCAACCCCGCGCCCCCTGCCGCATCCCGTGGATGCGCACGAGCCAGAGGCAAAGCTGTGAAGGAGAGGAAGGAGAGGAAGAGTGAAGTGCACGGCAGTGCAATCTCTGAACTTTGCCCAATTTCTGAATTTGTGCACAACAAGTGTTCGATAGCAATGCCAACAGTAGCTAGGCATTTTTCAAAATTTTAAATTTTTTTGTGGTGCTTCTCTGATGCATGGTTGAGGTGCTGTAAAAATTTCAGAATTGTTGGAGTAGTAGAGATTGGGTTTTGAGCAAGGAAACTGAATCTGGTCCAAATTTCATTTGAATGAAACTTGAAATTTTTGAACTAGTGGACAGATTATTTTTGGAGAAATGAAGTGTGGGTACTAGCATCTAGCTGAGATAGTTTTTGCTGGACTAGAAATGTTAGGGGGAATATAGTTCCTTTGCAAAACCAAAGGAGGTCATGAATTGATAGAATTTGGTTTTGTAATTGTTTGAATATTAATAAAAGAAGTTTTAATGAAAGAAATGATGTTGGGTACTGTCCTAAGATAGAAGAAATGCTTGATGGAATTTTGTGAATGGCAATTGTGTTTTGAGAAGATCCTAGGTTCTCTTTTTTTGAAAGAAATGTTAATTAGATGGATTTATTATGTATTTTTGTGTGTAGATGAATGTCAATTAGATGAATGTTAATTAGATGGATTTATTATGTATTTTTGTGTGTAGATGAATGTTAGATGGATCAATGCTATAAAATGTTGTTCAAATTTGCCCATCTACTATAGTTGTAAAAGTTTATTAAATATGAGTAGCATAATAAAATGATAATTATTGCATAGGAATTTTTTTTCATAAGAATTTGTTCTCGACGTCGACGATGCCCGGCCCGCATCCTCGTCGTCGACTCGGCGGCGACAACCTGCTTGAGAGGCGCCATGTCCGGGACTAGGCTCCGCCGGGCTGGCACTGGGAGCTGCTACCTTCCGGGGCGCGCAGCTTGGTGAGGAATCGGGCTCCCGTCGTTGACCCGGAGCTTCTTTGGTGGCGGTCGTGTGGGCCACTATCGGTGCGGAGGCAGCCGGCCCCCGAGGAGGTGGTACGTCGCCGTGTCAGGGAGGAGGATGAGCACGTCCGTCGCTACATGGTTGCGTTGGACGTCAGGTTCTCCAATACCTGGCAGGTTCTTCAGGGATCTCACCCGAGCTATGATCCTATGATGGTTCCTTCTCTTTGGGTGTCCACCGCCCGCGCCTCAGGAACCGCGAGTCAACTGGATTATTCAATAATATCCGAGCTGTATTAGCTAGTGATGTTATATGATAATATTCGAGATGTATTAGTGATAATACTCGAGATGTATTCGAGATTATATTCGATAACATTCGATGATGCATTAGTGATAATATTCGAGGTGTACTCGAGATAATATTCGAGATGTATTAGTGATAATATTCGAGATGTATTCGTGATAATATTCGAGATGTATTCGAGATTATATTCGATGATGCATTAACTGTATTATTCGAGATGTATTAGTGATATTATTCGAGATGCATTCTAATTTGTATACTAAATTGTTTTATCTTTCTTCTAGATTAGTTAAGCTATGGACGCTAGCGGCAGAGACGACCATGATCAAGAGCATATCATGTTCGACATGATCCGAAACCCAGAGGGTGAACCTGAAGATGACGGCTCACAATATCTGAACAATTCCGGTGAGGGAATATTTGAGGAAGAACCAACAGACGAAGGCCAGACAAACAATGATGGCGAAGGAAATGATCTTCAATTAACAAAGACCGGCGAGGTATATATAATTAAGGCCTCTGGTGATCATTACATGTATTAATTGATTTGTATATATATATATATATATATATATATATATATATATATATATATATATATATATATATATATATATATATATATATTAACGAATCTTTCTTCTTTTAGCCCTCCGGATCGAGCAAATCTTCTACAAGCAGGGCAGTACGAGGCCCGGCCAAAAAGTTGCAGGATGGCATAAAGTACAACATCAATGAGATCAAACCAAATGGCGAACCGCTTGCTCCTAAAAAGAATGCGGACAAATTTACTCGTCAGTGCGGAGTCATTGTCAGGGACCAAATCCCGATCTCCGTCCAAGAATGGAATAAGCCAAAGGGAGATCGAGGAGTTAGTTTTGTCGACGAAAGAGCAAAAGATCTGCTTTGGGAAACGCTCATGTCACAGTTCACCCTACCAGAGCATTTAACAGATGCAGAACGGGAGAAAGTCAAGAAGAGTGCTCTTCAGAAGATGGCCACACAATTCCGCAACCACAAGAAAAGATTATGGGCCTGGTACGTCGAAGCAGGAAAGAAGACTCCAGAATTCACTGGAGCATTGGAGAAGGCAAAAGATCACTAGGACTTATTTGTGGAGTTCAAGGAATCGGAAGCAGCTAAGGAACGGTCGAGGAAAACAAGATCAATGCTGAGAAGAAACAGTTTCACCATGTTCTGGGGCCAGGTTGGTACAAGACTGGTCGGCCTAAGTGGGATGAATTTGAGGAAAAGATGATTGCTGCAGGGGTCACTCCAAAAACATTGGGTTGGCCCGATAGGTGCAGGACTTGGTTTTATGCGCATGGGGGAAAGTTGGACCCAAAGACAGGGGAGATTATTGAGCAGGCAAGTCTTAAAGAAGCCTCGGACGCTTTACTTGATGGAATAGAAGCGGCTCGAACGGGGGTGTTCCAGCCCGAGAGAGAGAACGACGAGCTTACACGCGCCCTCGGGAATCCTGAACACCTGGGACGAACACGAGGCAAAGGCGTTGTTCCGTGGGTTGAGGGGTTTGCGGACTGGAACATCAGTTACAGAAGCCGTGCGAGAAAGAAGAAGCAGGAGGAAGACAAGAAGAAGCAGGATGCAGACCGGCTGTCTGAGTTGGAACGCGCTTTCATGCGGCAGCAGGAGCAGATCGACACACTTAGCCTGGAAAGGGCGTCTCAGCGGCAGCAGCAAGCAGATCCAGCATTGGATTGCACCGTCCCATCTATGCCGAAAAGCAGCGTGGGTTCCACGGGGGTCCCGACCGATGATGCACTGCTGGCTCGCTACCCCGTGGATGATATCGAAGAGACGACAAGTTGTGAGCTACACATGAAAGTGAAGAACATATCCATGAAGGTGGCGGACGGCTATGCTTTACCAAATCCCCCTGAAGCAACCTTCCATGGCAATCCGATTCCACCTGGCTATGCTCGTGTCGGGGTGGATGAAGTTCTGTCGGCATATGACTCACTACAGCTTGACTTTCCTGGAGGTCAAGGGGAGCAGACACTGGGAGAAGACATACGCGGTATCATTGTATGGAGAAAGGATTGCATCGTCTTTCCAAACTCGATGCCAAGGGCACCGACTCCTCCTCCAAGTCCGCCGCGTCAGCCGACTCCAACCCACCTCGAGACGGAGCGCAACGCGAGTCCGCCACCATATCAATCTCCGCCGCGTCAGCCGAATCCACCCCACCTCGAGACGGAGCCCAGCGCGAGTACGCGATATCGATCTCCGCCGCGTGGGCCGACTCCAGAGCGGAAGAGAGCACCAAAGAAGAAACCCGAGCCTCCTGCCAAAAAGAAGTTGGCTTACGAGATGACTGAGGACGAAACCAAAGCCCAAGTGGCTTCCGAAGTGCAGGCCCATTTTGCACCGAAACCGCCCCCGCCGCCGAAGGAGAAAATACCTGAGAAAGTCGTACAACACTTTCTGAATCTTGCTAAACCGGCTGTGGAGAAAAGGCAATCAGACTATGAACGCTCTATTAGCAAGTCATATCATCAACAAAAAAATCAGCAGTTGAGCCTTACAGGTTGTAATAAAAGCGGGAAAACTGTTCCCCAGCTCGAAGAACAGGCAGTGCAATCGACCTCCCCGCTCAAGGTGAGTACCGATAAGGCGGTAATCGACGCTGATACAGAGATGGCGGCTAGAGAGATGGGTATCACTGTTGAACAACTCCTAGGCATCGAGGAACTCCCCAGGATGGATCCGAAGGAACTAGCATGGAAATATGTCCCCGGGAACCCTCTGGTCAGGCCTGACGAGGAGAAGCTTCTACCAACGCAAATGCGCAAATTGCATCAATGGTACCTGAGAGAAGTAAATGTCGGGCGAGAGAGCCTCATGGTGAAAGTCAAGCCAGAGCATTATTTCCATGGAAATGATGTGTGGATTGAATTTCCAGAAATTTTTCAGTTATTCAATCAAGACGCACTCGACAAATCTCTCGTCAGTTGCTATTGTCTGTAAGTGATTTCTTTCTGTAATTTAAGTCTCTAGCTCAGCTCGTTCATTGCCTGTAATTATCCTCACTATATTCTTTTCTGTGGTATTATGCAGAATGAAGATTTTTGAAATGAACAGAGATGGAGTCTATGGCATTGGGTTCATTGACCCAAATACCGTTAATGAAAATACGATACAAGACTACTCCAAAGACACAGAGAATAGCTTGCTAATGTTTTTGAAGGAACTAAATACCAGACCAGAAATACTTTTTCCTTACAACTTCAGGTGAGTGTTACTGTCTTGTACTACAAATTCTATTTTTGCTTACTCGATGTTAAGTGTAGTTGATGAGTTATACATGCCCGCTTATACAAACGTGTGCACAGATTCCACTGGATCCTGCTAATCATTAGAGTTGACGAGGGAACTGTTGAAGTACTGGACTCACTAGGTAAAGACCCTGAAGAATACAGAAGCCTGAAGTTGATGCTCGACAGGTAATTTCAATCATTATCGCACTATGTCGGCCTCTTTAGTTCATTTCGTGATATCAAGTAATTAATAACTCCTTTATTCATTTTCTTTGCCGGGCAGGGTTTGGAAAAAGTTCATCCAAGAGGTTGTCGGTCAATGGAAACCACAGCTGAAATGGCGACGGAGCAAGGTAATTAAGTAGTACTAGCTACGTCCGCGCATCTATTTAATTCTAGTTTCAATACCATTATCATGCATGCTTGATTATTATCTGATTGAATTCTATTCTCGTAAAGTACTGTATGAGGCAGGAAAAGGGGACAAATTTATGTGCATACTACGTTTTCGAAAACATTCGCTCTATTACCGAAAAGAACAAAGATGAAAGATATCTTTGGGTACGTAAACACTATTCACATTTTTTTTATCATGATCTAATATATATACACACAACTAATATATTCATATTGATCTCCTTCTTTAAACATGTTGGAGATGCGGGATAGGCTCCTACCAAAGGACCGCATACGAGCACTTCAAGAGGAAATGGCGGGATTTTTGCTTGAGCAGGTCATATCTCCCGACGGAGTATACCATTTCACCTAATGCCTGCATGTAATGATCTGCAAATTGTAGGAGAAATTGTATATACCAAATTGTATATATATGTGTGTATGCATGGTCGTACGAGAAATTTTATGAGATGTTCTATGAGAAATTCTATTATATATGCATAACGTGTACAGTACGTAGTAGCGTAAAATATGTTTGAAATGAAAAAGAATTAAATGGAAAACACAAAATGAAAAGGAAAAATAAACAATAAACCCTAAACCCCGAAACCCCTAAACCTTTAGTCCCGGTTGGTGTCACCAACCGGGACTAAAGTGGCAGGACTAAAGGTCCCCAGCCCCAGCGCACGAGCGCGGCCACGTGGAGGGCCTTTAGTCCCGGTTTGTGACCAACCGGGACTAAAGGGTGCGGGCCTTTAGTCCCGATTGGGCTGTCCCGGTTGGTGACCCGGAACTAGAGGCCCTTCCCAACCGGGACTAAAGGCCCGTTTTGTACTAGTGCCATGCATCTGTAGTAAGTTCAGTTTTGAGTGTGCTTCTATGGTATATGGTTAGAGCATCTACAGCTGGGGGCTCTAAACCCGTCTCAAATGTCCGGACAGACGGCCCGGTTACTGTCCGATCACGAAAATTCAACCCAGACGGGCTCCTCAAACGAGCCTCAAACGCCCGGACCGACCGGCACCCCTCATATCTAGCACAAATATGGGGCGGATACGGGGCGCCCGGGTGCGTCCGGGCACGTCCGCCACGTTGGACTGATGATGGGGTCCCACGTGGAATCGGCCGGAAACCCGGTGGTCCGACGGACGTCTCCTCTGGTGGGGGGTGTGAACGCCACGTGGCACCGCTCCGGCTCGCCGCCCGAGGGCAAATCCGGCTTTTGAAGCCGGCCGGCGTCCCCGAACCCTAGCCCATCCACCTCCTCCCTCTCCGCGCCGCCAACCCGAGCCCATCTACCTCCTCTCTCCCGCTCCGCAGCTCTTTTCACGTTCTCCGGCTTCGCCATGGTCCGGCAAAAGATAACCACGTACGCTATGCTCACGCCGGAGCGTCGGTACCAGATCGAGCAGGAGATCCGGGTGAGGCGCGCCTCCCGCATCGCTGCCGGGCTGCCTCCGGACTCGCCGGAGCGGAAGGAGGACGAGGAGGGAGAGGAGCAGCAGCCGGCTTCAATGGAGGTGGCCGATCCGGAGGAGGACGAGGCGGAGCAGCCGGAGCAGGAGTTGGCGCCGGCTCCTGGCTTCAACATGGAGGACGCCGAGGCGGAGCTCGCGGTCGCCCAAGCGGCCGAGATGGCGGAGCAACAAGCCATCCTGGGTTCCATCCAGGATGAGGCCTATGTGGAGGCCAACCGGCAATTCATCCGGCAGAAACGGGCAGCGACCAACGCGCTCTTCGACGAGGTTGAAGCGGAGGCCAACGTGGAGGAGCCGGAGCTGCGGCTGCCGCCCATGTACCCGGAGCTTGGCACGAAGATAGTGGACATCTCCGACGAGGACTAGGGTAGTTGATCTACGTAGTACGTGGATTTTATCTTTTGCATGCTTTTGTATGGAATTAACATTTTTAGTATGAGGTATCCGGATGCAGATGAGCAAATTTAAAGACTAACCGGTTACTGCCCGGACGCGCCCGGACGCGTCCGTGGCGTTTGAGGACCCGGATTTGCTTAGTTCAGCTGTAAATGCTCCTAACGTGAAGAGAACACCCAGGCCGCCAGGCCGGCCGCTGCTCACACCCAGTGACACAGCAATTCTCACGCACATACCCGCCGGCACAACCCCAACCCCACTGAGGATGGCAGCCGCGACCCGCTCAAGTCGCGCTACCTGCGCGCGGCTTCTCGCTTCACCGGCTCACCGCCCGACGCCACGAAAACTCTCTTGTCGCCCCTTATCAGTCGCCCCCATTGGTGCGGCTTTCCCCACTTTCTTTAGCGGTGCCTTTTCTCTTTTCGCGGTGGGCATGCGGTTTTTTCCCATGGGCAAGGACAGTCGTCAGTCGCGAGTCGGTCTTGGATTGGCGGGCAGCGCAAGGCGACGTCAAGTGGAGGACGCAGACGGCCTGGTCAAGAACGGGGTGGTTTCGCGCTGGGGCGCCGTGCAGTAGCATGGCGGCAGGATTTAGAACAAGGGAATAGTATAGGGCCTGTTTGGTTCTCGCCAGAGTTGGCCCTGCCAACGCAAGGGCGTGCCAAAAAGTTGGCGAGGCCTTTGCGCACCCACGTCTCGCCAATTGTTGGCGAAAAATTATACGTGAATTGGACTGGAAGGGTTGGTCTAGCTCGGGCGTGCCAAATAATTGGATGCCTTCCAAGCAGTTGCATGCGCTCAGTCAACGCCAAAAAATTGGTCAGGCACGTATCGGCAGCAATCCAAACAGCCTTAAATGTGCGATGGAGAGAAGACGTTTTGAAAGAAATAGCAAGCACAACACCAAAGAACAGAGTCTTGGTACGAGAGATTAACTATGGTCGTAAATGCATGTATGTTGCACGTAGTACATCAGCTAGATGAGATGTTGCGTTGCACTACGCAGTCTGCCCATCATGTTTTTCCCACAACATGCCATGGCAAAGCACACGATAGTACTTTCCGAAGAAAAAGAGTGGCTACAGAATTAACTCAGTCTTATCTAACTCCAACACCATTTGATTTCACGTGGAGATCCGTGAGGATTCTTGTATGTTTGTTTGACTAATCGTATGATTTTTTTAAAGGAAATATATTAATATAACGTAGATATCAATTACACCCAGCCTCTGCATCAACAAGATGTCACAAAGACATCCCAGATGCACACAGTCCGAAAAGAAAACAAAAAAGAAAGAAAAACAAAGGCCTCGCCACAGTGATCAACTCCTCTCAGCTGCAGCACACAACCACCACCAAAGACAACACCCGGAAAACATAAAAGGCATTCAAAGGTGACGCCTTCAAGAAGGAAACAGTGCACAAGCGCCGTCGTCGCCCGATCCAAGATCATATGTTTTCACCCTGAAGAAGACCGAGCTCTCAAAACAATACCTTCAGCAAGGCAATTGCCAGAGACAACCAATGAAGGCCAGACCTTAGGTTTTCCCCCTGAAAGTCACGACTCGGCGGCCGAGGAGCACCACCAAAAATAAAATCCTCCAGTGCTGCCGCCCCCACTTGTCACTGCTGCTTCGGAAAGTTATCAAACACCAGGCTGACTCCATTGCCGCCAAGGCCCCCTCCGCCTTACTGATCCTCCGATCTCAGCCATCATGACTTTCTCCGCAGCTGTCTGTGCCATGAAAATCGAGATACCGACATGTCCCATGGTGTCAACAAACAACAGAGCTTCGCGTCGCGCCCTCATGGAGCCGCGTAGGCTGTTATGGACGCGCACGACCGGATTCTATCTGATCCAGATGTCCTTGGGCAAGATCTCCGGTGGTAGTTCCGGAACATGTCGACGGCCAGATCGAGGAAGACCGATCATGCATATCGTTGCCGTGATGCGGTAAGAGCACAAGGACCGCCACCACACCGCTGCCTCCACCCCGCCGACGCCATCGCCGCCACGGCGGTGGACACCGGTCCGCACTGCCCACAGCCCGCGGCTCAAAGCGCCAGATCTGACAGAGCCGGCACCAGCCGCCCCACCATCACGCCGCACCGGCCCGCCCCGCCATGCAGCCGCTGCCGCGTCCGCGCATCGCCGCGCCCAAGGCCTGGCCGTCCGAGTCGCCGCGCGTAACGCCCTGCGAGAGCGTCGCGCTCCCCGCCCGCTCGCCACGTCCCGCGCCGTAGCCACCAGGGGAGGAGGGATAAGGGGCCCTACCGCCGAGGGGAGGCCGGGAGAAGGGGAGGAGGCACGGGCGGCGGCTAGGTTTTCACCCAGCCGCCCGCGGGAGCGACTTGGACGACCTCTCCTCTGTTCTCGACTAGAATTACCAAATCTGTGCACACTTGATCATCTATGTAAAGAGTTTGAGAATTCGCAAATCAGCGCACACCTGATCATCTATGTAAAGAGTTTTCTTTTTAAGTATTTGGTTAAGTCATCCTGTTGCTCCAACCCATGGTGTCGAAATGTGCTGACGAATGATCGTCTCCTGTTTGAAAATTGAACAAAATAGTTCTCGACGTTGAAGTCATTGATTCAGATGCGAAAACCGTGGATCCGTTCGAGTAGGTTGCAGATGCTGAGGATGGGTAGTGCAACTCGCTATAGTGGCACAGCTGAGTTGCATGCAGTCCTGAAGGGGTTGTAGTCCCCAACCCCAGTTGTAGCATAATTAGCGAAGGAAAAAACAAGGGATAAATTAAGGAGAGTGGAGTCATTTGGCCCTCCAAAAGATGCAAATTTCCCCCGGTACCCTCTGCTGGCTCCGCCACTGCCCTGATGGTGAACACTGCCCTTATGGTGAGCACAGTGGCGGAGACAGGGGGACCAGCAGGGGCCTGGCCCCCCTAACACCATGGATTTGCTACTAATTTGCTCATGAATAGTACAAACTTAGTGATTTTTATTGCTACAAGACTATCTTCCTATTGTTTGGTCCTCCCCAACTTGTTTTAACCGCACCCCGCCCCCTAATCCAAATTTTCTGGCTCCGCCACTGTGTGAGCATGTCATTCGGTTGCATGTGCCTATCTCTCGTGTCTTCAACCCTTTGGGTGACGTGCGGAGGGTGCCTATCTGACGGCGGTGTGACCCATTCGTAAGTTGAGCAGGATGACATATAGGAACCTTATAAGATCTGTGTAGGAAAAGAAAAAACAACACATATAGGAATCTCGTGGAGTTACGTGACACAAATAATTTGTGACTGATGATGAATAAATGCAACATAAAAATCTAATAAACCACATACACCACGGGAAGTATATATCATATGCTATTCAGGGAACATGGCTTTCACTCCTCGACACTTTAGAGCTCTCCGGTTTACCTCCTGCCATTGAGGGCACCAAGGAAAACCAGCTCAACCAGCGCCTTCAATGACACATATACACCGCAACATCCATTCCCTTGTGTCTTCTCTTCCTTGATCCACAAGTATGCGAACCTCAGGCCATCCTACATATAGCATTTACTATGAGGCATCAAGTTTACCTTTGAAATATGTCCAGTTATGACGAGGCACCATAAATTCATGACTGAACCAGTCTCTGTGTTAGATCATGTGGAGATGCGGTTTATGAGTATTTTATAGTAAGGATATGTATTCCCAGCTCGGTCTGGATTTACATTTCCATGCCCCCAAAATGCCCATCAATATTGTGGAAGCAGTCAACATGCCACTCAATGACAAAGTCCTTTGGTGTGGTGTAGTGCATGCACAACTCATCAGGATGGCCACATGCATATTGACTCTTGAGGCTAAAGTTTTGTTTATTCAAAGAATCAAAACCTGGGTGTATGCATGCCTCGGCAGGCCAGTCATCAACTTCCTTTAGGCTCAAATGTGTTTCAAGCTACTTGAATTCAAGGTATATCATTGAAAAAACAACGCACTATAGCACCGCTTATAGCTGGCTATAGCATTCTAAGCAACGCCTCGCTAAATGAAATCAATGCACAATCATTCGCTATGTGATATAGCTTTGCTATAGCAGATGTTAAGGGTTGCGCTATTTTGTCACTGCATGCTATTTTTTTCTCCTTGGGGCATATGCATGCGCTCGAGACATAAAAGAACCTGTAAGACCAAAGAGAAACATATTAGAAGCACCATGGGCTGCATATCAATATGTGAAGTAGAGGTAATTACTTGAGAAATGGTTATGTGCCTTGTTATAACTAGAGATGATACCCCGTGCGTTGCTACGGGAATTGGATGTAGTTATTTCTATAAGATTTGCAGTATGAAACTTTAATTTATGTATTAGCAATATGAGAATAGAAACTAAAGTACATACAATTCATTATTATATTTTTGTAGAATATTTATTGAATATTAGAAGCATGCACGGTGTATGTTAATGTGAGTTTTTTGCATGCATAATGACATGGTGAGTTGGCATAGTTGCATGTTGAGATAGTTAAATTTAGTGGGGCATGCATGGTGACATGGTGAGTTGGCATAGCTGCATGTTAAGATAATTGAGTTAGTGGGATCAATTATTTGGTGGACCTACTTGATGATGTGGATAGGTTGCATGTCAAGATAAATATTATAGTGGGGATGAATCTCTTAGGAATATATAGGATATGACCAGGAAAAGCAAAGATAACCGTTCTAGTATCAAAGAAGGACCATGGGTTTCATAGGTACAGTTTGGCAATGTTAGTACATACTCTACTCGTATACATGTCTAGACATGCTACTAATGATAATTCATCAATATGTTTGGAGATACTTTAAGACACATATGAAGTGGATTATCACAAAACCATCTAGATCTGGCAGCCTTTAATATTCAAAGTAGATTAATTTTGAAGACATTAAGATACTTAGTGAACAATTTCAAGCAAAAAGAATGGGGTAATCCTTAGATTTTAAAACACCAAATTACATTAGCACCGTATCAATTCAAGAAAGACCCATGTCAATACAAATACATCATGACACACACGTGATTAACAACAACATTTCAGATGTAGTATATGTAACACAAATTAATTGTTAATCTAAAAAGTATAAATCAACATAGAACTTCAATAGATGAACCTACCATCGACATGGTTTGACATATTAGAGTGAATTTTCTCTCCGGATACGAGGTGGAACCATCAGTCGTTTTGGCTTCATATGAATCAAGAATCCCATCAAGCTCCTTTGCCGTCAAAAAATATGGCAGTAGGATCATTAAGGTCAACACATTGAACAAAAAGAATATTGTTGAAGAGATATAGAGCAAGTAGTCCCCTCTCAAGAACATATTTAAATTTCAAACACCACAGGAAGGCAAACAAGTTTAAGTTTGCATGAATACCAAGTTGGTTTCCAAGGACACGTCATTTTTTTTAGGTATAGGACACGTCATTTTGTTCCATTGGATATCGGAATCAAATACATTTTGCTTCTCTAGCGAAAATTGCGACTCTAAACTAATCTAATTCACTTTTTTTTGTAAATAGAGCAAATTTAGGCAAGTCACATAGAGATAGAATACCAAACATTTAGGAGGAGAAAAGAGTGTTCCCCCATATAAAGGTTGTTTCACAAATAGTAGAAAGACATACCAAGTGTCCAGCCTATAGTCTATAGAGATAATTTGGTGATTTGAATAGCTAGATATGCGCAAAGATGCAACAACTATCCTAAGAATACAAAATTGAACCATAAACGGGCTAGGTGTCAGCATTCAGTTTGCCCGGTGTCACATTTTACCAAGTAGTTCAAAATATGAATTTCAATTTTTTTCTTCAAAAAATTGAAGCCAGGGGACGAACTCAATTCTAGATGTGCATTTTATAGTTTTATCTTTATCATTATTACATACTTAGTAGGTAATTTGAACCCTAAACCCTCCTTCCTTTTTGTTGGTATTCCTGAGAGGCATAGACCCCCTACATGGCTATACTCCCACAACCCCACTAGTCATTGATATGTCTCCAACGTATCTATAATTTTTTATTGTTTCATGCCAATATTCTACAACTTTCATATACTTTTGGCAACATTTTATATTATTTTTGGGACTAACATATTGATCCAGTGCCCAGTGTCAGTTCCTGTTTTTTGTTTCGCAGAAAATCCATATCAAACGAAGCCCAAACGCGATAAAATTTTACGGACATTTATTTTGGAATATATGTGATTTTTGGGAAGAAGAATCAATGCAAGACGGTGCCCGAGGTGGCCACAAGGCAATAGGGCGCGACCAGGGGGTGGCCGCACCGTGTTGCCTTGTGACTCGCTCGAACGTCGGTCGGGGCCCTTCTTTCACCGCAAGAAAGATAATTTCTGGGTAAAAATCCCCTCAAAATTGCAGCCCAATCAGAGTTACGGATCTCCGGGAATATAGGAAACGGTGAAGGGCCAGAAAACGGGGACGCGAAATAGAAGAGAAACAGAGAGAGAGATCCAATCTCAGAGGGGCTCCTGCCCTCCGGGAGCCATGGTGGCCAAGGACCAGAGGGGAAACCCTCCTCCCATCTTGGGGGGAGGCCAAGGAAGAAGAAGAAGGAGGGGGGCTCTCTCCCCCTCTCTCCCGGTGGCGCCGGAACGCCGCCGGGGCAATCATCGTGTGACGGCGATCTACTCCAACAACTCCGTCATCTTCATCAACACCTCCATCACCTTCCCTCATCTATTTTCAGTGGTCCACTCTCCCGCAACCTGCTGTACCCCCTACTTGAACATGGTGCTTTATGCTTCATATTATTTTCCAATGATGTGTTGCAATCCTATGATGTTTGAGTAGATTTTTGTTGTCCTATGGGTAATCGGTGAATTGCTATGATTGGTTTAAATTGCTTGTGGTTATATTGCTGTCCTTTGGTGCCCATCTTATGAGAGCATTATAACCCACAAGTATAGGGGATCAATTATAGCCTTTTTTGATAAGTAAGAGTGTCGAACCCAACGAGGAGCTAAAGGTAGAATTAATATTCTCTCAAGTTCTATCGACCACCGATACAACTCTACGCACACTTAACGTTCGCTTTGCCTAGAACAAGAATAAAACTACTTTGTAGGTGTAAGGATAAGTTTGCAAGAATAAAACTAGAAGTACTTAGCGGGAATAAAACTAGTAGTAATTTGCAAGGTAATAAAAGTTAGTTGTTTAGTAGAAAGCTTTTGTAGAACACAAAGAAAAAGATTGTCCATAGGCAATTGAATATAACATGATAGATACTTATCATATGCAATGAGGGAGAGGCATACGCTAACATACTTTCCTTACTTGGATCTCATGTTCTTATGATTGGAACTCTAGCAAGCATTCACAACTACTAAAGATCATTAAGGTAAAACCCAACCATAGCATTAAGTAAAAAGTCCCCCCTTTATTCCCATACGCAAGAACCCCCTTACTCGGGTGTAAGCTTCTGTCACTCTAGCCACCCACTATAAGCGAATCATGAACGTATTGCAAAGCCCTACAGCGGGAATCCCACACGCTTGCGCGACACGGAGGCAAAGATTAAAATCGCGGGCGAAATTACAGCGATCGCGGCGCAATCGCTGGCTGTGAGGCTCCCCGCGATGCTATGCCACTAATTCCGCGATCTGGCGCTAACCACGCGACCGTGCGTGAAACGGCGCGAAAAGCCTTCGCTGTCGCTGGAATTTCGCTGGAACAGGCCGAAATATAGGCCCAAACTGAGCACGGCCCATCTTTACCCCAATAGAGCAGCTCCTCCCGGAAACCTAGCATGTTCTCCCCATTTTCTTCTCTCCCTCCCACCGAATAGGTTGCGGCGGCTCGGCAGTTCTTCCCAGATGCGCTCGGTGGCCGGCGGCTGCTTCACTGCAAGCTAGAGGCAGTGACGGGCGGGCGGCAAGGCAGTGACGAAGGATCCAGTCGGCTGGCCGGAGGCACTGATGGGAGAGGCGGCAAGGCGACGACTGACATGTCCACAATGTCATCTCCAACTCCCAGTACGCCTGCAGGTACAGGCAAGTCCCCCTGTGCTCCGTTTGCTTCATTTCAACTGGTGCAGACCTTAATGGATGTGGTGTTGCTGAATTGGTGATGTTTCTTTCTGTTGAACTGGTGCATACCTTGAGACATTAAGTGGTGAACTGGTGATTCTTGAGGCCCTGAATTTATAACGAATATTATGTGGTGAATTGGTGTGTGTTGCAAATATCTATTATTCTGGTTATGTCTGAATTTCTAATAAAAATCCCCTGTTTCTTACTAAAAATCCTCTGTTTCTGGGACAAGTGTGCACATGTACTGGTTGCCGCTAATTGGCTTAGCGGCCGCTATCTCCCGCTATAGCGGCTATAGCGTTTGGGACGGCCAGCCGCTAAACGGTTTCTCCCGCGATTTAAATCTTTGCACGGAGGGCACCATAGGATAGCACCATATCAACATAAAACTCATATCAATCACACCATACCACAATTAACTCGTAGGACAAAAGAAATCTACTCAAACATCATAGGATGGCAACACATCATTGGATAATAATATGTAGCATTAAGCACCATGTTCAAGTAGAGAATTACAACGGGAATAGAGAGGTTACACCGCTGTATAGAGGGGGAGAGAGTTGGTGATGACGGCGGTGAAGTTGTTGGTGTAGATCGCCGTCACGATGGTTCCCCCGGCGGCGCTCCTGCGCCACTGGAAGAGAGGGGGAGAGAGCCCCCCTCCTTCTTATTCTTGCTTGGCCTCCCCCCTAGATGGGAGGAGAGTTTCCCCTCTGGTCCATGGCCGCCATGACTCCCGGAGGGCAGGAGCCCCTCCGAGATTGGATCTCTCTCTCAGTCTCTCTTCTGTTTCGCGTTCTGTTTTCTGGCCGAAAACTATTTCTTATATTCCCGGAGATCCGTAACTCCGATTGGGCTGGAATTTTGAGGGGATTTTTCTCCGGAAATTATCTTTCTTGCGGCGAATGAAGGGCACCAACCGACCTTCGAGGGAGTCACAAGGCGACACGGTGCGACCCCCCCGGGGCGCGCCGGGTTACCTTGTGGCCACCTCGGGCACCGTCTTGCGTTGATTCTTCTTCCTAAAAATAACATATAGTCGAAAATAATTCTCCGTAAAATTTTATCGCGTTTGGACTTCGTTTGATATGAATTTTCCGCGAAACAAAAAAACAAGCAGAAAACAGGAACTGGCACTGGATCAATATGTTAGTCCCAAAAAATAATATAAAATGTTGCCAAAAGTATATGAAAGTTGTAGAATATTGGCATGAAACAATCAAAAATTATAGATGCGACGGAGACGTATCAGCATCCCCAAGCTTAATTCCTACTCGTCCTCGAGTAGGTAAATGATAAAAAGATAATTTTTGATGTGGAATGCTACCTAGCATAATCTTGATCATATAATCTAATCATGGCATGAATATTAAGATAGAAGTGATTCAAGGTAATAGTCTATCAATTTGATATTGAAAGAATAAAACAAAACATGCATGTATTTCATCATTGCCTTTCTTAATAATGGAGTTAAAGGAAACAACCTCTATACACTTAGTTGTGGTAAGCATGACACGCTCGTTCTTCCCTGCATAGACATATTAAATCAAGAGTACGCCGGTGTCAAACCAAGCAATTGGATCATACTTTTTAACGCGCTTCAACATTTTCAACTTCACGCAATACATGAGCGTGAGCCATAGATATAGCACTATGGGTGGAATAGAATGCGGTGATAGAGATCAATATGGGAAGTCAAAAAGGAAGAAAGTCTCGCATCAACTCGGCGGATCAACGGACTATGGAGATGTCCATCAATCGATATCAATGCGAGGAGTAGGGATTGCCATGCAACGGATGCACTAAGAGCTATAAGTGTATGAAAGCTCAACGGAAACTAAGTGGGTGTGCATCCAACTTGCTTGCTCATGAAGACCTTGGGCATTTGAGGAAGCCCCTCATCGGAATATAGAAGCCAAGTTCTATAATGAAAAATTCCCACTAGTATATGAAAGTGACAACTCTTGAGACTCTCTATATGAAGAACATGGTGCTACTCTGAAGCACAAGTGTGGTAAAAGGATAGTAACATTTGTAGGGATCTACGGTAGGGTGCGTCGACTGCAATTTTTTTTTTCCTACACGCGGAACAACCAGGAACATGCTAAGGGAGATGGATCACGGATCGTTACCACTAGACGCGCAGTGCCGTGCAGTGGAAGTAGAGTTGGGGCAGCGCGTCGCCGGAGTCGTCTCCTCCTCGTCGATCTCCCATGTAGCCGATCGGATCTTGCAAACAGGTTCGCCGGAGCGGAGCAAGTGCACCGCCTCTAACGGTATCCGCGCGTGCAGGAGGAACATCGTGTGGCAGACTGCTAGGTCTGGTCACACAACCGGCGGCGAGTGGAGGTGGCTAGTTGCAACACATGCAAAGCCCTAATGACGGTGCCAAAGCGATCAACCAAATGAGTGTGCCACACCTCCACTATATGTAGGCATCCGTTGCGGGCTCAACACTTGGGCCTTGCATGGATCCTAAAGCCCAAAGTCTGTTCATCCTGGATCTGAGTCCGAGTAGGATCACATCTGACTCGTGGAGTCGAACCTAGCCTCACAGGTTCCTTCCCTTAAGCGCGTGACCCCTTAGGTTCAAGTCGACTCGGTCGCAGTTCGGATCACCTCCGACCTGCTCGGTTGGTAGCGGCCTCTAGCAAGGTGTGCCGACCACCAAGTAGACAATGAAGCCGGTTGGTGAACCTGTACAACATGTCACACTTCTGTTCCCTTTGCCACACGATATATGTTGTCGGGCTCAAGGCGAGTCTGTCATCCTTGTGCTAGCCCGACCTCTTTCTCGTTCCAGTGATGCCGACCACAAACCGGATTATCTCATAATCCTTGTCGCATTGCCATGCTTATCTTGGTCAGATCACACGAGGGGCCCAGAGTATATCTCTCCTGATCGGAGGGGCGAATCCTATCTTGCTCGACCATGTCTCGCAACATGGGTCTGGACAAGCCCGAAACCTACCTTTATAACTACCCAGTTACGGAGTAGCGTTTGGTCGGCCCAAAGCAGGTCTGTCACCATCCCGAGTACATGCGCCAGCTCAGGTCTTAGGACATAGAACATATGTTGTACTAGACACTCACAGATGACATATCGCTGCGTCTCATAGTTGGGTCTGTCCGACTCGGACCTTATCTGGACTCGGATCTGACTATGTCGAATCCGACCAGATCTTTCCGAGTCCATATTATCTGGTTAACATCCAATGCTCCTTGGCTAGTGAGACCGAGCCATCCACCGTGTCATATGCTAGTCCAGTTAGCTGCGCGTCCACACAGCCATTTCGACTAGGGACCTTTTAGGACAATCATCATACAATGCATAGTCCCACAAACAAGTCACGTACTTGCTGATACACATCATTGATAATGTCCAAGGACTATCTTTATTCATAAACACATAAGAAATATCATCATACATGATTGCCTCAAGGGCATATCTCCAACAACATTGCCCCTTCTCTCTTTTTCTCTCATTTTTTTCTTTTCATTTTTTTCATTTTTCTTTTTTTTTGATGGGCTCCTTTTTGCCTCTTTAAAAAAAAATCGTCCGGAGTCTCATCCCGACTTGCGGGGGAATCATGCTCTCCATCAACCTTTCCTCACTAGGACAATGCTCTAATAATGATGATCATCACACTTTTATTTACTTACAACTTGATATTACAACTCGATAAAAACTATACAAGATGACTCTATATGAATGCCTCTAGCAGTGTACCAGGATGTGCAATGATCTAGCATAGCAAAGATATCAAAAAACGGACAAGCCATGAAAATATCATGCTAGCTATCTTACGATCATGCAAAGCAATATGACAATGAATGCTCAAGTCATGTATATGATGATGATGGAAGTTGCATGGCAATATTTCTCGGAATGGCTATGGAAATGCCATAATAGGTAGGTATGATGGCTGTTTTAAGGAAGATATAAGGAGGCTTATGTGTGATAGAGCGTATCATACCACGGGGTTTGGATGCACCAGCGAAGTTTGCACCAACTCTCGAGGTGAGAAAGGGTAATGCACGGTACCGAAGAGGCTAGCAAATTGCGGAAGGGTGACAGTGCATATAATCCATGGACTCACATTAGTCATAAAGAACTCACATACTTATTGCAAACCTATTAACCCTCGAAGCAAAGTACTACTCGCATGCCCCAAGTGGGGAGGTTGGGAGGAGTTAACCATCGCGCACCCCCGATCCGAACAACACAAAGACTCAATCAACGATAAATCATGCTCCGACCTCACTGCTAATGTCAGCGGCCACCACTTTACATGCGTGAGGATTTACTTGCGTTAAGACTTACTTCCCTTAACACCATTATTAATAGTCAACTTTAATTATTTTACTAGCATGCCCCAATATTACTACCTCAATATCGCAAAACTATTGCAAGGAATCAAACATATCATATTTAGTGATCTACAAGTTTTATGTAGGATTTTATGACTAACCATGTGAATGACCAATTCCTGTTGACTCTCTAAATAAATATAAGTGAAGCATGAGAGTTTAATTCTTTCTACAAAAGACCATGGTCTAATAAATATAAGTGAAGCAAAAGAGCATTCTGTAAATAACGGTTTTCCAAATGTAGAGAAATAGGCATTCAAACTTCAAAAGATATAAGTGAAGCACATGAATATAAAGCCATACTCAAAAGATATAAGTGAAGTGCAAAGATCATTCTATAAATCAACGAAGGACTATCTCATACCAGCATGGCGCATAAAAGAAAAGGGAAAAATAAACACAAAATATGCTCCAAGAATTTACGCATATCATGTGAACAAAACAAAAACCGAAACATACCGATAATTGTCGAAGAAGAAAGATGGGATGCCTTCCAGGGCATCCACAAGCTTAGACGCTTGAGTATCCTTGAATATTTACTTGGGATGCCTTGGGCATCCCCAAGCTTGAACTCTTGCCTCTCCTTATTCTCCTCATATCGATACCTCCTCGTTCTTCGAACACTTCATCCACACAAAACTTAACCAAACTTTTTATTAGAGGGGTTAGTACATATAACATCAAATCCCATCATGTCCTGCTGTAACATTATTTTATAATTATAATAAAACATTACCCACTGTATACTATCACAATTCTGTGGCTCCCAAGTCAATGGAGCTCAACAAGATTTCAAACATACGCAAATAAAGAAACTATAACAGCAATCTGTGAAAATAGGACAGTCTGTAAAGATGCAGATGAAACATATACTTCTGTAACTTCAAAAATTCTGGAAAATTAGGAAGTAATAAAAAAATTTACATAGTAGTACTGTTTAAAAATTTCAGAATTTTCGCACGTTCGAGTAAAATATGTAAATTCAAATACTACAGCAAAAGTTTCTATTTTTTCACAGCACACACCAAACAAGCAATTTAAACATCCTAAAGGTAAATCTTGGCACATTATTTTTATAATACGATGGATTTGTACAAGGGTATAATTATTTTTGTTGAATTTTTTTTGTAATTCAAGATTCACAAAGTTTCCATGGGCATGAACAAAGTTCAAGGCATGCTCCCACTTCAACGGTGCTCGTCTTTCTCACTTTCACTTTTCTTTTGAAAAAGTTTAAGGTTCCCCACTATATTTTTTTTGTTTTTAAACTTTTTAAAAGCACACAACAGAATAAAATGACTCTGTAAAACTTCCGTGTTGTCTCCTAGGCAGCGCTTTCTTTAAAGCCATTAAGCTAGGCATAACGTGCTCAAGTAATCGATCCACCCGGATCCCAAGGTATATCAAAGTCAATTTTAATTAACAATGATTTGTAATTTAGTAGTGAGCACAAAGCAGCATATATCATGCAATGACGAAGTCTAACTCTCTTCCTATGCATCGGCATGTCATAAAAGAACAATTCATGCACACATATTAAAGGACGATACATAGCATAAGTAGTTTCTTGCAATTTTATTGTATTTGAAACATAGAGAGGTGGAGATGTAGTTCCTCTCTCATAATAATTGCAAGTAGGAGCATCACACACATGCATATTATATCCATCAAAATCATCATGTGCAACGGTAAAACGCAACCCATCAATATAATCCTTAATAAGCGCAAACTTCTCCGATATAGTGTAGTTGGGAGAATTCAGAAAGATAATAGGACTATCATGTGTGGGTGCATCAGCAACAATTTCATTCTTAACAAAAGGAACTATAGCAAGTTCATCTCCATAAGCATCATTCATATTGGCATCATGGCCACAAGCATAGCAAGCATCAATTTCATCAAAAAGGGATATTTCAGACGAATCAAAGGTATCATAGCATTCATCCTTCGATAAGCATGAAGGGAAATTAAACAATGTATGAGTTGAAGGGTTACTCTCATCAGAAGGTGGGCACGAGTAGCTAATCCAATCTTCCTCCTTTTGTTCTTCAATGTCCTCCTGATCTTTTTCATCTAATGAGCTCACAGTTTCAGCAATTTCTTCTTCCATAGACTCCTGCAAAATGTTAATCTCCTCTTGGACAGCGGGGACTTCCTCAATATATTCTTTAACATAAGCATTAGAAGCATAGTTTTCATAGCAATATTTAAGTATGGCAAAATTTCTAGATTTTTAAAGAGTAGCATCACACTTTTCAATCAAAGAAGCAATTTCATAGGCGGCCTTAAAAGAAACAAATTCTTCAATTTGTTCAATACCATAGTAACTATAAACACCTTTGGCATTGATACCTCTCCAACGTATCTATAATTTTTTATTGTTCCATGCTATTATAGTATCAATCTTGGATGTTTATTATGCAATTATATATCATTTTTTGGGACTAACCTATTAACCTAGTGCCCAGTGCCAGTTGCTGTTTTCTGCTTGTTTTGGTTTTTCAGGAAATCAGTACCAAACGAAGTCTAAATGCCACGAAACTTTTTGACGATTTTTTTCTGGACAAAAGAGACCCTAGAAGCTTCGGGAGGATGCCAGAAGCCTCACAAGGAGGTGACAAGGCAACAGGGCGCGGCCCCAGGGGGGCACGCCCTGATGCCTTGTGGGCCCCTCGTGGCTCCGTTTGACCTAATTCCACTTCTATAAATTCTCAAATATTGGGAATCCAACAGAGAGCCCCACGAAATAACTTTTACATCGCCCCAAGCCTCTGTTCTTTCGTGATCCCATCTGGAGACCCTTTCCGGTACACTACCGAAGGGGGAATCGATCCGATGATGTGTGAGTAGTTTACCACAGACCTACGGGTCCATAGCTAGTAGCTATATGGCTTCTTCTCTCTCTTTGATCTTCAATACCATGTTCTCCTCGATGTTCTTGGAGTTCTATCCGATGTAATCTTCTTTTGCGGTGTGTTTATTGGAATCTGATGAATTGTGGGTTTATGATCAGATTATTCATGAGAAATATTTGAGTCTTTTCTGAATTCTTTTATGCATGATTATTATAGCATTGTATTTCTCTCCGATCTATCCATTTGGTTTGGCCAACTAGATTGATTTATCTTGCAATGGGAGAGGTGCTTTCTGATGGGTTCAATCTTGCGGTGTTCTATATCCCAGTGACAGAAAGGGACAAGACACGTATTTGTATTTTTGCCATTAAGGATAAAACAATGGGGTTTATTCATATTGCTTGAGTTTACTTTGTCTACATCATGTCATCTTGCTTAAGGCGTTACTCCATTTTTATTAACTTAATACCCTAAATGTATGCTGGATAGCGGTCGATTGGTGGAGTAATAGTAGTAGATGCAGGCAGGAGTCGGTCTACTTGTCTCGGATGTGATGCCTATATACATGATCATTGCCTTGAATATCGTCATAACTATGCGCTTTTCTATCAATTGCCCAACAGTAATTTGTTTACCCACCGTATACTATGTGTTCGAGAGAGAAGCCTCTAGTGAAAACTATGGCCCCTGGGTCTACTTAAATCATATAAAAAAGCTAAAAATACCTTGCTGCAATTTTATTTACTTTTTTTTTATTTTGTAAGTTACTTTATCTATCTATCACTATCAGAATTAATCCTCGCAAGTAACCGCCAAGGGGATTGACAACCCTCTTGTTTGCATTGGGTGCAAGTATTTGCTTTTGTGTGTGCAGGTGCTGCTAACGAGGTTCTGCTTGGTTCTCCTACTGGATTGATAGCCTTGGTTCTTAACTGAGGGAAATACTTATCTCTACTGTACTGCATCATCCTCTCCTCTTCGAGGAAATCCCAACGCAGCTCACAAGTAGCAGGAAGAATTTCTTGCGCCGTTGCCAGGGAGATATCATCAAAACCTATCAAGTACCTTCACATAAACTATCATCTACTTGCTATTATTTTCATTGGCCTTTTTATTCACATTTGCCTCTCATTTTCATCTCCCCCACTTCTAAAACAAAATTTACAAAAACACAAAAATATATTTTATTTGCTAGTTTGCTTGCTTGAAATTGCTACCATGTCTGAGTTTGTTATTGAAAAGGGTGAGGATGGTAAAACCTCTAAGATAGAAATTCCCTCAAACTTGGATACTAAATTTTTTGTGACGGGAAGTGGGAATATCATAGGAAAAAGTGTTATCCAAGAATTCTTTACTTGTATGGGAACTTTAGTTTGTAATGACATTCCCATTCTTAAAAGAACCAATAGTTACGCCGTAGCTATCTCTGCACTTATTCTTAAACTTGAAAGAAGATTTATACGTACGCATCCCACTTTGCAAAGATTGTTCTACGAGTTACCTGTTATAAATAACCCTAAGGCTAAAAAGATAGCTACTCTTATCCTTATGAATGAATTTGATTACATAGTTCGAGAAGCTAGAGAGATCTTTGATTTTTATAATATGAGTCATGAACACCCTGTGATAGATGAAATTTTATATGATGAAGATTATATGATGAGATATGTATTTGGTGATGATCATGATTTTGATGAAAATACTAAAAAGGAAGTCCCTCCTTTACATATCATCCAACAAGTTTTTAATGGTATTAATCAGAAATATTCTTGGATCGTCAAAGGGAATCAACAAGGATTTGATGAAAGTTGCCTTAATAAGGATAACATCTTGATTGATGATGTTCAAGATCAGAGGGGTATTGAATATCATTAAGGATCTGAACATATAATTGATAACCCACAAGTATAGGGGATGAGTTGTAGCCTTTCTCGATAAATAAGAGTGTCGAACCCAACGAGGAGCTAAAGGTAGAATTAATATTCCCTTCAAGTTCTATCGACCACTGATACAACTCTACACACACTTAACGTTTGTTTTACCTAGAACAAGTATGAAACTAGAAGTACCTTGTAGGTGTAATGCTAGAACTACTTTGCAAGAATAAAACTAGGAGTACTTAGCGAGAATAAAACTACGAGTAATTTGCAAGATAATAAAAGTTAGTTGTTTAGTAGAAAGCTTTTGTAACACAAGAGAAGGATTTGTCCCTAGGCAATCGATAACTAGACTGGTAATCATTATTGCAATTTTATATGAGGGAGAGGCATGAGCTAACATACTTTCCGTACATGGATCATATGCACTTATGATTGGAACTCTAGCAAGCATCCACAACTACCAAAGATCATTAAGGTAAAACCCAACCATAGCATTAAGTAACAAGTCATCTGTACTCCCATACGCAACAACCCCCTTACTCGGGTGTAAGCTTCTGTCACTCTAGCCGCCCACTATAAGAGAATTATGAACGTATTGCAAACCCTATAGCGGGAATCCCTCATGCTTTCACTACACAGAGGGCACCATAGGACAGCACCAAAATAAAACATACAACTCAAACCAATCACGATCATCAATCAACCCATAGGACAAAAAGAATCTACTTAAACATCATAGGATTGCCACATATCATTGGATAATAATATATAGTGTTAAGCACCATGTTTATGTAGAGATTACAGCGGGGAGAAGAGGTGTTACACCACTGCATAGAGGGGGAGAGAGTTGGTGTTGACGGAGGCGAAGTTGTTGGTGTAGATCGCCGTCATGATGGTTGCCCCGACGGTGTTCCGGCGCCACCGGGAGAGAGGGGGAGAGAGCACCCCTCCTTCTTCTTCTTCCTTAGCCTCCCCCCTAGATGGGAGGAGAGTTCCCCCTCTGGGCCATGGCCGCCATGGCTCCCGGAGGGTAGGAGCCCCTCCGAGATTGGATCTCTCTCTCTGTTCTCTTCTGTTTCGCGTTCCTGTTTTCTGGCCGAAAACCGTTTCTTAAATTCCCGGAGATCCGTAACTCCGATTGGGCTGAAATTTTGAGGGGATTTTTATCCGGATATTAGCTTCCTTGCGGACAAAGGACACCTCCAACTGACTTACAGGGGCGCCACAATCCCCCTAGGCGCGCCGAAGGGGGCCCGCGCCCTCCAGGCTTGTCATCTCCTCGGGCATCGTCTCGCGTTGATTCTTTTTCCCAAAAATCACATATATTCCAAAATAAATCTCCATAAATTTTTATCGCATTTGGACTTCGTTTGATATGGATTTTTTGCGAAACAAAAAACATGCAACAAACAGGAAATCATATGTTAGTCCAAGAAATCATATAAAATGTTGCCAAAAGTATGTGGAAATCGTAGGATATTGGCATGAAACAATCAAAAATTATAGATACGACGAAGATGTATCAGGATCACCAAGCTTAATTCCTGCTCATCCTCGAGTAGGTAAATGATAAAAAGATAATTTTTGATGTGGAATGCTACCTAGCATAATCTTGATCATGTAATCTAATCATGGCATGAATATTAAGACATGAGTGATTCAAAGCAATAGTCTATAAATATAAAGACATCAATACTCAGGCATACCAACAAACAATCATGCCTTTCAAAATAAAAATGCTAAAGAACGCTATCCCTACAAAATCATATAGCCTTGTCATGCTCCATCTTCTTAACACAAAATATAAATCATGTACAACCCCGATGTCAGCCGAGCAATTGGTTCATACTTTTTAACGCGCTTCAGCTTTTTCAACCCCCACGAAATACATGAGCGTGAGCCATGGGCATAGCACTATGGCTGGAATAGAATGCGGTGGTAAGGATCAATAAGGAGAAGTCAAAAAGGGAGAAAGTCTCGCATCAACTAGGCGGATCAACGGGCTATGGAGATGCCCATCAATCGATATCAATGCGAGGAGTAGGGATTGCCATGCAACGGATGCACTGAGAGCTATAAGTATAGGAAAGCTCAAACTTAAAACTAAGTGGGTGTGCATCCAACTTGCTTGCTCATGAAGACCTCGGGAATTTGAGGAAGCCCATCATCGGAATATACAAGCCAAGTTCTATATTGAAAAATTCCCAGTAGTATATGAAAGTGACAACTCAGGAGGCTCTCTATATGAAAAACATGGTGCTACTCTGACGCACAAGTGTGGAAAAGGATAGTAACATTGCCCCTTCTCTCTTTTTCTCTCATTTTTTTTTTCTTCTTCTTTTTTTGATGGGCTCTTTTTGGCCTCCCTTTTTTTAGAATAGTCTCATGGACCTCATCCCCACTTTTTTGAGGACTCATTAGTCTCCACCATTCTTTCCTCACTGGGACAATGCTCTAATAATGATGATCATCACACTTTTATTTACTTACAACTCGATATTACAACTTGATAAAAACTATACAAGATGACTCTATAATAATGCCTCTAGCAGTGTACCAGGATGTGCAATGATCTAGCGTAGCAAAGATATCAAAAAAGGGACAAGCCATGAAAATATCATGCTAGCTATCTTACGATCATGCAAAGCAATATGACAATGAATGCTCAAGTCATGTACGTGATGATGGTGGAAGTTGCATGGCAATATATCTCGGAATGGCTATGGAAATGCCATAATAGGTAGGTATGGTGGTTGTTTTGAGGAAGATATAAGGAGGCATATGTGTGATAGAGCGTATCACATCACGGGGTTTGGATGCACCGGCGAAGCTTGCACCAACTCTTGAGGTGAGAAAGGGCAATGCACGGTACCGAAGAGGCTAGCAAATTGCGGAAAGGTGAGAGTGCGTATAATCCATGGACTCACATTAGTCATAAAGAACTCACATACTTATTGCGAAAGTTTATTAGCCCTCAAAGCAAAGTACTACTACGCATGCCCCTAGGGGGAGGTTGGTTGGAGTTAACAATCGCCCGCCCCCGACCTCCACGCAAAGGAAGACACTCAATAATAAATCATGCTCCAACTTCTTAGCATAACTAAAGACTATACGTGCATGCTTCGGGAATCACAAACCTTAACACCAATATTCTTACTAAACCACAATTATTTACTAGTACCTCCCACATATCACCATCTTAAGATCGCAAAACTATTGCAAGGAATCAAACTTATCATATTCAGTGATCTACAAGTTTTATGTAGGATTTTATGACTAACCATGTGAATGACCAATTCCTGTTGACTCTCTAAATAAATATAAGTGAAGCATGAGAGTTTAATTCTTTCTACAAAATACTTGACCATGCTCTAATAAATATAAGTGAAGCAAAAGAGCATTCTACAAATAATGGTTTTCTATATGTAGGGAAACAGGCATCCAAACTTCAAATGATATAAGTGAAGCACATGAAGCATTCTATAAAACCATACTCAAAAGATATAAGTGAAGTGCATGAAGCATTCTATAAATCAACCAAGGACTATCTCATACCAGCATGGTGCATTATTAAAAGAAAAATAAAAAGCACATGACGCTCCAAGAATTTACGCATATCATGTGAACAAAACAAAAACCGAGACATACCGATAATTGTCGAAGAAAGATGGGATGCCTTCCGGGGCATCCCCAAGCTTAGACGCTTGAGTCTCCTTGAATATTTACTTGGGGTGTCTTGGGCATCCCCAAGCTTAAACTTTTGCTTCTCCTTATTCTCCTCATATCGATACCTCCTCGTTCTTCGAACACTTCATCCACACAAAACTTAACCAAACTTGTTATTAGAGGGGTTTGTACATATAACATCAAATCCTATCATGTCCTGCTGTAACCTTATTGTATAATTATAATCAAACATTACCCACTGTATGCTATCACAATTCTATGGCTCCCAAGTCAATGGGGCTCAACAAGATTTCAAACATACGCAAATAAAGAAACTATAACAGCAATCTATGAAAACAGGACAGTCTATAAAGATGCAAATGAAACATATAATTCTGTAACTCAAAAAATTCTGAAAAATTAGGACGTGATAGAAAATTTGCAGAGCAGTGCTGTGTAAAAATTTCAGAATTTTTGCATGTTCCAGTAAATTATAGATATTCAAACACTACAACAAAAGTTTCTGTTTTTGCACTGCACACACCAAACAAGCAATTTAAACACCCTAAAGGTAAATCTTGGCACATTATTTTTATAATACAATGAATTTGTACAAGGGGATAATTATTTTTGTTGAAAAGTTTCTGTAATCAAGGTTCACAAAGTTTCCATGGGCATGAACAAAGTTCAAGGCTAGCCCTCACTTCCACATTGCTCATCTGTCTCATTTTCACTTTTTTTTAAAGAGTTTTAGGTTCCCCTCTATTTATTTTGTTTTTAAAATTTTTAAAAGCACACAATAGAATAAAATGACTCTCTAAAACTTCTGCGTTGTCTCCCAGGCAGCGCTTTCTTTAAAGCCATTAAGCTAGGCATAAAGTGCTCATGCTATCGATCCACCCGGATCCCAAGGTATATCAAAGCCAATTTTAATTAACAATGATTTGTAATTTAGTATTGAGCACAAAGCAACATATATCATGAAATGATGAGGTCTAACTCTCTTCCTATGCATCGGCATGTCATAAAAGAACAATTCATGCACATCAAGTAAAGGCCAATGCATAGTATAAACAGTTTCTTGCAATTTTATCGTATTGGAAACATAGAGAGGTGGAGATATAGTTCCTCTCTCATAATAATTGCAAGTAGGAGCAGCAAGCACATGCATATTATATTCATCAAAATCATCATGTGTAATAGTAAAACGCAACCCATCAATGTAATCCTTAATAAGAGCAAACCTCTCCGATATAGTGTAGTTTGGAGAATTCAAAAAGATAATAGGACTATCATGTGTGGGTGCAATAGCAACAATTTCATGTTTAACATAAGGAACTATAGCAAGTTCATCTCCATAAGCATCATTCAAATTGGCATCATGGTCACAAACATAGCAAGCATCAATTTCATCAAAAAGGGATATTTCAAATGAATCAAAGGGGTCATAGCAATTATCATGGCATTCATCCTTCGGTAAGCACGAAGGGAAATTAAACAATGTATGAGTTGAAGAGTTACTCTCATTAGAAGGTGGGCACGGGTAGCTAATCCACTCTTCCTCCTTTTGTTCTCCGCTCTCCTTCTCATCTTTTTCATCTAATGAGCTCACAGTTTCAGCAATTTCTTCTTCCATAGATTCCTGCAAAACATTAGTCTCTTCTTGGACAGTGGAGGTGTCCTCAATATATTCCTTAACATAAGCATTAGAAGCATAGTTTTCATAGCAATATTTAAGTATGGCAAAATTTTCCGATTTGTAAAGAGTAGCATCATACTTCTCAATCAAAGAAGCAATTTCACATACACCCTTAAAAGCAACAAGTTCTTCTATTTGTTCAATATCATAGTAATTATAAACACCCTTGGCATAAGAAGATAAGATTCCATTATCCTTAAACTCACATTGGTATTGAAGGTGTTTTTTAGGGTCTTCAGAACAACAAGTAAAATCATATATTTCACATAAATTCCAAGCATAGCATTCCGAACAATTAATTTGATACCTTAAAAGTTTCCCTTTTTGAGACAAGCGGTGTCACACAAAACAAGCATGCTCATCTAATGATTTTCCCTCAACTAAGCTAGTTGGGTTTTCAGCACGAGCACAAATGGATCGAAGATCATCCAAGTAGAAAGCTTCAGAAGTATGATAGATTGTGGGTGGTTCTTCAACCATTGGTTTAGCAAGTACAACTAATTTTTTTTGGTATTTTGCGTTTCCTACCCGTAACTAAAGATAGAAAACAAGAGCACAAAATAAAAACTACTTAGTGATAAAGCAAACAAGCACACACGAGAATATCAACCCCACACTATTGCTCCCCGGCAACGGCGCCAGAAAAAAGTCTTGATAACCCACAAGTATAGGGGATCAGTTGTAGCCTTTCTCGATAAATACGAGTGTCGAGCCCAACGAGGAGCTAAAGGTAGAATTAATATTCCCTTCAAGTTTTATCGACCACCGATACAACTCTACGCACACTTAACGTTTGCTTTACCTAGAACAAGTATGAAACTAGAAGTACTTTGTAGGTGTAATGCTAGAACTACTTCGCAAAAATAAAACTAGGAGTACTTAGAGAGAATAAAACTATGAGTAATTTGCAAGATAATAAAAGTAAGTTGTTTAGTAGAAAGCTTTTGTAACACAAGAGAAGGATTTGTCCCTAGGCAATCGATAACTAGACCGGTAATCATTATTGCAATTTTATATGAGGGAGAGGCATGAGCTAACATACTTTCCGTACTTGGATCATATGTACTTATGATTGGAACTCTAGCAAGCATCCACAACTACCAAAGATCATTAAGGTAAAACCCAACCATAACATTAAGTAACAAGTCCTCTTTACTCCCATACGCAACAACCCCCTTACTCGGGTGTAAGCTTTTGTCATTCTAGCCGCCCACTATAAGAGAATTATGAACATATTGCAAACCCTACAACGGGAATCCCTCACGCTTGTGTGACACGGAGGGCACCATAGGACAGCACCAAAAAAAAACATACAACTCAAACCAATCACGATCATCAATCAACCCATAGGACAAAAAGAATCTACTCAAACATCATAGGATTGCCACATATCATTGGATAATAATATATAGCGTTAAGCACCATGTTTAATTAGAGATTACATCGGGGAGAAGAGGTGTTACACCGCTGCATAGAGGGGGAGAGAGTTGGTGTTGACAGCGGCAAAGTTGTTGGTGTAGATCGTCGTCACGATGGTTGCCCCGGCGGCGCTCTGGCGCCACCGGGAGAGAGGGGGAGAGAGCCCTGTGATAGCCTGGCTTATTAGGGATGATAGACTACTCATATCAATAAGGAATTCCTTCTTTTCCGGGAGCCCATTAGAAAAGAACTCCCAAGTTAAGCGTGCTCAGCTTGGAGTAATTTCAGGATGGGTGACCAACCGGGAAGTTACTCCCGAGTGTGCATGAGTGAGGACAAAGTGCGCAGGAAAGACTAGTATTGATCTGTGAGGCCAGTCTAGATCTCGCCGGGAGTAACGACCACCGGCGGGTGTGTCCGGGGCGTTACAAGTTGGTATCAGAGCCGACCGTCGCGGTTACACGGATGTTTGCGGACAAGTGCGCGGTCATGTTGTTCATGACGTTTGTGACCCGTCGTGGCACACGGCATGTCACATGTACTGGACTGGATGCACAGACGTATGTGCCTAGAGGGAACGTTCCTGTGGCCCGACGAGGACGTCGGTTCCTCTGAGTGGGGGTGTATGTGATAGCCTGGCTTATTAGGGATGATAGACTACTCATATCAACAAGGAATTCCTTCTTTTCCGGGAGCCCATTCGAAAAGAACTCCCAAGTTAAGCATGCTCAGCTTGGAGTAATTTCAGGATGGGTGACCAACCGGGAAGTTGCTCCCGGATGCGCATGAGTGAGGACAAAGTACGCAGGAAAGACTAGTATTGATCTGTGAGGCCAGTCTAGATCTCGCCAGGAGTAACGACCACCGGTGGGTGTGTCCGGGGCGTTACAAGCCCCCCTCCTTCTTCTTCTTCCTCGGCCTCCCCCCTAGATGGGAGGAGAGTTCCCCTCTAGTCCATGGCCGCCATGGCTCCCGGAGGGTAGGAGCCCCTCCGAGATTGGATCTCTCTCTTTGTTCTCTTCTGTTTCGCGTTCCTGTTTTCTGGCCAAAAACCGTTTCTTAAATTCCCGGAGATCCATAACTTCGATTGGGCTGAAATTTTGAGGGGATTTTAGCTTCCTTGCGGCCAAAGGACACCTCCAACCATCTTACAGGGGCGCCACAAGCCCCCTAGGCACGCCCAGGGGGGGTTCGCGCCCTCCAGGCTTGTTGTCTCCTCGGGCATCATCTCATGTTGATTCTTTTTCCCAAAAATCACATATATTCCAAAATAAATCTCCGTAAATTTTTATCACGTTTGGATTTCGTTTGATATGGATTTTCTGCGAAACAAAAAACATGCAACAAACAGGAACTGGCACTGGGCACCGAATCAATATGTTAGTCCAAGAAATCATATAAAATGTTGCCAAAAGTATGTGGAAATCATAGGATATTGGCATGAAACAATCAAAAATTATAGATACGACGGAGACGTATCAATAATCTTCCACCAAATAAACCAACTAGCATCAACTACAAGATGTAATCAACACTACTAGCAACCCACATGTACCAATTTGAGGTTTTTAGACAAAGATTGAATACAAGAGATGAACTATGGTTTGAGATGAGATGGTGCTGGTGAATATGTTGATGAAGATTGGTCCTCCCACGATGAGAGGATCGTTGGTGATGTCGATGGCTTCGGTTTCCCCCTCCCGGAGGGAAGTTTCCCCGGCGGAATCGCTCTGCCGGAGAGCAAAATTGCTCCTGCCCAGGTTCCGCCTCGAGATGGCGACACTTCATCCTGAAAGTCTTCTCTTGATTTTTTTTCTAGGGCAAATAGCATCTTATAGGAGAAGATGGGCCCCGGAGGCCTGCCAGGGGCGCCACAAGCTCGGGGGGCGTGCCTAGGGGGGTAGGGCGCGCCCCAGGCTTGTCACTTCCTGGTGGGTCCCCTCTGGTTATTTCCTTCGCCAGTATTTTTTATATATTCTAAAATAATTCTTCATAAATTTTCAGGTCATTTGGAGATGTGCAGAATAGCTATCTCTGATGTACCCCTTTCTGGTCTAGAATTCCAGCTGCCGGTAATCTCCCTCTTCATGTAAAACTTGCAAAATAAGAGAGAAAATGCATAAGAATTGTATCATAAAGTGAAATAATGATCAAAAACACAATAAATAACAGTAGGAAAATATGATGCAAAATGGACGTATCAATGCCCAAGGCACCCCAAGGTAATATTCAAGGAAGACTCAAGCGTCTAAGCTTGGGGATGCCCCGGATGGCATCGCCTCTTTCGTCTACAATCTATCGGTATATCACTTGGAGCTATATTTTTATTCATCACATGATATGTGCTTTACTTGGAGCGTCTTGTGCCATAGTTTTATTTTCTTTGTTCGCTTTTTAGTTTGCCACAATCATCTTTGCTGGCACACCTTTTTGAGAGGGACACACATTAATCGTGATTTGTTAGAATACTCTATGTGCTTCACTTATATCTTTTGAGCTAGGCAGTTGCTCTAGTGCTTCACTTATATCTTTTAGAGCACGGCGGTGGTTATATTTTAAAGAAATAATTGCACTCTCATGCTTCACTTATATCTTTTTGAGAGTCTAATAAATAGTAATGGTAATATGCACGGGTTATGAATTTGGTCCTAATATGATAGGTATTCTAGAGGGATATAATAAAAACTTTCAAGTAGATCACTGAATATGATAACTTTGATTCCTTGCAATAGTTTTGCGATATTAAGATGGTAATATGTGGGAGGTACTAGTAGATAATTGTGGTTTAGTAAGAATATTGGTGTTAAGGTTTGTGATTCCCGAAGCATGCACTTATAGTCCTTAGTTGTGTGATGAAGTTGGAGCATGATTTATTATTGATTGTCTACCTTATGAGTGGCGGTCAGGGACGAGCGATGGTCTTTTCCTACCAATCTATCCCCCTAGGGGCTGATACGTCTCCAACGTATCTATAATTTTTGATTGTTCCATGCTATTATAGTATCAATCTTGGATGTTTTATATACAATTATATGCAATTTTATATCCTTTTTTGGGACTAACCTATTAACCTAGTGCCCAGTGCCAGTTGCTGTTTTCTGCTTGTTTTTGGTTTTTCAGGAAATCAGTACCAAATGAAGTCCAAATGCCACGAAACTTTTTGACGATTTTTTTTCTGGACAAATGAGACCCTGGAAGCTTCGGGAGGATGCCAGAAGCCTCACGAGGAGGCCACAAGGAGACAGGGTGCGACCCCAGGGGGGGCCCGCCTTGATGCCTTGTGGGCCCCTCGTGGCTCCTTTTGACCTAATTCCACTTCTATAAATTCTCAAATATTCGGAAACCAATAGAGAGCCAGATGAGAAAACCCTACCGCCGCCGCAAGTCTCTGTTCTTTCACGATCCCATCTGGAGGCCTTTTCTGGTACTCTGCCGGAGGGGGAATCAATCACGGAGGACTTCTACATCAACCTTGCTGCCCTTCCGATGATGTGTGAGTTGTTTACAATAGACGTACGGGTCCACAGCTAGTCGCTAGATGGCTTCTTCTCTCTCTTTGATCTTCAATACCATGTTCTCCTCGATGTTCTTGGAGTTCTATCCGATGTAATCTTCTTTTGCGATGTGTTTGTTGGGATCCGATGAATTGTGGGTTTATGATCAGATTATTCATGAGAAATATTTTAGTCTTCTCTGAACTCTTTTATGCATGATTGTTATAGCTTTGTATTTCTCTCCGATCTATCTATTTGTTTTGCCCAACTAGATTGATTTATCTTGGAATGGGAGAGGTGCTTTGTGATGGATTCAATCTTGCTGTGCTCAATCCCAGTGATAGAAAGGGACATGACACGTATTTGTATTGTTGCCATTAAGTATAAAAAGATGGGATTTTATCATATTGCTTGAGTTTACTTTGTCTACATCATGTCATCTTGCTTAAGGCGTTACTCTGTTTTATACTTAATACCCTAGATGCATGCTGGATAGCGGTCGATGGGTGGAGTAAGAGTAGTAGATGCAGGCAGGAGTCGGTCTACTTGTCTCGAACGTGATGCCTATATACATGATCATTGCCATGAATCCGTCATAACTATGCGCTTTTCTATCAATTGCCCAACAGTAATTTGTTTACCCACCGTATGTTCTGTGCTCGAGAGAGAAGCCTCTAGTGAAAACTATGGCCCCCGAGTCTACTTTTATCATATATTAAAATCCAAAAATACCGTGCTGCAATTTATTTACTTTTATTTTATTTTGCAATTTACTTTTTATCTATCACTATCAGAATTAATCCTTGCAAATAACCGCTAAGGGGATTGACAACCCTCTTATTTGCGTTGGGTGCAAGTGTTTGCTTTTGTGTGTGTAGGTTTTGCTGACGAGGTTCTGTGTGGTTCTCCTACTGGATTGATAACCTTGGTTCTTAACTGAGGGAAATAATTATCTCTACTATACTGCATCATCCTCTCTGACGGTGTCCTGGACTAGGGGGTAATCACCACCTCGTCTCCCGACCCGTGGGTCGGGCCGAGGACCCCCATGGCGGTTCACTCATGGGCCACTTCGGGCAGCCCACGACGTATACAAGGAAGATTCCACAAGACTTGGTGCACAAGACGAGGACTCTTCTAAACCCTAGGCCTCCGGTGCATATATAAACCGAGGCCAGGCTAGTCAATAGAGGATCTAATATTCATTAGAACAATCTCGTGGTAGATACATGTACTCTGTACTATCCCCATATCAATACAATGAAAAGCAGGACGTAGGGTATTATCTCTTCGAGAGAGCCCGAACCTGGGTAAAATCCTGTGTCCATGTTACCATCACTCCAAGACGCATAGCTTAGGACCCCTACTACGAGATATGCCGGATTTAGAACCGACATTGGTGCTTTCATTGAGAGTCTGCTGGGTAGTCGCCGCGGTGCGATGGGAATTCAGATCGGCTCCACCGCGATCTACGTGTCGGAACCGAGCTACATCGTCAGCGTCGGCATCTTCGTCGCCGACCCGACTGGTCACCTTGGCTGGACCGAGGACTAGGCTTCTCTTCGGATCGTCAAGTTCGGACGGATGTCTTCGTCATCATCAACTCCGATCTCATCCGGGATCATGGAAAAATCGTCCATGGTGCTCGGGGGCTCAACATCAACATTGCCCTCGCGCGATCATGCAGTTTTTCTGGACAGTGGATTGATGTTCGCCGTCCCCGTCTCCTCGAGTGTTGCTTTGACGATTGCATCGGTGGAATTGTGCGGAATTGAGTCTAGAACAACCCTGCAAAATTTCGTCGCGTTCCGATGGAGAATCTCCGGCGATCTCCGATATACCGGAGCCCTGTCGAATCTGGACAGGAATCTGGACGAGTTTAGGGCGAAGAGTCCAGCAGTCAGCTCGGACGTCCTTTGAAAGATCCAACCGTTCATCGGCTGCGGAATTCACATATCTACCACCACTCAAAATTTCAGTTCGATCCGACCGTTCAAACTCCGGGAAGAGTCCGACGAGTGCATCAATTTTCGGATCTATTTTCTGTGCGAAAACGAATCCATCCCGAGTTCATCTTTTTCATGAACAGATTATCGGACATCCTTTTTGAAGAGAATTTTTTATAGGGTATTGTGTTTTGATTTCAAGCATGTACCTGCAAATTTTAAGCCTTTTCCGAGGCGATCTTCGTCGTCACGCCGGTGTTAAACCAGCCTGGCCACATTGCTCCATGGCTGCCGACCTGCGCCAGCATCGACTGCGCCGTCGCTTCATCGAGCCGACGACAACCACCTCGGATCATCACCTCAGCGAGCCGACCAAGAGTTCGGCACCGCTCTCCCAAATGATCGTCAAGATAACATCGTCACCTTACGGATTGCACGGGTCGGGCGCGCCAGCATCGCCACGCGGTCACTTCTCAAGCCAGCATTGAGCACGTCACAAAGTTTCGACCTGCGTCGGCATCGCCGCGCCGTTGCTTCTTCGAGCCGACGTCCACCTCGTTGACCTACTTCGACACCTCGGCTGGCATGGGGGTTGCAACGTCACCTTACCGACCTGCTCCGACACCTCAGCTAGACCTGGGGCTTCGCCATCTCTTCATCAACCTACTCCGGAGACTTCGGCGTCACCAGCCGATCAGCTTCGTCACCTCGGCTGGACCGGGGGCTTCGCCTCGCCACATCGACCGTACTGTGTCGCTACTTCGGAGTGCCGAGCTCCTCACTCGGCCACCTCGGGCTTGGGGTCTGGGACCTCGATCAAGCCGAGGACTATGTGTCTTCGTCCCGCCACAAGCCCACACCACGTCATCAACGTCGAGCACATGAACCAGCTAAGTCGCTTTCATGCTCAACTTTTTTAAATGTTCAATTTCTGTTCGGTTCAACCAAGCATTATATTTATGTTAAAATCTGTTTGTTAAAAACGAGGTTCGTTAAAAACCGCTTCTTTTTCCCATGTTAACTGGGGGCTCTTAAATTTATATGAGTCATTTTTATAATAAATGTGTTTTCTTCTTGGTCATTGCAAAGTCTTTTTCTACTACTCCTTTTTTCCGACGCGAGTGTGTGGTCAATAGCCGGGTAGCCTGGTTTCTCTTTACAGCCGCTCGAGTTTAGTTCACTAAACTGACCTGAGAAGCACTCTGCCATCGGGATAGGAGGTTGAAGCCGAAGGCTGACCCACTTGAAGTCTGGAGATCGGATGTATCATGTTAAAGCATGACGGAAGCACAAACTAATTTTAAGACCAATTTTCGGATTGGCATCAAAAAACTTGATTTAGTTCAGACGTCAAGTTTTTACATAAAGTTTTTTGGCTTTTCGAGCTTATGGCACTTTTAAGCTATTTGTATGTTTTTCTTTTAGGAGGCGGGACATTCCTCATGACCGCGGTGCTCTGCGTAATAATTCAGCTCGGGAGATCTTTTCCGACCCGCGGCTCGGCATCTTTCCTGCCGACCTACACCTCGGCGTTGGCAAAATGCACATGACATCTGGACTAGTTCCCGAGGAGATTCGATCCTCAGGTTGGTCGGCCGCACCCAACCTGAGTCTCGGGGGATACTGCGTGTCTCCAGCATAACTCTCGCAGTACAACATCGGATGCCTTTAAAGCATCGGCAATATCAATGAGGGGCTGCGACTAGAGCCGAACCCACCAAAAGCCAAGGTACTCCGAGGAGTCCTCGGCAAAACGTTCTCGGATATTGCTTTATATGCATCAGTTTCGAATTGTGTCTTCGGTCAATAGTTGGGTTGCCCGGCTCCTGTGCTTGCCTCCTACGTTCCGCTTTGTTCGGCTAGGTGTGCAAAGGGAGAACCACTGCGATTGTACTTCCGATTTAACTGGTCAAGTACCTCAGTGGAGAAAGCCGAAAACTGACTGTCACAATGAGCGCAAACTGGTCAGCGATCCGATGACTGTATCAACCTATAGATCGATAGAGGTTACCCCGTGGGCCTTTCATAAAATTGGTCGAAGTGTTAATGGCTTGACCTCGGCTGACGCCGAACACTAACCGGGGGCTAGTAACTGGCCTCCCAACTTTAAGCCCCTATGACTAAGTGAAAGTTATAAAGCCTGGATATCTGATTGCCTCATTTCCGCTAACACAACCGCCTCCTGGCACCGAGACGTCGGCTAAGGGTTGTCTTGTTATTGCTGCAAACACCCTGCGTACCATCTACAAAGGGGTGGAAGCCGACGATGGGCCACTTTCAAATTATAAACAGTCGCAACGGAGTCAAAATAACATATAGCATAAAGCTGCAAAATACAGCTTAAAAGCTGACTACCACAAACATGCACCAATTCAATCAGCCGATCAGCTTGCTTTCATACAAGTGTTCGGCTTGTCCGAGGTCACTAATAGAAAAGCAGTTCGGCCGTCTTTGAAAAAACTGTGCAATTCTAACCTCGAGTTTTTGGTATAAAACACTTCGGACATATAAAAGAGTCCAATAAACCGTACCAGGGGCTCCTTGAGGCACCTCGGCGCGGTTACTTTGGGACTCCTGGAGAGTCCGACGTATTCTCAGCATTTGTATTCAATATACGAGCGCTGCCTTCCCATAAATCGTTATAAAGCCACAATATGCATCAATTTGACTTGAGATCTGGCCAAGCTGGGTTGCCTGGCTCCTGTGCTTGGCCCCTACGTTCCCGATTGTTCGGCTAGGGGGTAAAGGGAGCACCTCTATGATTGATACTACCGGGTTATCCGGGTTAGTACCTCAGACTGGGTGAAGCCGAAAGCTAGCAATGTCAAGAACATAATTGGTCGGCAACGACGGAAGTGAAAATCTCGGTTTTTTAAAGCCAAATACTTCGGGAATTTTCCCCGAATTAATCTTCACTATTTTCTCCCACTTAGATCAGAGGTGAAGTTACATAATCATGGTTAGCATGATAACCTGCGAAAAGGAACCTATAAAGAAACTATTTTTCCCAGAAGATGTTTCTTACGTTAAATAGTAATATAACATATCTCTCCGCGTACCTTTGTTTATAAAACCGTATGGCCGGATTGCATTATTTTCTGTAAATCTTTGCCCTTATAAAGGCTATATAAAGTAGGATAAACACTCCCCGGCTACTAGCCGAGGAGGTTGAAGCCGATGGTCGGTCAGCAAAGTTTTGTACAATGCGGATCCGAGCATTAATGATGTAAAGTACTTGATACATAGAATCATTACACATAAATTGTGATTGAAGTCAATTTACTCCGGATATCGATCCTTAGTTCGGCCACCCTTGCGCAAATTAAGGCTCGGGGGCTACTGGGCTTCGCGCTTCTCACTTAAAAGCCATTAACGGGTTACATCGATCCCCTGATCTGGTGTTGCCACCCGACCAGTGGCTCGGGGGCTACTGCATCGACGATTCAATGAAGACAATTTACAAAGTGCGAAACAGTTTTCGAGGAGATTATGATCCTCCGGTTGATCGGCCGCACCCAACCTGAGTCTCGAGAACTATGCACACCGCGTTTCCATTCCTAAGTATGCTGCCGAGCTAGGATTTGATCCTCAGGCCGATTTCGTGAATCGACCTGAGTCTAAGGGGCTACTGGGATCAGCGGTTTTATGTTTTCCTTCAGGTGCATCCCGGATTTTAGGTCGGCACACACCTTGAGGGCTACTGGCTATATATCTCGGCTGGGAATAAATTGCACCAATCGGAAAAAATATTCGCAAAAAATCAGCCCAAGTCCGAGGTGGTGCACCACCTTGGAAGCAATTCGGCATAAAGCTCGGCTGCGAGTGGTTGGCTCCATAGAGAACTTTTTCGGCGTTAAGCTCAGATAACCTCCTTCAAACTTTTTCAAAGACGAGGTACTCTATGCCTCCTGGGATGCAGTCCGGCGTTGGAGCTCGGCTGCAAGAAGGCCCCTCGGATGCAGTCCGGCGCTGGAGCTCGGATACAGACTGGCGTTGGAGCTCGGCTGCTAAAATGTACCTCAGATGCAGACCGGCGTTGGAGCTCGGCTGCAAAAGACACCTCGGATGCAGTCCGGCGTTGGAGCCTGGATGCAAGAGGACACCGCCGCACGGGAAAAACTTCGAACCCGACTTATGGCGTAAAAAAGAACAAGGCATTGATAAAGTCCAAGAACCTAAAGGGACTCCTCGGATGCCCGACGTGTCAACTCTTCGGTTACACCTCGACGATCCTCGAGATCAGAGATGTGAATATTTGTTGAACCAGTTTTCAAGACCGACGACCGAAGACGAAGAACAGCTCGGAAGAACTGAGGAGCGTCCCCAACTAGAAGACCGGTTCAGGGGGCTACTAATGGTGTCCTGTACTAGGGGGTACTCACCACGTCGTCTCCCGACCTGTGGGTCGGGCCGAGGACCCCCATGGCGGTTCACTCATGGGCCACTTCGGGCAGCCCATGATGTATACAAGGAAGATTCCACAAGACTTGGCGCACAAGACGAGGACTCTTCTAAAGCCTAGGCCTCCAGTGCATATATAAACCGAGGCCAGGCTAGTCAATAGAGGATCTAATATTCATTAGAACAATCTCGTGGTAGATACATGTACTCTGTACTATCCCCATATCAATACAATGAAAAGCAGGACGTAGGGTATTATCTCTTCGAGAGAGCCCGAACCTGGGTAAAATCCTGTGTCCATGTTACCATCGCTCCAAGACGCCTAGCTTAGGACCCCTACTACGAGATATGCCGGATTTAGAACCGACACTCTCCTCTTCGGGGAAATACCAACGCAGTTTACAAGTAGCAGGAAGAATTTCTGGCGCCGTTGCCGGGGAGACATCACCAAAACCTATCAAGTACCTTCGCATAAACTATCACCCACTTGCATTTATTTTCAATTACCTTTTATTTCCATTTGCCTCTCATTTTCATCTCCCCCACTTCTAAAATGAAATTTACAAAAACACAAAAATATTTTTATTTGCTGGTTTGCTCGTTTGCTTGCTTGTGTTGCCATGTGCCTTCTATTTGCTTGCATCTTCGCTTGCTAAAAACTATTGATATGGATCCTCATCCACTTGCTAATCTTTTCAAAAAATCCAATTATGATGAACCAATTGCTAGTGAGTTGAGTGCTCTATATTATCTTTATGAAGTTTTTCTTGAAAATCATGAATCTGAAAATTGTGATGAAGTGTTAAAAGAAGAAATTTATAAAGAGATTCATGATAGCTCTTTGAATGGAAAGCATGATTGGAATGATTTTATTATAAATTCTATTAATGTCAATTGTGTTAATTATATGCAAAACTACAAGCTTGGGGATGATGATTTTGTTACGTCCACTACTCATTGTAATGATCATGATTGGGGTGATGCTTCTTATGATCTTCAAAATTTATTTAAGCCTCATGATGAATATGATATTGATAATAATGTTTGCAATAATATTGAAAATGGGTTTGGAAGAGTGTCAACTTTAGGAAAAAGGAATCCCACATATTCGGGGAGTGTTCAATCTTCTGATTTTTTTTATGAAAGTGTGTTTGGAGAGGTCATGACTTTAGTTGATGTTAATCCCACTATCTTGGAAGATTATAAATTTTTTATGCATGTGGATCATAGAGAGAACATTGTTTATGATAGCTATATTGTTGAGTTTGATCCTACATGTAATTATTACCAGAGAGGAAAATATGGTTGTAGAAATCTTCATGTTACTAAATTGCCTCTCGTTATGTTGAAATAATTAATGCTTCATTCTTTGTACTTGCATATGCTAGATATTGCTTGTCTTGATAATTTGTTTCCTTATAAAATGCCTATGCATAGGAAGTATGTTAGACTTAAATGTGTTTGTCACATGTTTTATGATGATCTCTTTGTGCTTCAATTGTTATCTTTCATGAGAGCATCATTTAAATCTCAAGTCTATCATAATGGCTATAGAGAAAGAGCTTGGTGGGAGACAACCCAATAATCCTTTGTTTTCTATTTTGTGTGTTTACACAATTATAGTCTCTGTTATGATTGTGTTTTTATCTTTTAATTAGTGTTTGTGCCAAGTAATGCCTTTGGGATGATGTTGATGATAGTATAATTGATGTTGTTTGGAAAACAGAAAGTTTTGCGTCCAGTGCTAGAATTTTAGTTCTGTACTGAAGCGTCAGAAATATATGAAATTTTTACACAGTATTGGTATATGAATTGTTTACGTTGTCCTAATATTTCAGAATTTTTGAAGTTACAGAAGTATGGCATTTAAATAGATCTTTACAGACTGTTATGTTTTAGACAGATTCTGTTTTTTGGTGCATAGTTTGCTTATTTTGATGAATCTATGGAACGTATCGGGGGGTATGAGTCATGGAGATGTTGGAGTACAGTAGAATTATGCCAATATTAAATATGAATCAATTTACAACAGTACATAAAGTTTAAGATTTGTTTGTTATACTAACGGATCTCACGAGGTTTCTGTTGAGTTTTGTGTGCTGAAGTTTTTCAAGTTTTGGGTGAGACTACGATGGATAAAGGAACAAGGACTGGCAAGAGCCTAAGCTTGGGGATGCCGAAGGCACCCCAAGGTAATATTCAAGGAAGACTCAAGGGTCTAAGCTTGGGGATGCCCCGGATGGCATCCCCTCTTTCGTCTACAATCTATCGGTAACTCACTTGGAGCTATATTTTTATTCATCACATTATATGTGTTTTACTTGGAGCGTCTTGTTTTATAGTTTGTTTGCTTTTTAGTTTGCCACAATCATCTTTGCTGAACACACCTTTTTGAGAGGGACACACACTATTCGTGATTTGTTAGAATACGCTATGTGCTTCACTTATATCTTTTGAGCTAGGCAGTTGCTCTAGTGCTTCACTTATATCTTTTAGAGCACAACGGTGATTATATTTTAAAGAAATAGTTGCACTCTCATACTTCACTTATATCTTTTTGAGAGTCTAATGAATAGCAATGGTAATATGCATGGGTTATGAATTTGGTCCTAATATGATAGGTATTCAAGAGGGATATAATAAAAACTTTCATGTAGATCATTGAATATGATAAGTTTGATTCCTTGCAATAGTTTTGCGATATTAAGATGGTAATATGTGGGAGGTACTAGTAGATAATTGTGGTTTAGTGAGAATATTGGTGTTATGGTTTGTGATTCCCGAAGCATGCACGTATGATATGTCGTTATGCTAAGAAGTTGGAGCATGATTTATTATTGAATGTCTTCCTTTGCATGTCTGTCGGGGGCGCGCGATGGTTAACTCCTACCAACCTCCCCCCTAGGGGCATGCGTAGTAGTACTTTGCTTCAAGGGCTAATAAACTTTCACAATAAGTATGTAAGTTCTTTATGACTAATGTGAGTCCATGGATTATACGCACTCTCACCCTTCCGCAATTTACTAGCCTCTTCGGTACCGTGCATTGCCCTTTCTCACATCGAGAGTTGGTGCAAACTTCACCGGTGCATCCAAACCCCGTGATATGATACGCTCTATCCACATAAGCCTCCGTATATCTTCCTCAAAATAGCTACCATACCTACCTATTATGGCATTTCCATAGCCATTCCGAGATATATTGCCATGCAACTTCCACCGTTCCGTTTAATATGACACACATCATCATTGTCATATTGCTTTGCATGATCATATAGCTGACATAGTATTTGTGGCTCAGCCACTGTTCATCATTTTCATACATGTTACGCTAGTATCATTGCACATCCGTACACTGCCAGAGGCATTCATATAGAGTCACATTTGTTCTAGTTTCGAGTTGTAATTTTGAGTTGTAACTAAATAGAAGTACGATGATCATCATTATTAGAGCATTGTCCCAGTGAGGAAAAAAAGCGGCCCAAAAAAAAGAGCCCATGAAAAAAAGAAAAAATATATAATAAAATGAGAGAAAAAGAGAGAAGGGGCAGTGTTACTATCCTTTTCCATACTTGTGCTTCAAAGTAGCACCATGTTTTTCATATAGAGAGTCTCCTATGTTGTAACTTTCATATACTAGTGGGAACTTTTCATTATAGAACTTGGCTTGTATATTCCAATGATGGGCTTCCTCAAATGCCCGAGGTCTTCATGAGCAAGCAAGTTGGATGCACACCCACTTAGTTTTATTTTGAGCTTTCATACACTTATAGCTCTTAGTGCATCCGTTGCATGGCAATCCGTACTCCTCACATTGACATCAATTGATGGGCATCTCCATAGCCCGTTGATTAGCTGCGTTGATGTGAGACTGTCTTCTTCTTTTTGACTTCCCCTTATTAATCTCTACCATTATATTCTATTCCACCCATAGTGCTATATCCATGGCTTGCGCTCATGTATTGCGTGGGGGTTGAAAAAGCTGAAGCACGTTAAAAAGTATGAACCAATTTCTCGGCTTGTCATTGGGGTAGTGCATGATAAATACTTTATGTTAAGAAGATGGAGCATGATAGGATTATATGATTTTGTAGGGATAACTTTCTTTAGCATTTTTATTTTGAAAGACATGATTGTTTGTTAGTATGCCTGAGTATTGATGTCTTTATATCAAATTATAGACTATTGCTTTGAATCATTTGGATCTTAATATTCATACCGTAAAAAAGAATTACATGATGAACATGTTAGGTAGCATTCCACATCAAAAATTCTATTTTTATCATTTATCTACTCGAGGACGAGCAGGAATTAAGCTTGGGGATGCTGATACTTCTCCAACGTATCTATAATTTTTGATTGTTCCATGCTATTATAGTATCAATCTTGGATGTTTATTATGCAATTATATATCATTTTTTGGGACTAACCTATTAACCAAGTGCCTAGTGCCAGTTGCTGTTTTCTGCTTGTTTTTGGTTTTTCAGGAAATCAGTACCAAATGAAGTCCAAATGCCACGAAACTTTTTGACGATTTTTTTCTAGACAAAAGAGACCCTGGAAGCTTCGGGAGGATGCCAGAAGCGTCACGAGGAGGTGACAAGGCAACAGGGCGCGGTCCCAGGGGGAGTGCCCTGATGCCTTGTGGGCCCCTCATGGCTCCTTTTAACCTAATTCCACTTCTATAAATTCTCAAATATTGAGAAACCAACAGAGAGCCCCACGAAATAACTTTTACGCCACCACAAGCCTCTGTTCTTCCGTGATCCCATCTGGAGGCCTTTTCCGGTACTCTGCCGGAGGGGGAATCGATCACGGAGGGCTTCTACATCAACCTTGCTGCCCCTCCGATGATGTGTGAGTAGTTTACCATAGACCTACGGGTCCATGGCTAGTAGATAGATGTCTTCTTCTCTCTCTTTGATCTTCAATACCATGTTCTTCTCGATGTTCTTGGAGTTCTATCCGATGTAATCTTCTTTTGCGGTGTGTTTGTTGGGATCCGATGAATTGTGGGTTTATGATCAGATTATTCATGAGAAATATTTGAGTCTTCTCTGAATTCTTTTATGCATGATTATTATAGCATTGTATTTCTCTCCGATCTATCCGTTTGGTTTGGCCAACTAGATTGATTTATCTTGCAATGGGAGAGGTGCTTTGTGATGGGTTCAATCTTGCGGTGTTCTATATCCCAGTGACAGAAAGGGACAAGACATGTATTTGTATTGTTGCCATTAAGGATAAAACGATGGGGTTTATTCATATTGCTTGAGTTTACTTTGTCTACATCATGTCATCTTGCTTAAGGCGTTACTCCGTTTTTATTAACTTAATACCCTAGATGCAAGCTGGATAGCGGCCGATGGGTGGAGTAATAGTAGTAGATGCAGGCAGGAGTCGGTCTTCTTGTCTCGGACGTGATGCCTATATACATGATCATTGCCTTGAATATCGTCATAACTATGCGCTTTTCTATCAATTGCCCAACAGTAATTTGTTTACCCACCGTACGCTATGTGTTCGATTGAGAAGCCTGTAGTGAAAACTATGCCCCCCGGGTCTACTTAAGTCATATAAAAAACCTAAAAATACCTTGCTGCAATTTTATTTACTTTATTTTATTTTGTAATTTACTTTATCTATCTATCACTATTAGAATTAATCCTCGCAAGTAACCGCCAAGGGGATTGACAACCCTCTTGTTTGCGTTGGGTGCAAGTATTTGCTTTTGTGTGTGTAGGTGCTGCTAACGAGGTTCTGCTTGGTTCTCCTACCGGATTGATAACCTTGGTTCTTAACTGAGGGAAATACTTATCTCTACTGTACTGCATCATCTTCTCCTCCTCGAGGAAATCCCAACGCAACTAACAAGTAGCAGGCATAAGAAGATAAGATTCCATTATCATTAAACTCACATTGGTAGGGAAGGTGTTTTTTAGGGTCTTCAGAACAACAAGTAAAATCATATATTTCACATAAATTCAAAGCATAGCATTGCAAACAATTAATTTGATTCCATAAAATTTTCCCTTTTTGAGACAAGCGGTGACGCACAAAATAAGCATGCTCATCTAATGATTTTCCCTCAACTAAGCTAGTTAGGTTTTCAGCACGAGCACAAAGGGATCGAAGATGATCCAAGTAGAAAGCTTCAGCAGTATGCAAGATTTTGGGTGGTTCTTCAACCATTGGGTTCGCAAGTACAACTAATTTTTTTGGTATTTTACATTTCCTACCCATAACTAAAGATAGAAAACAAGAGCACAAAATAAAAACTACTTAGAGATAAAGCAAACAAGCACAGACAAGAATATCAACCCCACGCTATTGCTCCCCGACAACGGCGCCAGAAAAATGTCTTGATAACCCACAAGTATAGGAGATCAATTGTAGCCTTTTTCGATAAATAAGAGTGTCGAACCGAACGAGGAGCTAAAGGTAGAATTAATATTCTCTCAAGTTCTATCGACCACCAATACAACTCTACGCACACTTAATGTTAGCTTTACCTAGAACAAGAATAAAACTACCTTGTAGGTGTAAGGATAAGTTTGCAAGAATGAAACTAGAAGTACTTAGCGGGAATAAAACTAGGAGTAATTTGCAAGCTAATAAAAGTTTGTTGTTTAGTAGAAAGCTTTTGTACAACACAAAGAGAGAGATTGTCCATAGGCAATTGAATATATCACGATAGATACTTATCATATGCAATGAGGGAGAGGCATACGCTAACATACTTTCCGTACTTGGATCACAAGTTCTTATGATTGGAACTCTACCAAGCATCCGCAACTACTAAAGATCATTAAGGTAAAACCCAACCATAGCATTAAGTAAAAAGTCCCCTTTACTCCCATACGCAACAACCTCCTTACTAGGGTGTAAGCTTCTGTCACTCTAGCCACCCACTATAAGCGAATCATGAACGTATTGCAAAGCCCTACAATGGGAATCCCACATGCTTGCGCGACACGGAGGGCACCATAGGATAGCACCATATCAACATAAAACTCATATCAATCATACCATACCACAATTAAGCCGTAGGACAAAAGAAATCTACTCAAACATCATAGGATGGCAACACATAATTGGATAATAATATGTAGCATTAAGCACCATGTTAATAACAGCGGGAATAGAGAGCTTACACTGCTGAATAGAGGTGGAGAGAGTTGGTGATGACGGCGGTGAAGTTGTTGGTGTAGATCGTCGTCACGATGGTTCCCCCGACGGCGTTCCGGCGCCACCGGAAGAGAGGGGGAGAGAGCCCCCCTCCTTCTTCTTCTTCCTTGGCCTCCCCCTAGATGGAAGAAGAGTTTCCCCTCTGATCCATGGCCTCCATGGCTCCCGGAGGGCAGGAACCCCTCCGAGATTGGATCTCTCTCTCTGTCTCTCTTCTGTTTCGCGTTTCGTTTTCTGGTCGAAAACCGTTTCTTATATTCCCGGAGATCCCTAACTCCGATTGGGCTGAAATTTTGAGGGGATTTTTATACGGAAATTATCTTTCTTGCGGAGAATGAAGGGCCCCAACCGACGTTCGAGGGAGTCACAAGGAAACATGGCGCGACTCCCCCCCCGGGGCGCGCCGGGTTGCCTTGTGGCCACCTCAGGCACCGTCTTGCGTTGATTCTTCTTCCTAAAAATAACATATATTCCAAAATAATTCTCCGTAAAATTTTATCATGTTTGGACTTCGTTTGATATGGATTTTCTACGAATCAAAAAACAAGCAGAAAACAGGAACTGGCACTGGGCACTGGATCAATATGTTAGTCCCAAAAATAATATAAAATGTTGCCAAAATTATATGAAAGTTGTAGAATATTGGCATGAAACAATCAAAAATTATAGATACGTCAAAAACGTATCAGAGCGCATGTGGATCACACCATAGGGTTAGTTGTATGTTGATAGGACTATGCATTGTAGGGCAAGAGTGACGGAAACTTCTTCCTACCATAGAAATTGATTCATACGGGATTGAAGGGGACCAATATATCTTAAAGCTATGGTTGGGTTTTACCTTAATGGACTTTAGTAGTTGCAGATGCTTGATAATAGTTCCAATCATAAGTGCATAGAATTCCAAGTAAGGGATGACATGCTAGCAGTGGCCTCTCCCACATAAAAACTTGCTACCAGTCTAGTAACTTAGCTAATTGCTTAGGGACAATTTCGCAAATCCTACCACCACTTTTCCACACTCGCTATACTAACTTAATTGTACTTTTATTAAAACAGCACCTAATTTTTATTTTCACGTTCTTTATTATCTTGCAAACTTATCCTACTACACCTACAAAGTACTTCTAGTTTTATTACTTGTTTCTAGGAAAAGCAAACGTTGGTGTGTGTAGAGTTGTATCAGTGGTCGATAGAACTTGAGAGAATATTAATTCTACCTTTAGCTCCTCGTTGGGTTCGGCACTCTTACTTATCGAAAAAGGCTACAAACGATCCCCTATACTTGTGGGCTATCAAGACCTTTTTCTAGCGCGCGTTGTCGGGGAGCAATAGCGTGGGGTTGATATTCTCGTGTGTGCTTGTTTGCTTTATCTCTAAGTAGTTTTTTTATTTTGTGCTCTTGTTTTCTATTGGGTAGGAAACATAAAATACCAAAAAAATTAGTTGTACTTGCTAACCCAATGGTTTAAGAACCACCCAAAATTTTTCATACCGCTGAAGCTTTCTACTTGGATCATCTTCGACCCCTTTGTGCTCGTGATGAAAATCCAACTAGCTTAGTTGAGGGAAAATCATTAGATGAGCATGCTTACTTTGTGCGCACCGCTTGTCTCAAAAAGGGAAACTCTTATGGCATCATATTAATTGTTTGAATTGCTATGCTTGGAATTTATGCGAAGTAGATGATTTTACTTGTTGTTCTGAAGACCCTAAAAAACACCTTCCCTACCAATGTGAATTTAAGGATAATGGAATCTTATCTTCTTATGCCAAAGGTGTTTATAGTTACTATGATATTGAACAAATTGAAGAATTTGTTTCCTTTAAGGGTGCCTATGAAATTGCTTCTTTGATTGAAAAGTATGATGCTACTCTTTACAAATCTAAATTTTTTGCCATACTTAAATATTGCTATGAAAACTATGCTTCTAATGCTTATGTTAAAGAATATATTGAGGACACCTCCGCTGTCCAAAAGGAGACTAATATTTTGTAGGAGTCTATGGAAGAAGAAATTGATGAAACCGTGAGCTCATTAGATGAAAAAGATGAGGGGGAGAGCGAAGAACAAAAGGAGGAAGAGCGGATTGATCACCCGTGCCCAGCTTCTGATGACAGTAACTCTTTAACTCGTACATTGTTTAATTTCCCTTCGTGCTTACCAAAGGATGATTGCTATGATCCTTTGGATTCGTTTGAAATATCCCTTTTTGATGAAATTGATGCTTGCTATGCTTGTGGCCATGATGCCAATATGAATGATGCTTATGGAGATGAACTTGCTATAGTTCCTTATGTTAAACATGAAATTGTTGCTATTGCACCCACACATGATAGTCCTATTATCTTTTTGAATTCTCCCAACTACACTATATCGGAGAAGTTTGCTCTTATTAAGGATTATATTGATGGGTTGCGTTTTACCATTACACATGATGATTTTGATGAATATAATATGCATGTGCTTGCTGCTCCTAATTGCAATTATTATGAGAGAGGAACCACATATTCACCTCTCTATGTCTCCAATACGATAAAATTGCAAGAAACTGTTTATACTATGCATTGGCCTTTACTTGATGTGCATGAATTGTTTTTCTATGACATGCCGATGCATAGGAAGAGAGTTAGACTCCGTTGTTACATGATATATGTTGCTTTGTGCTCACTACTAAATTACAAATCATTGTTAATTAAAATTGGCTTTGATATACCTTGGGATCCGGGTGGATCGATAGCATGAGCACTTTATGCCTAGCTTAATGGCTTTAAAGAAAGCGCTGCCTGGGAGACAACGCAGAAGTTTTAGAGAGTTATTTTATTCTATTGTGTGCTTTTAAAAATTTTAAAAACAAAATAAATAGAGGGGAACCTAAAACTCTTTCAAAAATAAAAGTGAAAATGAGACAGATGAGCAATGTGGAAGTGGGGGCTAGCCTTGAACTTTGTTCATGCCCATGGAAACTTTGTGAACCTTGATTACAGAAAATTTTCAACAAAAATAATTATCCCCTTGTACAAATTCATTGTATTATAAAAATAATGTGCCAAGATTTACCTTTAGGGTGTTTAAATTGCTTGTTTGGTGTGTGCAGTGCAAAAACAGAAACTTTTGCTGTAGTGTTTGAATATCTATAATTTACTGGAACATGCAAAAATTCTGAAATTTTTACACAGTACTGCTCTGCAAATTTTCTATCACGTCCTAATTTTTCAGAATTTTTTGAGTTACAGAATTATATGTTTCATTTGCATCTTTATAGACTGTCCTGTTTTCACAGATTGCTGTTATAGTTTCTTTATTTGCGTATGTTTGAAATCTTGTTGAGCCCCATTGACTTGGGAGCCATAGAATTGTGATAGCATACAGTGGGTAATGTTTGATTATAATTATACAATAAGGTTACAGCAGGACATGATAGGATTTGATGTTATATGTACAAACCCCTCTAATAAAATTGGCTTTGATATACTTTGGGATCCGGGTGGATCAATTACTTGAGCACTATATGCCTAGCTTAATAGCTTTAAAGAAAGCGCTGCCTGGGAGACAACCCAAAAATTTTAGAGATTCTTTTTCTTCTGTTGTGTGCTTTTAAAAAGTTTAAAAACAAAAAAATATAGAGGAGAACCTAAAACTTTTTCAAAAAGAGAAGCGATTGGAAGGTTATGCATTGAAGAAGTGAGGGTCGACCTTGAACACTTGTGTTCATGCTCATGGAAAAATGTAGAATTTTTCATGGAAGTTTCTCATAAAAATAATTATCCCCTTGTACAAATCCATTGTATTATAAAATAATGTGCCAAGATTTACCTTTAGGATGTTTAAATTGCTTGTTTGGTGTGTGCTGTGAAAAAACAGAAACTTTTGCTGTAGAGCTTGAATTTTGATAATTTAGTGGAAAGTGCAAAAATTCTGAAATTTTTACACAGTACTGCTAGGCAAATTTTTTTATTTTTTCCTATTTTTTCTGAATTTTTTGAGTTATAGATGTATATGTACCATCTGCATCTTTACAGATTGTCCTGTTTTCACATATTGCTGTTATAGTTTCTTTATTTACGTATGTTTGAAATCTTGTTGAGCCCCATTGACTTGGGAGCCATAGAATTGTGATAGAATACAGTGGATAATGGTTAATTATAATTATACAATAATGTTACAGCAGGACATGATGGGATTTGATGTTATATGTACTAACCCCTCTAACAAAAAAAGTTCGGTTAAGTTTTGTGTGGATGAAGTGTTCAAAGATCGAGTAGGTGTCGATATGAGCAGAATAAGGAGAGGCAAGAGTTCAAGCTTGGGGATGCCCAAGGCACCCCAAGTAAATATTCAAGGAGACTCGAGCGTCTAAGCTTGGGGATGCCCCGGAAGGCATCCCATCTTTCTTCTTCAACAGTTATCGGTATGTGTCGGTTTTTGTTTTGTTCACATGATATGCGTAAATTCTTGGAGCGTCGTGTGCTTTTTCTTTTTCTTTTAGTAATGCACCATGCTGGTATGAGATAGTCCTTGGTTGTTTTATAGAATGCTTCATGTGCTTCAATTATATCTTTTGAGTATGGCTTTATAGAATGCTTCATGTGCTTCACTTAAATCATTTGAAGTATGTATGCTTGTTTCTCTACATAGGAAAACCGTCATTTATAGAATGCTCTTTTGCTTCACTTATATTTATTAGAGAATGGTCTTTTGAAGAAAGAATTAAAACTCTCATGCTTCATTTATATCTATTTAGAGAGTCAACAGGAATTGGTCATTCACATGGTTAGTCATAAAATCCTACATAAAACTCGTAGATCACTGAATATGATATGTTTGATTCCTTGCAATAGTTTTGCGATATTAAGATGGTAATATGTGGATGTACTAGTGAATGATTGTGGTTTAGTAAGAATATTGGTGTTGAGATTTGTGATTCTCGAAGCATGCACGTATAGTCTCTAGTTATGCGATGAAGTTGGAGCATGATTTATTATTGAGTGTCTACCTTATGAGTGGTGGTCAGGGACGAGCGATGGTCTTTTCCTACCAATCTATCCCCCTAGGGGCATGCGAGTAGTACTTTGCTTTGAGGGCTAATAAACTTTCACAATAAGTATGTGAGTTTTTTATGACTAATGTGAGTCCATGGATTATACGCGCTCTTACCTTTCTGCAATTTGCTAGCCTCTTCGGTGCTGTGCATTGCCCTTTCTCACCTCGAGAGTCGGTGCAAACTTCACCGGTGCATCCAAACCCCGTGATATGATACGCTCTATCACACATAAGCCTCCTTATATCTTCCTCAAACAGCCACCATACCTACCTATTATGGCATTTCCATAGCCATTCCGAGATATATTGCCATGCAACTTCCAGCGTTCCGGTTATATGACACACATCTTCATTGTCGTATTGCTTTGCATGATCATATAGCTGACATAGTATTTGTGGCTCAGCCACCGTTCATCAATTTTTATACATGTTACGCTAGATCATTGCACATCCTGGTACACTGCCAGAGGCATTCATACATAGTCATATTGTTCTAGTTATCGAGTTGTAATATCGAGTTGTAAGTAAATAAAAGTGTGATGATCATCATTATGAGAGCATTGTCCCAGTGAGGAAATGATGATGGAGACCATGATTCCCCCACAAGTCGGGATGAGACTCCGGACGAAAAAAAAGAAAAAAAAGAGAGGCCAAAAAGAGCCAGCAAAAAAAAGAAAAAAAGAAAGAAAAAAATTGAAAAAATGAGATAAAAAGAACTTGGCTTCAGAGTAGCCCATGTTACCCCACTTGTGCTTCAGAGTAGCACCATGTTCTTCATATAGAGAGTCTCCTGAGTTATCACTTTCATATACTAGTGGGAATTTAACATTATAGAACTTGGCTTGTATATTCTGATGAGGGCTTCCTCAAATGCCCGAGGTCTTCATGAGCAAGCAGGTTGGATGCACACCCACTTAGTTTCAGTTTGAGCTTTCATACACTTATAGCTCTTAGTGCATCCGTTGCATGGCAATCCCTACTCCTCGCATTGATATCAATTGATGTTCATCTCCATAGCCCGTTGATTAGCCGCGTCGATGCGAGACTATCTTCCTTTTTGACTTCCCCTTATTGATCTCTATCACCGCATTATTCCACGCATAGTGCTATATTCATGGCTCACGCTCATGTATTGCGTGGGAATTGAAAAAGCTGAAGCGTTAAAAAGTATGATCCAATTGCTCGGCTTGTCATCGGGGTAGTTCATGATTAATATTTTGTGTTAGGAAGACTAAGCATGACGGGCTATTGATTTTGTAGGGATAGCGTGCTTTAGCATTTTTATTTTGAAAGGCACGATTGTTTGTTGGTATGCCTGAGTATTGATGTCTTTATATCAAATGATAGACTATTGCCTTGAATCACATGTATCTTAATATTCATGCCATGATTAGATTATATGATCAAGATTATGCTAGGTAGCATTCCACATCAAAAATTATCTTTTTATCATTTACTTACTCGAGAACGAGTAGGAATTAAGCTTGGGGATGCTGATACGTCTCCGTCGTATCTATAATTTTTGATTGTTTCATGCCAATATTCTACAACTTTCATATACTTTTTGCAACATTTTATATTATTTTTGGGACTAACATATCCAATGCCCAGTGCCAGTTCCTGTTTTTTGCATGTTTTTTTGTTTCGCCGAAAATCTATATCAAACGAAGTCCAAACGCGATAAAATTTTACGGAGATTTATTTTGGAATATATGTGATTTTTGGGAAGAAAAATCAATGCAAGACGGTGCCCGAGGTGGCCACAAGGCAATAGGGTGCGGCTAGGGGGGTGGCCGCGCCGTGTTGCCTTGTGACTCCCTCGAACGTCGGTTGGGGCCCTTCTTTCGCCGCAAGAAAGATAATTTCCGGATAATAATCCCCTCAAAATTTCAGCCCAATCGGAGTTACGGATCTCCGGGAATATAAGAAATGGTGAAGGGCCAGCAAACGGGGACGCGAAACAGAAGAGAAACAGAGAGAGAGAGATCCAATTTCGGAGGGGCTCCTGCCCTCCGGGAGCCATGGTGGCCAAGGACCAGAGGGGAAACCCTCCTCCCATCTAGGGAGGAGGCCAAGGAAGAAAAAGAAGGAGGGGGGCTCTCTCCCCCTCTCTCCCGGTGGCGCCGGAACGCCGCCGGGGCAATCATCGTGTGACAGCGATCTACTCCAACAACTCCGTCATCTTCATCAACACCTCCATCACCTTCCCTCATCTATTTTCAGCGGTCCACTCTCCCGCAACCCGCTGTACCCCCTACTTGAACATGGTGCTTTATGCTTCATATTATTTTCCAATGATGTGTTGCCATCCTATGATGTTTGAGTAGATTTTTGTTGTCCTATGAGTAATCGGTGAATTGCTATGATTGGTTTAAATTGCTTGTGGTTTTGTTGCTGTCCTTTGGTGCCCATCATATGAGAGCGCGCGTGGATCACACCATTGGGTTAGTTGTATGTTGATAGGACTATGCATTGGAGGGCAAAAGTGACGGAAACTTCTTCCTACCATAGAAATTGATTCATACAGGATTGAAGGGGGACCAATATATCTTAATGCTATGATTGGCTTTTACCTTAATGCACTTTAGTAGTTGCGGATGCTTGCTAATAGTTCCAATCATTAGTGCATAGAATTCCAAGTAAGGGATGACATGCTAGCAGTGGCCTCTCCCACATAAAAACTTGCTATCGGTCTAGTAACTTAGCCAATTGCTTAGGGACAATTCCGCAAATCCTACCACCACTTTTCCACGCTCGCTATACTAACTTAATTGTACTTTTATTAAAACAGCACCTAATTTTTTATTTTCACGTTCTTTATTATCTTGCAAACTTATCCTACTACACCTACATAGTACTTCTAGTTTTATTACTTGTTTCTAGGAAAAGCTAACGTTGGTGTGTGTAGAGTTGTATCGGTGGTCGATAGAACATGAGAGAATATTAATTCTACCCTTAGCTCCTCGTTGGGTTCGACACTCTTACTTATCGAAAAAGGCTACAAACGATCTGTTATACTTATGGGTTATCAGTCATACCCTCCTCAGTCTATACTCCTACAACCCAGACATAAAACCTTCTTATACTTGCGCCCCGCTAACCCTAACCATATACACACTTAATCCTAGGCCTTGTATTAGTTGCTCTACTCTCCTTCTACTGCTATTTGGTGATGATCATGCAAAGGTCCTCATATTTAAGCCAGTTGAATTCTCCGTCGGTGAGTAGTATGTGACTAAAAGAATTTCAGTTTTTGCTTCAGTTGCAATTACACAAGTGGACAATGCCCGACTGCGCCTCCCATGTGGACTAACATTTTTTATAATGGTATTTTTTTCTTCTGAAATTACACGAATATCTTTTTTTACTTTGTATATATATATATTTTTAAAAATATCGTGATTTTTTTGGAAACGTGTGAACTTTTTTTAATGTTACAAACATTTTATAAATTTTGCGTTAACAAAATTTTCAAACTACGTTAACATGTTCTAAATTAGTGTTGAACGTTTTGTTTTCTTTAAGTAAATTAAGCTTTGAGATATATGTATTTTTTAAAAAATATAAATAAAAATAGAAAAGAAAAAACATAAGGAAACTAAAGTTTTGTTGTGTGGTTGACGTACATGCATGCTTTTGGACCTCCCATTTAGGGAGCGCCAGAGAGGCGACGCTGCGTTTCGTGACTTTCGTCTCGGCATAGGTGAGACAAAGATGCGCCCGAGTGAGTCGAACGGTGCGAGCTCCCATACAATGCCTTTAGCGCCTTGTAGCGAAATGGTGCTCGCACGCGCGGCATCCGCAGCGTGGAAAACTTGTTCATTGACTGGTGACGGTTGACCTAGACATTGACCATTGACTTTCCTTATTTTTTTTACAAAGTTCATGAATTAGAAAAAAAGTTCATGTAATTTGAAAAATGTACATGAATATGAAAAAAGTTAATGAATTCAAATAAAGTTCATGAGTTTGATTTTTTTTAAATTCAAAAACTATTTGTGAATTTGAGAAAAAAATATGAATTTAAAAAATGTTTATGAAATGGGGGAAAGCTCAAGAATTTGAAAATAGCTCATGAATTTTTTTTAAAAACTTCACAAACATCAAAATAAAATCATGAATTTGAATTTGTTTTCCTCAAGATTTGAAAAATCAGGAATTTGAATGTGTTTTTCTCATATTTGAAAAATGTTCACAAATTTTATAATAGAAAAAACATAAAATAGAAATAGGAGAAAACAGAAAAAGAAACACAAATGAAACCGGACAAAAACCAGGCCGAAAAACCAGAAACGAAAAAAAAAAAACCGGTTGCTTCTGAAAGCTTACAAAAACCGGTTGAGAGATTCACAGAAATATGCTCTAGATGGGCCGGCTACAAAATCTAGCTAAGGGAATAGGGGTTTGCGCTGTAAACCATTTTGTGTTTAACGGGGGCTATGCCCCTATTTCTCGCTTGCTGCGAGAGCGATGCAATTCTCGCTAAAGGGGAGGGCGAATTGGGCCAGCCCAGGCGTGAGAGAGGCCACAACCTCGTTTTCCTCTTCTTTTTTTACATTTTCGGATTTCGTTTTTTTTATTTTTGTACATTTGTTTACACTTTAAAATATTTTAAATATATATACATTACAAAAACATTGTACAAAAAACATTTGAACATGTTGAATAAGTATTTGAAAAATGTTGAACAAGTATTTGAAAAATATTGAACAAGTATTTAAAAAAAATGTTGATCATGTATATAAAAATGTTAATCAATAATTTGAAATAAAAATGTTGAACAAGTATTTAATTTTTTTTGATCAAGTATTTGAAAAATGTTGAACAAGTATTTGAAAAGGTTGAATAAGTATTAAAAATGTTGAACAAGTATTTGAAAAAATGTTGAACGAGTATATGAAAAATGTTGAACAAGTATTTGAAAAATGTTGAATAAGTATTTGAAAAATGTCGAATAAGTATTAAATATATTGAACAAGTATTTGAAAAATGTTAAACAAGTATTAGAAAATGTTGAACGAGTATTTGCAAAATATTGAACATGTATTTGAAAAATATTGAAATAAGTATTAAATGTTGAACAAATATTTGAAAAATGTTGAATAAGCGTCCGGACAATGTTGAACGTGTATACAAAAAAAGTTGATCACTTATTAAAAAAGTATTTTTGACATATATGAAAATGTAGAATTAAAAACAAAAGAAACAAAAGAAAACCAATAAATGAAAAGCAAAAAAGAAAAAATTAAACCCCAAAAAAATGAAAAATAAAACCGACAAAACAAATGTAGAAAGAATAAAAAAATGAAAACAAAACAAAAAACCGGAGAAGAAAAAGAAAATAAAGAAAAGAAAACGAAAAAAGCATTGAAAACCGAAGAATCAAATGAAAAAAGAATGAACAAAACAAAAAAAAGGAGAAAAACGAATTATAATGAAAAAAAAAAGAAAACCAGAGAAAAATAAGAAAACCAAACATTGAACCAAAGAAACGAAAAAAAGGAAAAACGGAGAAATAAAAAAAACTTGGGTAAATATGAAGTTGAAAGTGTCGCAGTGGCTAGTCGCTCTTTGCTCGAACGAAACGACCACTTTTAGAATCCCCTGGCGCCCTCATTTTCTTCCTAATTATTCTGTTTCACTGTGCGCTAGTGGGCCGGCCCGAATAGTGGAAACACGACATTTTCTTCCTAATTTTTCTGTTTCACTGTGCACTAGTGGGCCGGCCCGAATAGTCGAAACGCTTCAGCGAGACGAATCTTCGGCTATAGGCGTCAAATAAGAGCTGGATGCGCGGCGTGGCGATTGGGTCCTATTACTTACTTCCCGCTGGGTAGTGGGCCTGTTGTTTGGGTTTTGGGCCTCCATTTGTAGCGGGTCTCGTGCTGATATTAAAACTAACTGCCTGACCCAAATCCCGTCCTCCTGAGTCCGCCGCCAGCCGCCGACGGTGGCAATGTGGCATCAAGCGCCGCAGCCAGTCGCGAGACGAGAAACTAACGAAGCATGTCGACCGGGCGGCGTTTCGCTCCGGCAGGTCCGCTCGCCACCGCCCCGCCTTCGAGGAGCTTCAGCCTGCCCCACGCGGCCGCGCCGGCGGCGTCGACCTCAGGTGAGCACCTTCCCGTGTCTTCATTCTCCGCCTCTCATAAGATCACCACGCCGGTTCTGGAGAGTTAAATTTGACCTGTTAGATCGTGTGATGCACTCCGGGTTGCAGGCTTGCAGCATTACTGAGTGGATGCAGTTTGTGAGATTTGCGATGATGTTGCCTTCCATTGTTTCGACGGATGCATTGCGCTGAGGGAGATAGGTGAGGATCATTACGGCCTAAGAGTAGATTAGGCCATTAGGGAGAATTTTGCTCTTCTGCCCCAATTTGGTAACGCCTTTTGTACCATTGGGGGATGTCGGACTCCGGGTTCCAGGCTTGCAACTGAAGTTTCCTAGCGCCACGGTATATGTAACACTAATGCTTTGGTTCATCTATGACAGGTTTTGCCGAACCCTAAATATAACCGGTGAATGTACCCTCGTCTGGCTTAAGAGCGCCCGGGCCTTCAACCGTGCGATCGGCAAGCCGGCCACACATGTGTGCTTGCGACGCAATGATACAAGCTGACGTGGGAGACGTCTATTTGGCCGCGCTGAGCTTTTACCGCGGCTTAGTGGAGTCCTAGGTGTTTTGACGGTAAACTGTTATTATGTATTGAGTTGCATTTCTTAAATCTGTCCTGCTTGTATCGTTTCTGCTGCAACCAAGAGTTGTACTGCTCGTGTTTGCCGTCATGATATTGTAACAAAATGCATGATTTTCTCCCTCAGGTTCTAGTGATGGTCACTTCAGTTGCAAGGGTTCAACGTATGGCGCTCTACTGATTGGGCAAACAGGTCTGGTCTCTGCATATGTACCCTCCACTTTTTAATGACATTGCTGTGGTTATTAGATTGCCTGTATTATATTAGTTTTTTTCCTTTCAGTTTGGTATGTCTTTATAATCCTCAAAGCACCTCTTTATTCATGTAAAATAAGTGTTACATCATGCACTAATAAGGTACAAGGATCTTGGTACTTAGCCAATCTCGCCAACTCATGAGCAACCACATTAGCTTCGTGATTCTCATGAACATAATTTACCTTTGCATATTCTCTAGATAGGGAATAGCAGTTAAAGAAAACTGCTGCTGCAATAATCGCTGCATGAACTTCATGATTCATAGTTATTATAACTTCCACGTTATGTGAGCTGATAACGAGGCGCTTGCATCCCATTGTCTCAGCTAGCATAAGTGCTTCCTGTATTGCTAATGCTTCAGGCGATAGGACATAATAAAGAGCAGGAATGCTAGAATTCTTGGCAGCAATAAAACTCCCCTTACTATCCCTAATGACAACACCAGTGCTACCCTTATAATTATCTTCGTCAAAAGATGCATCCACGTTCACCTTGACGAACTCCTTCAGAGGTGGCACCCATCTTTCTTTCCTTCCCTTTCGATGTGGGCTCTAAGACGCCATGAAGTTTGCCGCGAAAGATCGTATAGTTGCTGACCTCTCAGGGTTTCAGACCTGCTCATCATGACACTGTTTCCTGCGTTTCCACCACAAGTACCAACACGAAATGGCAAAAATCTTTGTTGATGGCTGTACTCTCAACACCACCGAGCGATCCTGATTCGCTGACAACAAGAACTCTAAAAATTGCTGTACTTCAGAAAACCTAGAGCATGCTTCCTGTATAGCTCACTAGTACAAAACAGGGCATCGGTCCACCCCTGAGAAGCCCATTAGTCCCGGTTCACTCACGAACCGGGACCCATGGGGGCATCGGTCCCGGTTCGTGAGGCCAGGGCGCCGGCCGGGCCTCGTGGGGCATTGGTCCCGGTTCGTCTGACCCCTTCTGTCCCGGTTCTAGACACGAACCGGGACCAATGCGCCTCGCTCCTGGCCCACAACCATTGGTCCCGGTTTGTGGCTGGAACCGGGACTAAAGGTGACCCCTTTGGTCCCGGTTCCAGCCACGAACCGGGACCAATGCGCCTCGCTCCTGGCCCACAACCATTGGTCCCGGTTTGTGGCTGGAACTGGGACCAATGGTTGGCCTATATATAGCCCGCGAGCAGAGCAATGCATTGCTCTGTTTTTTTGCCCGGCCGTGGGAGAGCTTTTGTGGTGCTCTAGCTCACCTCCTATGCACATGAGGTGTTCGATGAAATGCCCGAGCCACACTTAAGCTTTCTCCTCTCAAAGCTCCTTGTCCAAGCTCCGTTTTCCTCAAGATGTGTCTAGGTTTGGCGGTCCGTCCTGTCCCGTCCCCGTCCTCACCGCCGTCGATCGCCCGCGCCCATCTCGGCGCCAGCAACACCGTGGTTAGCCTCTTCTTCTTATCTTCTTTCTAAAAAAAAAAGTTCTTATTTGTGTGTTTTAATTAGGTGCTCTAGAGAGTTATATGTTGTTCAATAATAAGAACTATATAACGCACGCAGATGAACCGGCAATGGATGTACGGTGACCGACGCACCTCCGAGTATATTAAGGGCCTGCATAATTTTCTCGAAGCGGCTGAGGCAAACAAGCAGAATGGTTTTATGCATTGTCCATGTACTGTCTGTGAGAATACGAAGGCTTTCTCTAACTCTAAAACCCTTCACTTCCACCTGCTTGAGAAGGGTTTTATGCCACACTATAATGTTTGGACCAAGCACGGAGAAAGAGGGGTTATGATGGAAGACAACGAAGAAGAAGAGGATGATGACAACTACCCGCCCCCTGAATACGGTGATGCTGCAATGGGGGAAGCTGAAGATCAAGAGGAACCAGACGATGTGCCCGATGATGATCTTCGCCGGGTCATTGTTGATGCACAGAGAGAATGCGAAAGTGAAAGGGAGAATTTGAAGTTCGATCGCATGTTAGAGGATCACAAAAAAGGGTTGTACCCAAATTGCGAAGATGACAACAGAAAGCTCGGTACCACACTGGAATTGCTGCAATGGAAGGCAGACAATGGTGTATCTGACAAGGGATTTAGTTCGCTGCTGAAAATAATGAAGAAGAAGCTTCCAAAGGATAACGAATTGCCCGGCAGTACGTACGAAGCAAAGAAGGTTCTATGCCCTCTAGGATTGGAGGTGCAGAAGATACATGCATGCCCTAATGACTGCATCCTCTACCGCGGTGAGTACGAGGATTTGAACGCATGCCCGGTATGCGGTGCATTGCGGTATAAGATCAGACGAGATGACCCTGGTGATGTTGAGGGCGAGCGCCCCAGGAAGAGGGTTCCTGCCAAGGTGATGTGGTATGCTCCTATAATACCACGGCTGAAACGTCTGTTCAGAAACAAAGAGCATGCCAAGTTGATGCGATGGCACAAAGAAGACCATAAGAAAGACGGGAAGTTGAGAGCACCCGCTGACGGGTCGCAGTGGAGAAAAATCGAGAGAAGGTGGGGGGACTTTGCAGGTGACGCAAGGAACGTATGGTTTGGTTTAAGTGCAGATGGCATTAATCCTTTTGGGGAGCAGAGCAGCAATCATAGCACCTGGCCCGTGACTCTATGTATCTATAACCTTCCTCCTTGGTTGTGCATGAAGCGGAAGTTCATTATGATGTCAGTGCTCATCCAAGGCCCTAAGCAACCCGGCAATGACATTGATGTGTACCTAAGGCCATTAGTTGAAGAACTTTTACAGCTGTGGAATGGAGAAGGTGTACGTGTGTGGGATGAGCACAAACAGGAGGAATTTGACCTACATGCGTTGCTGTTTGTAACCATCAACGATTGGCCTGCTCTCAGTAACCTTTCAGGACAGACAAACAAGGGATACCACGCATGCACACACTGTTTAGATGACACCGACAGTATATATTTGGACAAATGCAGGAAGAATGTGTACCTGGGGCATCGTCGATTTCTTCCGACCAACCATCAATGTCGAAAGAAAGGAAAGCATTTCAAAGGTGAGGCAGATCACCGGAAGAAGCCCGCCCTCCGTACTGGTGATCACATACTTGATATGGTCAATGATTTACAAGTAATCTTTGGAAAGGGTCCTGGCGGACTATCTGTTCCGACTGACGATGCGGGACGCGCACTCATGTGGAAGAAGAAATCTATATTTTGGGACCTACCCTATTGGAAAGACCTAGAGGTCCGCTCTGCAATCGACGTGATGCACGTGACGAAGAATCTTTGCGTGAACCTGCTAGGCTTCTTGGGAGTGTATGGGAAGACAAAAGATACACCGGAGGCACGGAAGGAACAGCAACGTGTGCATGAAAAAGACGGCATGCATCCAAAGCAGTATGAAGGTCCTGCCAGCTACGCTCTTACCAAAGAAGAGAAGGAAATCTTCTTTGAATGCCTGCTCAGTATGAAGGTCCCGTCTGGCTTCTCGTCGAATATAAAGGGAATAATAAATATGGCAGAGAAAAAGTTCCAGAACCTAAAGTCTCATGACTGCCACGTGATTATGACGCAACTGCTTCCGGTTGCATTGAGGGGGCTTCTACCGGAAAACGTTCGATTAGCCATTGTGAAGCTATGTGCATTCCTCAATGCAATCTCTCAGAAGGTGATCGATCCAGAAATCCTGTCAAGGTTAAGTAGTGATTTGGTGCAATGTCTTGTTAGTTTCGAGCTGGTGTTCCCACCATCTTTCTTCAATATCATGACGCACGTCCTAGTTCATCTAGTCGACGAGATTGTCGTTCTGGGCCCTGTATTTCTACACAATATGTTCCCCTTTGAGAGGTTCATGGGAGTCTTAAAGAAATATGTTCGTAACCGCGCTAGGCCAGAAGCAAGCATCTCCATGGGCCATCAAACAGAGGATGTCATTGGGTTTTGTGTTGACTTCATTCCTGACCTTAAGAAGATTGGTCTCCCTCAATCGCGGTATGAGGGGAGACTGACTGGAAAAGGCACGCTAGGAGCGGACTCAATAATATGTAGGGACGGGCATTCTTGGTCTCAAGCACACTACACAGTTCTACAGAATTCTACCTTGGTGACCCCGTATGTCGATGAACACAAGAATATTCTGCGCTCCAAACACCCGGAGCAGTGTGACGACTGGATTACATATGAACACATCAGGACTTTCGGCAGTTGGTTGCAAACACGTCTCATGGGTGACAACACTGTTTCTGATGAGCTGTACTCGTTGGCCAGGGGACCATCTTCGACTGTATTGACTTACAAAGGGTACGAGATAAATGGGAATACATTTTACACGATCGCCCAAGATCAAAAGAGCACCAACCAAAACAGCGGTGTCCGCTTTGATGCAGCAACCAAGAGGGGAAAGGACACATATTATGGTTACATAGTGGACATATGGGAACTTGACTATGGACATGATTTCAAGGTCCCTTTGTTTCAGTGCAAATGGGTCAATCTGTCAGGAGGCGGGGTACAGGTAGACCCACAGTACGGAATGACAACAGTGGATCTCAACAATCTTGGGTACACAGACGAACCATTCGTCCTAGCCAATGATGTGGCGCAGGTTTTCTATGTGAAGGACATGTCTACCAAACCGAGAAAAAGAAAAGATAAGGAAGCGAATACATCATACGATGAGCCAAAGCGCCACATAGTTCTTTCAGGAAAAAGAGACATCGTGGGATTGGAGGGCAAGACAGACATGTCTGAAGATTATGAAAAGTTTCATGAAATTCCTCCCTTCAAAGTCAAGGCTGACCCAAGCACCCTGTTAAACGATGCAGATTATCCATGGTTACGGCGCAATAAGCAAACGACACAAGCGAAGAAAAAGTGAAGACTTTCTCTCCACAACTATATCATTGCAGTTACATGTGAAGAAATTAAATGCCTTTTGTAACAGATGAGTTTTCGTCCAAAACCCTGATACTTCGAAAGAGATTGTCCGTTTTGTACACGAAGTGCATCCAGTTTTTGCCGTAACCCTCTCAACTTTTTAGCACATGCTATGTGGGTGAAATGATGATACCATGCCAACTTTCAACCTGTTCAGAGTTCATTTGTAGTGCTTTTCAATTTCAGGGTCATTTAGCTTAAAAAAATCAGTAAATGCATGAAAAATAGGAAATGAAGTCAGAAAGGGTTGAAAATTGATGATGGCTTTGAATGGTGCATTTTGAACACACAAAAAGTCTGGAGTTCAAATAAGTTCAAAAAAATGAAATCCCTTTGTAACAGATGAGTTTTCGTCCGAAACCCTGATACTTCGAAAGAGATTGTCCATTTTGTACATGAAGTGCATCCAGTTTTTGCCGTAACCCTCTCAACTTTTTAGAACATGCTATGTGGGTGTAATGATGATACCATGCCAACTTTCAACCTTTTCAGAGTTCATTTGAAGTGCTTTTCAATTTCAGGGTCATTTAGCTCAAAGAATGAACTAATAGCAAAAAGAATGAACTAGAAAACTTTTATGAAACTCTAATAGCAAAAATAATGAACTAAAAATAATTAATTAAAAAATTCTGTTATGATCAACTAAAATAAAACTATAATATTCTTCAATAGCAAAAAGAATCAACTAAAAAGCTTTTATAAAACTCTAATAGCAAAAGGAATCAACTAAAAATATTTTATAAACCTCTAGTATTTATGAAACTAAAATTATATAAAATTTATGCAACTAAAGTTATCAAAGTATTTTTTGTTCAAAACATTAATAGCAAAAAGAATTTTCATAAAGAATTTTTTAGAAACTTTAATAGCAAACTAAAATAACAAAATCTGTTTTTGGTTAAAACAGACATTTAAAATTACCTAAAAATTACCAAATTAAATATAATGATAAAACACAGTAATATTAAATAGCAGGAAAAAGAATCACTCAAAAATCTATTTTTATAGTAAAGTTATTCACAAACTAGTGATTCACACCAATTTAAAAGAATTCAAATTTAAACTATTCAAATTTGGAAACTAATGGCACTAACAGAAAGTTTATAATTTTTGTGACCTAAAAGCAAAAAGAATCACTGAAAAACTGTAAGTAGAAACAAAAGAAAATAAATAAAGCAAAAAAGAAAACAAAAAAAGTAGAAAAAAATTAAAAAAATGCCGCCTACTGGGCCACCACGGCCTGAATACGACTAGAAACCCAACCATCTAGTTGGGCCAGGATTCAGGCCCGTAGAAGGCCCAGAAGGCCCACAAGCAGAGGTCATGTGATTAGGCCCGTAAGCCTGCTGCTGAGAGGAGCTCGAGAGGGTGTGCGCAGCAGCGCTTATAAACCACTCTCGAGCCCTCTCAGCTAGCGAGGTGGGACTAAACTTTTGGCCCCGGGCAGCACCACCCTTTAGTCCCTACCAAAGGTGGGCATTGGTCCCGGTTGGTGCCACCAACCGGGACCAAAGGTCTCTGCTTCCCGCCCTTTGGGCTGACGAAAAGAGACCTTTGGTCCCGGTTGGTGGCACCAACCGGGACCAAAGGGAGGCATTGGTCCCGGTTGGTGCCACCAACCGGGACTAAAGGCTTTGCTATATAAGCCAACACTTAGGAATTTTTCCCCAAATTCTCACATCTCCCCCGACGCCGCCCGGCTGCTCCTCATCGCTGTCGCCGTCGCCGCCCGCTCCTCGTCGCCGTCGCCCTCTCCCATCGTCGCTGTCGCCGTCGCCCTCTCCCATCGTCGCTGTCGCCGTCGCCCTCTCCCATCGTCGCTGTCGCCGTCGCCCTCTCCCATCGTCGCTGTCGCCGTCTCCCATCGCCGCCTCGTCGCCGCGCCTCCTCGTCGCCGTCGCCCTCTCCCATCGCCGCCCCCAGTGAGCACCCCGCCTTCCCCCGAGCCCTCGCCGGCGCGCCCTCCTCCCCGTCTCCGCGCGCGTGCCCCCCCGAGCCCGCCGTCCTCGTCGCCGGCCTCGTCGCCGGCCTCAAGCCATCGCCGCGCCCCCCCAGTGAGCCCCCCTTCCCAGGGTCCCCTGCTCCCCGTCGCCGCGTGCCCCCGAGCACACCTTGCTCTGCCACTGCTCCATGGTCGCCGGCAGCCCCCGTTGCTATGTTTTTTTATGAGATGTATATTTTCATGTGGAGATAGATGATGATGTTGATAGATAGATAAATGATTTTGTTGATATATATATATATATATAGTTCATTATGTTAGATAATTTGATGAAATGATGATATATATATAGATGATATGATGATATATATATATGTTGATTTTTTTTATATGATGAATGTTTTTGTTCATATATAATGTATATATGTATGTGGCTATATGTATGTATGGATGGATGTATATATGATGTTTTTTTGTTCATAGCATTTTTTTGTTCATAGCATTTTTTTCCATGTATGTATGTGGCTATATGTATGTATGTCGCCGTCGCCCTCGATCTCCTACCCCCTCCCGCCCCTACCCGACAAACTCTCGAGAGGAGATCGACATGAGGGGGGACGTCGGACATATCGGGCGACCAACTCTCGAGGCCACGCAAACCCTAGAAAAAAAGCGTTGTCGATCTCCTACCCCCCCTCCCCTACCTGACAAACTCTCGAGGTCAGCCAAACCCCTAGAAGAAAACTCCGGTAACTTCGACATGAGGGGGGACGTCGATCAACCCCCTCTCACCCGACCAAACACTCGAGTCCACCCAAACCGGGACTGAGATGTGATAGGTAGTATTTTTTTTGTTCATAGAAAACTCCGGTAACTCTCCAACATGAGGGGGGACGTCGATCGATCAACCCCCTCTCGCCAAACCGGGACTGAAAAAGCGTTGTCGAGGCCACCCCAAACCCTAGAAGTGTTGTCGAGGCCACCCCAAACCCTAGAAGCGTTGTCGACGCCAACCAAATTTACCAAGTTAAATGAGTTAAAAGAGCGTTGTTGAGGCCACCCCAAACCCTAGAAGAGTTGTCGAGGCCACCCAAATTTACCAAGTTAAAAGAGCGTTGTCGAGGCCACCTCCCCGATAACTTCGACATGAGGGGGACGTCCGACATGACATGAGGGGGGACGTCGGACGTCGGACATGAGGGGTGAGCGTCGTTGTCGTCTACCCCCTCCCCGATAACTTCGACATGAGGGGGGACGTCGGACATGACATGAGGGGTGAGCGTCGTTGTCGTCTACCCCCTCCGGTAACATAGATAACTCCGGTAACATAGATTTATCAAGAATGCCCCCATTATGGATGTGCACAAGTTGATCCAATTTTTTTTTGATCTCATCTATATATATTCTTTTATATGTCACGTTGTCTGTCAAAGTATTGAAGAAATCCATGGCTTCATCATTAGCCGGAAGTAACATGCGTATGATGCTATGAAGCTCTTCAAAGTTGTTTTGGAACGGAGTTCCGGATAGAATAATTTGCTTTTTGGTACGAATTTCAGCAAAGGCCTTCCAAATAGCGATATTCGGAAGGCTCTTGCTGAACTTCGTACCAAAAAGCTAATTAATTATCCTATCCGGGACTCCGTTCCAAAACAATTTTGGAGAGCTTCGTACCATTATGCGCCTGTTACTTCCGGCTAATGATGAAGCCTTGGTTTTCTTGAATCCTTTGACACTAGACAATGTGACATATAGAAGGGTAGATGAGATCAGGAAAAATATGGACCATTTTCTGCACATTCAGAATGGCGCCATTTTGTTAAATCCCTTAAAGGTTAAGAGAATCCCTTGTTTGACATTCATGAGAGAGGCAGTCCGGACGTCGGACATTCATGAGAGAGGCAGTCCGGACGTCGGACATTCATGTTTGTATATTAATTGCCATGTTGTAATATTTGCAGAAACTATGGATCAAAGAGACTTGGAACAAGAACAGTTGTTGGGGGAGATAATCCTCGCCGGAGGTGATGCTGTCTTGTCGTTTCTCAACGACACCGATGGAACAATGGAGGAGGAAGGACATGATCATGATGGCTCCGGTGACATGATCATGATGGCTCCGGAGGTGCTGACTAGCTAATTGATGCATTAATTGTTTTGGTATGTTCATATATATATTAACTCTTCTTTCTTCTTTTATAGCCCTCCGGATCGAGCCAAACTTCGGTAATGAGACGAGGCCCGAAGAAGAGGTTGCGCAAGGATGAAAGATTCACGATCACAGCACTCGCGGACGATGGCCTACCGATTGAACCCAAGCGGACCAAGGACGCATTTTCTGCTCAGTGCGGAGCTATTGTTAGGGACAACATCCCGATCAGCATCAAGCAATGGAATAAGCCTAAGGACGACGCCCCTGAAGGTGATTATGTCACCGATAGACAGAAAGATGATCTTTGGACCTTGCTGAAGGCAAATTTCACCCTACCGCCAGAGGAGGATCCGAATAAGCCCGTTATAGAGCCACTGGTCAAGGCGTGTGCTCTTAAGAAGATGGCAGATCTATTCAGGAGGTGGAAGAAGGAGTTGAAATCAAAGTTTGTCGACAAAGGTGAGACTCCAGAATTCATCGGCCGATTTGAGAAGATAAGAGATCACTGGCCCGCATTTGTGGCCTACAAGACATCAGACAAGAGTAAGAAAATGTCAGAGACAAACAAGAACAACGCTGCAAAGAAGCAGTATCACCATCACACGGGGTCAGGTGGCTACCTCAAAGCCCGGCCGTTGTGGGACAAAGCTGAGAATGACCTGATTGCTAAAGGGGTCGAACCAGAGACATTGAACTGGCCAGACCGTTCAAGGACTTGGTTCTTCGGGGTTGGGGGAACTTTGGACCCTGAAACAGGGAAGTGCCGTTGGACGGACGAGAAACTTGCAATACCCGTCGCGAAGCTTCAGAAGTATATCACCGCAGCGCAGGAAGGGACGTTCATTCCCGACAGAGAGAAGGACGAGCTGACTGAGGCCCTAGGGAATGCTGAGCACCCTGGACGAACACGAGGCACACCAGGCTCCGTTCCGTGGAAGTTTAGGTTTCCCGACGCAGGCGGTTACAGAAGCCGGGAGAGAATGAGGAAAGCGGAGTTGAGCGACATGCAGAAGATGAGTGCAAGACTACAAAAGCTAGAGGAAGCTGAGAGCCAGCGAGCTGCCGGCCAACTATCTCAGCGGCACGAAGCTACCCCAGAAGCTACCCCGCCATCTCAGCGGAGAAGCAGCGTGGCTTCCACGGAGCCCGTTCAGACTGACTTCACGGAGCCTATCTACCCCGTGGATACTATCACGGAGGCTCAAAATTGCGAGCTTATGACGAAATGCCATAACCTCACTTTCAAGGCGGCTCTCGGCTCTGTTGCACCTCCTCAACCCAACGAAACTTTTCACTGCCTTACGATTCCACATGGCTATGCTGTTGTGATGGTGGATGAAGTAATGGAGGGATTTGAGGAGCTCGAGCTTTACCACTCTACAGGTGAAGGGGAGAATCAGTTGGTTCGTGCTCTGAGGAGTACATGTCTATGGCAGAAGGAGTACATCAAGCTTCCAAACTGGACGCCTCCGCCTCCTCCTCCTCCTCCGGCGAGTCAGGGCACTCCGCCTCCTCCTCCTCCTCCTCCTCCTCCGGCGAGTGATCAGGGCACTCCGCCTCCTTCTCCGGCTCCTCCGACGCGTGAGGGCACTCCGCCTCCTCCTTCGCCTACTCCGGCGCGTCGGAGCACTCCGCCTCCTTCTCCGCCTCCTCAACAACGACGGAAGAGAGATGCCGCCGCTCCGGCGGCTAGCAGTACAAGCAGAGGCGGGAGGCAATTTAGATACGGTCAATGTCTCAAGCCTGTGGAAAAGTTACCATATGAGAGGACCGAGCAGGAAAACGAGGACATATGTCGTGCCGAAGTGAGGGACCATTTTGCAAAGAAAACTCCACCTCCGAAGGAGAAGCTAGATCCGGTGAAAGTGAAGCGCACTATCGATGCCCTGAAGCGACCACCACCGCCTCCGCCGGATTCCAACTATGACCGCATAATTACTAAGACACATGCTAAAGCGCAGCAGTCGGAAAGTACTTCCAGTGCTGCAAGAGCGAAAAAACGAAGAAGTGGGAAAACAATTCCCCAGCTCGGCGAACAGGAGAAGCAATCGTGCCCCCCGCTCAAGGTGTCTAGCGATATCGCTAATCATCCGGTGCTACTGCCCGGTACCACTCTTGATGATTACCTGCCCGATGATGTACAGTTTGAAACGGCTGAGGTAGTAGACGTCTTTAGATACGAGCACGGGAAGCCTCTCGTCAAACCTGATCATCCTCATCTAAAAACGATGATGCAAAAATTGCATGACTGGTACATGGAAACCTGCAGGAAGTCTGGGAAAGACAGTTTGTTAGTCGGAATTAAAAAAGAGCATGACTTCCCTGGAGTCGACCTGCTGCCTGTTGAATTTGTGGAGTTATTTCAATTATACAATCAAAAGGCCCTCGACAAACAACTCATGACTTGCTACTGTCTGTAAGTATTACTTCTATAATTAAGTCTCTAGCTCAGCTCGTTCATTGCATGTATATATAATTATCCTCACTATATTATGCAGATTGAAGATGGTCGAATGCCAAAAAATAGGAATCTTCGACGTTGGGTTCATTAGCCCAAATACCGTAAATGAATGGTCGGTACGAAAGGCGGCTGAAGATACCGAGAACAACTTACTACAAACGTTCCTTAAACATCAAAACAAAAGGGAAATACTCTTTCCTTACAACTTCAAGTGAGTGTTACTGTCTTCTGCATATTCGGTTCCGCTTACTCGTGGTTAAGTAATGTAATTGATGAGTTATGTGTGCGCAGCTTCCACTATATTCTGCTATCCATTAATCTTGACGGGGCATTAGTAACTGTCTTAGACTCGCTCCGTAAAGATCCCAAGTATTATGCGGACATGACTGCAATGCTCCAGAAGTAAGTTCAATCAATACCGGGACCATATCGGCAACTTTCGTTCATTTCCTGATATCAAGTAATCATTTTCTTTGCCTGCCAGGGTTTGGAAAACGTTCACCGCTAAGGTTCCGGGTCTGAAGAAGGAGCTGCGATTTACACACCCCAAAGTAAGTAGTACTAGCTAGTTCCGCACATCTCTCATTGATTCTAGTTTCATCAATAGCATTATCATGCTTGCTTATCAGTTTGATTGAACTCTATTCTCGTAAAGTGCTTGTTGCAGGCACCCAACACTCATTTATGTGGATACTACATATGCGAGTTCATTCGCTACTATACCTCTGAACGGGCCTCCTCTGAGAAACAATTTGAAGTACGTAAACAATATTCACAATTTTATTTTATATATTACCATCAATTGTGTTGAGTTTCATTCATATATATGTATTGACCCCTTCTTTAAATTAGATCTGGCAGATGCGGGATGAACTCCTACCACATGATCGCATACGAGCAATTCAAGAGGAATTGGCGGGATTCTTTCTTGACCACGTCATACCTGAACAAGGAGAATACCATGTGAAATTGAAATTGTTGTAAGGGATGTTATATATTGTACATATGTAGCAGCGTCGGATAGATATACGAAAACTTGTTGTTCGACCAAGCACGAAGAAAGAGATGTCACTTCTCTCTATATATGTTCATGACGATCTTGTGTAATTAATGGTTTCCTTTATTTGCTTACTAGCTAGCGTCGAGTTCTCTCTATATGTGTAGTAGCTAGCGTCGACCAAGCACGGAAAAAGAGAGGTCACTTCTCTCTATTAGCTCGCTAACACAATATGAAACCCCTAAATTAACCCTCCAAAACCCCAAAACCCCCCCTTCCAAAAAAAAACAAAACCCAGCGACTGCGAGCTGCTGACGCGTGGCCGCCTTTTGGTCCCGGTTGGTAACACCAACCGGGACTAAAGGTCCTCCCTCCCCCGCCCCAGGCAGCGCCACGTGGATGCCTTTTGGTCCCGGTTGGTGTTACCAACCGGGACTAAAGGTCCTCCTGCCTGGGCTTCCCGCAGCGGCCACGTGGAGCCCCTTTGGTCCCGGTTCGTAAGCGAACCGGGACTAAAGGTTTTGGGCTTTAGTCCCGACCCTTTAGTCCCGGTTCCAGAACCGGGACTAAAGGCCCTTACGAACCGGGACAAATGGCCCTTTTTCTACTAGTGGCTGCATCCAAGCCTAGATTCATCCATCCCTTTCTTGCTCTAGGACAAAGGAATAGCATATATTTGATATCTTCAGCTCCAATAGCACATATTGGGCATTGCCCTGGCAGCTTGATATGCCTATTTGCCGATATAACATGGCAAGGGATGATGACTTGCCTAACCCTCCACGTGAAGATTTTTACCTTTGCTGGAACTCTCAATTTCCAAATATTGTCCCACATAGGATGAGGCCCCATACTTCCCGATTGAGTCCCTTGGTTTAATCTTCTCCCAAAATGTGACTCCCATTATGCAGTTTTAATAGAGAAACAACCCGACCATGTCAAAGACCAAGCGACAAAATCATCCATTTGATAAGATGCCAAAGTAATTGCCAGAATCCTCTCAGCATCAACTGGCCAGAAAATCTGTCTTACCATTCGCTTAGAAAATTTTGTCAAATATTATGCCCTCTTCGAATTATAGTTTTTCTTCTTTAGCAATTGGGAATCCACTCATCATTCCAAATCTCTATATTATTTCCATCTCATACCCTTTATATGTGACCTTTTTCAAAGTTTTTTATCCTTTCCAGAATACTCTGCTAGGTGAAGGAGCTCCCCTATTTGGCCTCTGCATCTAACACATTCCTAGAAGAATAGTATCTAGTCTTCAATACCATAGCACAAAGGGAACCTTGATTTTCTATCAATCTCCAATCTCCAATCCTGCTTAGCAAGAAGAGCTAGATTGAAACAATGAATATCTTTGAATCCCATACCTCCATGTTTCTTAGATGCACACATTTTTCCACCATGCTAACCAGTGCATTCTTTTTGTATCTGCATCACCAGCCCATGAAAATTGAGACATACGTTCAGTAATCCCTTTACAAATTTGTTTTGGGATTTTAAATACGGACATCACATATGTTGGTATAGCTTGTGCATTCGCTTTCAACGGCACCCCTTTTCCACCACTGGATAATACTCTCTTTCCATCCACTAGTTCTTTTCAAAACTCTCTCCATGGGAAACTAAAATGAATAACTTTTGTCCGCTCCAACAATTGTCGGCAGACCCAAATATTTATCAGTTAAAGCTCCAATCATTATGTTTAGGGTGGTGCAGATCAGCTCCCTATGTTGGGTTCTAGTGTGTGAACGGAAGAAAATGCTAGGTTTGTGTTCACTTACTAACTGGCCTAGCTATAGTCCAGTAAGATCCTTCTCAGACAATTCACATTTCCAACATCAGCTTGCATTACTATAAGTGAATCATCAACAAACAAGAGATTTGAAACTGTTGGTGCATCACGACATGCATGAACACCTTTCAACTACACACTCCATTCTGGATGATTTATGATTTAATAAACTCGTAAGTCCTTCAGTTCACAGTTTGGTATGTATGTTGGATGAAGAAATTATCATCAAGAGCTTCAGAATAGCCCGCAACCAAAAATGCAGACATGTACTTATTTCCACATCATGGTCTGCTGTGTAGATTGTTAAGCAATTACTTTCTTTGCTACATTAAACACAATTCTCTCTTGTATGCTTAATTAGAGGATATAAGCTACGTCCTCATGGAACTAGTTTTTCTATCCCAAATGTTGTGTTAGAACCTTATTTAAGTTAGAGAAAACTATGTTGAAAACCCTCATGTCTAATCGTTCTGGAACATTCAGCATTGAACCCATAGACTTGAGAGTGATGCCGAATTATAGACCTTGTGTGGAAGGGATTCTATTTACCCTTGATCACAAGCAAATATCTTCTCTATCCTACTTTCTCTCAACGAGCACCCAACCCGTAAATTAACTTGATCTCATGCATATAGGTGGTGGTTAACCCGAAATCAATTTCAGCTCAAAAATTACCAATGCATAGATATTACTCCCTCCGTTTTCTTTCACCTAAGGTGTATTATTTGGCATGGTGACCAAAGACACGGAATTATGGAGCACTTGGGATGAAATTACCCTCTATTAGTTTGGTGGTTAGCAGGAGGTAATTCAATTAGGCGGACCTTGTTAAGCTTCATGCACTAGTCAACGCAACCAAAAGTCCGAACTGATGGAAAGGGCTAGACAATCCACATATACACTTCAACACCACCTCTCACGTGTGACGCGGGCAGTCAGCACGTGGATAGACTCAGAGGTATGGCTCAAGAGGCCTATATGTGTACAAAAGGGGGGCAGGGGGCAGCAGCAATTTTTGGATAAATTGCGAAAACCAGGACTTGAACTCAAGACCTTACCTCCGATATCATGTTAAGCTCTATCCACTAGTCAACGCAACCGAAGAGGAGATCAACTCAGAACAGATCAATCGAGAGGGACACAGAAAAAAAAGTTGGATCGAAAGGACGAGTTACGGAATCCGGAGGAGACCTAAACCTAGACTCTAATGCCATGTTAAGTTTCATGCACTAGCCAAAGTAACCAAAAATCCTGATGGAAAGGGCATTATCCAGAGATTTGAGCGCAAATCAGCGAGGCATGCAAACTGACTGATCTCTCACGTCAAAACAAAATGAAACACATAATAATAATGATAAAATAAATTGGAGGGACCGATAGGCGCCAACACTATGCAGCTTTAAAAATTCATTTTCGTGTAGACAACGAGTCAATTCCTCAATCCACCGTACTCTTTTCCCTTCTTCCCTTCTTTCAGTACGTGGCCATAAAGAAACGATGGCTGATGCAGAATTGCATTCAGTACCGAATTGGGATTCAATCGAGGATGTTAGACTATGTTGTTGCCAGCATGGGTCTTGCACCGTACAAGCCACCGCCCTTGCATGCGCCATGCATGTAACAGCCGCCTCTATCTTTTCATGCAAATAGGATCGGTCGTTAGTTTGTTAGCGCGTGTGCGTGTGTATCTCCTCTCTCTCTCTTGATGTGCTCTCATATACTCCCTCCATTCCAAAATATATGGTGTATTAATTTTTTCAAAAGTCAAACATGTACATGTTTGACAAAGTTTTTAATAAAAAGTAGAAATATCTACAGTATCAAATTTGTATCATTAGATCCATCATAAAAAGTATTTTCATATTTATTTAGTTTGTATTGTAGATGTTTATATTCTATTCTATAATTATGGTCAAACATACATAAGTTTGACTTGCACGGAAACCAATACACCTTATATTCTGGAATGAAGGGAGTATATCTATACTGCCCCGAGAGGATGAATACAACCTGTACTATACTTGAGCTCACTCTTGTAATCTAACATGGTATCAACTTTTTGATTCAATCTTCTCGCTTCGGCTATGTCCGAGGAGTCCCCAGCCGTCGCGGCCTATGTCGGGTGAACTCCTCCCAACATACTCCTCCCCTCCCCACAGCCTCCTCTCCTCTCCAGGTCGCCACTGCTTCTATTCCCCTACCACCTCTCCCCAACCACTTTCCGTCACCCGGCATAGGCCCATGCTGCTAGCGTCGTGGGGGCCAACATCCATCATCACGTGTGTGTCTTGTTGGACATAGAGGGCGTCAACTACACCTTGCGTGGTCTCATGGAGGAGACTTTCGACCAGTACGACGTCAATGACCAAGTCTCTCCTGACTTTGACGACCACCACCACAACCCGTCGTGGAAGATCGTCAACAAGGCCGTGAAGAAGTGGTTCTACAACACCATGAGAACGGACCTCCTTGGCTTCGTCATAGATCGGCAAGACACCTCCTTCGAGCTCTGGTCGTCCCTCGAGACCCTCTTTCTCAACAATCGGCCTCGCGCCAGTTCTATTCGAAGACCGAGCTCTACGATGTTTTTTTTTTGAGAAAAGAGCTCTACGATGTTCGACAAGGCGACTCCTCCATCTCCGGCTTTTGTGCCCGCCTCAAGATGGTCGCCGACACGTTGCGCAATTTGGGCAAGCCGATGGACGACGACGAGCTGGTGATCCAGCTCCACCGCGGCATCAATCGGGACCGTCATGAAATGGCCACCAAGATCATCGAAAAGTCCGCCACTCCCGTCACGTTGGACGTCGTCGTAGCTATGCTCACGACCATAGGCCCACGCTGTGTTCTCCCCGCTGCAGTACGGGGGGCCGCCATTCAGCAACCATATGCAGCAGCAGTTCCTGACGACGCCTCTCCACATGCAGCAGCAGTACCTGTCGGCTCCTCTCGAACACCAATTGACGTAGTATCTGCCTCCACAGCCTGCGCCGGCCCCGACTCCTCAGGTGTCGACCAAACGGCCTTGATGGGCGTCCTCCACAACTTGTCTCTACAGTCGTCCGGTGGCGGCTGGATCGCCGATTCCGACGCCTCCACCCACCTAGCGGTGGATCCTGGTAAGGTCTCCTCTATCGCCAGTATATCAAATTGTCCCCCGGTATTTTTTAGGCAACGGTAATTCCATGTAGATCAGCCACGTAGGATCTACCTATCTGCCAAACCCTAATCGTCCTCTCTATCGTAATGATGTCCTACTTGCTCCTAATTTAATCAAGAATCTCTTATCTGTTCATCTCTTAACTACCGATAACAATTGTTCTCTTGAATTTGACCCTTACGGCCTCTCTGTGAAGGACTATGCAACCAAGTGGAAATCATCTGATGCAACAGTGATGGCGAACTATACCCCACCACCTTCACCGTCATCGTCATGCGCCTCAGCGACCTCTGGCATCGTTGTTTGGGTCATCCCGCCTGGCGACGCAATCTTCCACAAGAGTAAAAAATTATCACATTGTAATAAGCATGTTTCTGATGGCCGCCTTTGTCATGCATGTCAGACCGGCAAGCACGTCTGTCTCCCGTTTTCTTCTTCCACTAGTTCAACGACGACTCCCTTCAATCTTGTACATTGTGATCTTTTTGATGTCCCTGCCATTTTTTGTTTATTTCATGCTTATGTTCCCACGCACTCCGGCCGATCCATTGGTACTCTCCAATGCGACAATGGGCGTGAGTTTGATAATGTGCAAAATCGTGACTTCCTCCTTCCATTCGGTACGGTCATGGGTTTCTCTTGCCTATATACTTCTCCTCAAAACGACAAGGCAGAACGAGCCATCTGGTCGACGAATAATGTTGTGCGTACGTTGTTTCTTTAGGCCTCAATGCCGCCACGCTATTGGGCCGATGCTCTCACCGCAGCTACTCTGCTCCTTAACCTTCGTCCCACCAAGTCCCTTTCTCTCACCACGCCACATGAAGTTCTTCTCAAAACACTGCCCACCTACTTGCATCTCTGCGTTTTCGGATGCCTGTGCTACCCTAACACGGAGGCCGCCGCACCCATAAGCTCGCCCCGCGCTCCTCCCTTGCGTTTTCATCGGATACCGAGCAGATCACAAGGGGTTTCGTTGTCTCGACCCCTCTTCCAACAATGTCTACACCTCACGTCACGTCGTTTTCCCCTTCTCCCACATTCCGACGACCTCCTCCCCGGCGATGGATTTCCATCACCGCCAAAGGCGATGTCGAACGTGAAGGGAGTGGCAGACTTTTTGATGATCTTGGCGGTCATTTGATCACGGCCCCGATTGATGTCGCGGAGGAGCTGGATCACCAGCTCGTCGCCGTCCACCGGCTTGCCCTCCGCGACATCTCTTGGGAGCTTCTGTTGAAGAACATAATAAGAATAGTAATGGAAATGTGGGCAAGTCGGTGGACGACGACGAGCTGGTGATCCAGCTCCTCCGCGACATCAATCGAGACCGTCATCAAATGACCGAAAGATCATCAAAAAGTCTGCCACTCCTGCCACGTTCGACGTCGCCTTTGGTGGTGATGGAAATCCATCGCAGGGGAGGAGGTCGTCGGAATGTGGGAGAAGGGAAAGACAACGTGATGTGAGGTGTAGACCTTGTTGGAAGAGGGGTCGAGACAATGATACCCCTTGTGATCCGCTCGGTATCCGATGAAAACGCAAGCGAGGGTGCGCGGGGCGAGCTTATGGGGTGCGCTGGCCTCCGTGTTAGGGTAGCACAGGCATCCAAAAACGCGAAGATGCGAGTAGGTGGGCGGTGTTTTGAGAAGAACTTCATGTGGCGTGGTGAGAGAAAGGGACTTAGTGGGACAAAGGTTAAGGAGCAAGGTAGCTGCGGTGAGAGCATCGCCCCAATAGCGTGGCGGCATTGAGGCCTGAAGCAACAGCGTACGCACAACATTGTTCGTCGACCGGAGGCTCGTTCTGCCTTGCCGTTTTGAGGAGAAGTATACGGGCAAGAGAAACCCATGGCCGTACCGAATGGAAGGAGGAAGTCATGATTTAGCACATTATCAAACTCACGCCCATTGTTGCATTGGAGAGTACCAATGTATCAGGCGGAGTGCGTGCGAACATAAGCATGAAATAAACAAAAAACGACAGGGACATCGGAAAGATCACAATGTAAATGATTGAAGGGAGCCGTCGTTGAACTAGTGGAAGAAGAAAACAGGAGACAGACGCGCTTGCCGGTCTGACATGCATGACAAAGGCGGCCATAGAAACATGCTTATTACAATGTGATAAATTTTTACTCTTGTGGAAGGTTGCGTCGCGGGGCGGGATGATCCAAACAACGGTGACAGAGGTCACCGAGGCGCGCGACGGTCATGGTGAAGGCGGTGGGGTATAGTTCTCTGTCACTGTTGCATTAGATGATTTCCGCTTGGTTGCATAGTCCTTCACAAAGAGGCTGCAAGGGTCAAATTCAAGAGAACAATTGTTATCGGTAGTTAAGTGGCGAACAGATAAGAGGTTCTTGATTAAATCAGGAGCAACTAGGACATCATTACGATAGAGAGGACGATTAGAGTTTGGCAGATAGATAGATCCTACGTGGCTGATCTGCATGGAATTACCGTTGCCTAAAAAATACCGGGGGACAATTTGATATACTGGCGACAGAGAAGACCTTACCAGGATCCGCCGCTAGGTGGGTGGAGGCATCAGAATCGGCGATCCAGCTGCCACCGGACGATTGTAGAGACAAGTTGTGGAGGACGCCCATCAAGGCCGTTTGGTCGACGCCCGAGGAGTCAGGTCCGGCGCAGGCTGTGAAGGCAGATAGTACGTCGGTTGGTGTTCGAGAGGAGCCGACAGGTACTGCTGCTGCATGTGGAGAGGCGTTGTCATGAATTGCTGCTGCATGTGGTTGCTGAACGGCGCCCCCCCGTACTGCAGCGGCGAGAACGCAGTGTGGGCCTATGGTCGTGAGCTGAGGAGCCCGGGTACTGAGGCGGGCGCGGCGCGGGGGGGGGGGGGGGGGGGGGGGGGGGGGGGGGGGAGGGGCATCGGTTAGGCGTAGATGTGGCGCACCTCTTGTTATGGCCCTGGTTTGGTGAGGGAGTGTTAGGCTTGCCGCCGCCGCCATGCTGCTTGTTGTTGCTGCCGGAGGCACCACCCTAGGCCGGGTTGGGATTAGGCGGACGGCCATGGGTGGCGAGGGCTGTGTGGTGACCTGCAGAGAAATCACCGCCGAACGTCATCTCGTCTTGGGTGAGCATACCTACGACGACGTCGAACGTGACAGGAGTGGTGGACTTTTCGATGATCTTGGTGGTCATTTGATGACGGTCCCGATTGATGCCGTGGAGGAGCTGGGTGCCTGGGTCACCGGCTCGTCTTCGTCCATCGGCTTGCCCACATTGCGCAACGCGTCGGAGACCATCTTGAGGTAGGCGCAAAAGCCGGAGATGGAATCGCCTTGTCGAACATCGTAGAGCTTGGTCTTCAGATAGAAATGGCGCGAGGCCGATTGTTGAGAAAGAGGGTCTCGAGGGACGACCAGAGCTCGAAGGCGGTGGCCTGCCGATCCATGACGAAGCCGAGGATGTCCATGCTCATGGTGTTGTAGAACTACTTCTTCTCGACCTTGTTGACGATATTCCACGATGGGTCGCCGCGGTGGTCGTCGAAGTCTGGAGAGACGTGATCGTTGACGTCGTATTGGTCGAAAGTCTCATCCATGAGACCACGCTTGGTGGAGTAGTTTACACCCTTCATGTCCAACTAGACACACACGTGATGATGGATGTTGGCCTCTCGACGCGAGCAGCATGGGCCTGCGCCGGTGACGGAAAGTGGCCGGGGAGAGGTTGTGTGTTCTGTAGGGGGAGAAGGAGCAGTGGCGACCTGCAGAGGAGAGGAGGCCGTGGGGAGGCAATGAGTAGGCTAGGAAGAGTTCGAAATCGCGGTGGCCGCGGCGGCCGGGGACTCCTCGAACATAGCGGAAGCGAGAAGATTGGGTCAAAAAGCTCATACCATGTTAGATTAGAAGAGTGAGCTCAACTACATGTTGTATTCATCCTCTTGGAGCAGTACAGATATATAGGGGAGTACATCAAGAGAGAGAGGGAGAGAAAAAAAAAATCTGAGAGAAGCAAAAGTAACTCGAACCAAAATCTTTGCTAATTTGACAAAGATTGTATTCTTTAATTATTTCTTTATGTTTTATTACTTAATTTAATAATAATAATAAAATTATTCTAATGAATTTTATTCTTCTTCTTTGAATTCAAAACAGAAGAATAAAAGAATAGGTAGAAAAATCAAGTTAAGTCAATCCAAAAAGAAAAGTTGGTTCATGGCCAATGAAAAAAATGTTAGAACCAGAGTTAGGCAGCATGAGCTGGTCTTGCGCCGTACAAGCCACCGCCATTGCAAGCAACAGCCGCCTCTATCCTTTCACGGAAATAGGATCGGTGGTTAGTTTGTTAGCGCGTGTGTGCGTGTGTATCTCTCTTCTTTCTTTTAAGTACTCTCATATATATCTGTACTGTCTCGAGAGGATGAATACAACCTGCACTTGAGCTCACTCTTGTAATCTAACAGAGGAGAACGACAACTCGGCAGTTGATCCTGGGTACGACTGGATAGCTTCCTATGACTCTAACCAGGATATCTTCTCGTGTAATATGATCTTTAGTTGGAAATTTCATTGTTGATAGCCCGAGAAGGTTTAATTGATGGCTCCGTGCAGAAGTTGAAAATAATTGAGTTGGCGGAGGAGATAATGATGGGACATGTCCATGGCCCTCACATTCTAAAGACCGATCTCGGCTGATAACTTTTCTAAGAGCAAGTATAACAAGGTGACGTAGGCAGGCTGTAATGATTTGAATATTACATTATTACTGAGTTGGAAGAGAGAGAAGAGAAGAGAGAAGAGAAGCGGGCTGTAGACTTACAGCCGGCTGTAGCACGCGCTCCAAGAAGCTTTGTGAGAGTGGAAAGTGGACCGTATGTTGATAAAGTAGTACTTTCTTATAGCCAACTATTATACATGTTGGCTATTACATTGGCTATAAATGACATGCCAACATGTTATTGCCAACAGCTTGCTATATTATTAACCATGCTCTAATGCTAGACTCGACGGCACGCCATGCTATGCTGGAGTTAGATGTGGACGCAAGCGTGTTGGCGAGTATGCGCTCCATGCCGGCCTCGGACGCCGGCGGGGTGGACTTCTTGCCGACCACGAAGCCGACGATGAGATGGACCTCCGGGAGCGCACAGGAGGTGCTGGCGCGCCACGAGCGCACGCGAGGTGCCGCTGGCGGGTACGAGGGATTTGGACGTGACGCGTGCTAGGCGAAGCGGCTGCTGTACTGGTCGGCCAAGGTGCAGGCGGGAGCGGACGCGCGAGGCCAAGGCGTCCGCGGACGTGGCCATGCAGTCTTCACATGCACTGTACTTATTGGTATGTTCTTTTTTCTTTTATTACGAATATATTTATTGGTATGTTCAACTATATGCATCAAACAAAAGTCGTAGATCAAGCTTTCCCGGATCTGGGCTTCATGGCGAGTCGTCTTCCTCTCCGTGGGCGTCTCCGGCGTCGGCGGATGCAGACTACGTTTGTTGGTGATCTGCTCAGGGGTCTCCAGGGGGTTGGATGTAATTTTCTTTTCTTGAGGGTCCTTTGTGCAAAGTATCCAGACAGCTGGTTGTTCTGGGCTGTTCTCGGTGCTGCGTGTGATGTTTTATCTATGTTTGCTATATGAATGGCACGTGGTACTTCAAAAAAAAAAAACTGCATGCATCATGATTTTAATTTTTTTTTGAGGGATGATTTTCAAATTTGTTAAGCCTTAGACTTGTGCGCAACACGATTTACGCATAGGTTGATGCCAAGCGTCGGTAGACGAGGCCACGCAGTGGATGGCACATGGTGGCAGCCGCCATCGAATCCCCCAAACAAGTGTTGGTCCATGTCCTTCTACACAACAGTCTCGCGAACAAATAGGAAGACTTTCTATCAGTGGCGCTTCGGCTTTGTATCACCAGAGCCTGTATCAACCTCTTCAACGATGAACATGTTCTTGTCGATTACTGTGCACGTTGTACTTCACTGAGGACACAATTGTCATCTTTCCCTGCCATCTCGCGAGGATCGTCCGCGATGACCATGGTGTTGATGCGGCAGGTGGATGTTGGCAGCGGATGCGATGGCTCAGTAGTAGAAGAAACTGACAGTTTGCACGGGCCTCGGGCGTGGTTGCGGTGCACGACATGCTGTAATGTTCATGGGGAGTGGCCGTGGAGATGACGACAATGATGCCGGACGTTGTCGTTGTCGCTTGGGCTTGGCTGGTCGCAGTCAATCACGTCCGGCGCGCATGTGGACTTTGACAACAAAGGTGTTCCATCTTCTCTAGATGGCAGCGTCAATGATGTGATGAGCCCCGTCAACAATGGTAACCCGTGCGCTCATGTGGAAGGACTTGAACATAGATGTCGGATCCAGAGAGTGATCATGGATATGGATGGCAATGTGTAGGGTATAGTGCGGGTACAATAATCTCATATCCATACCCATGTTTCTCATGGGCATAAAATCATTCCTATACCCTACCCATCGTGTAAATATCCATGCCCATGCCCATGCCCTATGAGTATCCATGTCCGATGGATCGGACATGATCAATACAACATCGAAGGGTGGTTGACGTAATTTCTAGTTCCATGTGTGGTCACTACTAGGAAATAGCTTATAGGTAGATGCTTAGCAGTAGCGCTGGGCAAGTGCACCCTGCTACTGTTAAGTAGTAGTAGCGCGGGTGTGAACCCAACGCTATAGGTATATTATAGTAGTAGTGCGGGTTGACGTAACCCACGCTGCTCTTCAGCGGGCCCCACAGTACCCCGGGTCGAGCCATAGTAACAGCGTGGGGGTATACCACCCGCGCTACAACTAACATGATAGCTGTAGCGCGGGGCTTATACCCGGCGCTGCCACTACTTATACACGGGGCCATCTGGTGGGCCCCATTTATCAGCAGCGCTGGTTACATGGGCAACGCTACCGGTAATAGGAATAATAGTAGCGCGATCCTTCTTCCCCGCACTACTGCTAAGCCACCTTATCCACTGCCGCGCGCGTCGGCCCTCACTCTCCATCTCACTCTCACTCTCCACTCTCTCTCGCCGCCGGCCCTCCCCTCACTCTCTCTCGCCGCCGGCTCTCCCCCACGCGCGTCGGCCCTTTCCCTTGCCGTCCGTCCTCACCGCGCCTTCCCCGAGCCTGCCGTCGTCCTCGGTGGTGGTGGAGGACCTCCTCGCCGTCGCGCCGTCCTCACCCCCTCCGCCGTCCTCACCCCCCTCCGCCGTCACGCCGTTGTCAGTCACCTCCGCTGCAGGTATAGCCTCCCTCCTCTGTCTCTCTTCTTCTCCGTTTTTCTAGGGTTCATGGTAGATAGGTCAATTTTGGATGATGTGATATTCACCATTTTATACAAATTAGCCGCGTACTGCTGGTAGATAGGTCGATTGGATGATGTGATATTCAACATTGGTAGTTAGGTCAATTGGTGGATTAGGTGGGGGAGCACCGGCCAGCCATGGTCGAGGTGGTCGATGTCGCCGGTGTGGAGGGAGGGTGTGCCGGCTGGCTAGATCGAGGGAAGGAGGGAGCGGCTACGTCTGGATCGTGAGGAGAGGAGAGATATTTCGGATGGGAGAGAGAGAGAAATCGACAAATTGCGGGGGGTGGCGGCGCGGTGTTAATTAGGTTGTATCTATGATGTCGCCACGTGCCATAAGCGCTATAATGTTATGAAGGGGGTCAGTCGCCATAATATGATATGCTATGTTGATGTTCAAAGAAAGACAAATGCCTATGATACAAGATTTTGGAGGGAACACCTCCGAGTGGCCTATGTTTTGCCGGAATGTTGATTCATTACCGTTCCGGCAAATTTAAGGCGCTCGATATGTCTTGTTTTTAGCAAAGGTCATGCCGAAATTTTTCGTGAATTTTGGCATGACTTGTGCTAGAAAGTAGCCGATATCGAGCGCCAGGGATTTGCCGGAACGGGAATTAAACTGAGTGATGCTTAGGGTTGTCTTTCAGTCTGTCGGGGCTCCTTGTGTGACTTTCAATCTATCAGTGAGGGAGTGTCCACCATATACGTTCGAAATATCATAGAGGAAGAATCCCGACTGTTGTCGTGGGGTCGCTTCCTCCTCTTCTCCTCGTGATAGACCTTGGTAATGCACGAGGGAAGAGGGGGATGCGACCATCACCGACGGTCGATATATCAGAGAGGAAGAATCCCGACTGTTGTCGTGGGGGTCGATTCTCCTTCTTTCGCGTGTGCTAGACATTTTGGTGTAATGCACTTGGGAAAGAAGGGAGGAGCGACCATCACCGACGGTCGAAAAATTAGAGAGGGAGTGCCCACCATATACACCACGAGATGAGAGTTTTTCAAGGAAGAATCAACAGACAGAAAGTCAACCCGTGTTGAATAGTGATATGTGTGTTGAGTTCCTGGTATTTGCCGTCGATTTGTAATTTTTGAATTATGAACACAGGAAATGTCTGACGACGATAGGATCCCCGAGTGCCATTACTGCACCGACGACGGGGGTATGTGCGACAGGCCTCACCTAGAAAACGATAGGTACTTCACCCTCACGCTGAAGGAGACCTTTGAAGTTTTTACGGTATGTAACGACGGCAGGTATTTTTTCGTAATTAAGCACGACTTGTGCTTTTTAGCTTTAACATGTAATTTCCGTTTTTTACAATTCGACTAGTGCATCCCCTCCTATGCAAGACCGTATGTCTTGGATAATCTCGATTTCGAAGATAGAAAGAGTATGGAGACGAAGATAGCTCACCTTAAGACGAAACATGGTTTCGTTTTTAAGGTTAAGCTCTACAATGCAGTAAATCACTCACATTTTGGTTGTTCAAATTGAAGAGTACTCTGCAAAGCCTACGGATTTAAGAAGGATATGAAAATAACCTTCGATCTTGGTCCTGAAGATGATCCTGAAGATAATATCGACATTTGGGTGGATGTGGACATGATTCCAGTTCTACCTCCATGTGAGTTTGTCAAACAAATTTGTTATGTAATTTATATTGTTTATTTAAAAATAGTTGGTATTCATCCCCACTAAACTTGTTTATTTATAATTGACAGCTTATTTCCTTTCACCAAGAAATACACGGAAGGTAGTAGACAAGACCTACTACCGTTATGGCTCAGAGCTAACTTGGGAGGAGATAAATTTTCTTGTCTCATTTATTAAGGATGTTGAGACTTTTAATATCAATTATGAAATTGGCGAACCCTATAGTGGATACGTGCCACTAGTCCACGTGTTGAACCATGGTAACATCCAGGCAGATAGCATGGTAAGATTTTTTACTATCGTGTCACCAGATGAGATTTTTTACTATCGTGTCACTAGAACCATGCTAACTATGTTACTATTATGTTGTTCAACAGAAGCTCCCGAAGGATATTGTGCCTCAGCTGATGTATACCGAAGGTCACATGAGTATTATTAGCTTACGACCAAGTCTGCCGGTGGCTTTTCGCAGTGGATCCTCGATTTCTCAAACAGATGAACGCCTCAAAATCAAAGGATGGAGCAAAGTATTGAATGCGCGCAGGCAAGTAATTGGAGATAATATGGATGTGCGCAGGCCACAAATCTGTTTTATGCTATTTTACCTAATAGAGAGGAGTAGGTCCTAGCTAGTACTTGTCATGTGCTAGAATGATGATGAGTTATTTACCTAGGATGATAACAATTAGCTAGTGTTGGTTAACTTGTCATGTGCTATATTGATGGTGGGTTATTATATGACTACGGATGATGAGTTGTTATATGACTGCGATATCGATGATGATGATGAGTAGGTCGTATTATTTGTCATGTGCTAGAATGATGATGAGTTATTATATGACTACGGATGATGAGTTGTTATATGACTATGATGATGGATCCAAGTTTAATCCGTGTTTCTTCTACCCAATGATATAACAACTCATCATCGTTGTCAAATAAAAACTCATCATCCGTAATCATATAATAACTCATCATCATTATAGCACATGACAAGTACTACAGCCTCCTCCTCATCATCATCGTAGTCACATAATAACTCATCATCTGTAGTCATATAATAACTCACCATCAATATAGCACATGACAAGTTAACCAGCACTAGCTAATTGTTATCATCCTAGATAAATAACTCATCATCATTCTAGCACATGACAAGTACTAGCTAGGACCTACTCCTCTGTCTTAAGTAAAATAGCATAAAACAGGTAAACCCCTCCATCTCCATTATGGAGAATAGAGATCCACCTGTCTCCAATTTGTGGCTTGTGCACATCCATGCTGTCTCCAATTACTTGCCTGCGCGCATTCAATACTTTTCTCCATCCTTTGATTTTGAGGCGTTCATCTGTTTGAGAAATCGAGTATGCACTGCGAAAAGGCACCGACAGACTTGGTCGTAAGCTAATAATACTCATGTGACCTTCGGTATACATCACCTGAGGCATAACATCCTTCGGGAGCTTCTGTTAAACAACATAATAGTAACATAGTTAGCATGGTTCTAGTAACACAATAGTAAAAAAATCTCATCTAGTGACACAATAGTAAAAAAAATCTTACCATGCTATCTGCCCGGATGTTACCATGGTTCAACACGTGGACTAGTGGCACATATCCACTATAGGGTTCGCCAATTTCATAATTGATCTTAAAAGTCTCAATATCCTTAATAAATGAGACAAGAGAATTTATCTCCTCCCAAGTTAGCTCTGAGCCATAACTATAGTAGGTCTTGTCTACTACCTTCCGTGTATTTCTTGGAGAAAGGAAATAAGCTGTCAATTATAAATAAACAAGTTTAGTAGGGATGAATACCAACTATTTTTAAATAAACAATATAAATTACTTAACAAATTTGTTTGACAAACTCACATGGAGGTAGAACTAGAATCATGTCCACATCCACCCAAATAGAATCATGTCCACATCCACCCAAATGTCGATATTATCTTCAGGACCAGATCAAAGGTTATTTCCATATCCTCCTTAAATCCGTAGGCCCTGCAGAGTCCTCTCCAATTTGAACAACCAAAATGTGAGTGATTTACTGCATTGTAGAGCTTAACCTTAAAAACGAAATCATGTTTCGTCTTAAGGTGAGCTATCTTCGTCTCCATACTCTCCCTATCTTCGAACTCGAGCTTCTCCAAGACATACGGTCTTGCATAGCAGGGGATGCACTAGTCGAATTGTAAAAAACGGAAATTATACGTTAAAGCAAAAAAGCACAAATCATGCTTAATTACGAAAAAATACCTACCGTCGTTACATACCGTAAAAACTTCGAAGGTCTCCTTCAGCATGAGGGTGAAGTACCTATCATTTTCCAGGTGAGGCCTGTCGCACATACCCCCGTCGTCGATGCAGTGATCGCACTCGGGGATCCTATCGTCATCAGACATTTCCTGTGTTCATAATTCAAAGATTACAAATGGACGGAAAATATCAGGAACTCAACACACATATCACTATTCAGTACGGGTTGACTTTCGGTCTGTCGAGTCTTCCTTGAAAAACTCTCATCTCTTGTGGTGTATATGGTGGGCACTCCCTCTCTGATTTTTTGACCATCGGTGATGGTCGCTCCTCCCTTCTTTCCCGAGTGCATTACACCAAAATGTCTAGCACACGGGAAAGAAGGAGAAGCGACCCCCACGACAACAGTCGGGATTCTTCCTCTCTGATATATCGACCGTCGGTGATGGTCGCATCCCCCCTTCCCTCGTGCATTACCAAGGTCTATCACGAGGAGAAGAGGAGGAAGCGACCCCCACGACCACAGTCGGGATTTTTCCTCTCTGATATTTCGAACGTATATGGTGGGCACTCCCTCACTGATAGACTGAAAGTCACACAAGGAGCCCCGGCAGACTGAAAGTCAACCCTAAGCATCAGTCAGTTTAATTCCAGTTCCGGCAAATCCTTGGCGCTCGATATGGGCTACTTTCTAGCACAAGTCATGCCAAAATTCACGGAAAATTTCGGCATGACCTTTGCTAAAAACAGGACATATCGAGCTCCTGAAATTTGCCAGAACGGAAATGAATCAACATTTCGGCAAAACATAGGCCACTCGGAGGTGTTCCCTGCAAAATCATGTATCATGGGCATTTGTCTTTCTTTGAACAACAACATAGCATATCATATTATGGTGACCGACCCCCTTCATAACATTATAGCACTTATAGCGCATGGCGACATCATAGATACAACCTAATTAACATCGCGCCGCCAACCCCCTCCCCCCCCCCCGCAAGTTGTCGATCTCTCTCTCCCCCATCCCAAATATCTCCCCTCTCCTCACGATCCAGACGCAGCTGCTCCCTCCTCCCCTCGATCCAGCCAGCCGGCACACCCTCCCTCCACACCAGCGACACTGACCACCTCGACCATGGATGGCCGGTGCTCCCCCACCTCATCCACCAATTGACCTATCACTACTAGGAAATACCTTATAGGTAGAACCTTAACAGTAGCGTGGGGAAAGAGGACAGCGCTACTGCTACTTAGCAGCAGCGCGGTGCTTTAACCCGCGCTACAGGTAAGCCTATAGAAGTAGCGCGGGCATGCCAATAGGCGCTGCTGATAAGTGGTCTCCACCGTAGCCACCGGGCCTGCCTATAGTAGCAGCATAGCCCATAAAACACACGCTACTGCTAAACCTATAGTAGTAGCGCTGGAACCTTGCCACGCACTGCAACTATTGTTACACTATGCCAGCTGGTGGGCCCGACTAAGCAGCAGCGCGTGATTTCTAGCCAACGCTACAGGTACTTGTCTTAGTAGTAGCGCTGGTCGTTTGACCCGCGCTACTACTAAGCTGACCTTATCCTCCACCCGACCGTCCATTTACTCAGCTCATCAGTCACTCTTCCCACCCCACTCTGCGCTCTCCTCTCCTCGCCGCCGCCACTGTCGCCTGCCGCCGTCGCGAGCCGCCGTCGCCCGCCGCCGCTGACGCTCCCTCCTCCCGCGGTAGCTCTTCCTCCTCCCTCGTCCCTCCCTCCCTTCTACCTCCTCCCTCCCTCCCTCCCTCCTGTCTCCCTCCCTTCCTCCCTCCTCCTTGTTGTTCTTCCACTGAATTGATAGGATGGTAGATAGGTAGAATGGTAGTAGGCAGTAGTGTGGTAGATAGGTAGAATGGTAGAATTTGCCTGTAGGATAGAAAATCTAGGTTTTTTTGAATAGAATGTAGGTATTTTGAATAACATAGAATAGAAAATATAGGTAGAATGTAGGTTTTTGAAATAGAATAAATAGGTAGAATGGTAGTAGGCAGTAGTGTGGATTTGCTTGTAGAATGTAGAATGGTAGAATTTTGTTGTAGAATGTAGATAGGTAGAATGGTCTTTTGAATAGAATAGAAAACTAGTAATCGAATAGGTTTTTTAATATAAAAATGTTGTATACAAGAATGTTAATAGTGAATGGTGTTGCTCATACAATTTTTATGAATGGTAATAGAATAGAAAATTTTAAGTAAAAAAATAGTAATAGAATAGAAATTTTAGGTATCAAATAGAAAATATTTTAGGTATCGAATAAAATATAAAAATGTTGTTGCCAATTATATTGATGATCTAAATTTTTTACTCGGTGGATTCTGCAGGATTTCTCGTGTCGCGTCTCCCTCTCCCGCTCGGCCCCGTCCCGCCCACCGTGAGCACCTCCCTCTCCTCTCTGTTTAGTTTTAGGTTTAGTTTTTTTAATATATATGTAGATGGATGTATGTTTGCTAGATGGCTCGTTAGATGGATGGATGCATGGATGCATTATTGATTGTTGCACTTTTGTTTCATTTTGAAAATAGCCGACAAAATGGATGCATGAATGTTGATTCATTTCCGTTCCGGCAAATTTCCGGTGCTCGATATGTCCTATTTTAGCAAAGGTCATGCCGAAATTTTTCGTGAATTTTGGCATGACTTGTGCTAGAAAGTAGGAAATATCGAGTGCCCCTGATTTGCCGCAACGGGAATTAATCGACATTCCAGCAGAACATAGGCCATTTTATGCCATTGCTCCATATATGTAACGGGTTGACTTTCAGTCTGTTGGGGCTCCTTGCTCCATATATGAGAGATGAAGAATCCCGACTGTTGTCGTGGGGGTCGTTTCCTCTCCTTCTTCTCGTGATATACCTTGGTAATGCACGAGAGAAGGAGGGGAAGCGACCATCACCGATGGCCAAAATATCTGTGAGGGAGTGTCCACCATATACTGTCGAAATATCAGAGAGGAAGAATCCTGAATGTTGTCGTGGGGGTCGCTTCTCCTTTGTTCCCGTGTGCTAGACATCTTGGTGTAATGCACTCGGGAACGAAGGGAGGAGCGACCATCACCGATGGTCGCAATATCAGAGAGGGAGTGTCCACCATATACACCGCGTGAGATGAGAGTTTACCAAGGAAGACTCGACGGACCGAAAGTCAACCCGTGCTGAATAGTGATTTGTGTGTTGAGTTTCCTGGTAATTGCCGTCGATCAATTTTTAATCTTTGAATTATATATGAACATAGGAAATGTCTGACGACGATAGGATCCCTGAGTCCGAGTACTGCTCCGACGACCGAGGTATGTGCGACAGGCCTCACTTGGAAGGCGGTAGGCGCTTCACCATCAAGCTCGACGAAACCTTCGATGTTTTTACAGTACGTCACAACGACAAGTCTTTTTTTGTAATTAAGCATGACTTCTACTTCTTTGCTTCAACGTGTAATTTCCATTTTTTACAATTCGACTAGTGCATCCCCTGCCATGGAAGACCTTATGTCTTGGATAAGATCGGTTTCGAAGATCATGAAAGTATGGAGACGAAGAAAACCCACCTGAGGACTCAACATGGTTACACTTTTGTCGTTAAGCTATACAATGCAATGAACCACTCCCATTTTGGTTGCTCAAATTGGAGAGCACTATGCAAGGCATATGCATTTCAGGAGGATATGCATGTCACATTCTATATTCATCCTGAAGATGACAATGAAGATAATATCGACATTTGGGTCGATGTGGATACGCTTCCAGTTCTACCTCTATGTGAGTTTGTCAAACATATTTATTAAGTAATTTATATTGTTTATTTAAAAATAGTTGACAGCCTATTTCCATTGACAGCTTATTTCCATTCTTCAAGAAATGTACGGAACGTAGTAGACAAAAACTACTACAGTTATGGCTCTGAACTAACTTGCGAGGAGATAAATCATTTTGTTTCATGGATTAATGATGTTGAGAATTTCAAGACGAGTCATGATATTCCTCCAAGTTATGATCAATACGTGCCACTAGTCCACGTATTGAACTACGGTAACATCCATCGAGATAGCATGGTAAGATTTTTTCTATTATGTCACGAGCGCATCTTTTGCATACATTCTTCTTAAGCTAAACTACATTGCTAAGTATATTATTATGATGTTCTTCAACAGAAACTCCCGAAGGATTGTGTGCCTCGTCTGATGCATATCAAAGGTGACATGAACATTATTAGCTTACGGCCAAGTTGGCCTACGGTTCACCGCAGTGCATACACGATTTCTCAAAGAGATGAAGTCCTCACAATCAAAGACTGGAGAAAAGTTCTGAAGGATCGTAGGGAACTACTTGGGGGCAACATGAAGCGCAGCCCACAAGTGGGAGACAGGTTGATTTCTATTCTCCATAATGGAGATTCAGGGGTTTACCTGTTTTATGCTATTTTACCTTCGAGAGAGTAATAGGTCTTAGGTAGTACTCGTCATGTGCTAAGAACAATTAGCTATGTGCTACATTGTGGTAGAATGATTAGCTATGTGCTACAGTGTTTGTTATGACTCTGATGATGATTAGGAGTTGTTATTATGATGACGATGATGATGAGTAATGTGCTACATTGTGGTAGAATGATGAGCTAGTTCTTATATGACTATGAAGATGAGTTGTTATTATGATGATGATGATGATGCATGAGTTCTTATATGAATATGATGATGATGATGAGTTGTTATTATGATGACGATGAGTTATTATATCATTGGGTGGAAGAAACGCGGATTAGATTCATGATCATAATGATATAACAATCTCTTAATTGCTACTGTATCAAAATTTGTATAATAATGTATATATACAGTATAAAAAAATGAAATACGGACGAATAGTAGTAGCGCTGGTTGAAACACACGCTACTACTACTTAGCAGTAGCGCCTGTTATACCAACGCTACTGCTAACTTCATTAGTAGTAGCGTGGGTCAGGACCACGCTACTGCTAATATTTAGCTGTAGTGCCCTAGCAGTAGCGCGGTAGCCCGTGCTACTGCTATGCAAAAACCCAGCGCTACTACTAGGGTTTTCCCTAGTAGTGTATCTACCAGTGTTAAATATCACATCATCCAATTGACCTATCTACCAGTAGTACGCGGCTAATTTGTATAAAATGTTGAATATCACATCATCCAAAATTGACCTATCTACCATGAACCCTAGAAAAATGGAGAAGAAGAGACACAGATGAGGGAGGCTATACCCGTGGTGGAGAGAACTGGCAATGGCGCCATGGTGGAGGGGAGTGAGGACGGCGGAGGGGACTAGCAACGAGGCGACGGCGAGGAGGTCCTCCACCACCACCGAGGACGACGGCGGGCTCGGGGAAGGAGCGGTGAGGACGGATGGCGGGGGAAAGGGCCGACGCGCGTGGGGGAGGGCTGGCGGCGAGAGAGAGTGAGGGGGAGGGCCGATGGCGAGAGAGAGTGAGGGGGAGGGCAGGCGGCGAGAGAGAGTGGAAAGTGAGAGTGAGGGCCTACGCGCGCGGTAGTGGATAAGGTGGCTTTGCAGTGGCACGGGGAAAAAGGATCGCGCTACTGTTATTCCTATTACCTGTAGAGTGGCCCATGTAACCAGCGCTGCTGATAAATGGGGCCCACCAGCTAGCCCCGTGCATAACTAGTGGCAGCGCCGGGTATAAGCCCCGCGCTACAGCTATCATGTTAATTATAGCACGGGTGGTATACCCCCACGCTGCTACTATGACTCGACCCGGGGGTACCGTGGGGCTCGCTGAACAGCAGTGTGGGTTACGTCAACCTGCGCTACTACTATAATATACCTGTAGCGTTGGGTTCACACCCGCGCTACTACTACTTAACAGTAGCGGGGTGCACTTGCCGAGCGCTACTGCTAAGCATCTACATATAAGCTATTTCCTAGTAGTGTTAGGAATTCTTTGCATATTGTTTTCTTCGTTTTGCAGTGATTTTTTGCACGTTGTACTCTATCTATTGGTATCCCTAAATGAAACTTTTGCTTGTAGAACAAGCTCTAAGAAATGCGGTATGGGGTTTTCGATAAAACCCATAGAGTCCACCATTGTAACCATTGTATGAAAAAGTATATGTGAAGAAAAAGAAATGATGTAATGAGTCTAAGCAACAAGAAAATAAAATGAACTTCATAATCGTGCCATTTTTAATTTATCTTGTCACAAAACATACTCATGCAATTAAAAAATAGACCTTGACCTTCATCATAAATTTATGAAATCACACTAAAAGTAGAACTGTAATCACAGAGTAGTAACGACAACTTTCATTACATAGTCATTTTTTCATCATCTTTGGATCATGCGAAGTCATCAACATCTGTAGTATGGCATCCCTAAAAGTGTCGCTCCTGTGGGTACCGAGTCTATCATCGAATCTGGGGCATAAGATTGTTGAGACACACAATGTTGCAATCCGCGACTCTTCGAAATTAAAATCTATAGTTTTGGCATCACCACCCACTTCTGGGTAGCGACTTCAAAATCAAACGTCTTGGCATCGCTACCTACCTCACTAATGCTGATGCGGACCTTGTTCTCTCCAAGCTTGCTAGCCTCACCATTCACTTTGTCGCTCTTATCGTCCTCCTTGCCAAGCCTGATTCCCTTGCCATTGACGCATCTGATGTTCCTGTGCACGTGGTGAGCATTGCGTGCCTTGCCATGTTTGAAGTTACGGTCGGTGCCGCGCACGTCACGGCTATGTTAGATCTTGTGGACATCGACTGCGCCATACAAAGTCTGGTTGGCGAGTTGCATGTCACTGCACAATGCAGGCGATGACAAAGTCCTCAGCGACATGTCAGTCATGGTCTTCTACTCTTGACTGAACAACCAAAGGACAAATCATCTTCTTCCTCATGACTGAAAAAATGCCATAGCCAGATCGTCCTCTCCCTGGCTAAAAACATGTACCTCCGGATTGAACTCTTCTTCCTCTTGCTCGAATTCACCATGGCTTGGAAGAAAGAGGGAACCACTTGTGACTTTTTTGATCGTGTTATTGTTGTGGGGGCGGTACGATCGGCTTGAGAGAGGTTCGCTAGGCTGGGAGAGGAGGGACGACAAAATCAGGATCGCTGGTGAGAGAGATAGTCAGAGAGAGGGCACCACTTGCATTTTTTTAATTGTATTGCTTTTGGGAGCTAGGATTCGGGTAGAGAAGGGGCTACGACCGGTTGGAGAGGGATGTTCGTTAGGTTGGGAGAGAACAGAGACGGCAAAATCGGGATCAATGGCGAGAGAGATACCCTCCAATATAGGATAATTTTTTTCCGCAAGCGGTGCCCTCTCTTTTCCAAGCCATGGATGCATTCTATCAAGAGGAAGAATAGTTCAATCCGGCGCTGCATGTTTTCAATCAGGGAGAGGACAATCCAGCCATGACTTTTCTTTAGCAAGGAGGAAAAATATGATGTGTCCTTGGGGTTCTTCAGTCAGGAAGAAGACTGTGGCCGGCGTGTCGCTGAGGACTTGTCCTGGCCTGCTTGTGCAGGGACGTGCAGCTCACCGACCAGTCTTTTAATGACGCGCCCGATGCCCGTTGTGTCCGACATTGCGTCGCCGGACCCATGCACAGTGTCGGTTGTAATTTTAAAATGACATGACAAGCAATGCTCACCCCATGAACAGGAACATCCAAGGCGTCAATGGCAAGGAATCAAGCTTGGCAAGAAGGACGATAAGAGCGACAAAGTGAATGGTGAGGCTAATAATTTTGACGAGAATGAAGTCCGCGTCGGGATCGGTGAGGTGGATAGCGACATTGAGACGATTGATTTTGAAGTCACCACTCCTGAAGTGGATAGTGATGCAAAAACTATAGATTTTGATTTCAAAGAGTCACGTGCTGCAAGATTATATGAGTTTTAATAGTCTTATGCCCAAGATTCGATATCAGACTCGGTACGCAGGAGCGACACTTTTTAGAGCTGACGTACTATAGATGTTGATGACATCGTATGATCCGAAGATGATGAAAAATTGACTAGGTAATGAAAGTTGTCATTACTGCAGTATGTTTTAGAAGTCCACGTTTAGTGTGATTTCATAACGTTTGATGGTGCCAAGGTCTTATTTTTGATTGCATGAGTATGTTTGGTGGCATCACACATTAAGCATGGCATGATTATGAAGTTCATTTTGTTTCTTCTTGTTGCATGGACTCTTTACATCATTATTTTTTCTTTCAAGTTCACATCTACTCCACTCCATGCATGCAATGGTGGAGTGCGTGGTTATTATGGAACACTTCCGTGTTGCGGTTTTTAGAGCTTTGTTCTATGGTACCCGGTCAGGAAAAAGTTTACATGGGGATACCAATAGATGAGAGTGCAATATGCAAAAGATCAATGCAAAACTATGAAAACAATGTGCAAAGAATACCAAAAGCTGGACTCCATGAGTACTGATGAATGACTATGGTAGAAGTACAATATGAGTAAGCAGGAATTCAACATTGTTTAATTACTCATAGACATTGACTAACACAAATTACTCATGAAGTAGACTCACCATTGTTGTTGTCGTTGTTGGACGTAACACCCACTTTGGTTTGTACTCCACGATCACTCTCTGGATCAACATCTATGTTCAAGTCCACACAGATGCACAGGTTACTGTTGTCGGCAGGGCTCGTCGCATCATTTCCCTACCATTTAGAGAAGATGGAACACGTTCATTGCAGTTGCATTGTCACTTCGTGAGCACCGGACATGATCAGCCGCGACTAGCCAAGCCCAAGCGATGACGACCACATTTGGCGTTACAGGCATCCTTGATGTCCTCCACGGCCACTCCCGAGGCAAGGCCCCGGGAGCAGTGCAGCGCGCACATGCCCAACATCAACATCTCATGCACCGTGATCACATCCTAGGCCCGCATGCAGACTGGCAGCTTCTCCTTCTAAGTGATCACATTTATCGCCAGCAACCACTTTGTGGCTACAGTCGTGTCTGGACAGAGCACCTACACATCAACTCCATGATCACCAAGGATGATCTTCGCAAGTTGACAGGGCAAGATGACAACCGTTCCCTCCATGAAGACTTCACCGGTATGACGCTACGATAATCGATGAGAACACATTCGTTGTTAAAGAGATCGATACGGGTTTTGGTGGTACAAAGCCGGAGCACCCCTCGACAGAAAGTCTTCCTACTTGTTCGCGAGATCATCGTGCAAAAAGACATTGGCCACCACTTGTCTGGAGGATACGCTGGAAGCTTGCACTGCAAGCCATCCATTGTGTGGCCGGGTCTGTCGGCGCCTTGACGATCGAACTGTACACAAGTCAAGACTCAACAAATTTTTCAAAATCATGATGCATATACTTGAAAGAAAAATGTTGAATGCAAATAACGTCGACAACGCAAGGCTTGAGCTGAATTGGTCTTTAGCTTTGAGTCATCCAATCATTGGTTCAATCCTTCCTAATTCACATTTTTGTTGAGATTTTTACCCAGATCACTCGGGCTAGATGAACTCTCGAGAACAAACACCTTATCGCCGGCCTCACTGACGCCAACCGACATGAAATCCACTCCGTTGGCGTCCTAGGCCGGTGTGGAGCACACACTCACCAACACGCTCACGTCCACATCCTATCCCGGCATCACAAAGTTGTCCATCGAGATCGGCGTCCTAGCCACATCCGCCATTATTGCTTCGACGCCCAAAGAGACCCAGCGGGGGTCGAGTGTGGATGATGTGGTTGTCGCATGTCCCACTCTCTTATCTGGTTTGAAAACATGAGGACCTGGACATGTGTTCGCACACGAACATGTCACCGTGTACCCTCGACGCCGGGGGCGATGCACCGCAGCTCACGTCGAAGGAGGTCCGACCGGCAGCGCGGTACGCCAGCAATCCGGCGGGCGCTTTTGTTGACCCGAAACCCCGGTCACCCGGGAGGGACCCCGTCAGGGCGCGCGGCGGCTATGGGCTGCCCTAGGTCGACCTGATCACCCCTAGGACCTCGTGGATCGCTGCCCTCCAAGATGAAGAACGAACGAAGAACGAGAAGAAGATACAAGGAGAGGGATAAAAAGTAGATGAACACGAAAAAGTAGTAGATTGATTTGTTCGATTGTGTGTTGTTCAACCGGCCGACACATCTCATCTATCTATGAGGTGGCTGGAATTCCCGTACAAGAAAAGGACTCCAAATCGCGTCCAAATCTTTCCAAAATAAGCCGAACTCGGATTTAGGTAAGTCTGAGACAGCAGTTCGGTTTTTGGATCTCACAGGCCAGAAACGACCTCGGATGAAGATGAGCCCAAAAGAAAATTTAACTGTTTCGACGATATGAATAACTTTCATGTTGAACTTTTTTCCATCCGAGGTCATCTAGATAATATTTTGAGCCCATCTTCAGCTTCTGTTTGGACTTTCACTCAAACCGGCAAGCCTTTCACTCAAAACCGGCAAGCACTCAAAACCTGCAAGCACTCAAACCGGCAAGCTCTCAAAACCGGCAAGCATTCGAAACCGGCAAGCACTCGAAACCGGCAAGCACTCGAAACCGGCAAGCTCTCAAAACCGGCAAGCACTCAAAACCTGCAAGCACTCAAAACCGGCAAAGGTCAAATAGCTCGCGCGACCCATAAGACATCACCTAGGTGGGTGTCTGGTACCTCGCGCCACTTTTTCATCAGGGCCGGTCCACAGAGTGTTGTCTCTAACTTTTGCATACGAACTCGGATTGGGACAATTTTTATATCAAAATCGACCGTTTCGACGAGACGAAGATAATTCATGTAGAAAGTTTTCTCATATAAGGCCGTCTTGAAGGCGTAATTGGCCGAACAGTACTCTGAGTGCCAAAATTTTAGTACTTCAAGCACAGTTTCGGCCTTTTAGATGAGATCGGATGGTGATGAACCAAACATCAAAGTTTCACATTTTGACGATACGGAACTTTCACATGTTGAGAACTTTTCCATTTGAGGTCATCTTAATTAAGTTTTTGACCATGAAAAAATCTGGTGTCAACACATGCCCCCCTGTTTTTCGGGAAAACTTGTGTGCCGTAAAATAATTTGCACCGTGTTTGCTCTAAGGACGATGTCAACACTCCATCGGCCATTTGTATGTGCTTAGGGAGATAAGTATATATCGGCCATCTATATGCTTAGCGCGATAACTATATATCGGCCATTGCTTACTTGAACTTTTGATGCAAACTTGGGTGAAACCTTCTGGACTTCATTAATCCGGCGATAAACTTCCATAGATGTGCATGTCAAATCCATCCTCCAAACTATATTTTCCACCCTTCTGCTAGGATCTTGCAGATAATCAACAATGAAATTTCTCCGATCCTTGCTTTCGCCTGCATAAAAATTTCATTAGTGGCCGAAGAGGTGGACTTCAGTTCGGCCTTACCTATTTCGACGAGACTAAGCATCGGCTATTGATAGATATGCAATACACTATGATCAACATGGTAACCAGATGCTTGCTGTGCCAATTCTCTCCAATTGTCATGTCTAGATATATGAACAATTTGAAAGCCACCCAAGGAGAATATTACATCTAAACATGCATCAAGATAAATTATAAGCGATTCGTCAAGACATTGATAACTTTTTAATATTTGTTGCACTACAAATAACGAATCACACCTATAGCAAGTAAAAGCTCCAATCCGAATAACAATGCATATTCGGCTTTGATCATTTGTGCATAAATATTTTAAGCGGCATGAGGCTTCACAAGATAGCACCATAAGGAGATATATAAACAACACCAACACCTTGGCCATTGCTACAAGTTTAACCATCAACATATAATCTCCATGGTACTAGAGAGACAAAGCTAAAATCAATATTATGCATGATGTCAATATGATGCTCAATAATAAAATCAACAATGATTTGGCCTTACGTAAATTCTGAAAACTAATAAGCCAAAGCACACCCAATCAAAACATAAGTCCACTTTGCAATTTTGATGAATTGGCCTATGCATAATATCTTCAATGACATCAATTTGACAAGTTTCTATGCAAGCACTTGTCTCGATCTCTAATCAAACTAAGGATGACGTTAGAATACCACACCGCCCATTCTTAGATATATTCTTAGGGCGATAGTTAAATATCGTTCATTACCATGAGGTCCATGTAGAATTTGTGCACCAAAGCATGTATAGCTGAAATAAACAAATGAAATAACAATCAACTATTTCGGCTCTTTTGGATTAGCAACAAATATGTAACTAACCAAATGTATAGTGATTTGGTAATACCCTCTTGTGATGTAGAAAATTATGTTGCATCCATGGATCGAAATAAATCCATGGAGGGTAATTGATCATACCTGGGGATGAATTCCCTGGCAAAGGCATCAATGGCATGGTTGAAGAATATGGATGATGTGCTAACCGAAGATTTTGATGTTGTGATGCAAACCTTCGGCTTAATTGTTTGTCGCTTCCATCCTTCTCTTTCTTTACTTTTGTAACACTTGTTGCAATAGAAGGCTGGACATTATTTTTATTTTGATTGCTTCTCTTGGGAACCCGTGCCATGTTCTTCTTTCTCAACTCTTGTGCACTAAGTTTTTGTAATTCCTTCTTTTGCCAATACGATAAGCCGAGTGGGCACCTCGGCTATGATTCTGTTTCAACCAATGGTAACTCTTTTTTGGCCTTGTGCACCCTCAACTTCTTTTCTTCAGATTTGGCACTTTGATTTTTAACAGTTGATTGCTTCACTTCTTTGCCTTTTGTAGCCAATGTTAACTTTTTAATTGGCTCTTTATCTTTTAAGATCAAATCTGAACTGGCACTCTTGCGACCATATTTTTTAACTCGATATACTTGCTTGACCACCTCTATCTTCTTTCTTGAGCTCCGGACCGATTCTTTTTTTATTGAAACGGTCTTGAACATATGATTGCTCACTGAAGGTTGGTCTTCTTGGAGCTGCATAATATTGGTGAGATGATTTATAATAAGGTGGAGAATGTGCCCTTGTATCATACATGTCCCATGATGGATATGGATTTACGTGAGCATAGGGAGGCATCCACGACATTGGCATTGGCGGCCCAAAATAAGGATATGAATATGTTGCATTGAAATTCTCAGTTTGCCAATACCGCTCCTCGGATTTGCGCCTAGGGGGTTATCTTGATGCTTTTGCATTAGTTGGCCGATAAGCACTTTTTTCTTCACTCTTCTTTTGATATTTATCTAATAATTGTGCAAAAGTGACATTAGATTTCTTGCACTTGTGTGGCACCCCGATAGAGGGCCGACGCACGCCAGCCCCAGGATAAGACCTGGCGCACGTCTGCAGGTGAGTACTTTGAATGTACTCGCAAGTCAACCAAATACATAGCATCCAAACAAGCAGATGACAAAGCAAGCCCTATGATCATGTAAGAATCTACTCTAAACATGGCATGGAATTAACTGGAAAACATGGATCAAACATGGCATAACATGGATCAGGCATAACAACTACATATCATGGCATGGCATGGCTATTCTTACGAGACATGGCATCCAAGATTAAACTGAAGCCTACACTACACTTACCCCCTGTGAAGCATTAAAATACCATGTTGTGATATCACTCAGCTTTACTGCCCTGCTGGGCTAACTCATGACTCACCGAGATCCCATCTCGTGATCATGTCAGAACCACATGGTGACTGCTCACAATTATTCCATAGTCCAAGTTACCACATTTACGTAATAGCACATTCTTTAGCAAGTTTATAATAATAGGTTTGTCCTCCAGATCGACCAAGACCAAATAGTGTGACCTAGTACGAACTGTGTCCAATACCGTGGACTCGGCTATTCGAATAGATTCTTACACTCTACAGAGGTTGCGCACTTTACCCACACTATGGAGCTCCTGGCCTCATGCTCCCATTCGGGTGGACCGGTGCTGATCCAATGAAACTTGCCTAACCCGTGAGTCCCCCACCGTACCACCGACAATCATCCTCCCCCGGAGTCATGCCCTGGGTGGCCCCTGTGTCACCCCGTGACACCTGCCACCGTCGTGGCCAAACAAAACTGTCCCAAACAGGGACTCCCGGGCTAAACAAACAACTGGGCTCACAAGGTTATCGCCGCCTACCGGGCCAGGGTAGCACGCGCGCATAACCTTCCCTCTTTGGTGGTACCGGTAAGAGAGCACAAAGCTAGACCAAGTCAAGGCCGTCCCATACCGGAAAGTGTGGCTGCACGGTAAGCTTGGTTCGGTGGCACTATGACTCGATCCCATCGATGACAGAGAAGGTTTAATTTATAAGTTCAATTTAACCTTTTCATGATCATACCATCACATCAATATTTGTAAGCAGGAACAATCCCTTAACAGCATAACAAAACCGTAACAGTATTGACAATCATGGCATGAGATCAAATCATAGCACTAACAAGATGGTGGTATTAACAGTATTGTTACTAGCATGAGAAAATATGACATGAAAGCAATTCATGATATCACATGGTAAATAACACTAGCATCAGGTACAGATGAAATATCAGAACTATGCCAGTGCAGACTAACAGATGAGCTGAAATATACTGCAATACACACACACAGGGTGCAAGCAAAGTCATCACGCAAGTTCGGAGCTCATGATGAGAGGTTGGCTTGCCTTGGGGTTGACGGAGTCACCGGGAAGAAGTGCGATGAGCTCACGGAAAGATTTGCCGGAAAAGTTTCCCTCTCGAAGGGGGCTGAATGAGGGCAAGGGTAAAATGGTCATTTTCACAGTATGGAAACATTATGAAAATGATGCCATCGGAACGGGCTCGACGAGCTGAAAACGTGGGCGTTGGATTTACCTCAATCGGAGTTACGGTCGCGGAGAAACGGCCGTTCGTTCGTTAAGCGGTAAAACAAACAGAAATCTGTTCATTTTACCCTTTAACGGGTGAACGTTCGCTATATAGCTGTTTCGGCTGGCGGGGCTGAGGCCGAAGGCGTATTACAGAAAATAAAATTTCACCGTGGGGAAAGCGCATTCTCCTCTGAGGCTACGGCTGAATACGCCTCTGCAGCTGGAAAGCGTATTTTTACAAATACGTTTCCACTTAACAGTGGGCGGGCCCGGGTTGACTTCTCTTTCTCTGGCTGACGAGCGGGCCCCGCCTCATCCCTTCTCTCTCTCTCTCTCTCTCTCTCTCTCTCTCTCTCCTGGGTCCTCTTCTTCCCCGTGCTCGGGGACACAGGCGATGCGGCCGCCGGCGCAGCCGACGAACGGCGGCACGGGAGGGCATGCCACCGGGCGCGTTGGAACTGGCGCACCGCGCCGCGCCCAAAGGTGGCCGTAGGGCCGCGCGGGATGGCCTGCAGCGTCAGCACCACTGGCCAGGGCGCGGTGGCCGTCGGCCAGCAGGGAGGCCACTCCGGCGGCGCTTCCCCAGATAACGCGAGGGCGGAGGCGACTCAGGAGATCCTAGGGGAGGCCGAGGGCGCAGGGAGCAAGGAGGGGGAGGGCTACGGGGAGGAATCGACCGAGGGGTTCGGCGGCAGGGCTTCGGCCATGGGAGGCGGGAGAGCTTCGGGAGCTCGACTGAGGGGACGGGGAGGCTGCTGGTGAGGAGGAAGGACTCGGGGCTCGCTATTTATAGCCGCGGGGAGGGGGTCTCGCGACGGTAGCCGAAGCTCTGAGACGGCGGCGAGGTGGCGGCATTCCGGTGGAGCACCGAGGTCGACAGAGGCGTCCACCGGCTAGGGGACGAGGGGCAGAGGCGTCCACCGGCGTACGTGTGCGGTGGGGAGCTCGCCGGCGCTCGCGGACAAGCTGGAGCTCGCTGGAGACGGCCTCCCGAAGCGTCCAGTGCACAGAGCTCCGGTTTGGCGCGCTCCGCATGTGGTCACCGCATGGCCACGGCGTTGCCACACCGCACTCGAGGCCAAACCTTGTCTGAGACGATCTACATACTTCGCTGAGTTGACCTATGCAGCTGGATGGGATGGAAGAGGTCTGGTGTGACCACACCTTGGTCAAATAGTTTCCAGCAGCAAAGTTTGCACACATGGTGTGGCCACCACAGTGCTCCTCTTGGCTTGATCTTGGGCATGGGTCAATCATCTACCAAGGTAGTCATCTTGGCCAAGTTTAAGCACAAATGGACAACTCTAGATGGTACCTCCTTTGCAACCTTGCAATCTGACCAGAAATGGAAATGAGGATGTTGGGGTCAAATGGCTAGATAGAATTAGCTGATTTTTGGTGGAGAGTGATGATATAGTCATGAGAGATGGCTGGAAAAGTTTCAGCTCAAATTGATCATCCATGAGGGTACTTCCTTCACAGAGATACAATCTGGACAGAAACTTAGATAATTTACTGAGGAAAATTGGCTAGATGAAATGGGCTGGTTTTTGGTATCCAGAGGTCATTTATCAGTGTTAACCACCCTGAAAAATCTCAGCCCAAAAGATCAAGGGAACAAGCACTTCCTTTGCAAATTGGAAATCTGGACAGAATTTTCAAATGGATGTTGTGCTCAAAATTTGAATTGTGGAACTTGAGATTTTGATGGAAATGGTGAATATATGGATAGGAGAAGCTCCAGAAATTATTTGGGATTTTTCCTAGCTACCAAAATGGCAGTTCCTTTGGAAAGGCCCCAAATTGAAATATTGGCTTTAAATAGGAAAATGCAATTTCCCTTATTTAATTATGGCCAATATTTTTGTGAGAGCTCAATATTATCACAAAGAATATCTCCACAAGTTTTCATGAACTTTGGAGATGGATAGATATTTTCCTGGATTTAATTCCTCAGAAAGGCAAAAAAAGGAATTAATTCTAGATGAAAAATATTGCATATGACTTGGCAATATTTTTGCACATCTAAGGTTTATGGATGAAGGAGGGTCTCTAGAAATTTTGGGAGGATTAACAGAGCAAGGAAAATGATAGCTCCTTTGCAAACACAAAGGCAGGATTTCCAGTTCCATTATTTTGGAACTAGGGTTTGAATGAGGTTCGGGGTTTACTGACGGAAGCTTGGCTGGCACCTGAGCATGAGAAAGATATGGAGAGGCTGAGGATTGTTTGGATTCACCTGGTCACTTACCAGATTCCAGAGGAAAAATTTGGGAGAGACAAGCTAGGAAGGGTTAACAGCACAAAAATCGATAACCCGATTTTTGGGGTGTTACAAACCTTCCCCCCTTAAGAGAATCTCGTCCTCGAGATTCCTAGGGTTAGCTCAAAACAAATACTACGCCTCCTGGAAAAACCTCTGGGTTGGGTCTTAACCCTGCGGTTGAAAACAACCGAGTTAAGAGTACCAAAAATTGGTACACCCAGATCGAGATACGGATATCGCGGGATCTACTCCACGGGTAGGGATCGCTGGGTTTTCTCGTGGCCTTGACATTTTAAGAAAAAGTAAAAAAAATCCTTTTTCCAAAAATGCTAGAGGTACCCCGAGGAACAGTGGCCTCTCCTGCTGACAGGTGGGCCCAGGGCCCACTGGCAGCCTCCTTCTTCCTTCTCTGGCCAACGGCTCTCTCTCGCTTCCGCGCTGTTCTGCGTGCGGCTGGCACTGCGCACGCCTAGCCCCTAGGGCACAAAGCACCCTACGACGATAGTGCGGTGGGCCCAGTACACGATTTTTGGGATTTTCTTGTTGCCCCCCAGTCCTTGGCGTCTTCATTTTAGCTTTGATGGAATTCTCGCCCTCAAAATTATGTTCATTGTGCTCTTCAACAACTCGTTTACATGAAAGCTTGATCCCATCACCTGTAGTTTTTACCTTCTCTTTAAACAGATCGGCTTGAAGCAGCCGATGCAAAAACGGTTTGCCATCAGGACCGATTGGAATAGACTGGTCATCTCTTGGTATTTCAACAAATTTCAATCGTCCTTTTTCAATGGCCGATTTAACTATTTGACGAAACATGTTGCAATCCTCAAAACTATGCTTGAACGAATCATGCAACTTACAATACATTCGTGCTTGGATAGATGGCTCGACGTGGTGATCAAGAATTCTAATATAATTATTTCTCAACAACAAATCAAAGATTTGATCACACATGTTCGAATTGAAGGTATACCTTTTATCTTCTAGCCGATCTTGCTGTAAGAACGGCCTTGGAAGTAAGCAAACGAATGGTTCAGATTTGGCATCCCCCCATTCGGCTATGCATCGTGTTTTGCACCCTATCTCCGATGTCTTTAAATAAGAAACTATACTAGCATCGGTTTTCTCAGAAGAATCCAAACTTGGCTTTATGTTTCTGAAACAAAAATATTTAGAATATACATGCCCCAGTCGAGACCAAGTGTAAGCCAAGTAAGAAATAAGAAAAGCTATCCAATTAGATATGAACTTTAGATAAAACAATAGGGAAAACCTTGGCTGCAATAATATGTTACTATCGATCTTTGTAAATGGCGCAATGGGTTGGCCGATATGCTCTGTAACAATTTTTGTGCTAACAAGTAAATTGCCCTTCTTCATTGGTCTTTCAAAATTACTTATGAGAATTTTTCTAATAGATGCATCAACAATAAAGTTGTGACCTAATCTGAAAATAAGTAAATTATTTGCTAGACATACCTCTTCAAATATGTTGGGAAAGCATGATGGTGGTGTGACTTGAACAATATCGTGTTTCGCTTCTGGATGGCTTCCCAACACCTTGTTGCCCTCTTTTTCTTGATTCCGTGCATCATTACATTGAAGATCTTTGTCAACCCAACTTTGTTTGGCTATATGTTCTTGCTCTTGAAGCTCGTCAATTTCTATGGCACGAAACTCATAGGGCAGGAAGTAGCTTCCATTCACTTCAGAAAAATCAAGCATGGTCGTGTTTCTATGCTTGCCATGCCCTTTCTCAATAATTCTTGCCTCTTTGGATTTGATGGATTCGGAATATATACTACTTGATTCGACTTTTTCAACCGAAGCACTTTCATGTTCCGAATCATCCATCTTTTCATTGATTCTACCAATTGGCAATGCTTCTTTCATTTGAGCCAATTCTTTTTCTGTTTGTTTCATGCAGCGAGCGGCAAAATTGGTATTAAGCTTTTTCTCAATTTCAGCCCACTCCGGATATGATTGCCCCCCAATGCTTATAGATTCTTTCGGCAATGACACACATGTGTTGCCGAAACTTTGCAATTGTGTAGGGGGTGTATAATATGATGTAGTACTAGGTGACGGCATATGCATTGTTGTAAGACCATATTTTTGCTCGCCAATTATATCAATTGGCAAAGATTCATCTTCTTGCAAAACTCTAGCTTTTATTGCAGCATCATCAGGAACTAGCCCCTTATCATGTTCTTCAAGTCAAAGAGCACTAATCTTGTTACTTCGGGCTATATTCCTTTTTAATGTAGCCACTTCCCATTCTGTAAGGGACTGCTCCACAATATTTTTAGATTTTTTCGGCAATGAGGTGTTGCCGAAATTCTGCAATTGCGTAGAGGATGCATTATATGCTACAACATTAGGTGAAGGCATGTGCACTCCTGCAAAATTTTCACTTATTCGGCTATGACTATGAAGGCGCGGAGTTGAATTATGAGCATCTACAGTCGTATACGGTGCCGAAAAATGAGGTGTAGCATATGATGGGTGAGATTAACTGGCCGAATAGCTAGAAGTAGCATGGCCAATTCTCCCATCCATCGGCATGGTTGAACTAGTATATTGCAAATTAGTTGCCGATGAATAAAAAGGTGAAACACTTTGTCGCATGCTATTGGAAGTTCCTACATGTGGTGTTTCAACTTGATTGTCGAAACTCATCATGTTATTCATCGGCATAATGATTTGTGGAGTTGCCGATGTATGAGTTGGAATACATATGGTGCACGTTACTAGTATCATAAAAAGTTAAAGCATATAAATTACTTTGAATCGGCCTTTGCACGTAATTAGATGCATGATCGAAAAAACAAGGGCTGGCCGATAGAGTATACACATTGAGCAATCTAGTAACACCATATGAATTTTTTGCATCTACACTAGGGGATTGGGTATTCATATTACCTTTGTAGATTGCAAACCGTAGATGGCGATCTCTTCGTAGCAAGAACGGGCTGGAGACCGTTCAAAGCTTCGTCCCTAGCGGAGTCACCAAAAAGTGTGTTCGCACACGAACACGTCACCGTGTACCCTCGACGCCGGGGGTGATGCACCGCAGCTCACGTCGAAGGAGGTCCGACCGGCGGCGCGGTACGCAAGCAATCCGGCGGGCGCTTTTGTAGACCCGAAACCCCGCTCGCCCCGGGAGGGACCCCGTCAGGGCGCTCGGCGGCTATGGGGTGCCCTAGGTCGACCTGATCGCCCCTAGGACCTCGTGGATCGCTGTCCTCCAAGATGAAGAACGAACAAAGAACGAGAAGAAGATACAAGGGAGAGGGATAAAAAGTAGATTAACACGAAAAAGTAGTAGATTGATTTGTTCGATTGTGTGTTGTTCAATCGGCCGTCACCTCTCATCTATTTATGAGGCGGTTGGACTTCCCGTACAAGAAAAGGACTCCAAATCCCGTCCAAATCTTTCCAAAATAAACCGAATTCGGATTTAGGTAAGTCTGAGACAGCAGTTCGGTCTTTGGATCTCACAGGCCAGAAATGACCTCGGATGAAGATGAGCCCAAAAGCAAATTTAACCGTTTCGACGATACGAACAACTTTCATTTGGAATGTTTTTCCATCCGAGATCATCTAGATAATCTTTTGAGCCCATCTTCAGCTTCTGTTTGGACTTTCACTCAAACCGGCAAGCCTTTCACTCAAACCGGCAAGCATTCAAAACCGGCAAGCACTCAAAACCGGCAAGCACTCAAACCGGCAAGCTCTCAAAACCGGCAAGCACTCAAAACCGGCAAGCACTCGAAACCGGCAAGCACTCAAAACCGACAAGCACTCAAACCGGCAAGCTCTCAAAACCGGCAAGCACTCAAAACCGGCAAAGGCCAAATAACTCGCGCGACCCATCAGACATCACCTAGGTGGGTGTCTGGTACCTCGCGCCACTTTTTCATCAGGGCCGGTCCGCAGAGTGTTGCCTCTAACTTTTGCATACGAACTCGGATAGGGATGATTTTTATATCAAAATTGACCGTTTCGACGAGACGAAGACAATTCATGTAGAAGGTTTTCTCATATGAGGCCGTCTTGAAGGCGTAATTGGCCGAACAGTGCTCTGAGCCTCTGAGTGCCAAAATCTTAGTACTTCAAGCACAGTCTCGGCCTTTTAGATGAGATCAGATGGTGATGACCAAAACTTCAAAGTTTCACATTTTGACGATACGGAACTTTCACATGTTGAGAACTTTTCCATTTGAGGTCATCTTAATTAAGTTTTTGACCATGCCAAAATCTGGTGTCAACAACATGTTCCGTCGTCGTCTCCTCTGCCAGCTATGTTACTTTCGACTTCTTCACCGAGCCAACAATTAAACCTTTTTCGGCTATCAACAATGAATTTCCCTACTCAAGGTCATGTCGCACAAGAACATTCCTTTGGCGGAGTCGTCGGAAGCTATCCAGTCATAATTGTACCCAAGATCAGATCGTTCTCCTCGATTGAATCTCAATTCGGCGTTGAATGTAAGCCTGGACCAGCCATCATTTTTTTATGTCCACTTCCTGGAAGAAGGGAAAAGAGTACGGTGGATTGAGGATCCGACTACTTGTGTTCACGAAAAGTGAATTTTAAAGTTGCATAGTGTTGGTGCCCTGCTGGTTCCCTCCAATTTTTCTTTTCATTTTTTTGATCTGTTCTTTTTCTTTTCGCGTCAGAGGTTCAAGCTGTTTTCATTCGCTGCTGATTTCTTAGGACCATTGCATGGGCCATGCAAAGCGAGCAGCTGCAAGCATGCTCAAATCGCTAGATAAGGTCCATCTAATTGATTTACTTGCTGCTAACCACTAAAATAATCATTTGCAATTTCATTCCAATGCTCCATAATTTCATGCTTTGGTTACCGTGCCAATAGTAATACACCTTAGATAAAGAAACAGAGTGAGTATATGTTTTGCCAACCTTTAAGCCCTAGTTTCTCACAAGAAACCTGAGCCTTGGCTCAGCTCTTACAGCTTGAAACGTCAACAAAGCTACAGCAGAAGAAGCTGCATGGGTTAATTGAGGCACTTGCCGAAAAAAGAGATGTCAATAATAAAACGCAATGGAATATACATTCAACACTGTCTCTTCCTATATTTCAAAAGAGCAAATGAAATTATGTTCAATCAAGCAAACATAAGACTTCCCTGGCCCATAAACTTCCTATTCGAAATATATATACAAGTTCTTTATGTGTTTCAGATTACAACTGTTACGGTGATTGGCAATTTTAGGGGCCGTCCATCCACTCCAATCAAACGGTGGAGAAATGGGAGTTACGAGACTTAAATTACATGAAAGTACAAATAACAGTGGGACCATTACAAAATTAAGGTGGGGCTAGTCATTTTCTAAAAGGGCAGATGATACTCCCTCTTATTCCAGTACAAAATCATGAGGAATATACATAAGCAAGCAGCAACATCATCAAACAACAGCACCCTTTGATAGTTACAAATACACAAATGTTAAACTTCTCAAGTCCACACCGTGCTCAGTTCGCTCGCGTCACTACTTGGAGGTTTGGAGCTGCTTTATTAGATCAGAAAGAAAGCACACAGAAATCAAACTAGGGAAAGCATAATCATATATGATCCCTCTCAACTGATTTAGTTGTAGGCGTCCGGGTTGGCGATAAGGTAGGCCTCAGCAGCCTTAAAGATGGCCGTGACAGAGTCCTTGGCCTTGGTGATCTCATCCTTCACCTCCACACCTGGCAGCAACTTGTATGTCGATTCCACCTTCACCACGCTCCCACCGTTGGCCGCTGGCTCCACCTTAATGTGCGACGTGGCCGTCTCGATTGCCGTGCCGATGCCACCACCCTCGATGAGGGTTGACTTGCACTCGCACTTGTCCGCGTCAATGAACTCGAGCCTCTCCTTCATGAGGTTGAAAGGCATGGCTGCAAGATCAACTCTGTGTTATGCTTTGACCATGTGTACCAGACTGCAGGTGATATGAGTTGTATATGATGCGTACCTGAGGTGAAGTTGAACTGCCTAACACTGCCGATGCCGCCTTCTCCTTCAACAGGGTGGGCACTGGCGATGATCTGTGGCGCGAGCTTGGGGGCCAGGGTGTGCCAGTCCATGACGCCGGCACGGAAGAGGCGTGATGCATCGACCGACGACTCGATCTCGTGGCTCCAGCTGTTGATGGAGGCCATTGCTATGATGATCAAGCTAGTAGAAGTACAACCGGTGCAAATGATGTAAGCTGTGACTGTTGTAATGGCGCAGAGCTACTTGGTTTCCTGGAGAGCAGAAGTGAGCGCTATAAATAGGAGCTGGAAAGCGGGGTTGGTGAAGCTTGGCCCGGATGGGTCTGGTGAGTGGAGATTGGTGAAGGCGCCAAGGAGTTTTTCCAAATTGGATGGCACCGTCGGTCGGCTAACCTTTTATCATTGCTGGGTCTGAAAGCTCGCGCTTTTGTCAATCTTTAGTGTTATTTTTAAGCGCTTGTCAATCTTTAGTTAGGCGAAGAATGTGTTCTCTATCCAATTGGCACCACGATCCGCGTGGGAAAATTGTTCTAGTGCTAGTAGGTGATTATCAGCCAGCTGCGTTACCCATTAACAAATGCATGTGAGCGTGTACATGTATCATTGCACGTAAATCAGCTAGTTGAGATGCTGGGTTGCATTCGTTTGTAATCATTTTTTGCTCGCCGCATGTGCTGGCAAAACACACGTTATTGTTTTTTTTAATGCAAAACCATTGTATATCACGCTTTATCATCTTTGACCATGTACAATGCAAGCTGCAGATTAGAGAGATGCCTGTGACAATGAATCGATTCTTTTTTACGCACCGATGCTTATTTTATTCGTATAATAGCACAGGCGTTTATTTAGGCACGTCTGCTATAAAAACAAAAATTGGTGCTTAGTAAAAATTTATTCGAGCAACTTACTAAGCACCTTGCATTGTACATGGTCGTAAGAGTTTTATTTAAGAAATGGTTACGGCAGGAAGGCTTTACAGTGCTCGAGCTCATTTGCTCATGTGGATGAACAATAAAATAGCAAAGAATTGGAAAAATATTAAAAAATCCATGAAAGAAGAACAATTTTTGTATGTGACTACAAAATTTCATGAGGATATGACATCAGGAGAGCTCTGGACAAAAAGTTCGAAGCTTTGAGAAAGGTACAATTTTTTTTATTTTGGAGCACTGATTTTATTTTTTCTGTGCTTTGCAGCCACATAGAGAATTAATTCACATTTCATGTGAAAAAAGTTCAAACCACTGATTGCCGCCGCATCGAGCTTCTATTGTCCAACTAAGGCCTTGTCTGTCTCGCGGGCTTATAAAGGAATAACCAGATCAACGCATTGGATGTTTAATGACCGCACTGTACTACCCCCAGAGACTCGGTTCCGACTACCGTACTAACCTTACTGTAATTGACATTTGGCATATCTTTTCACTCCTCTCTGCCCTTTACCTCTCCTTGTTCGATTTTCGGTATCTTGTACCTGCAGAGCCTTGATCGAGGTAGAGACAAGAGACAAGATTGTTGTGCAACATATAGAAATAACATTAAATGTTAAAGTAAACCAAGAATCCCTTAACACACGTACATAGGGGTTGCGAGGCTATGCCTCGGCCATTAGCCCAAGGGGACTACTCACACATCGCGAATAGATCACAAGCAAAGACATTGTAGAAATTGGTACTTGAAGATGACTGATTATAAGTCTTACAATGACACTGAATGTGATGTAAGTATAATGGCTAATTGAGATGGAGTCTATGGAGGTGGAAATGACTATGGAGGTGGTGGTGGCTGTTGTAGATGGAAATGGTGAATACGGCTGCGAATTGATGAACTTGATGAATGGAGCAACTCTCCTTGCCGAAGGGTTTTCCTCTCCTTTATATGTTGTAGCGGGTGGAATAGGGTTTTGGGCCGCCTCTGATGCGAATAAGCCTTGGGTGCCTTCACGGAAGTTGTCAGTGCTGACGTCACGCAGTGGAGAGTCATACGACCGTCGGTACAAGCGTACGGTCGTACCGAACGTTGTCTTCTCCTCTGGAATTAGATGCGCTCCTTCGGTTGATTGACATTGATTTTCACGCCCCGTTTATTCATTTTATGACTTGATTCATCACCTAAAATAGCCCATTTATGTAGGTAAATAAACAAAGAGATTTACAATCCTTTGCAATTTGTAGTAATTAGTAGGCAAACCGAAGTGATTATATCAGGAAAAATATGAAACTATATGGTATAAACACGGGTAAAATGAGTGTAAAATTCACTCATCTACCTCCCCAAGATTAAATCTTGAATGCACTCAAGTAATTAAGAAACAACATCGTAAGGAACTCGGTTTTTAAAGCGAAATAATGAGAAGGTTTTGGTTTACTTACGCTCGGTATGCCTAGATAGCCACCGCTTTATTCACGTGAAAACATACACGGTTGTTGGCGGCAATGGTTATTATGCAAGCCTGTTAGGCCAAGACGATAAGAACACATTTTTTTATTAACTTAGATAAAGTAGTCAACTAGCAATTATTCTATTTAGTCTAGCTAACATTTTTTTTTTGCCAGAAACACTTTGGAAGAACTTTTGCAATGAAAATACAATTATGAATGTGAGGGGCATGTCTAAAAGAGCACGATATTAGCTTAACTCATGAACACCCACAAGTATCACTTCACCAAGGCGGAGTAGTGCTCCGATGGTCCTGGTGTCATGGCGATTGGTCGCTTAGACGTGCGGCAGCATGGCGAAGCCAATGGACAAGGTCTGGGGCCCGGGCTCGTCCCTACCTCGCCAGAATGGTGGTCATGGCGACGGATGTGTCCTGGTTATGTTGCGCTCGCTTCCTTCTGGGCAGGTGTGACATTTCAGAAACGTGTGACAGATCACATAGTCTAAATAGGTGAGAAGGCGGGCTCAGGGTTTACCTGGGCTTGCCGGAATTGGCCATCGGAGTTGGCTACAGAGGCGGCAGTTGTGGAATTAACCCAGCAGACAGGGCGGTGAGGGCTTATGGAGTCACTACTGGGAAATGGCTTATAGGTGAACCCAATTCAGTGGCGGGCGGGACCAGGCACCCGCCACAGGTAGTTAGGAGAAGCAGCAGTGGCGGGTGGCAAAACACGATCGCCAGAGCTAGAGGCACAGTAGTGGCGGGCGAAACACAACACCCGCCACAAAGAAGCACTGCTGAGCGTGGGTCCGTTATGAATGTTTATTGTGGCGAGTGGCTATGCTTGCCCGCCACTGTTGTTACAGGTAGCAGCGGCGGGCGAGTTAATATCCCCACCACAGTTAAAAGCCTCCAACGGGTTACATTTTTTTAATGCAGATAATAGCTGTGGCGGGCAGGATGTCCTACCCGCCACAAGTAGGTTAGTGGCAGACGATTTAAATTCAACTGAAAGGGTTGCCGCCCGCCACCCCAAATTAGCAGTGGCGGGTCTTATGGCGCGCCCGCCACAGCTGTTTAGCACTATCTGCACGCACGCGCCCCCCTCTCTCTCCCTTACCCCATACTCTCACTCTCACTCTCTCCCACATCTCGCTCTCGTTGCCGTCGTCGCCGTCCGCTGCCGTCGTCGCCGTCCGCTGCCGCCATCGTCCTCGCCCTCCACCGCGTCGCCCTCGGTCCGCCGCCCCGTCGCCCCGCGTCCAGTCCGGCAGGTATAAGGTCGCCGTCCCCCCTTGTATTTCTGGCCGTCCTCGTCGCCACCCGCCGCCACAGCCGCCACACACGTTCGACTAGGGTTATGGTTAGGGGTTTCATCGTTGTATTTTTAGTTTTTAGTTTGTACGTATTTGTAGTTTCTAGCTATTTTTAATTTGATAGTAGTAGTTTCTAGTTGTATAGTTCGTAATGCACACATTATAATAAATTGTAGTTGTACTTTCTAGTTGTAGTTTGATATTTCTAGTTGTAGTTCGATAGTTGTACTTTGTAGTTGTAGTTTATAGTTGTAGCAATCAAAACTAGCTGTATATATGAAATCAATAGTTGTATAGTTGTAGTTTATAGTTCTTTACAGGGGTATATACTAGAATTTTGGCGAAGCGTTGATTTATTTCCGTTTCGCCAAAATTTCTATCACTTAATGTGTCCATTTTTACGAAGAGGTCATGCCAAATTTCCTTGTTTATTTTTTATTGATATTGTGCTGTAGTTGATGTCTTCATTTCTTTACAGGGATTCATACTATAAGCGCTAAAGTTTTGGCGAAACGTTGATTTATTTCCGTTTTGCCAAATTTCTAGTTCTTAATGTGTCCATTTTTATGGAGAGGTTATGCCAAATTTCCTTGTTTATTTTTTATTGATATTGTGCTGTAGTAGATGTCTTCAATTTCTTTACAGGGATTCATACTATAAGCGCTAAAGTTTTGGTGAAACGTTGATTTATTTCCGTTTTGCCAAATTTCTAGCTCTTAATGTGTCCATTTTTATGCAGTGGTCATGCCAATTTTTTTTGTTTATTTTTAATTCAGATTGTGTTGTTGAAGATTTCTTCGGTTCTTTCGCCAAATTTATTTATCTGCATGTTTTAGATCATTTTTTCCCGAAATGGCGGACAACGGCAGGTACGGTGGTGTTGTCCAGAGGCCCTGGGGAAGTGGGGCACCCAAATCCAAAACCCCGTCACTGGCAAGAAACAATGGCTCGGCACGTTCGACTTCGCCGAGGAAGCGGCGCGCGCTTACGATGCCTAGGCGCTCGAGTACCAGGAGCGAAGGGTCCACCTCAACTTTCCTCAGGATGCTTGGCGCGCGAGTGAGATAGCGCCTCCTAACATGAGGATAGTCTCCAAGGCCGAGGAGCAGGAGCACCTGAAGGCTGAGGCGCTCATCAGGGCCCGTGAACGTCAGAGCACCGATCCCTTGGTGGAACGGTATCTTCGGGAGGATCCGCATTTATACGCCATTAACGAGGCGTTGATGATCACCGCACGCAACCAGAAGGATGTCGAGGATGACCGGATAGACTGGGATGATCTCGCCAAGGAGTCTGACAAGGATTAGATTAGGAGTTGATCTCTCCACCGTGCCTAGTTGTATAACTCTGTGCTTCAGATGTTTGAACTGTTAACTAGTACTTATGAATCTTGCTATGGCGTACTATATATGTCCGTGACTTCGTGATAAACCTGCTTGATAACAGTGTTTAACTTTTTGAAGGAGGGTATCATGGTGCTTAAGGTCTGCAATGTCTGCAAAAATCCCTATAGGGATAGTTTATCCCATGCAGTAGAATTCGGGCTCTTCTTGAGGGATGGATTCGAAAAATCTGTGGTAACAATGTTCATCATTCAATTCTAACCACTTGCTGTACTGTGCATACCATTAATTATTAACTGCATTATTCCTAATTGTTACATAGTGTATCCCATGCAACGTAAGGGTCCAATTCAATAATTTAATTGGTGCCAGTTTCAACTTTTCGGATGGTCAAGGGCAATCGTACATAGTTGACGTTTGTAAACAAAAGGATAAAACCATCATAGGAGGCGACGGATGGAACAAGTACATTTCAAATAATAAGCTCACCGGGGGAGAGTACATCGGCTTTTACTTGAAGAAAGCGGTCAACAAGTTAAGGATTAAGTATTTCTCCGACCAAGATGATGAGCTTGATGAGGATGATGCTGAGGATTCCCAGGATGATGATGATGATGAGAGCCAAGATGATGATGATGCTAGCGAGGATGATGATAGCAGCCAGGAGCATGAGGATGAGGATGAGGAAGATGATGAGGGTAGCGGAGATGATGACGATGATGATCCATACAATTATGCAATTTTCTCTCAAAGAATGAAAGAGCTTAATGAGGATGAGAAGGCCACACTCATCGCGATCCTACCATCAAGTGTTCGCTACTTGGGGAGGCCATTTGTGCATCGTTTTACCAAGACCAACAACACATCATCGTATGTTTTGTATGTTTTCTCATTTTTTTCTGTTCATAACACTATATGGCAAGATGTCTAACATTGCGTGCTCTATTTTGTTTTTAATCGCGGGGATCATAGAAATTACCTATGAAGATGATTTGTGCCGAGGACATCCCTGCTGCCGGCATGGCCGGAGTAAGCCTTGGAGCAGCAGGTCCTGTGACCAGCGTTCGATACAAGACGGACACAGACAGCCGCATATCGTTCTATGAGGTCGGTTGGCGGGAATTCCTGAAGGGAAAGAGATAACGACTAACAGTTGACACAGCAGTGCTCATCACGACAAGGAACAACAGGAACAACAATTTCTAGATGATGGTTGTTGTAGATCTTATTTAGAAATAAGGTCCAGTCAAATATCTCCTAGCTGATGAACTCTTAGTTACTTAGTTAAGATGCATGTCATATTTTGATGTTGGTTTGTTAACTCGAACAAACTTGAAGTGTTACTAGTTGTTATGAAGAGTACTAATTACCTAGTGAACTTGCATGCCTAAGCGTACAATGCGTGCTTTATTTGCTTTTTATATTGGATTTATGCAAAAGGCATCCATGGCAGCACAATTGGTGCCGTGGCTGCAAAATTGTAATTCTCATGAATAAGCCCGCAGTGGCGGGCGAGCCACAACGCCCGCCATTGTAACATGAACAAGTAGTGGCGGGTAGGAAAGCACCGCCCGCCACTGAAGGAAGATAACCAGTGACGAGCAAGTTTGCGCGCCCGCCACTGCAGTGATCGACCAGTGGCGGGCCGCCGCCCGCCACTGATGCCATAATAGCGGTGGCGGGAGGTCGGTGGCGGGCGCCCCTGGGATCCTTGCCCGCCACTGCTGGCCTTTTCCCACCCGCCATTGCTAGGCATTCCTGCAGTAGTGAGTGGGGTCTTCGGTCGAGGAAGTAGAGGGGATATTGTATTGGTGACCAGAGGAGACGACAAACAGAACACTCCCAAACGACAGCAACGGAGAGGAAGAGAGATCCAGAGGAGGAGGACTTCACTTAGATCCATTCAAACTTCCTCTACATCACGATCATTCATCCATTCATCAACAACACCGCCCTAGAGAGAGATTCCAACTTGTAAGGCTAGGGTTTATAAACTCTATTAGTATTTGATCCAGAGATTGGGATCGGTTTAATCATTCATATTATTGTGGCAAACTACGAAAAGAGCATTCCTAAGTCTCTTCCTATATTGAAAAGAGCAAACATAAGACTTATACGCTCACGTCGCCTCCAGGGGGGCGGCTCGGGCGAACCCTAGCAGCCGCCGCCGCCGACCCCCCTTTCCCTTGCTTCCCCGCCGCCGGAGGAGAAGGCCGGCGAGCAAAGCTCGCCCGGCGGACGGCGGATGGAGGGCCCTCCTCCCCCATCGCGTGGGGGCCTCTGGCCAAGGCGCGGCGGCGCCCCTGGGCGCCCGGCGTGGCGGCGGAGATGGAACGCTCCGGCGGTGGCCCAGGGGCTCCGGCGGCGGCTGTGCCACCACGGCCGGGAGGGCAGCGTGGGGGCCGGCCATGATGGCTGGTGGTGGCAGAGGGCTCCCTTCCCAGATCTGTTCCCCTCTGGCGGCGGTCCTAGCGTTCTTCTAGCATCAAGACGGTGTTCTGCTTGATGCTGGCCCTCGTTGATCTGACCGTTGACGAGTTCCGGAAGGCTCCACCGGAGATCTCCATTGGGTGCTTGATGCCTGTAGATTGCTGGATCGCATGGGATTCGGTCGTGTGCGCCCCTATTTCAGCCCGTGTGGTTTCAGGAGGGCATGACCCAAAGCTTCGTTGTCTGTTGACATTATGGGACATGTCGGTATTTCGATTTTCATGGTGAAGACAGTGGCAGAGAACGTCATGTTGGCTGAGGTCCGAGGCCCAGTAATGGCGGATCGAGTCTTCGAGGAGATGAGGACTTTGCTTGGTGATTTGTGACTCGTAGCAGCGGCATCGGCAAGTGGGGGCGGCAGCATAGGAGGAGTACATAGTCTTAGCTTTTAGGGTGTAAACCCAAGGTCTGGCCTTAATTGGTTGTGCCTGACAGTGGCCTTGTGGAAGGCATTGTTTTGAGAGCGTGGATTTTCTTCTGGTGAAAACCTAAGATCTATGATCGGGCGACGACGGCGCTTGTGCACTGTTTCCTTTTTGAAGGCGTTGCTTTTGGGGAATTTGGACTTCGGGTGTTGTCTTGGTGGTGGCTCGTGCTGCAGTTACAAGGAATTGATCGTTGTAGCGGGATCTTTCATTTCTTTTTTTTTGAGATGTGTGCATTCGTAATGTCTTTACGATATTTTGTTGTTGCAGAGGTTGGGTGTAATTGGTATCTCCCCGATATTATATATTCAATTTGTTTAAAAAAAGAGGCTTTATGTGTTTCGCACATACTAACTTGTATTTCCGTACAAAATCAAGAGAATCATACATAAGCAAGCAACAACATCATCAAACAATAGCACCATTTGATAGTTACAAATACACAACTTTTAATCTTCTCAAGTCAGTGCTCTGGCGTCACCACTTGGAGATTAGAGCAGCTTTATTAGTTCAGGAAAAAACACACAGAAATCAAACTAGGGAGAACAAAATCATATATGATCCCTCTCAACTGATTTAGTTGTAGGCCTCTGGGTTGGCGTTAAGGTAGGCCTCGGCGGCCTTGAAGATGGCCGTGACAGAATCCTTGGCCTTGGTAATCTCATCCTTCACCTCCACGCCTGGAAGCAGTTTGTATATCGATTCCACCTTCACCACGCTCCCGCCGTTTGCTGCCGGCTCCACCTTGATGTGCGAAGTGGCTGTCTCGATTGCCGTGCCGATGCCACCGCCCACGATGAGAGTCGACTTGCACTCGCACTTGTCTGCATCAATGAACTCGAGTCTCTCCTTCATGAGGTTGAAGGGCATGGCTACAATATCAACTCTGTGTTATGCTTTGACCATGTGTACATGTAGGGATATACAAAACTGTAGTTGATATGAATTGTCTATGATGCGTACCTGAGGTGAAGTTGAACTGCCTGACGCTGCCGATGCCACCTTCTCCCTCAACGGGGTGGGCACTGGCGACGATCTGCGGCGCGAGCTTGGGGGCCAGGGTGTGCCAGTCCATGACACCGGCACGGAAGAGGCGCGGTGCGGCAACCGGTGACTCGATCTCGTGGGTCCAGCTGTTGGTTCAGGCCATTGTTGTGATGATCAAGCTAGTACAGCCGGTGCAAATGATGTGAACTGTGTGTGTTGTAGCAGCCTTGCCAGTCCATCTTCAGAGTTTATTTCAGATCTTTTGTTTGCCCATGGACTGTAATAAAGTATTATTCGAGACTCTGTTGAGATTTAAAGACCTCCCTCATACATCTGTAATAGACTCCCCTTTTGCTAGACCTGTGATGTTTGTGGACATTTTCTGCTGGTTCTGTAAACCTCATGTTAAGCACAACTTCCTGACAGTTTTCACTTTTCAGTTTATCACACATGTCACATAAAAAGTGGAATATGTTGAACTGGAATATCAGGGGGATCAATGACAAAGCCAAATGGTTGGCCCTCAGAAACAAGATTGATGAATCTAGCTGTGACATTATTTGTCTACAAGAAACTAAAAGAGAAAATTTTGACAGCTTGTACACCAGAAACTTCTATCCCAAAAGGCTAAACAAGTTTGTATTCCTCCCTTCTACTGCTGCATCTGGTGGACTTTTTATTGGTTGGAATGGCAATCTTCTTGCTGGCACTCCTCTTTTCCAGAATGACTTCTCTATCTGTTCAATTCACATGCTCCCTCTCTGGAGCCACTTGGATACTTACAAATGTCTATGCACCCTGTCAAGGAAACGAAAAATCCAAATTCATTCAGTGGTTTAAAGACATCAGCATGCCAGACAGCACAGACTGGCTAATTATGGGTGGTTTCAATTTTATCAGATACCTTGAAAACATAAACAGAGCAGGAGCAGACACTCAGGATATGCTCTCCTTTAATGATGCTATCAGTTCACAGGCTCTGGTTGAAATACCTTTGAAAAATAGAAGCTACACTTGGAGCAACATGCAGCAGGCACCACTCTTAGAAAAACTTGACTTGATTTTCTCGTCTGAGTCCTGGACACTAAACTACCCCAACACCATTGCTTTCCCCTTGGCCAAACCCATTTCGGATCATACACCATGTGTAATCAAAGTGGGCACAAATATCCCTAAATCAAAAATATTTAGATTTGAAAACTTCTGGTTAAATCACCATGATTTCAAAGACATAGTCAAGCATATTTGGGACCAAGACATCCGAGAACCACACAGTGCTAAAAGACTTGCAGCAAAATTCAAGAGACTCAGAAAGGGACTTAAAATCTGGTCCAAAAATATTTCTCAACTTGCAACAGCCATTCAGGACACAAACTCAGTAATTCTCTTCTTTGACACAATTGAAGAATTCAGAAATCTGGCCACACATGAATGGGAGGCTAGATTGGTCCTCAAGGAACACTTACTGTAACTGCTTGACTCATAGCAAGTGTATTGGAAATAGAGAGCTACTATCAGATGGATCTCCAGAGGTGAAACTAATGCAAAATTCCTCAAAGCTAAAGCCACAATCAAATTCAGGAATAACCATATTGCTGTTCTCCAGAATGAACAAGGTCAGGAACAGTCTGATCATGATAGCAAAGCAGCTATCCTCTTGAGAGCTTTCAAACACAGACTAGGTACTTCAGTACCCACCCATAACTTGCTGCACCTTGAGAGCCTTATTGAGAAGAAGGAAGATTTGCTTTGGTTAGAGGAGCCTTTTTACCAAATCTGAGATTGATCCTGTAGTTAAGGAACTCCCTCCTGACAAAGCTCCAGGCCCTGATGGATTTAACACCAACTTTATCAAAGCCTGCTGGGACATTATTGCGGAAGATTTCTACAGCCTCATTACAGATTTTTATCATGGGAAAGTCAACATGCAGAGCATCAATTCCTCTTACATTACTCTCATTCCAAAAAATGACAGCCCCCAAACTGCAAGTGACTTCAGACCTATATCACTTCTCAACTGCTCTATCAAAATCATCACAAAGTTACTAGCAAATAGACTACAGAAAGTAATCCTACAACTTATCCACAAGAATCAATATGGCTTTCTCAGGTCTAGGTCTATTCAGGACTGCTTGGCTTGGACATATGAATATTTGCATCAATGCCACCAGTCATGGAAAGAGATCATTATTCTAAAGCTTGATTTTGAAAAAGCATTTGATATGATTGAGCACCAAGCTTTGAGGGATATAATGATTGCTAGAGGCTTTGGTCCTAGATGGATGCAATGGATGGACATGATCTTCAGATCTAGATACTCCTCTGTACTCCTCAATGGTATTCTAGGGGAGCAATTTTTATGCAAGAGAAGTGTCAGACAAGGAGATCCACTGTCCCCCCTCATTTTTGTGCTTGCTGCTGACATTTTACAGTCCATCTTTAATGAGGCTATGAAACAGAACCTGATTGCTTCTCCTCTTAGCACAAGCAATGATTTCCCTGTGGTACAATATGCTGATGACACTATTCTACTATTGCCTGCATGTCCCTTGCAAATCCAGCAAACTCAAAATCTTCTGATGCACTTTTCAGCTTACACTGGACTCAGGGTTAACTACTTCAAATCAGTTCTGGTCCCCATCAATGTCAACCCCCACAGAACTCAGCTTCTGGCCAACATCCTGGGTTGTGCTGTGGGCAGTTTCCCATTTACATACCTAGGGCTTCCTCTTGGCACCAGCAAAACAAAAGTTGAAGATTTCTTCCCTATGATGCAAAGAGTTGAGAGAAAACTCACTGGTTGTTCTACTCTACTATCCTTTGGGGAAAAGCTGACTCTGATCAAAAGTGCCTTCTTAGGCATGCCAACATTCCTTATGAGCTCTCTAGCCCTCCCACCTTCTGTGATTGATCAAGTTAACAAATACATCAGACACTGCTTTTGGAGGAAATATGGTATGGAGGAGCAGGGCCCTCCTCTGGTTGCTTGGACACAAGTTTGCAAACCCAAAGATCAAGGTGGTCTTGGAGTTCTTGATGTTGCCACTCATAACAAAGCTCTACTTATGAAACATTTACACAAGTTCCTCAAGAAACATGATCTGCCATGGGTTCACTTGATTTGGGACACTTACTATCCCAATAGTGCACCCACTGACAGGCCAATGGGTTCATTTTGGTGGAAAGCAATCCTAAAATTACTCCCTGAGTTTAAATTCATGGCCTCTTGCACTATGGGACAAGGAAAATCAGCTCTTTTCTGGCATGACAAATGGAACAATACGCCTCTTAACACCCAATATCCTGAACTGTTCTCCTTTGCCATTGATAAATCCATCTCTATTCGTCAAGTGGCTGAGGCTGAAAACTTAGAAGAAATTTTGTACAGACCTCTTTCTATTCAAGCCTTTGATCAATTCCAAAAAGTGCAATTAACACTGAATCAGACCAATTTTTCCAACAGGGAAGACACATGGCAGTATACTTGGAACTTTGCTAATTTTTCTGCTGCCAAGTTGTACAAGAGTCTAATGCAGGGGGAATGGTCTCTCCCATTTTTAACAAGATTTGGAAATCATCAGTTGTCCAGAGGTACAAAATATTCTGTTGTTTTCTCGTACTCAACAGACTGAATACCAGAAGCCTTCTTCACAGGAAGTCCTTTTATCTACCCTCCTACCTGTGTGTACTTTGCAATGAGCATGTGGGGGAGACCCCACTTCACCTTTTCTGGGACTGTGATTTTGCTCTCACTTGCTTGAATATGATCACTCCTAACAAGAAAAGAGATACTTCTGTTCTACAGGAAATAAACTTGGCTTTGAAAGAACTACCCTCTGGCCTAGCTATGAGCATAGTTATTATGAGTTCTTGGCATATCTGGATGCAGAGAAACAACAAAATTTTCAGACATATAAATCCCAGTATCACCTCTTGGAAATTGCAACTCTGGAAAGATCTAGAGCTGCTCAAATACAGAACTGAGCAGCAGTTACATCACACTACTAGGGAAAACCCTAGCAGTAGCGCGGGGTTTTGTAATATCAGTAGCGCGGGTGGGCGCGCTACAGCTACGGCGCTACAGCTAACTATTAGCAGTAGCGCTGTTCCACCCGCGCTACTGCTAACAGAGTTTATCAGTAGCGCTTTAGGTGAACCTCGCTATTGCTAAAAGCTGCAGCGCGCCTATTTAACACGCGCTACTGCTAAGGAAGCGCTACTGCTACACACATACCCCGCGCTACTGTTACTATTTAACACGCGCTACTGCTAAGGAAGCGCTACTGCTACACACATACCCCGCGCTACTGCTACACACATACCCCGCGCTACTGTTACTATAGCGCAGGTCCATAAACGCGCTACTGCTATTCCTTTGATTTTTCTTTTCATTTTCTCCTTTTGCTTTTTCTTTTCATTTTATTTTTCTTATTTCCTTTCTCCTTTTTCTTTTTCTTTTCATTTCCTTTTCTAATCATTTCATTTTCTTCTTTCCATTCTCATTTTTCTATTTCTTTTCATTTTATTTTCTTTTCCGAAAGAGGACCGAGCTAGGAAGAAGGGGATCGGATACAATGTATATAACTCAGGCGACGATATATACTACATATCATTTGACCGATAACGTTAAGTGCGTACACAAAATAAATACATATATATAACTGATGGTTTCTCAGCGTCGACGTTTTCGTTTCTGAGTGAGCTTCTTTCCCTTCTTGTTCGCTGTCGAATAATTAAGCCCCTCGTTGTGACTTTTCCTTTTCCATGGAGTACGATCTTTCTTAGGTAATGTAGTATTGATTCTTCTTTTGACGTATGCTTCATCGTCATCGTCATCTTCCCTCATCGGGTTGCCGTACTGGTCGTAGTCTTCCTCGTTGGCGACTCCATCCATTCCGATGATGTTCCTTTTGCCTCTCCTCACGACAACACGGCTGGGATTGCTCGGGTCGGTTACGAAGAAGCATTGTGTCACGTGCTTAGCTTGTACCCATGGCTCGTTTTTTGCGATGGCGTTCACGGTTTTCTCTTTGCGTCAGGTATAGACATGGTAGTGAAATACCGGTTTTCTCTTTCGACGTTCTTAGCCCATCTGACACGGAACATCGTCGCATCGTGCAGTCCTGAGTAGTCAAGCTCCCAGATCTCTTCGACCCTTCCGTAGAATCTTTCAGTTGCGGCGTTGTCGCCGGTCATGCATTCCATCGTCACCCCTGAGTTCTGAAAATCACTGTTTATATCTTTGGCCTCCGTGTAGAACGTGTATCCATTGATATCGTATGCCTAATAGGTCGCGAGGTTGGCCGCGGGGCCATGTGCTAAGGCGTATATGAGCAATCCGTCCGTAGAGCCCTCTTCCGGGGGATTAGCAAGAACATGCTCTTTGAACCAAGGCAGGAAAGTGGAGTTGTGCTCTCTAATAACTTCGGCGTTCGTCTTGCATAGCCCTCGGTCACGGTACTTCTTTGCGATGGTTTCTTTGTGCAGTGTCGCGAAAGGATCTACCACGTCTAGGTGCTGTAGCACTACTAAGTTTGCTCTGTCAAAGTCATTGCGTCGACCCGAGTGGTCCACATGCAGTTCCCTCCGGCCGTTGGTGTGACCTTCTCCTCCGAGCCTCCCAAGGTGCTTGTTAACGGGCAAAGCAACAACAGGGTCTCCGCCATATAGATAATTCTCGCAGAAAGAGGTGCACTCTTGGGTCAGATAGCCCTGGATGATGCTTCCATCCGGACGGGACATGTTACGAACGAATCCTTTGATGACCCCATTCATCCTCTCGAATGGCATCATGTTGTGCAGGAATGTCGGCCCGAGGTCTATGATGTCGTCCAGAATGTGGACACACAGATGCACCATGACGTCAGAGAACGCGGGCGGGAAGTACATCTCAAGCTTATTTAGTATCACAACGATCTCTTCCTGTAGCCTTCGGAGCTGCTTCACACTGATCGACTTTCGAGAAATAACGTCGAAAAAGTTGCAGAGACTAATAAGCGTGTCACGGACGTGCTTGTCCATTATCCCTCTAAGGGCAACAGGAAGTATCTGCGTCATCATCACATGACAGTCATGAGACTTCATCCCGCTGAACCTTTTCTTCTTGGTGTCTAGAAATCTGCTTATCTTCCCACAGTAACCGAAACTAACTTTGATTCCGGTAAGGCAGTTGAAGAATTGATCGATCTCCTTCGGACTTAAGGTAAAGCAAGAAGGGGGGCAATAATTCTCTTCCTTCTTGTTGACTTTTTTGCCTTGGTCCCGTGCCTCCGTCTCCGTCTCCGTCTCCGTCTCCTCCGACTTTTTACGGGGCGGCATGTGGAGATCTGCCCTGATGTTCAAATCTTCCAAGTCTCTTCTTGCCTTCGGCCCATCCTTGGTCTTATCCGGCATGTTCATCAGTGTTGCAAGCAAGCTCTCAAGGACATTCTTCGTGATATGCATTTGATCAAGGCAATGAGGCGTGTCGAGTTTGGGCCAGTACTCCAAGTCCCAGAAAACAGACCTCGTTTTCCATACCTTCAGCAGCGGCTCCGACACCTTTTTCATCTTTCCCGCCGCGAGGCACTGTTCCCAGTTTTTCAACAGCTCATCGATTTCGGCGCCGCTCCTCTTACGTGGAGGTCCTCGATGCTCAGCCTCACCATTGAATAGATCTCCACGGTTTCTCCACGGGTCGTCTTTCGCGAGCCATCTTCGATGCCCCATGTACATGATTTTCCCAGACCCGCCATCTTTCGTTAGCTGCTGAGACGTTGTATCATCCATGCACCGCGTGCATCTGCAATATCCGTGGCACACCTGGCCTGCGACATATCCGTAACCGAGATAGTCGTGCACCGTCGTCATCAGCGCGGCTCTCATATAGAAATACTCGCCTTTGCTGGTGTCCCATGTCTTGGCCGGTGTTTTCCATAACGTGTCTAACTCCTCTTGAAGTAGCCCCAGATACAGATTAATATTATTTCCCGGTTGTTTCGGCCCTTGAATCAGCATGCTCATGTGTATGTACTTTGTCTTTATGCACTTCCAGGGGGGAAGGTTGTACATCCATACAAACACGGGCCATGTGCTATGGTTGGTGTTCTGGTTGCCAAACGGATTCATACCATCGGTACTCGTGCCAAGCACGATGTTCCTTGGATCACCTGCGAAAAATCGATATTCGGCGTTGAACGCTCTCCACTGGCTTGCATCCGCGAGGTGTCTCAGCTTCGGATCATCTCCATCGTCGGGCTTCACCCTCTCCGCGTGCCAGCGCATGAGCTTTGCTTCCTTAGGATCTACGAAATAACGCTGCAGACGGGGAGTGATCGGTAGGTACCATACAACTTTCTGGGGAGATTTCTTTCCGGCCTTCTTGTATCGAGAAGCATTGCACACCGGACAGTTGTTTTTTTCCGCGTGCTCCTTTCGATAAATGATGCAATCGTTGATGCATGCATGGAATCTAATGTGCGGCAGATCAAGAGGGCACACGATCTTCTTGGCCTCATCGACACTAGTAGGACATAGGTTCCCCGCGGGAAGAACCTTCTTTAGATACTTGAGAAGCTCATCGAGGCTTCTGTCGGTCCATTTGTTTTTAGCCTTTGTCTTTAGAAGTTCGAGCGTGAAACTCAAGCGGGTCACCTCGGGATCGCAACCATCATACAATGGAGTATGAGAGTCTACCTCCAGTTGCTCCAGCTTGGCCTCCTCTCTACAAGCAGCTCTGTTGTTAGTCGTCTTCTTGCGAAGCAGGTCTCGAACATGAGGGTCCCGCACGACTGAACTTAGTAGCGACGAATGCTCCGGCGTGTCCGCGTCTTCTCTGTCATGTCCGGCCACTTCTCCGCCCCCATGTCCGGCCTCTTCTCCGCCCCCATGTCCGGCCTCTTCTCCGCCCCCATGTCCGGCCTCTTCTCCGCCACCATGTCCGGCCTCTTCTCCGCCACCATTATCGGTCATCTCTTCGTCTGGTCCAATGTCGTCATTGGCTGCCCCATCGACGTCATCATCTTCACTTATCCACCGAGTATAGCCATCCATGAAACCAGTCATGAGCAGGTGCGCTTTCAAACGGCCTTCCTTAAAGGGGTCGAGCAAGAGTCCTCCTTTGCATCTTCGACACGGACAGAAAATCTCCTTCCGGTTATTTTCATACATGTCGTGCACCGCGGATCGCAACCTTATTTCCACCATCGTTCCACTGACCTTCATGATCGCCTGCGTGGTATAATTAATAAGCAAAAGGATTATAAACGCATCCATGCATGCATGCATCAAAGTCATACAAAAATTCGACATGACCTTCCCTAAAAAAAGGACATATAGAGTTTGCCCAAAATTCGCCGAAATGGAAATAAATCAACATTTCGGCAAAACATAAGCAACTCAAGCACAATTCGGCGGCAACTCATGCCACACACACAATTTCTATCATATCGCCCGATTATGTCATATCGCACACATACACATATTTCCATTCTTGCAAAAGAACAAATTTTTAATCACCTATCTCGAGATCGAGCACGGTGATGATGATGTCGATCGGTGTCGCCACACACCTAGGGAATGATCAAAAGTGGACAAAGCTTACTTCTTGACATGGCTAGATCTAGTTAGGGAGGTACATAGGTCACTTCATTAAATGGGTAGATCTACATAGCTAGTTGGGGAAGGAGATGACTCTAACTAGTGGAGGGGGAGGAAAAAGAGAAAGGAGTTGCATTAATGGAGGTGGTGTAGTTAGCTAGGAGCAATAAAGAGAGAGAATGAGAGGTAGAAGAAAGAGAGTAATGGGGGGGGGAGAAGTAGTGAGGAAGAAGCAAAGTGAGGGAGAGAGGAGGTGGGAGCTAGGGGAAAGTGAAAGGAAGAGAGGATGGGGGAGGGGGAGGGAAGGAAAAGGTGGCTACACTTTAGCAGTAGCGTGGGATGGGAAAACGCGCTGCTGCTAAAAAAGTAGCAGTAGCGCATTCCTGGACGACGCGCTACTGCTAAGTGGGGTCCGCCGTGGGGCCAAGTTCAAACTTAGCAGTAGCGCCCTACACTAAAAACGCGCTACTACCATTTTCTTAGCAGTAGCGCGGTTTGTAGAAGGGCGCTACTACTATACCTAGCCTGTCGGCAACGGTGTGGCAATTATAGTAGTAGCGCGTTTTCTTGTAGCCGCGCTACTGCTATTTGGATAGCAGTAGCGCCCTTGGTGACAACGCGCTACTGCTAATTAGCAGTAGCGCCTCCTTTTAACCAGCGCTACTGATAAGCTTCTGTGTATAAGGTTTTCCCTAGTAGTGTCAAGCTCTTCAAGAATGGACTGAGTCAAGATTAGCCTGAATTTTTATCACCATTATGTTTCCTAGAACAGGCGTTGGTTGATGGATTCATCCATCCCCTTGTATTTACTTTTACTTTGTACATATTTGCTTTATTAATGAAAATACACCGTAGAACTATTGTTCTACGGTCTTTGCCTAAAAAAAAAAGTGTTGTAATGGCGCAGGGCTGATTGGTTTCCTGGAGAACAGAAGTGAGGGCTATAAATAGGGGCTCGACAGCGGGGGTTGGTGAAACTTGGCCGGATGGGTCTGGTGAGTGGAGACTAGTGAAGCCAGGGGTCGAGTTTTTCCAAAATGGATGGCACCGTCGGTTATCATTGCTGGGTCTGGAAGCTCGTGCTTTTGTCAATCTTTAGTTAAAGGTGAAGAATGTGTTCTCTATCCAATTGGCACCACGGTCCGCGTGGGGAAATTGTTCTAGTGCTAATCAGGGAGTAGGTGATTAGCCAGCTGCATTACTAATTAGTAAATGCACGTGAGCGTGTACATGCATGTATCATGTAGTAGTATGTTGCACGTAAATCAGCTACTAGATGAGATGTTGGGTTGCATGCAGTTTGTAATCATATGTAGCTCGCCGCATGCACTAGCATAACACACGTTAATATTTTGCTGGCCGCATGTAGGAGTACTAGTACTAGCAAAACACACGTTAAGTTGGAAAGTAAGGGAATTTCACGATTAATTCTAGTAATTAAATCATGACTTAAACAATTATTAGCATGCATAGCTTTAGCATAGTAGACGAATCAAACATCATCATCGCATATGTAGCAGCAAACATATTCAGATGGTAGATCGAAATACATCGCATGTACTGATCATTTGTAGATGAAGTAGCCGTAGTTGATGCAGGGGCGATGTTGTTGATGACGATGTTGGTGAAGAACGGTCGAAGCAGACATTGGTGACGACAGTGTGCAACAGCGCTAGACCTTGGAGGTAGACAGCATGTGGTGAAAATTCCGAGAAGTCGCGTGAAGCACTTCCCAAAATCCTGATTCGCCCTCTCCCAGTTCAAGATCACAAGGGCGAGAGGTTTCAGAGACCTACTCTCTCGCTCGCAAGTGCACGCCGACGTTCAGGATGGAGTAGACTACGATGGCGGCCCAAAAACAATGAGGGGGGGGGGGGGGATCCTAACTCGATTCTTGGTGTGTATTTGGCAGTGGCCGATAAGTTATATATATAGGAGATCGCATGCGGTCCCGTGTCGTGATCATGATCCGGATCCAAATCGACTAGGTTTCCAACACGAAAACTTATTGGTCAAGTTTCCAACTCAAAACATTACTGATCAAGAAACCAAAAAAATGGCAAAAGAAAGTTGTCTCCTGCAAAGCCACAGACCGAATTTCCGCAGACCATTTATGCCGCATGTCCACGCCCGACAAGGCGGGCATGCTCGTGTGGTGTTCTCTTTCTCTCGTCGTACCCATCACTTAGTGGAGTGGGGAGTCCACTACATGGACCATTTGGAATGAGAGGAATGCACGGGTGTTCCGCAACAAGAGTGCTCCTCCACCAATATTGCTCGACGCCATCACTTGTGAGGCAAATCTTTGGGTCACCGCCGGTGCCAAAAAATTAGGGTCAATTATCACGCGCGAGTAATTACCATGCCGTACATGGGTGTAAGGGTTCTTATGTAAACAACTGTATTCTCCGCTTAATTAATGGATGAGGCAAATCTTTTGCCTCCGTTTCAAAAAATATATATAACTTGGCCTCACACCACCTTCATTTATGGGATGGGACTAAAGATTGCACCTCTACTCTTGTCATTTATTCATGGGCCTTTTAGATTTATTTGGATTTATCTATTGGACCAAGCCCAAACATTCTACCAAAGATTGGACAAAATTGGAAAAAGGAGAAAAAAAAGATTTTTTAGGGTTGAGAAATATTCTTTTACGGTTGAGAAACAGATTTTGTTCTTGTTGAAATGTTGGCAATATGCTGATCGGAGCCTGTCTAAGAGCAACTCCAAAAGTTTCCCTAAAAATCTTCGTGTAAAACTGGTTTTACAGGATCACTGTAAATTTTAGGGGACATTTCCTGAGAGCAACTTTTGTCAGATCCCGTAAACTTCTTCCCCTAAAATTTATTTATTTCTTATTAAACAATCCTAGCTAATGGCTTAGGGCCCGCAAGTCAGTGATGCATGTGGTGGTGGCCAGCAAGATGCGGGGTGGTGCGGCGGCACGACGGCTACCCGACGTGGCTGCTGCGTGGTGAGGTGGCAGCTTGGGAGGGCTGGCGAGGTGCGATACAATGCGACGACAGTCCGGAGCTGTGGCGGCGACATCGCGACGACGGTGGTGCGGCGGAGCGGCGGCGTGGGCGGGTGAAGTTTCAGGCGGTTTCCTTGCCGCCAAAACTCTGGGAAGTTTTCAATATTCCCATAATCCAAAGGGAACTTGGGGCCAAGTTTACATCATCATCTAAATTTATTCTGGGTTTATGGGATCTGTTGGAAACTTTTTTTCCCAAATTTCCTCTAAACGGTATATTTTTTACAGATAGAAGATCTGTTGGAGTTGCGCTCCAAAAGTTTCCCAAAAAAATTTCACGTAAAACTCGTTTTACAGGATCACTGTAAATTTTAGGTGAAGTTTCCTGAGAGCAACTTTTGTCAGATCCCGTAAATTTCTTCCCCTAAAATTTATTTATTTATTTATTATTAAACAATCCTAGCTAATTGCCTAGAGCCCACAAGTTAGCGATACGTGTGATGGTGGCTAGCAAGATGCGGGGCGGGGCGGCGGCATGACAGCGACCCGACGTGGCTATGCGGTGGCCCGGCGTGGCAGTGGCGTGGTGAGGTGGCAGCCGGCGAGGCGTGACGCAATGCGACGGCAGTCCGGAGTTGTGGCGACGGTGGAGCGGCGGTGAGGGCGGTGAAGTTTCACGCGGTTTCCTTGCTGCCAAAACTTTGGGGAAGTTTTCATATTCCCAGAATCCAAAGGGAAATTGGGGTCAAGTTTACATGATCATCTAAATTTATTTTGGGTTTATGGGATCTGTTGAAGACGTTTTTTCTCAAATTTCCTCTAAACGGTATATTTTTTACAGATAGAAGATCTGTTGGAGTTGCTCTAAGAACATGTCCAATAGCTCCCTTAAAAAACTTCCGATATACTGGCTTCACAGGATGATCCTAAAATTTAGAGGAAGTTGTCTGAGAGCTTGAAAGTGCAACTAATCTCCGGGTGGTTTTGGTAATTTATAACAACATATATGTCATTAAACTAATGCCTATTCAAAGATAGATTTCAGGAAATTTCAATGTTGGCATGGCAAGGAAAGGTGATTATGGACCCCTCAAAATGCTATGGACATGGATGGACAAAAGCTTCAAGACTCTACATTTTTGGTTAAATGATCCAAGATCATATTGAGTCCATAGGAAAGCCAATACTATTAAAAGAGGATGAGGTTTTTATCATGACTTAATTGCTCAAGTGCTTGAAGATATTGCGCCAAAACCCTCAACCATTTTCTCCAAATCCTATCTGTCCAAACCCTAACTTCCAAACTCAGTCCCACCGAAACATCCACATCCGGACCCACTGAGTTGATCTTAGATAGAGCCACTGCCAAACCCTAGCAAATCGGTTGTACCGAGATGATCTTCGGTCTCACCGAGATGAGGTGACCAAGTTTCTGTAACCCTTTCACATCACTCCGGAATCACCGAGTTGGCTTGATTGGAACTACCGAAACGAGGTCTCACTTAGGTCATTGCACATCGGTCCCACCGAGTTGTTCCATTCGGTCTCACCGAGACGTCCAAATCTTTTACACAGGTCGGTCTCACTGAGATTTTCATTTCGGTGTCACCGAGTTGAGTCAAAAGGTTGTAATGGTTGGATTATTGGTGAAGGCTATTTATACCCCTCCACCCCCATTCACTCTAAGAGAGAGCCATCAGAACAAAACTACACTTCCACCATTCATTTTCTGAGAGAGAACCACCTACTCATGTGTTGAGATCAAGGCATTCCAATCCAACCATTTGAACCTTGATTTCAAGCCTCCCCAAGTTGCTTTTCACTCCAATCCTTCTCCTACCCAAGCCAAATCTGTGAGAGTGTGATTGAGTGTTGAGGAGACTATCTTTTGCATTCCCAGAACTGTGCCATTTGCACCTTAGCTTCTGATGAAACAATGCTGCACCTCTTTTGGGACTGTCCATTTGCTTTTGATTGCTGGATGTCCCTTGATATTATTCGATTAAGAGGCATTTCAGTTCTTGATAAAATTCTTTTGACTATGGAAGTCTTGCCCAGACACTTTGCTTTAACCGTCATCATCATGGGCTGCTGGCATATATGGATGCAGAGGAATGGTTGGATCTTCCAAGATATCCTTCTTATGGTGGAATCTTCGCGAATCGTATTGAAAAAAGAACTTTTTCTTCTCGCCCACAAGATCAAGTCTAGATATCTGACTGAATTCAAGGAGTGGATCACAACATGTCATAGTTGAGACACATTTGTTTACCATGATGTTTGCTAAAACTGGAATTGGATGAGCCATGAGGCTTTGTAATTTATTTTTGTACTATTGTTTATATTAATGAAAATACCATAGAACAATCATTCTCCGGTCTCTGGTTCAAAAAATTAATGAGGAATATACATAAACACGCAGGAACATCATCAAACAACAACACCCTTTGATAGTCACAAATACACAAATTTTAAACTTCTCAAGTCCACACTCTGCTTAGTTCTCTCGCGTCACTACTTGGAGGTTGGAGCAGCTTTATTAGATCAGGAAGAAAGCACACAAACATCAATCTAGATACATCATAATCATATACGATCCCTCTCGACTGATTTAGTTGTAGGCGTCCGGGTTGGCGATAAGGTAGGCCTCGACGGTCTTGAAGATGGCCGTGACAGAGTCCTTAGCCTTGGTGATCTCATCCTTCACCTCCATGCCTGGCAGCAGCTTGTATGTTGATTCCACCTTCACCACGCTCCCGCCGTTGGCTGCCGGCTCCACCTTGATGTGCGACGTGGCCGTCTCGATCGCCGTGCCAATGTCACCACCCTCGATGAGGGTCGACTCGCACTCACACTTGTCGCCGTCAATGAACTCGAGCCTCTCCTTCATGAGGTTGAAGGGCATGGCTGCAAGATCAACTGTGTTTTATGCTTTGACCATGTGTATCAGGTTGCAGGTGACATGAATTGCATGTGATGCATACCTGAGGTGAAGTTGAACTGCCTGACACTGCCGATGCCGCCTTCTCCCTCAACAGGGTGGGCGCTGGCGACGATCTGCAGCGCGAGCTTGGGGGCCAGGGTGTGCCAGTCCATGACGCCGGCGCGGAAGAGGCGCGATGCAGCGACGGGGGACTCAATCTCATGGACCCAGCTGTTGGTGGAGGCCATTGCTATGATGATCAAGCTAGTACAACCGGTGCAGATGAGGTGAGCTGTGAGCCTGTGACCGTTGTAGTGGCGCAGGGCTGCTTGGTTTCCTAGAGAGCAGAGGTGAGCACTATAAATATTGCCTCGAAACCGAGGGGTTGGTGAAGCTTGGCCGGATGGGTCTGGTGAGTGGAGACGGGTGAAGGCGCCACAGCCAGGCGTCAAGTTTTTCCAAGATGGATGGCACCGTCGGTCAGCTAGGCTTGTTATCATTGTTGGGTCTGAAAGCTCGCGCTTTTGTCAATCTTTAATTAAAGTGGAAGAATGTGTTCTATTCCCAATTGGCACCAGGGTCTGCGTGGTGATTAGCCAGCTGCATTACCCATTAAACAAATGCCTGTGAGCGTGTACATGTATCATTACACGTAAATCAGCTAGTAGTTGAGATGCTGGGTTGCATTCGTTTGTAACATATTTTGCTCGCCGCATGTGCTGGCAAAACACACGTTAGGCCCCGTTTGATAACAAAGTATTTTCTAAGTACCTTCATATGCATGTCAGTGTTCAAATTACCAAAAGGTATTTACAAGCCAATAACAGATGAAATGTCAAGCTTTTGGTGGGGTGATGATGAAGAGAAGAAAAAAATGCATTGGTATGCATGGTGCAAAATGTGCATCCCAAAGAAGAAGGGTGGTATGGGATTCAGAGACTTACACAGCTTTAACGTTGCTATGTTAGCAAAGCAGTGTTGGCGACTGATCCAAAATCCGGACTCTTTGTGTGCGCGTGTTCTGAGTGCAAAGTATTACCCGGATGGTAACATTCTTAATGCCGGCCCTAAGAAGGGTTCTTCATACACTTGGCAGAGCATTGTGGCGGGAATCCAAACTTTTAAAAGGGGTTTCATTTGGAGAGTAGGTACAGGCTCAAAGATCAATATCTGGTATGACCCTTGGATCCCTTCAAGTGCCTCACGGAAAGTTATAACGCCAAGAGGGCAGATTATGTTATCCAAAGTAGAAGAGCTAATCGACCCGCATTCGGGTCAGTGGGATGAAGATCTGCTGCGATCTGTTTTTAGTCCGATAGATGTTGAAAGGATACTAAGAATTCCTCTCAATGTGGGGAACGTTGAGGATTTCGTGGCATGGCATTACACAAGGCCGGGGACGTTTTCAGTCCGTTCATCGTATCATGCAGAATTTAATCATCAATACGATTCGCGTTCGACTCTTGCTGATGGTCAAGGCGGGGCTCAAATAAATGGTATCTGGAAGGACACTTGAAAGCTCAGGGTTCCTGGAAAAAATCAAACACTTCACGTGGAAAGTTTTGAGGGGTATCTTGCCCTGCTACGGAGTTCTTGCGAGGCGCCATATTCCTGTCACCGGCCAGTGCCCGTTCTGCAAGGTGGGCTTCGAAGATATTCAGCATTGCTTGTTTACTTGCTGTCGTGCAGTGGATGTTTGGACGGAATTAGGACTGAATGAAGTGATCTACCAGGCAGTGATGGAGGACCGATCAGGATCAGTGACCATGGAAATCCTAGAAAGGAACCAATCGCTTGTTGGGGAGCTACCAGCGGTGGTGCTGATTGTAGTTGCTGCTTGGTTCATATGGTGGCAGCATCGTCAGTTTGTGAAGGGGGAAACAATCCAAACCACAGACCGAACAGCTATCTCCATCAAGGTGTTAACAACAAACTTTGTAAGAGCAGCAACACCAAAACAACCAGTACGTAAGAGAGATCATATGTGGAAGAGACCAAATAGAGGGAGTGTTAAGATCAATGTGGATGCTTCATACCATGCTGAAACTTTATCTGGGGCAACAGGAGCCATAGCAAGGGAGGATAAAGGACAATTCTTGTCAGCCGCGACATGGTACATACCACATGTTAGCAGTGCCGTATCAGCAGAGCTAATTGCTATCTGTAATGGGCTATATCTGGCAGCAACTATTGGGTGCAATAGAGTCATAATTGAATCTGACAGTGCACTGGCGATAGAGGCGGTGAACAACCACGACAACTACTTTGGTCAAGATGCTGCGACGGTAATGGAGTGCAAAATGCTGGCTACAGATTATGCTTCTGCATCCTTTGACAACTGTTTCCGAGAAGCAAATTCCATAGCAGATAGTTTAGCAAAATTTAGCTTTACTTCTACTTCTTCTGTGTGGGACTCTACCCCCCCCCCCCCCCCCCCCCGCCCTATTTCTCACCTGATTGTAAGTGACATGGCCATTATTTGAGAAATAAAGTCCTTTGATTATTAAAAAAAAGTATTTTCTAAGTATTCTAAGAATACTGCAGTTTTTTTAATTACTACGGTTTTAATTACTGTGAGTTGTTTGGTTACTTAAAAAACTGTAGTATTAATACCACAATATCTCTAATACCATGGTATTTTCTCTGTCTAAAGAAAAGAGGGTTCGACCTCTTTTTTAAAAACTGAGCGACTGAAAAAGACGAATCCACGCAGAGCGCGAGGTCGTTTATCTTTCTTACCCGGTTCTGATGGCACCCGGTTTATTAGGATCTTCCGCTCGGTGATTTGGCTCTCTGTTAGGATCTTCACCGTGATTACCCTTGAAAAACAGGATCTTCTGTGATTTGACTCAACGAAACATCCAAGAGTTAGGCTTGGTTCCTAGTCCAGTACACGATTAAAAATCGGCAGGGTAAGCTGGACGCAGAAGTAGCGACTTCGTTGGTGAACTAGTCAACTATTGTTTTCATGCAACGGTGGCTGGCTTAAAAAAACACGTGTGTTTGCTACAGCTAACGGCTAGCCAGCATTTTTTACATCGATGCGCACCATGCTAGTGAAACAGGTCCTCTGTATTATTGATACTTCAAAATACGTTGATATGTAAAAACCGTGGTATCCTATAACCATAGGCTAAAATACTGCAGTTTTTCAATACTTTGGTTTTTACAATACTATGTTGCCAAACACATTTTTTTAATGCAAAACCATTGTATATCACGCTTTATCATCTTTGACCATGTATAATGCAAGCTGATTAGAGAGATGCCTGTGAAAATGAATTTTTAAGCATTGATGCTTTTTATTTGTATAGCACTTAGGCACGTCTACTATAAAAACAAAAACTGATGCTAAACAAAACTTGGTTTATTTTTTAAGCAACTAAGCAAGGACCTTGCATTGTATCTGGTCTTAAGAGTTTTATTTAAGAGATGGACAGGGCATCTCCAACGCGGACCTTCATTTCGGCCCGAAATGTCTGGACTTGACTGTTCTGGCACTTTTAGGCTTTCAACGTGGACCCCTAATTTGGGCTAGAATCCCCAAGACTGATAAGTTCGGACGTCCTCTGTGTTGGACTCCGGCAGCCTGGACCCACCCAAACCCCTCGGAACCACCCGCACCCCCTCGGACGATGCTCGAGCCTTGATGGACCTCTGCCACTCCACCCAGTCGCCTCTCCAACAAGCCGTCGTCGTCGGATCCAGCACTCGCCCATGTACCATCCACCCCAAACGCTGCCGTCCATGCCGGACACCTGGAACGGCAAGTGTTCGGTCAAATTCCATAATTCAGTTTTTGACGTCTTCGTTGTATAGTTTCAGGGAAACACGATGGATCTGGACAAGGAGGAGTTCATGGGTTCTTCTTCGTCAGATAATGAGGAGGAAGACAATGAAACGGCGATAATGACGGCGTCTTGAAGAAATGGAGAAGACGAAGGAGCACGTTCTCGGCTCCAAGAGTTCAATGCCAAGATATCAAGTGTTGAATAAATTGAATTTCAATTTGAACTATGTTATTTGGAAACTTTATATTTGGATTGAATATTAATATTTTAACTATTGTTGCATTGAAATATTTATTATTTGAAATATTGTTGCATTCTAATATTAATCTTAAAATTATTTCAATGTTAGGAGAAAAGTGACTTCGAAAAAAAGAGAGGAGGGGCATACAAGTAGTGGTCTTTTGGGGGCTACCTTTGGATGGCCAGCGCCTGCTCGACTGTCAATGAACACATTTGGACGTGTCCGCAGATAAATGGAGGAGTCTGTTTGATGTTTGTTGTTGGAGATGCCCTTAGATGTGTTGCATTTGAGATGTGGGTAGGCTCTTTTATGCTTGTCTTTATGTCCATTAACTATGAGGGAGGAAAAGATTTTGTCGTCTCCTTCGAACAAAAAAGTGTTCGCAACCAAAGATCTAACTGAAGGTCAATAAAAAGGCGAATCTTGTCATGCTAGTCCCTAAATTCTTTTAAAAACTAGTAAATGAAAGGCTCAATGAGTAGGCCTAAGAATCTACCGCTTCATCTCATGACTCAGGCGCACATGTGATTAGCTTTTCCTACCTCCCATCGGCGCCGCCGTCGGTTTCCTCGTCTCCTGTGGTTTTTAGGGCCATGGGGGCACGGTCGACCCCGGCCTTGCCGGCGGGAGGGATATTGCTTCATTTTTAGGTGTGGGTCGGTTTGGGTTTTTGCCCTGCTCCGGAAGGATAGAAGCTTCAGGCTTAATCCCGTGAGCAACGAGGACCGGATTACTTTTTGCCTCATGGAAAAAAGATTTGCATGTCCTTAATAGAGGGGTGCACTGATACGTCTTCAACGTATCTATAATTTTTGATTGTTCTATGCTATTATAATATCAATCTTGGATGTTTTTATATGCAATTATATATCATTTTTTGGGACTAACCTATTAACCTAGTGCCCAGTGCCAGTTGCTGTTTTATGCTTGTTTTTGGTTTTTCAGGAAATCAGTACCAAACGAAGTCCAAATGCCATGAAACTTTTTGGAGATTTTTTTCTGGACAAAAGAGACCCTGGAGACCTGGAGAGGAGGCCAGAAGGTTCACGAAGCCTCCACAAGGCAACAGGGCGCGGCCCCGGGGAGGGCCTGATGCCTTGTGGGGCACTTGTGGCTCCGTTTGACCTAATTCCACTTCTATAAATTCTCAAATATTAGGAAACCAACAGAGAGCCACCCCGAATAACTTTTACGCCGCCGCAAGCCTCTGTTCTTCCGCGATCCCATCTGGAGGCCTTTTCCGGTACTCTGCCGGAGGGGGAATCGATCACGGAGGGCTTCTACATCAACCTTGCTGCCCTTCCGATGATGTGTGAGTAGTTTACCATAGACCTACGGGTCCATAGCTAGTAGCTAGATAGCTTCTTCTCTCTCTTTGATCTTCAATACCATGTTCTCCTCGGTGTTCTTGGAGTTCTATCCAATGTAATCTTCTTTTGCGGTGTGTTTGTTGGGATCCGATGAATTGTGAGTTTAAGATCAGATTATTCATGAGAAATATTTGAGTCTTCTCTGAACTCTTTTATGCATGATTATTATAGCTTTGTATTTCTCTCCGATCTATCGATTTGGTTTGGCCAACTAGATTGGTTTATCTTGCAATGGGAGAGGTGCTTTGTGATGGGTTCAATCTTGCGGTGCTCAATCCCAGTGACAGAAAGGGACATGACACGTATTTGTATTGTTGCCATTAAGGATAAAAAGATGGGTTTTAATCATATTGCTTGAGTTTACTTTGTCTACATCATGTCATCTTGCTTAAGACGTTACCCTGTTTTATACTTAATACCCTAGATGTATGCTGGATAGCGGTCGATGGGTGGAGTAATAGTAGTAGATGCAGGCAGCAGTCGGTCTACTTGTCTCGGATGTGATGCCTATATACATGATCATTGCCATGAATCCGTCATAATTATTTGCTTTTCTATCAATTGCCCAACAGTAATTTGTTTACCCACCGTATGCTATGCGTTCGAGAGAGAAGCCTCTAGTGAAAACTATGGCCACCGGGTCTACTTTTTATCATATATTAAAATCAAAAATACCTTGCTGCAATTTATTTACTTTTATTTTATTTAGTATTTTAGTTTATCTATCTACCACTATCAGAATTAATCCTTGCAAATAACCGCTAAGAGGATTGACAACCCTCTTATTTGCGTTGGGTGCAACTGTTTACTTTTGTGTGTGCAGGTGCGCTTAACAAAATTTTGCTTGGTTCTCCTACTGGATTGATAACCTTGGTTCTTAACTGAGGGAAATACTTATCTCTACTATACTGCATCATCCTCTCCTCTTCGGGGAAATACCAACGCAGTGTACAAGTAGCAGGAAGAATTTCTGGCGCCGTTGCCGGGGAGACATCATCAAAATTACCAAGTACCTTCGCACAAACTATCATCCACTTGCATTTATTTGATTTGTCTTTTTATTTGCATTTGCCTCTCGTTTTCATCTCCCCCACTTCTATTTTTTTTTACAAAAACACAAAAAAATTCTCTTTGCTTGTTTGCTAGTTTGCTTGCTCCGTCGTTATGTCTCAAGAAAATACAAAATTGTGTGACTTTTCTAATACTAATAATAATGATTTTATTAGTACTCCTATTGCTCCTCCCGCCACATGTGCGGAGTCATGTGACATTAATGCTGCTTTGCTTAATCTTGTTATGAAAAAATAATTTTCTGATAGTCCTAATGAAGATGCTGCATCCCATCTAAATACTTTCGTTGAACTTTGCCTAGAAATAGTATTGATTCTTGGGATAAGTGTAAGGATGCTTTTATTACCAAGTATTTTCCTCCCACTAAGATTATTTCTTTAAGAAATGAAATTATGAATTTTAAGCAACTTGAGCATGAACATGTTGCACAATCTTGGAAGAGAATGAAATTAATGATAAGAAATTGCCCAACACATGGCTTAAATTTATGGATGATCATACAAAATTTTTATGCGGGGCTAAACTTTGTTTCTAGAAATTTGCTAGACTCTACCGCAGGTGGTACTTTTATGGAAATTACATTGGGAGAAGCTACAAAACTTCTTGACAATATTATGAAAAATTATTCTCAATGGCACACTCAACGAACTCCAACTGGTAAGAAGGTAAATTCTGTGGAAGAAATTAATACTTTGAGTGATAAGATGGATGCTCTTATGAAATTGGTTGCTAGTAAAAGTGCTCATATTGATCCTAATGATGTGCCATTGTCTACTTTGATTGAGCAAAATATTGATGCTATTGATGTGAACTTTGTCTCTAGAAATAATTTCAACAACAATGCTTATAGGGGTAATTTCAATCCTAGACCGTTTCCTAGAAATTTCTCTAATAATTATGGTAATTCCTATGGCAATCCATATAATAATAATAGGATACCCTCTGATCTTGAAATTAATATTAAAGAATTTATTAATTCGTAAAAGAATTTCAATGCTATGATAGAAGAAAAATTGAATAGAGTTGATGAATTGGCTTGGAACATGGATAGAATTGCTCATGATGTCGAAAACCTCAAAAATAAAATTTTGCCACCCAAGCATGATATAAATGAGTCTATTAAAGCTATCTATGTCTTCATTAATGAAAGTAAAGAAAGGACCGCTAGGTTGAGAGCTAAGCAAGAATTTCTAGAAAAAGCTATTCCACTCGGTTTCTATCATAGTAATGATGAAGATATTAAAATGATTGGTGTCACTCCTATTGAATCATTATTTAGTAACATAAAACTTGATGAAAAAGGGACTGAAGAAGAGTCAACTTTAGATAGAAGGAGTCCCAATTGCTTGGAGGGTGATAATCTTAATGATGAAAAATGAAAAAAGTGGGTTTTGAGAGGTCAAAACTTTAAATAGTAATGCACCCACTACTTTGGATTACAAGGACTTTAATTATGATAGTTGTTCTTTAATTGAGTGTATTTCCTTGTTGCAATCCATGATTAATTCACCAGATGCATATGAACAAAATAAAGCTTTCACTAAACATATTGTAGAAGCCGTGATGAAAGCGCATGAAGAAAAACTTGCGTTGGAAATTTCAATTCCTAGAAAATTACAAGATGAATGGGAACCCACTATTAAAGTCAAAATTAAAGATTATGAATGTAATGTTGTTTGTGATCTTGGTGCTAGCGTTTCCACTATACCAAAATCTTTGTGTGATGTGCTAGGTCTCACCGATATGGATCATTGTTCCCTTAATTTGCATCTTGCGGATTCCACTATTAAAAAGCCATTGGGTAGAATAAATGATGTGTTTATTCTTGCAAATAGAAATTATGTGCCCATGGATTTTATTGTTCTTGATATTGAATGCAATCCTTCTTGCCCCATAATAATTGGTAAGCCTTTTCTATGAACAATAGGTGCAATTATTGATGTGAAAGAAGGAAATATAAGATTTCAATTTCAATTAAAGAAAGGGATGGAACACTTCCCTAGAAAGAGAATTAAAGCACCTTATGAATCTATTATGAGGGCCACCTATGGAATTAACTTGAAGGATGACAACACTTGAAACTATGCATTATGCCTAGCTAGGGGCATAAAACAATAACGCTTGTTGGGAGGCAACCCAATGAATAAAATAAATTTTTAGTTTTACCTTCTGTTTTTGTGTGTTTACACAATTTTAGCCTCTGTTATGATTGTGTTTTCATCTTTTAATTAGTGTTTGTGCCAAGTAATACCTTTGAGATGATTTTGATGATAGTATAATTGATGTTGTTTGAAAACAGAAACTTTTGCATCCAGTGCTAGAATTTTGATTTTTCGCTGGAGCGTCGAAACCTTCTGAATTTTTACACAATATTGATATATGAATTGCCCATGTTGTCCTAAATTTTCAGAATTTTTGGAGTAACAGAAATATGATGTTAATTCAGATCTGTACAGACTGTTCTGTTTTAGACAGATTCTGTTTTTGTTACATAGTGATGTCTACTACACAACTTATTCTTGTAGACTCGTGTTGGGCCTCCAAGCGCAGAGTTTTGTAGGACAGTAGCAATTTTCCCTCAAGTGGATGACCAAAGGTTTATCAATCCGTGGGAGGCGTAGGATGAAGATGGTATCTCTCAAACAACCTTGCAACCAAATAACAAAGAGTCTCTTGTGTCCCCAACGCACCCAATACAATGGTAAATTGTATAGTTGCACTAGTTCGGCGAAGAGATGGTGATACAAGTGTAGTATGGATAGTAGATATAGGTTTTTGTAATCTAAAAATAAAAAACAGCAAGGTAGCAAGTGATAAAACGGAGCACAAACGGTATTGCAATGCTTAGAAATAAGACCTAGGGTTCATACTTTCACTAGTGCAATCTCTCAACAGTGCTAACATAATTGGATCATATAACAATCCCTCAACGTGCGACAAAGAATCACTCCAAAGTTCCTATTAGCGGAGAACATAAGATAGAAATTGTTGTAGGGTACGAAACCACCTCAAAGTTATTCTTTCCGATCAATCTATTGAGCTATTCCTATAAGTGTCACAAACAACCCTAGAGTTCGTACTAAAATAACAACATATGACATGCATCAACCAAGTCTAATATCACCTAGATACTCCAATGTTACCACAAGTATCCGTGAGTTGATTATTCGATATGCATCAAACAACTTCAGATTCATAATATTCAATCCACACAAAGAACTTCAAAGAGTGCCCCAAGATTTCTACAGGAGAAAGTAGGACGAAAACGTGCATCAACCCCTATGCATAGATTACGCCAATGTCACCTCGGGAATCCGCGAGTTGAGTGCCAAAACATACATCAAGTGAATCAATATAATACCCCATTGTCACCACGGGTATTCATATGCAAGACATACATCAAGTGTTCTCAAATTCATAAAAGTATTCAATCCGATAATAGTGAAACCTCAAAGGTAAAAACTCAATTCATCACAACAAGATAGAGAGGGAGAAACACCATATGATCCAACTATATTAACAAAGCTCGCGGTACATCAAGATCGTGCCAAATCAAGAACACGAGAGAGAGAGAGAGATCAAACACATAGCTACTAGTACATACCCTCAGCCCGAGGGTGAACTACTCCCTCCTCGTCATGGAGACCGCTGGGATGATGAAGATGGCCTCCGGTGATGATTCCCCCCTCCGGAGGGTGCCGGAAAAGGGCTCCAGATGGGATCTCCTTGGTACAGAGGCTTGCGGTGGCGTAGTCAAAGTTCTAGGGTTATTTCTGGGGTTTTTGGTATTTATAAGAATTTTTGGCGTTGGAATCACGCGAAGAGGAGCCACAGGGGGCCCACGAGGCACCACGGCGCTCTTGCCCCCCCCCCCCAAGCACGCGGTGGTGGCTTGTGTGCACGTCGTAAGGCTTCTGGTCTTTCCACGAAGCTTCGGGGGTCTCTTTTGGTCCAAAAAAATCGTCAAAATGTTTCGCTGCATTTGGACTTTGTTTGATATGGATTTTCTGGAAAAACCAAAAACAAGCAGAAAACAACAACTGGCACTAGGCACTAGGTCAATATGTTAGTCCATAAAAATCATATAAAATCCATATAAAAGTGCACCAAAATCATACAAAACTTTAATAAACATGGCATGAATACTTCATAAATTATAGATACGTTGGAGACGTATTAGCATCCCCAAGCTTAATTCCTACTCGTCCTCGAGTAGCTAAATGATAAAAGAAATAATTTATGAAATGTGAATGCTAGCATAGTGCATAAGTTTGATCAATGATAATTTCAATCACTTTTCCTAGCATCATGACAGCAACTTTTTCTCATAAAACTCAACATGATAAATTAGCAATCAATTCACATGTTATGGTTCAAACAATGCATTCTCTTGAAACTTAACAACCTATGTTCTTAGTCAGCAAACAATTGCAATTCAACTTATCTTGAACAAAGTCTAAGTAAGAGCTCCACATACTCAATTATCATATAGTCTTCTATGATTGCTAGTACTCAAAGCATATTTTTAGAACAAGTGGCATCCATCGAACACAGAGAAAGATAGGGGCTTAATGTTTCGCCTCCCAACTTATTTATCATAGAGATAATTGTCAACAATAATAATTCATGATCAAATATATTTGACTGGCCATATGTGCCTGGATCTTTCCCCACCACATGATGCTTGCCAACTAGAGAATAATTAAGGTTGAAATGAGAAGTAATACTATTGACTCTTGCATAAAAGTAAATACATAAAGTAAAAGATAGGCCCTTCATAGAGGGAAGCAGAGCTTGTCATGCGCTTTTTATTTTTGGATGTGCAAGCCCTTAATGCAAAGGAACGTCATGTTATATTGCCCCTTGTGATAGCAACCTTTATTATGCAGTCCGTCGCTTTTATTTCTTTACCATCACAAGTTCGTACAACACTTATTTTCCCTTGCAATAAAATATCATACATATTTTAGGAGCAATTTCTACTGCTTTTTGCACCGATGGCAACTTACTTGAAGGATCTTATTCAATCCATAGGTAGGTATGGTGGACAATCATGGCAAGAAACTAGGTTTCAGGGTTTTTGGATGCACAAGTAGTATCTCTACTTAGTATGAATTTTTGGCTAGCAAAAGATCCTAAGCAAGCACCACTTGTTAGAGGATCCATAACAATATAACTTCTATGCAAATATACCCAAACATAACTCATTACGTTGTCTTCCTTGTCCAACTTCAACTAATTTGCTCAAGTTTTAAAATAATTAATGGGTATTCACAATCATAAAAGATGCCCAAGATAATATATTTATATGTGAAAATTCTCTTCCTTATACTAATCATTCATGAATTGCTTGTATGACCAATATTGTGATTGTCAAGCTTCAATAGAATTCACTTTCTAACCCAAATGTGAAACTACTACTAGACATGATACAAGCATATGAAGCTCATATTATTTCAAATTCATGATATTTAATTTATTCAACAATTTACTCATAGGATATAAGTGAAGAACAAGAGTAAATGACAAACCACTCCAAAAAGATATAAGTGAAGACCAAATGAGTAGTTAAGTAAATAGGTAGCTATGTCAGGACTCTCTCTCATTTAAGAATTTCAGATCTTAAGTATTTTATTCAAACAACAAAGAAAACAAAATAAAATGACATTCCAAGAATAGCACATCTCATGTGAAGAAGCAAAAACTTAGGCTCAACCAAGACTAACCGATAATTGTTGATGAAGAATGGTGGGATGCCTACCGGGGCATCCCCAAGCTTAGATGCTTGAGACTTCTTGAAATATTAACTTGGGATGCCTTGGGCATCCCCAAGCTTGAGCTCTTGTGTCTCCTTAATTCCTCTCATATCATGGCTTCTCCTAAATCTTAAAAACATCATCCACACAAAACTCAACAAGAACTCATGAGAAAAGTTAGTATAAATCAACTCAAAACCTTAACATTCTCTACTTTAACAAATCACTAAAATTATAATTAAACATAGCATACTAAATGCCTCTGCATATTCAATACTCCTATCCACAAATAGAATCATTAAACAAGCAAACATATGCAAACAATGCAACCATAACCGAAATCTACCAAAACAGAACAGTCTGTAAAGGGGGATTTAAAATTCATACTTCCCTAACTCCAAAAATTCTGAAAACTTACCACGTGACAGAGAACTCATGCATGCTTGCTTTGTGAAAAATTCATATTTTTATCATGTTCTGACTATTCAGGAATATTCTGGACATAATAGAAAACTTTCTGTTTTCAAACAGTAACACATGAACTTGCAAACTGAGCATGGTAAAGGCTATAATTGGCATTTTATTGAACTAAAAGATACAAAACATGATTATTGATAATAGAAAGAAAATATCAACAAAATAAAATGGTGCTCCAAGCAAAACACATATCATGTGACAAATAAAAATATAGCTCCAAGTAAGGTTACCGATAATGTTGAAGACGAAAGAGGGGATGCCTTCCGGGGCATCCCCAAGCTTAGTTGCTTGGGTCTTCCTTGAATATTACCTTGGGGTGCCTTGGACATCCCCAAGCTTAGGGTCTTTCCGCTCCTTATTCTCCTCATATCGATATCTCACCCAAAACATGAAAACTTCAATCACACAAAACTTAACGGAACTTCGTGAGATAGGTTAGTATGATAAAAATAAATCATCCACTTAGGTACTGTCAATAAAAGATTCATAATTGTTCTCACATAATGCCTACTTTATTCTATCATTTCCACAATTTATATTTCTCAATATAAGCTATGGAAACACTAAAGCAAGCAAACAATGCAATAAAAACAAAATCTGTCAAAAACAGAACAGCATGTAGTGAGAGATTTAAAAAACATACTTATGTACCTTGAAAAATTCTGAAAAATTAGGAGAACGTAAAAAATTTGTAACCCAATACTGTGTAAAAATTTCAGAATTTTTTCACGCTACAGTACAGAATAGAAATTCCAGCACTGGATGCAAAAGTTTCTGTTTTTGCACAGAATCAAATCAACAAGTATCCACACTATCCCAAAGGCTTTACTTGGCACATTATTGAAAGAAAATATAAAAAACATGATTACTACAGTAGCTTAATCATGTGGACACACGAAAACAGTATGTTGGGTTGTCTCCCAACAAGCGCTTTTCTTTAATGCCTTTTTAGCTAGGCATGATGATTTCAATGATGCTCACATAAAAGTAAAGAATTGAAACACAAAGAGATCATCATGAAGCATATGACTAGAACATTTAAGCCTAACCCACTTCCTATGCATAGGGATTTTGTGAGCAAACAATTTATGGGAGTAAGAATCAACTAGCATAGGAAGGCAAAATAAGCATAACTTCAAAACTTTCAACACATAGATAGGGAACTTGATATTATTGCAATATGTAAAAGCATATGATCCTCTCTCATAATAATTTTCAGTAGCATCATGAATGAATTCAACAATATAGCTATCACATAAAGCATTCTTTTCATGATCTACGAGCATAGAATTTTTAATACTCTCCACATAAGCAAATTTGTTCTCATTCATAATAGTGGGAGCAAACTCAACAAAATAACTATCATGAGATACTTGATTGGCATAATCCAATTGGAAATTAAAATCATGATGACAAGTTTCATAGTTATCATTATTCTTTATAGCATACATGTCATCACAATAATCATCATAGATAGCAACTTTGTTGTCATAGTCAATTGAAACCTCTTCCAAAATAGTGGATTCATTATTAAATAAAGTCATGACCTCTCCAAATCCACTTTTATCAATATAATCATCATAAATAGGAGGCATGATTTCATCATAATAAATTTGCTCATCAAAACTTGGGGGACTAAAAATATTATCTTCATCAAACATAGCATCCCCAAGCTTGTGGCTTTGCATATCATTAGCGTCATGGATATTCATAGAATTCATACTAGCAACATTGCAATCATGCTCATCATTCAAAGATTTTATGCCAAACATTTTATTGAATTCTTCTTCTATCAATTGAGCAAAATTTTCTGCTCCATCATTTTCAAGAAAAACATTATAAAGACGAATAATATGAGGCAACCTCATTTCCATTTTTTTGTAGTTTTATTTTATGAACCAAACTAGTGATAAAACAAGAAACTAAAAGATTCAATTGCAAGATCTAAAGATATACCTTCAAGCACTCACCTCCCCGGCAACGGCACCAGAAAAGAGCTTACAAACGGTATTGATAGTAGATATAGGTTTTTGTAATCTGAAAATAAAAAACAGCAAGGTAGCAAGTGATAAAACGGAGCACAAACGGTATTGCAATTCTTACAAACAAGGCCTAGGGTTCATACTTTCACTAGTGCAATCTCTCAACAGTGCTAACATAATTGGATCATATAACAATCCCTCAACGTGCGACAAAGAATCACTCCAAAGTTCCTATTAGCGGAGAACATAAGATAGAAATTGTTGTAGGGTACGAAACCACCTCAAAGTTATTCTTTTTGATCAATCTATTGAGCTATTCCTATAAGTGTCACAAACAGCCCTAGAGTTCGTACTAAAATAACACCATATGACACGCATCATCCAACTCTAATGTCACCATAAGTATCCGTGAGTTGATTATTCAATATGCATCAAACAACTTCAGATTCATAATATTCAATCCACACAAAGAACTTCAAAGAGTGCCCCAAGATTTCTACCGGAGAAAGTAGGACGAAAACGTGCATCAACCCCTATGCATAGATTACCCCAATGTCACCTCGGGAATCTGCGAGTTGAGTGCCAAAACATACATCAAGTGAATCTATATAATACCCCATTGTCACCACGGGTATTCATATGCAAGACATACATCAAGTGTTCTCAAATCCATAAAACTATTCAATCCGATAATAGTGCAACCTCAAAGGTAAAAACTCAATTCATCACAACAAGATAGAGAGGGAGAAACACCATATGATCCAACTATATTAACAAAGCTCGCGGTACATCAAGATCGTGCCAAATCAAGAACACGAGAGAGAGATCAAACACATAGCTACTAGTACATACCCTCAGCCCCGAGGGTGAACTACTCCCTCCTCGTCATGGAGACCGCCAGGATGATGAAGATGGACTCCGGTTATGATTCCCCCCTCCGGCAGGGTGCTGGAAAAGGGCTCCAGATGGGATCTCCTTGGTACAGAGGCTTGCGGCGGCATAGTCAAAGTTCTAGGGTTATTTCTGGGGGTTTTGGTATTTATAAGAATTTTTGGCGTTGGAATCACGTGAAGAGGAGCCACAGGGGGCCACGAGGCACCACGGCGGTCTTGCCCCCCCCAAGCGTGCGGTGGTGGTTTGTGTGCACCTCGTAAGGCTTCTGGTCCTTCCACGAAGCTTCGGGGGTCTCTTTCGGTCCAAAAAAATTGTCAAAAAGTTTCGCTGCATTAGGACTTCGTTTGATATGGATTTTCTGGAAAACCAAAAACAAGCAGAAAACAGCAACTGGCACTGGGCACTAGGTCAATATGTTAGTCCATAAAAATCATATAAAATCCATATAAAAGTGCACCAAAATCATACAAAACTTTAATAAACATGGCATGAATACTTCATAAATTATAGATACGTTGGAGACGTATCACATAGTTTGCTTATTTTGATGAATCTATGGATCTTATCGGGGGGTATGAGTCATGGAGAAGTTGGAGTACAGTAGCATTATGCCAATATTAAATATGAATCAATTTACAACAGTACCTAAATTTTAAGGTTTGTTTGTTATACTAACGGATCTCACGAGGTTTCTGTTGAGTTTTGTGTGCTGAAGTTTTCAAGTTTTGGGTGAGACTACGACGGATGCCCAAGGCACCCCAAGGTAATATTCAAGGAAGACTCAAGCATCTAAGCTTGGGGATGCCCCGAAAGGCATCCCCTCTTTCATCTACAATCTATCGGTCACTCACTTGGAGCTATATTTTTATTCATCACATGATATGCGTATTACTTGGAGCATCTTGTAATATAGTTTATTTTCTTTTGTTTGCTTTTTAGTTTGTCACAATCATCTTAGCTGAACACACCTTTTTGAGAGGGACACACATTATTCATGATTTGGTAGAATACTCTATGTGCTTCACTTATATCTTTTGAGCTAGGCAGTTGCTCTAGTGCTTCACTTATATCTTTTAGAACACGGCAGTGGTTATATCAACAGAAACCTCATGAGATCCGTTAGTTGCGCTCTCATGCTTCAATTATATCTTTTTGAGAGTCTAATGAATAGCAATGGTAATATGCACGGGTTATGAATTTGGTCCTAATATGATAGGTATTCAAGAGGGATATAATAAAAACTTTCATGTAGATCACTGAATATGATAAGTTTGATTCCTTGCAATAGTTTTGCGATATTAAGATGGTAATATGTGGGAGGTGCTAGTAGATAATTGTGGTTTAGTAAGAATATTGGTGTTACGGTTTGTGATTCCCGAAGCATGCACGTATGGTCTGTCGTTATGCTAAGAAGTTGGAGCATGATTTATTCTTGATTGTCTTCCTTTGTGTGGCGGTCGGGGGGGCGCGATGGTTAACTCCTACCAACCTCCCCCTAGGGGCATGCATAGTAGTTCTTTGCTTAGAGGGCTAATAAACTTTCGCAATAAGTATATGATTTCTTTATGACTAATGTGAGTCCATGGATTATACGCACTCTCACCCTTCCGCAATTTGCTAGCCTCTTCGGTACCGTGCATTGCCCTTTCTCACATCGAGAGTTGGTGCAAACTTCGCCGGTGCATCTAAACCCCGTGATATGATATGCTCTATCACACATAAGCCTCTTTATATCTTTCTCAAAACAGCCACCATACCTACCTATCATGGCATTTTTCCATAGCCATTCCAAGATATATTGCCATGCAACTTCCACCGTTCCGTTTTTATGACACACATCATCATCTTCATATTGCCTTGCATGATCATATAGCTGACATAGTATTTGTGGCTCAGCCACCGTTCATCATTTTTATACATGTTACGCTAGTATCATTGCACATCCCGGTACACCGCCAGAGGCATTCATATATAGTCATATTTTTGTTCTAGTTTCGAGTTATAATTTTCTTTTGAGTTGTAAGTAAATAGAAGTTTGATGATCATCATTATTAGAGCATTGTCCCAGTGAGGAAATAAAAAAAGAGGCCAAAAAGAGCCCACGAAAAAAGAGGCCAAAAAGAGCCCACCAAAAAAAAATGAGAGAAAAAGAGAGAAGGGGCAATGTTACTATCCTTTTCCATACTTGTGCTTCAAAGTAGCACCATGTTTTTCAAATAGAGAGTCTCTTTCTTAGTCACTTTCATATACTAGCTGGAATTTTTCATTATAGAACTTGGCTTGTATATTCCGATGATGGGCTTCCTCAAATGCCCGAGGTCTGCATGAGCAAGAAAGTTGGATGCACACCCACTTAGTTTACATTTTGAGTTTTCATACACGTATAGCTCTTAGTGCATCCGTTGCATGGCAATCCCTACTCTTCGCATTGACATCAATTGACGAGCATCTCCACATCCAGTTGATTAGCCTCGTTGATGTGAGACTATCTTCTTATTTTTGACTTCCCCTTATTAATCTCTACCACCACACTCTATTCCACCCATAGTGCTATATCCATGGCTTGCGCTCATGTATTGCGTGGGGGTTGAAAAAGTTGAAGCGCGTTAAAAAGTATGAACCAATTGCTTGGCTAAAACTGGGGTTGTTCATGATAAACATTTTGTGTTAAGAAGATGGAGCATGACAGGATTATATGATTTTGTAGGGATTACTTTCTTTAGCATTTTTATTTTGAAAGACATGATTGTTTATTAGTATGCCTGGGTATTGATGTCTTTATGTCAAACTATAGACTATTGCTTTGAATCATTCGGATCTTATTATTACATGATGAAACATGTTAGGTAGCATTCCACATCAAAAATTCTATTTTTATCATTTACCTACTCGAGGACGAGAAGGAATTAAGCTTGGGGATGCTTGATATGTCTCCAACGTATCTTTAATTTTTGATTGTTCCATGCTATTATAGTATCAATCTTGGATGTTTTTATATGCAACTATATATCATTTTTTTGGGACTAACCTATTAACCTAGTGCCCAGTGCCAGTTGTTGTTTTTTTGCTTGCTTTTGGTTTTTCAGGAAATCAGTACCAAACGAAGTCCAAATGCCATGAAACTTTTTGGAGTTTTTTTCTGGACAAAAGAGACCCTGGAGAGTTGGAGAGGAGGCCAGAAGGTTCACAAAGCCTCCACAAGGCAACAGGACGCGGCCCAGGGGGCGCCCTGATGCCTTGTGGTGCCCTCATGGCTCCGTTTGACCTAATTCCACTTCTATAAATTCTCAAATATTGGGAAACCAACAGAGAGCCACCCCGAATAATTTTACGCCGCCGCAAGCCTCTATTCTTCCGCAATCCCATCTGGAGGCCTATTCCGGTACTCTGCCAGAGGGGGAATCGATCACGGAGGGCTTCTACATGAACCTTGCTGCCCTTCCGATGATGTGTGAGTAGTTTACCACAGACCTACGGGTCCATAGCTAGTAGCTAGATGGCTTCTTCTCTCTCTTTGATCTTCAATACCATGTTCTCCTCGATGTTCTTGGAGTTCTATCCGATGTAATCTTCTTTTGCGGTGTGTTTGTTGGCATCCGATGAATTGTGAGTTTATGATCAGATTATTCATGAGAAATATTTGAGTCTTCTCTGAACTCTTTTATGCATGATTATTATAGCTTTGTATTTCTCTCCGATCCATCAATTTGGTTTGGCCAACTAGATTGGTTTATCTTGCAATGGGAGAGGTGCTTTCTGATGGGTTCAATCTTGCGGTGCTCAATCCTAGTGACAGAAAAGGACATGACATGTATTTGTATTGTTGCCATTAAGGATAAAAAGATGGGGTTTATTCATATTGCTTGAGTTTACTTTGTCTACATCATGTCATCTTGCTTAAGGCGTTACTCTGTTTCATACTTAGTACCCTAGATGCATGCTGGATAGCGGTCGATGTGTGGAGTAATAGTAGTAGATGCAGGCAGGAGTCGGTCTACTTGTCTCAGACGTGATGCCTATATACATGGTTATTGATTTTCTATCAATTGCCCAACAGTAATGCCTATATACGTGGCCTAGCAGTAGCGCGGGGACCGGCGCTACTGCTAGGAGCTACAGCTAATGTTTAGCAGTGGCGCCGATTGTACCCCCGCTACTGCTAACAAACCTAGCAGTAGCGTTGGCGCAACGAGCGCTACTGCTAACACTACATAGCAGTAGCGCCTGTCCAACCAGCGCTACTACTAAATTTTTCCTTTTTTTTATTTTCTTCTGCGTATTTGCACTGTGTTTGTACATGTTTTATACAGTAGTCTCATCACATTATTTTATGATCATGATTAGTTATTATATCAGTGGGTGAAAGAGACATGGATTAGATGCAAGTGGAGGCAACATGGCGCAGATCCAAAGTACTACTAATCAAAGTGACTTTGTTTGGATTAGTAGTACTTTGGATCTGCGCCATGTTGCCTCCACTTGAATCTAATCCACGTTTCTTTCACCCACTGATATAATAGCTCATCATGCTCATAATGATATAACAACTTAGCATCATCATCATAATAATAACTCATCATCATTATCATAATAACACAAGTCATACTCATCATTATCATAGTCATCTAACAACTTCTACTCGATATCATAGTCATAACCAACCCTAGTTAATTGTTCTTAGCACATGATCATGAGTATTAGCTAGGACCTGCTATGCTCTCTAAGGTAAAATAGCATAAAACAACATAGCCACTGACTCTCCATTATGAAGAATGGAGATTATCCTGTCTCCAATTCGTGCGCTTCGCACAATGTTGCTTCCAAGTAGCTCCCTATGATTATTCATAACTTTTTTCCATTCTTTGATTGTGATGTCTTCATCGGTTTGAGAAATCTTGTATGAACAACGGTGAACCCTAGGCGGACTTGGCCATAATCTAATAACATCAATGCGACCTTTCGTAAACATCAGATAAGGCACACAATCCTTCGGGATTTTCTGTTGAAGAACATAATAATAACGTAGTTAGCAATGTAGTTTAGCTTTAGAAGAATGTATGCAAAAGATGCACTGATGTCGTAATAGTAAAAAATCTTACCATGCCATCTCCATGGATGTTACCGTAGTTCAACACGTGCACTAGTGGCACATATTGACCATAATGTGGAGGAGTTTCATAATTGATATTGAAATTCTCAATATCAATAATAAATGAGATAAGGTGATCTTTCTCCTCGTAACTTAGTTCAGAGCCATCAGTGTAGTAGGTTCTGTCTACTGTCTTCCGTACATTTTTTGAAGAATGGAAATACGCTGTCAATGGAAATAAGTCGTCAATGATTTTTAAATAAACAACATAAATTACTTAACAAATTTATTTGACAAACTCACAAAGAGGTAGAACTGGAAGCGTCTCGACATCCACCCAAATGTCGATATTATCGTCAATTTCCTCTTCGGGCCGAAGATCGAAGGTGATTTGCATATACTCCTTAAATTCATAGGCCTTGCAAAATCCTCTCCAAGTTGAGCAACCGAAATGCAAGCTATTTGGTGCATTAAATAGCTTAACCAAAAAAGTAAAACCATGCTTCGTCCTAAGGTGAGCACTCTTCGTCTCTGTTCTCTCCCTATCTTCAAAACCGAGCTTTTCCAAGACATACGGTCTTGCATGACATGGGATGAACTATTTCAATTGAAAAAAAATGAAAAATTACACGTTGAAGCCAAAATTCACAAGTCATGCATAATTACGGAAAAATACTTGTCGTCCTTACATACCGTAAAAACGTCGAAAGTCTCCTTCAGCACGATGGTGAAGTACCTACCGTTTTGCAGATAAGGCATCCTGTCGCACATACCCCAATCGTCTTCGCAGTAGTCGCACTCAGGAATCATATCGTCGTCAGACATTTCCTGTGTTCATAAGTCAAAGATTAAAAATCGACGGCAAATAACAGGAACTCAACACACGGATCATTATTACTCATCAAGGGTTGACTTTCGGTCTGTCGAGTCTTTCCTTGAAAACTCTCATCTCACGTGGTGTATATGGTGGGCACTCCCTCTCTGATATATTCGACCGATGGTGATGGTTGCTACTCCTCCTCCCCCTAGTGCATAACAAAGGTCTAGCAGAAGGAGAAGAAGGAGAAGCGACCCCCATGACAACAGTCGGCATATATGGTGGACACTCTCCCTCACTAATTTTCTGACTGTCATGTATTGAGCCCCAACAGACTTAAAGTCAACCCGAAATGTCGTTTAATTCTCTTTCCGGCAAATCCAAGGCACTCGATATTTCCTACATACTAGCACAAGTCATGCTAAAATTCACGGAAAAATCCGGCATGACCTTTGCTAAAATAGGACATATCGAGCGCCGGAAATTTACCGGAACGGAAATGAATCAACACTCTGGCAAAACATAGGCCACTCGAATTTTCCATGCGATACAAAGATGTTCATACACATACAGAGATGTTTAAACTTGAAATTCTATCCGGATCAATTATCATTTAAAAAAAACTAGCTTCACATTGTCACAGCTACTCATCTACTACATCTATAAAAACATCATGTTTACTCACTATAGACGATGGTTGTCGACCGGGCGCGGGTATCGTCGATGATCTTCTGGGCGTCGTCGACCGGCTCGTCGGTGATCTACCCTGCGCCACATGAGCATTCACACGTGAGCATACAAAGTAGGTCTCTCTCTCTAAATTTGGCAATGTGAGATAGACATAACTAAATACCCTAGTTCTACTCTATTCAACACTTACTAAAAATTTCTCATATAGCATTCCAATACATTTCTATATTGAAAATTTTCTACACCTAAAAATTTCTCATATAGCTTTCCAATACATTTCTATATTGAAAATTTTGTACACCTAAACAATTCTATTACTAAATTTTTTTACTAAAAATTTCGATTACTATAATTTATTTTCTATTCTATTACTAGTTATAATCTCTACCAACTAAGTGTCCAATACATGTTTCTACCAACTAAACTTTTAACTAATTCAGTAAACTAGAAAGTAAATTGGAGAATGGAGGAGGAGGAGGGGCAGCGACTGGAGGGGAGTGAGGAGGGCGGCGGTTGGAGGGAGGAGGGCGGCAGATGGAGGGGGAGGAAGGAGGAAGGAGGGCGGCGGATGGAGGGGGAGGAAGGAGGGAGGAGGAGGATGGGGGAGGGGCGGCAGATGGAGGTGGGGCGGCGGCTGGAGCAGGAGGAGGGAGGAGGGAAGGAAGGAGGGAGGGAGGGAGGGAGGTGGAGGGAGGAGGGAGGAGCTACCTCGGTGGAGGAGGAGCAGGAGCGTCGGCGGCGGCGGGCGACGGCGGCGAGGAGACGAGAGCGCGAGAGAGTGAGGAGTGAGAGTGATGAGAGAGAGGAACAGATGGCCATGGGATAAGATGAGCTTAGTAGTAGCGCGGGGTAGAGGGCCAGCGCTACTGCTAAGCCCAATACCTATAGCACGGGTCGTGGGTCACGCGCTGCTGCTAAATGGGGTGGTAGCCCAATTTTCTTTTCTTTTTCTGTTTCATTTTCATTTTCTTTTTAACAATGTAATTTTGTTTTTAACACAGCCCAATTTTCTTTTCTTTTTCTGTTTCATTTTCATTTTCTTTTTAACAATGTAATTTTCTTATTAACACAACCCAATTTGAAGCATGTCAAAAAAATATCATAAAATACATCGGTCATCAATGATCTTTTTGTGTAGAATCTAAATTGTCAGTATGAATCTTCACCTGTAGGAACAGGTGAAGAATCATATTGCCACAGATCCTACACATAGAGTACAATGAAGACTAAGTGCTTGTGATAGTTGGAAAATTAACATATTTAAGGTGGTAAATACCCTGTTCGCGGAGCAAGGTGGGACTAAACTTATCAGTAGCGCGGCCTCAGTAAAACGCGCTACAACTATATAGTTAGTTGTAGCGCGGGTTGTATCCCCACGCTGCTACAAAGGCTCCACCAGGGGGACACCACGGGCCCGGTTAGCAGCAGCGCCTGTTTGGCCCCCGACGCAACTGCTAACGTTATAGCAGCAGCGCGTTGTTGGGGCACGCGCTACTGTTAAATAGCAGTAGCGCTCGTCCGTGCCCCGCGCTACTATTAAGCCTCCACCTATAAGCTTTTCCCTAGTAGTGGCCTGCGTTCAAAGGGGTGAGTGTATGTGTGTGTATGTGGGCATCTGTGTTTGTATTGTGTTAGAAAAGTGAAGGAAAATATGCTCACCCTTGGGAAGGCCGCAAACCCCAACATCGACGTCATGCCAAACTTAGACATGATTCTTCTACCTCACCTCGCCCACCAAGCAAACCAGACGTAAGGCGACATCACCTGCGGAGGAGTCATCACCATCTCGGCCAACTCCCTTGGGCTCAACCTTACCGGCTTAAATCCATTGGGAGGTAACTGTCTAGTTAATATTCATGTTCTTCGTGGTGCAGGGATGGTAGTTTCCCGTTATGGTCGTTACTATATCCGTATTCTTAGAGTGGGAGGTTTGTTGCCCACTCCTATGCCTAAATGCTTCTCGATTGAGGAGGGAATTTTGGACTATGTTGCGCGGGAGGAGAATGAAGGTTTTGACCAAGGGGCTCCTGAACCTGCGGAGGTCGATGAAGAAGAACACCGGAACAACAGGTTTAGCCAGAGGATGACATTGAAGGGGAGATGCCATGTACCACATACACCGGCACATACCTCAAAGTCTCTATCAACAATATCAACGACCTCGCCAATTATCTTGGAGACAAAACAGAGTACATGGCGTCCCACTTCTCCACATGGAGTCAGGCATGGAATCCAGGATACTATCAACCGCTACTACAATGAGCTCTCGAGTTTGGTCTTGCAAATGCCAAAGCTTGGGGAGGTCATATTAACATCTACATCAAGATGTGGCGACATTTATTTGAATAAATTGTAATGAGGTTGTACTCAAGCTCATGGAAGAGGTTCAAAACACTCGTGTTGGTCTGCTCTAACACTTTGCATTTTTCTATTCTTTAGTTCATTTTTCTTTTTCGTTTGTTTTTCAAAGTTTTGCTTTGTTCGCCATTTTATTCGCGTCTTTTGCATGTTTTCCTTCAAAAACCAAAAATCCAAAAATATAATAAGTTTTCCTTCGCTCTTTACCGTTGAGTTTTTCCTTTGCATGTTTGCTAATTCTTTTTGCAGCAGAGTTGATCTACACCGAGCGACGAGCAACACGTCATAAGAAAGGGAAGCGTGAACATTCATGGACTACGACTCCCACCTTTTGAGTTTGAAAAGCTTATGCTAGATGTAGTAGCAGCATGTGTGATGTATTCACACAAGATCAGTTAGGTCTTGATAGTTATTATGCGTGTCACTTTGACATTTTCGCCCCACTTGAGTTTATGCTGACGACTCCACTAGCCTTGAACGATCTACCAGAGTTTCGGCCTAGATTTTGACTCTGGAGTTGGTTACTGTGTGTAGCAGCAATGCTATGGCAAATATTATTCGGCTTTCTCGAGGGGAGTGTATGTTGAAAAATGAATACTGATCTCCGTTCTTGAAAGAGACAAATTTGTTGGAAATATGCCCTAGAGGCAATAATAAATTGGTTATTATTATATTTCCTTGTTCATGATAATCGTTTATTATCCATGCTATAATTGTATTGATTGGAAACTCAAATACATGTGTGGGTACATAGACAACACTGTGTCCCTAGTAAGCCTCTAGTTGACTAGCTCGTTGATCAAAAGATGGTGAAGGTTTCCTGGCCATGGACATAAGATGTCATTTGATAACGGGATCACATCATTAGGAGAATGATGTGATGGACAAGACCCAAACTATAAACGTAGCATATGATCGTGTCAGTTTATTGCTATTGTTTTCTGCATGTCAAGTATCTGTTCCTATGACCATTAGATCATGCAACTCCCTGACATCGGAGGAGTACCTTGTGTGTATCAAACGTCGCAACATAACTGGGTGACTATAAAGATGCTCTACAGGTATCTCCGAGGGTGTCTGTTGGGTTGGCATGGATCAAGACTGGGATTTGTTAATCCGTGTGACGGAGAGGTATCTCAGGGCCCACTCGGTAATACAACATCACAATGAGCCTTGCAAGCAATGTGACTAAAGTGTTAGCCACGAGATCTTGTATTACGGAACGAGTAAAGAGACTTGCCAGTAACGAGATTGAACTAGGTATAGAGATACCGACGATCGAATCTCGGGCAAGTAACATACCGAAGAACAAAGGGAACAACATGCGGGATTAACTGAATCCTTGACATAGAGGTTTGACCGATAAAGATCTTCGTAGAATATGTAGGAGCCAATATGGGCATCTAGGTTCCGCTATTGGTTATTGATCGTAGAGGTGTCACGGTCATGTCTACATAGTTCTCGAACCCGCAGGGTCTACACACTTAACATTTGGTGACGATTAGTATAGTTGAGTTATTGTGTTGGTGACCGAATGTTGTTCGGAGTCCCGGATAAGATCCCGGACATGACGAGGGTCTCCGGAAGAGTCCGGAGGTAAAGATTAATATATGTGATAATAGTGTTTTGATCTCCGGAAGGGTTCCGGAATTCACCGGAAGGGGTTCCGGGTGTTTACCGAAGTGTTCGGGTGCAGCAACACTTTATATGGGCCAAAGGGGTAAAGCCCACGAGGTATTGGAAAGTGCAAAAGGAAGTTTTGCTGCTACCTTAAGCGGTACTACCGCTGGTAAGGCAGTACTACCGCGTAAGCGGTACTACCGCTTGTATGAAGCGGTACTACCGCATAAGCGGTACTACCGCGTGTGTGAAGCGGTACTACCGCTTGTACGCGATACTGCTGGAATCCAAGTTGGACTCTTTCCGTTCGGGCCAAACCGACCTTGTGCGGGCAAAACCGACCTTGTGGATGTTTTCTCTCCAAGTTTAGACCCCAGGGCTCAACATATAAATAGAGGGGCAGGGCTAGCACACGGGAGACATCAAGATTTCCCAAGCCGTGTGTCGGCAACCCTAACCCTCTAGTTCCTCCCGTCATAATCTCTGTAGTGCTTGGCGAAGCCCTGTAAAGATTGTTCCTCACCACCATCACCACGCCGTCGTGTTGCCGGAACTCATCTACTACTTAACCATCGCTCGCTGGATCGAGGAGGTGAAGGCATCATCAAGCCGTACGTGTGTTGAACGCGGAGGTGCCGTCCGTTCGGCGCTAGATCATGTTTGGATCGAGGGACGACTTGCGATTTGGATCGCGAAGACGTTCGACTACATCAACCGCGTTTCTTAACACTTCCGCTTAGCGATCTACAAGGGTATGTAGATTCACTCTCCCTCTCGTAGATGCTCATCACCATGGATAGATCTTGTGTGTGCGTAGGAAATTTTTTGTTTCCCATGCAACGTTCCCCAACAGTGGTATCAGAGCCAGGTTTATAAGTAGATGAGATCTCGAGTAGAACACAAACAAGTTGTGGGCGTGGGTGTATACATATTGCTTGCCGTTACTAGTTGATACTTGATTCGGCGGTATTGTGAGATGAAGCGGCCCGGACCGACATTACGCGTACGCTTACGCGAGACAGGTTCCTTCAACTGACATGTAACTTCGTTGCATAAAGATGGCTAGCGGGTGTCTGTCTCTCTCACTTTAGTTGAATCGATTTCAATGAAGAGGGTTCTTTTAGAAGATCAAAAAGCAATCACTACACCACGTTGTGGTTTTGCGTAGGTAAGAACGGTTCTTGCAAACCCGTAGCAGCCACGTAAAACTTGCAACAACAATTAGAGGACGTCTAACTTGTTTTTGCAGGGTATGTTGTGATGTGATATGGCCAATTACATGATGAGATATATGTGATGTATGAGATGATCATGTGTTGTATAGAATATCACGACTTGCATTTCGATGAGTACGGCAACTGGCAGGAGCCATAGAGTTGTCTTTAATTATTTTCGCCATTTTGCTTTACTTTATCGCTATGAGTTAGCAATAGTCGTGGAAGCAACAGTCGGCGCGACAACTTCATGGCGACACGTTGATGGAGATCAAGATGATGGAGATCATGGTGTCATGCCGGTGACGATGGAGATCATGCCGGTGCTTTGGAGATGGAGATCAAAAGCACAAGTTCATGGCCATATCATGTCACTTATGATTTGCATGTGATGTTAATCCTTTTATGCATCTTATTTTGCTTAGGACGACGGTAGCATTATAAGGTGATCCCTCACTTAAATTTCAAGATAAAATTGTGTTCTCCCCGAGTGTGCACCGTTGCGAAAGTTCGTCGTTTCGAGACACCACGTGATGATCGGGTGTGATAGACTCTACGTTCACATACAACGGGTGCAAGCCAGTGTTGCACATGCGGAACACTCGGGTTAAACTTGACGAGCCTAGCATGTACAGACATGGCCTCGGAACACAAGAGACCGAAAGGTCGAACATGAGTCATATAGTAGATATGATCAACATGAAGATGTTCACCATTGAAACCACCTCAACTCACGTGATGATCGGACTTGAGTTGGTGGATTTGGATCATGTTACACTCGAATGACCGGAGGGATGTCTATTTGAGTGGGAGTTTTTAAGTAATATGATTAACTAAACTCATTATCTAGAACAATAGTCTAAGTTGTCTTTGCTATATTTATGCTGTAGATCATGGCTCGCGCAGTAGCACCCCTGAATTTTAATGCGTTCCTAGAGAAAGCTAAATTTGAAAGACGATGGAAGTAACTTTGTGGACTGGGCCCGTAATCTAAGGATTATCCTTACGGCTTCCCAGAAGGCTTATGTCCTTGATGCACCGCTTGGTGATCCACCCGCTCCAGTTGAGTCGCTAGACATTGTGAACGCCTGGCAGGCTCGTTCTGAAGATTACTCAATAGTTCAATGTGCAATATTGTATGGCTTAGAACTGGGACTTCAAAGACGTTTTGAACGTCATGGAGCATATGAGATGTTCCAGGAGTTGAAGTTTATCTTTCAGAAGAATGCCCGGATCGAGAGATATGAGATCTCCGATAAGTTCTATGCTTGCAAGATGGAGGAGAACGGGTCTATCAGTGATCACGTACTCAGAATGTCTGGGTATACTCCACCCGTCTGGCTGAATTGGGGATGCCCCTTCCGCTAGAGGCTATCACTGACAGAGTTCTTCAATCATTGCCACCTAGCTACAAGAGCTTCGTGTTGAACTATAACATGCACGGGATGAACAAGTCAGTCGCCGAGCTGTTTGCGATGCTGAAAGCCGCTGAGTCTGAAATTCAGAAGCAGCATCAAGTGTTGATGGTCAATAAAACCACTAGTTTCAAGAAAAATGGCGAGGGTAAGAAGGGTAACTCCAAGAAGAGTGGCAAAGCAGTTGCTCCTCTCGTGAAGAAACCCAAGGCTGGACCCAAACCAGAAACTGTGTGCTTTCATTGCAAGGGAACTGGACACTGGAAGCGGAACTGCCCCAAGTATTTGGCTGACAAGAAGGCGGCCAACAACAAACAAGGTATATATGATATACATGTTATTGATGTGTACCTTACCAGCTCTCGTTGTAGTGCCTGGGTATTTGATACCGGTGCGGTTGCTCATATTTGCAACTCAAAACAGGAACTGCGGAATAGACGGAGGCTGGCAAAGGATGAAGTGACGATGCGCGTGGGAAATGGTTCCAAGGTTGATGTGATCGCCGTCGGCACGCTCGCTCTTCGATTACCATCGGGATTAGTGATGAACCTGAATAAATGTTATTTGGTGCCTGCGTTAAGCATGAACATTATATCTGGATCTTGTTTATTGCGAGACGGTTACTCATTTAAATCAGAGAATAATGGTTGTTCTATTTATATGAGTAATATCTTTTATGGTCATGCACCCAATGTGAGGGGTTTATTCTTATTGAATCTCGATAGTAATGATACACATGTTCATAACATTGATGCCAAAAGATGTAGAATTGATAATGATAATACCACTTTCTTGTGGCACTGCCGTTTAGGTCATATTGGCGTAAAACGCATGAGGAAGATCCATGCTGATGGACTTTTGGAGTCACTTGATTTTGAATCACTTGACACATGTGAGCCATGCCTCATGGGCAAGATGACTAAAACGCCGTTCTCTGGAACAATGGAACGGGCAAGTGACTTATTGGAAATCATACATACTGATGTGTGCGGTCCGATGAGTATTGAGGCGCGCAGTTGTTATCGTTACTTTCTCACCTTCACTGATGACTTAAGTAGATATGGGTATATTTACTTAATGAAACACAAGTCTGAAACATTTGAAAAGTTCAAACAATTTTAGAGTGAAGTTGAGAATCATCGTAACAAGAAGATTAAATTCCTACGATCTGATCGAGGAGGAGAATATCTGAGTTATGAGTTTGGCAGTCACTTAAGACAATGTGGAATTGTTTCACAACAAACACCGCCTGGAACACCACAGCGTAATGGTGTGTCCGAATGTCGTAATCGAACCTTATTGGATATGGTGCGATCTATGATGTCTCTTGCCGATTTGCCACTATCGTTTTGGGGTTATGCATTAGAGACAGCTGCATTCACTTTAAATAGGGCACCATCGAAATCCGTTGAGACGACGCCATATGAACTTTGGTTTGGCAAGAAGCCAAAGCTGTCGTTTCTTAAAGTTTGCGGATATGATGCTTATGTCAAAAAGCTTCAGCCTAAAAAGCTGGAACCCAAAGCAGAGAAATGCGTCTTCATAGGATACCCAAAAGAGACAGTTGGGTATACCTTCTACCTCAGATCTGAAGGCAAAGTGTTTGTCGCTAAAAACGGAACATTTCTTGAGAAAGAGTTTCTCTCGAAAGAATTGAGTGGAAGAAAGATAGAACTTGATGAGGTTGTTGAACCTTTCCGTCAACCTGAAAGTAGCGCAGCGCAGAAAGATGTTTCTGTAGAGCCTACATCAGCTGAAGAGGAAGTTAATGATGATGATCATGAAGCTTTGGATCAAGTTGCTATCGAACCTCGTAGGTCGACAAGGACGCGTACTGCTCCTGAGTGGTACTGCAACCCTGTCTTAGAGGTCATGTTGTTGGACAACGATGAACCTACGAGCTATGGAGAAGCGATGGTGGGCCTGGATTCCGAGAAATGGTTAGAGGCCATGAAATCTGAGATGGGATCCATGTATGAAAACAAAGTATGGGCTTTGGAAGTATTACCTGAAGGGCGTAAGGCCATTCAGAACAAATGGATCTTTAAGAGGAAGACGGACGCGGACGGTAATGTCACCGTCTATAAAGCTCGACTTGTGGCAAAGGGTTTTTCACAAGTTCAAGGAGTTGACTACGATGAGACCTTCTCACCCGTAGCGATGCTTAAGTCTGTCAGAATCATGTTAGCAATAGCTGCCTTTTTCGATTATGAAATTTGGCAGATGGATGTCAAAACAGCGTTCCTTAACGGTTTCCTTAAGGAAGAGTTGTATATGATGCAACCAGAAGGTTTTGTCGACTCAGAGAATGCTGACAAAGTTTGCAAACTCCAGCGATCCATTTATGGACTGGTGCAAGCATCTCAGAGTTGGAATCTTCGCTTTGATGAGGTGATCAAAGCGTTCGGGTTTATACAAGTTTACGGAGAAGCTTGTATTTACAAGAAAGTGAGTGGGAGCTCTATAGCATTTCTAATATTATATGTGGATGACATATTGATGATTGGAAACAATATAGAAATGTTGGAAAGCGTGAAGGAATACTTGAACAAGAGTTTTTCAATGAAGGACCTTGGAGAAGCTGCTTTCATATTAGGCATCAAGATCTATAGAGATAGATCGAGACGCTTAATAGGACTTTCACAGCGCACATACCTTGACAAAGTTTTAGTTCAAAATGGATCAGTCCAAGAAGGGGTTCTTGCCTGTATTGCAAGGTGTGAAGTTGAGTAAGACTCAATGCCCAGTGACTGCAGAAGATAGAGAAAAGATGAGTGTCATCCCCTATGCCTCAGCCATAGGCTCTATCATGTATGCAATGCTGTGCACAAGACCCGATGTCACCCTTGCCATAAGTATGGCCAAAAGGTTTCAAAGTGATCCAGGAATGGAACACTGGACGGCGGTCAAGAATATCCTGAAGTACCTGAAAAGGACTAAGGACATGTTTCTCGTTTATGGAGGTGATCAAGAGCTCGTCGTAAAGGGTTACGTCGATGCAAGCTTTGACACTGATCCGGATGACTCTAAGTCACAAACCGGACATGTATTTATTCTTAATGGGGGTGCGGTTAGCTGGTGCAGTTCCAAGCAAAGCGTGGTAGCCGATTCTACATGCGGAGCGGAGTACATCGCTGCCTCGGAGGCGGCGAAGGAAGGTGTCTGGATGAAGGAGTTCATGACAGATCTTGGAGTAGTGCCTAGTGCGCTTAATCCAATGACTCTGTTTTGTGATAATACTGGTGCCATTGCTCTAGCCAAGGAACCAAGATTTCACAAGAGGACCAGACACATAAAGCGACGTTTCAATTCCATCCGCGATTACATCAAGGAGGACGACATAAATATTTGCAAAGTACACACGGATCTGAATGTTGCAGATCCGATGACTAAACCTCTTCCAAGGGCTAAACATGAACAACACCAGAACTGCATGGGTGTTCGATTCATTACAATGTAAATCACATAGTGATGTGAACTAGATTATTGACTCTAGTGCAAGTGGGTGACTGTTGGAAATATGCCCTAGAGGCAATAATAAATTGGTTATTATTATATTTCCTTGTTCATGATAATCGTTTATTATCCATGCTATAATTGTATTGATTGGAAACTCAAATACATGTGTGGGTACATAGACAACACTGTGTCCCTAGTAAGCCTCTAGTTGACTAGCTCGTTGATCAAAAGATGGTGAAGGTTTCCTGGCCATGGACATAAGATGTCATTTGATAACGGGATCACATCATTAGGAGAATGATGTGATGGACAAGACCCAAACTATAAACGTAGCATATGATCGTGTCAGTTTATTGCTATTGTTTTCTGCATGTCAAGTATCTGTTCCTATGACGATGAGATCATGAAACTCCCTGACATCGGAGGAGTACCTTGTGTGTATCAAACGTCGCAACGTAACTAGGTGACTATAAAGATGCTCTACAGGTATCTCCGAGGGTGTCTGTTGGGTTGGCATGGATCAAGACTGGGATTTGTTACTCCGTGTGACGGAGTGGTATCTCAGGGCCCACTCGGTAATACAACATCACAATGAGCCTTGCAAGCAATGTGACTAAAGTGTTAGCCACGAGATCTTGTATTACGGAACGAGTAAAGAGACTTGCCAGTAACGAGATTGAACTAGGTATAGAGATACCGACGATCGAATCTCGGGCAAGTAACATACCGAAGAACAAAGGGAACATCATACGGGATTAACTGAATCCTTGACATAGAGGTTCGACCGATAAAGATCTTCGTAGAATATGTAGGAGCCAATATGGGCATCCAGGTTCCGCTATTGGTTATTGATCGTAGAGGTGTCTCGGTCATGTCTACATAGTTCTCGAACCCGCAGGGTCTACACACTTAACGTTTGGTGACGATTAGTATAGTTGAGTTATTGTGTTGGTGACCGAAGGTTGTTCGGAGTCCCGGATAAGATCCCGGACATGACGAGGGTCTCCGGAAGAGTCCGGAGGTAAAGATTAATATATGTGATAATAGTGTTTTGATCTCCGGAAGGGTTCCGGAATTCACCGGAAGGGGTTCCGGGTGTTTACCGAAGTGTTCGGGTGCAGCAACACTTTATATGGGCCAAAGGGGTAAAGCCCACGAGGTATTGGAAAGTGCAAAAGGAAGTTTTGCTGCTGCCTTAAGCGGTACTACCGCTGGTAAGGCAGTACTACCGCGTAAGCGGTACTACCGCTTGTATGAAGCGGTACTACCGCATAACCGGTACTACCGCGTGTGTGAAGCGGTACTACCGCTCGTGAGCGGTACTACCGCTTGTACGCGATACTGCTGGAATCCGAGTTGGACTCTTTCCGTGCGGGCCAAACCGACCTTGTGGAGGTTTTCTCTCCAAGTTTAGGCCCCAGGGCTCAACATATAAATAGAGGGGCAGGGCTAGCACACGGGAGACATCAAGATTTCCCAAGCCGTGTGTCGGCAATCCTAACCCTCTAGTTCCTCCCGTCATAATCTCCGTAGTGCTTGGCGAAGCCCTGTAGAGATTGTTCCTCACCACCATCACCACGCCGTCGTGCTGCCGGAACTCATCTACTACTTCACCATCGCTCGCTGGATCGAGGATGTGAAGGCGTCATCAAGCCGTACGTGTGTTGAACGCGGAGGTGCCGTCCGTTCGGTGCTAGATCGTTTTTGGATCGAGGGACGACTTGCGATTTGGATCGCGAAGACGTTCGACTACATCAACCGCGTTTCTTAACGCTTCCGCTTAGCGATCTACAAGGGTATGTAGATTCACTCTCCCTCTCGTAGATGCTCATCACCATGGATAGATCTTGTGTGTGCGTAGGAAATTTTTTGTTTCCCATGCAACATTCCCCAACAAAATTTTTATTCATAGTATTCATAGTTTTAGCCACAACAACTCCCCCATTGCATGTATCATTTGTTTGGCATGCTCTTGTCACCATAAGAAGAAAGTTCCATTAAGCAGCGACTCAAGGAGGGCTTGCGAGCCTTGATAAGGCGATACTCGTGGGTGTTAGTGAGTTACTCTAGCACCGTGCCGTTGTTTGCATATCTTTCACTCCCTTAAATAATGTTTCTGCTGCAAAGTTCTTCCAAAGTGATACTAGCAAGGAAGTGTTAGCTATATGAAGTATAATGATTGCTAATTGAACTTTGTCTAAACTAATGAAAGCTTTTATGTTAATTATCTTGGCCTAACAATCTTGCATAAAAACCATTTTCGTCGCTACAGCTATACTAAGTTTTCATGTAAAGAAAGTGGTGGGCTATCTAGGCATACTGGTCGTAAGTGAACCAAAACCTTCTCATTATTTCAGATTAAACAACTAAGTTCCGTATGGTTTTCTTTCTTACTCGAGGACAATCAAGGTTTCAGCATGGGGAGGTTCATGTCTGTATTTTTTACACTCATTTTGCAATTGTTTAAACTAGATAATCCCGGATATTCTAGGAAAATCACTTCGATCTTATCACTAATGACTAATAAATGCAAAAGATTACAAATACCTATGTTTAGTTTGTTTCCGCGGGAAATGGACCATTTGAGGGAAGGAAATGAAGCTATATATGGAAATACGAAGTGTGGAGATCAAATCAAATCAACTTGAGGCGCAACAGAGGAAAAGAGCACAAGTTGGCGTATGGTTTATAAAAGGCCCAAGGCCCGGACAGAGAGTTAGCAGATCACCAGAATCACCGCCACCACCAAGATCCATTCCCAAAAGAAGCCCTTACCGGCGCCGTCTCCTTCTCCATATCTATTCACCCAAGAGTTTGCCATACTTGTAATCGATACATCACATACGACGACCTTGTAAGAACTTTATCAATTATTCATCTATCAATGCCATCTACAATATTTTCCATCTGTTATCTGATTTCGATACGTGAGTAATCCCCTCATGCCATGGGATAAGGCATAGCCTTGCTGCCTTATATACTTGTGCACATGATCGTTGGTACTAATTCTACTTAATTGAACGTTATCTGTATGTGTTATCACAATGGATTTTTCTCTCGTCTCTTTCTCATTCTAAGGCCCCGCAGGTACCCAGGATTCTATAGATCGATGAAAGAGGAGGTAAAGTGCAGGGACGCGTGTAAGGCTATACCAAAAGTCGATGACAGTGGTAGCCAAAAGCAACTCCTTGTGGTTCATGAGGTGTAGCCATTAAACACCCAACACGTTGGTCTGGAGAAATTCTTAATGACCGAGGTAACCCCGTGTGACGATAAGGGCCTTGGTTGGACAATAGACTCATGATGCAGGTTGTTGGCCGGTCATGATGTTATTTGGACGCTTGATACGTCCCAAATGTATCTACTTTTCCAAACACTTTTGCTCTTGTTTTGCACTCTAATTAGCATGATTTGAATGGAACTAACCCGGACTGACGCTGTTTTCAGCAGAATTGCCATGGTGTTATTTTTGTGCAGAAATAAAATTTCTTGGATGGACCTGAAAATTTATGGAGAATATTTTCAGAATATATAAAAAATACTGGCGAAGAGAATTATCAGAGGGGGGCCACCCAGGCGCCACAAGCCCAGGGGGCGCACCCACCCCCACGGGGCGCGCCTGGCAGGCTTGTGGGCCCTTGGTAGCTCTAGCAACCCTAACTCCAACTCCATAAGTACCTATTCATCCAGAAAAAAATAAGAGAGAACACATACTATTGAGAACACATTGTAGTGGTTTTTGCGATAGTGCAAACTCTAGTAGATCGTTCATAGGTATCCCCCACAAGTATCGCTTCATCAAGGAACGGTAGTGCTCCGGTGGTCCTGGGGTCATGATGATTGGTCGGTTGGACATGCGGCAGGACGACAAAGAGAATGGATAAGGTCTGAGGCTCGGGCTCATCCTTACCTGGCAGTAATGGTGGTCACTACAGTGGCGGTGTTCTGGTGATGTCGCGCTCGCATCCTTTGGCTTATCTGGTCATGCATGGAATTTCAGAGCCCAAATGATAAGTGCCACACGTCAGGTGCGTGGCACTCCAGCCCTGACATTTTTCGATGGTAATTTCAATCACACAAGGATGGAAAATTCCAGTGACACACGGCATGTTTCTGTCAAAAATAAAAATTCCAGTGAAGCACAAAAGTTGTCATGCTTGCCAACTAAAGTTGCCATCCTTGCGTAACTAAACTTGCCATCAAAAACGTTCGGAGTTGACATGTGCTCGTACCTGACGTGTGGCACTTATCAGGGTCCTTTCAGAAACATGCGCCACAACATGTAGTGTAACTAGGTGATAAGGCGGGTTCAAAGTTTACTTGGGCTCGTCGGTATTGGTCGCTGGACCTGGCTACTGAGGCGGTGGTTGTGGGTTAAGTCCGAGCATCTTGGGATGGTGGGTGCTCGTGAGTGGGGGCTTCCATCGAGGGCATCGTCGGGATCTTATAGGCGGGTTGGACTCGCCGTTGGGGCTCCGACGCATGCAGAATGTGGGCTCTTGGCCGCGGGCGTGCTCAGCATCGCGCGCAGGAGAAATAGGCGAGAGTTGACGATGATGAGGTCGGTCCCACCTGACATCCCTGTGGAGCTTGGGTGCCATGTGGACCGTTGATCAATCATAAGATTAGACAACTCATGTTATGTCGCGGTTGCGTACCGGCTCGACTAAGGAATTGGGTCATGGCTGCTTCTGCGGCTAGACCGGTTGGGTTGCGCTGCACTATTGACCCAGTGCAGTGTTTAATTCCCTTTTTCTAAAAAAATTGAACTAAGGTTTGAATTTGGCTCTAAATATGCAATTAAAATCCTAAAAATCCCAAAAAAATGAAGATATGCAAGAAGCTAAGAAATCTATGAAAGAAAAGGGTATTAAAGCTGAAGATGTTAAGAATTTACTACCTATTGAAGAAATACATGGGCTCGACATCCCGACACAGGTAGTGGAGGTAAATTCTCTTACTAGATTCGATGAAGGTGATATTCCGTATAATAAATCAGCTAGTCAATGCCTGTATGGATTTGATAATTACATCATTAAGTAAGAACACTTTAATTTATATGTTAGTAATCAACTAAAAAGAAATGCTTTCATGATAGATCGCTTGTGTGATTTAATGTTTAGAACTGCTAATGATGTTAAATGCTTACGTAAACATGCTTCTATGGTTCACACTCAGTTAGAAGACATTGCTAAGTCACAAAATGATTTGCTTGATCAGATGAATAATAAAATGAATGATCATGCTGTTAGAGTTGTTACTGGAGGAGGTAGAATGACTCAGGATCCTCTATATCCTGAAGGTCGCCCCAAAAGAATTGAACAAGATTCTCAAAGAATTAACACTGATGCACCTAGTTCATCTAAGAAGAAAAAGAAAAAGAAGAATGATAAAACTTTGCCTGCTTCTAGTGAACCTAAGATAGAAAAACCTCCTGAGAATCATAATCATGTTTCTATTTCTGATGCTGAGACACAATCTGGTAATGAACACCCACCTAGTGACCATGATAATGATGTTCATGTTGATGCTCAACCAGATAATGATGTAGAAATAGAGCATGCTGTTGATCTTGATAACCCACCTCCTAAGAATAAAAGATATGATAAAAGAGACTTCGTTGCTAGAAAACATGGAAAAGAAAGAGAACCATGGGTTCGGAAACCCATGCCTTTTCCCACTAAACCATCTAAAAATAAAGATGAGGAAAACTTCGAGCGCTTTGTTGAAATGCTTGGACCTGTCTTTTTGCGCACTCGCTTGATTGATATATTGAAAATGTCTCCCTATGCTAAATATATGAAAGATATTGTCACTAATAAAAGAAAGATACCTGAAGCTGAAATTTCCACCATGCTTGCAAATTATTATTTTAAGGGTGGAGTGCCTAAGAAACTAGGAGATCCTGGAATACCCACTGTCGGTGTGAAAACTGGCAGACCTTGGGGTAGGGGGTCCCGAGCTGTGGATCTCGGACAGATGGTAACAGGAACAGGGAGACGATGTTTACCCTTGTTTGGGCCCTCTTGTTGGACGTAAAACCCTACGTCCTACTATTGTTTATATTGATGGAGAAGTATCAAGTACAGAGTTGATCTACCTCGAGATCGTATGATCTAGTCCTAAGGCTAGGTGAATGAGATTGTGTTTTTTGGTCCCCTCTAAGGGCTAAACCCTTCGGCTTATATACACGCAGGGTTACAAGGTCGGTATCCAGGTGAGGAGGTGGCAGAAGGAGTCTTGGAGTACGCGCCAAGTCTTCGGTAGATGCAGTCTTGACCTCTTCTCCTGCGTGTATCTTCCGGAGTCCATCTTGACAAGAATGAGAGCCCACTTGTCCGACCCGAGGAATATGAGCTGACTTGGTTAGTCCTCCTAGTCTAGGACACCGTCAGTAGTCCCTGAACTGGTCTCTGACGCCGAGGACGACACTCTTGGACTTCGGTTCCAGAGTCTTTGGCTCGGCAGGCAAGTTCCATGCAAGATCTCCCTAGCATAGCTTCAAGCAGACCTCAGAAAGATTGATAATCCCGTCAAGTGGGCCTAGCCCCGCCACGCGTGGCCTCAACTTTTTGATCTTTGGGAATCGTGTCTTACGGGGAAGCGGGTCAACTTATGGCGAAACCTCGAAGCGTCGGTATCCCCTCTGATTTTCTCCACAAGTCAGGCGTGTGGATTTATCACAAACCCCCAATCTTCCTTCCAAACAAACTGCACAAACGCTCCTCTTCCTCCCAAGTCCAACCTTGAGGGTTTCCCATGGCGAGTGATGCAGGTTCTTCGAGGGCCCCTCATGGCCCTGTCAGGGGTGATTGGGGCAGTTGCACCATCTCGTGCCTCTAGCTGGCGCGCCTGGCCAGACAAGGATACCTGCCAGATTCAGATCTGACAGCGACCCGCCCGGGTTTAACATCCATCAACGGGCAGGTACACGCGGAAAATTTCCCTTCCCCTCAAAAGGATGAACATGTATGCTTTGTCTCCTTCCTGTTGCGCGGTTTAGGGTTTCCAATTCACCCTTTCCTCCGAGGCCTGCTAGAGTTTTATGGGCTGTAGCTCCACCACCTTACCCCCCAACTCAATTTTGCGCATTGCGGGGTACGTTGCCCTATGCGAGATGCATCTAGGATGCGAAGCGCACTTTGGACTCTGGAGTAGGTATTTCTGTGTAGTGCCTTGTTCCTCCGCCGAAAGGCTTGACGAGGTTGGAGCGGCCGAGGTCTGTCGAATCGAGGGGATAGAATACCCGCCAGGCACACCTCGGGAGGATGCCGACGTCTGGCCAAAACAGTGGTTCTATGTAGACGACGTCCTCCTCCCAGACCCAGTTCGGCCAGGGCTTCCCCCTTTCTCTTCAAAGCCCATGAAGAGGCGATATAGCTGGAGGCCACAGGGTATGGTCCCAGAAGATGGTGCCGAGGTGACCGAGCTAGCCGCCAAGGTGAAGCAACTGGTAAGGGCAGGCCTTACCATAATAGATGTAATGGCCACGGTGATAGACCGAAGAGTCCAACCACTCCGGCTACGCCCTCACCCGTTTTGTGCATACAACGGAACTGAAGACTGCTCTCGATCAATTCGGCAAAATTTCTTTGACCAAGCGGCCTTCGGGACAGTGATGGCCGGTATCTACCAAGGAACGGCGGAAGACTTTGCCCGACGTCAATTCCAGGACGGGCTGTCCTACTACAATCCAGCCGACATAGTGAGTTCTCCCTCTTTATTTCTCCTACCCGAGTTGTTTTTTTAGTAGCCAATCCATTTGACCGATCTTTTTATTGGTTTCGAGCAGAGATGGAGGCGTAGGGTGGAGGCTCTAAATAGCCCGGCGCCTGAGCCGGAAACACACCAAAGAGCAGAAGACCCCCTCTTTCATGAGGACGAGGACCTGGCCCTTATCTATGAGGGGAGGAAATTTTATATGGAGTGCCTTGACGGCTCCAAGGTAGCCGTCACCCCGAACGCGCCAGGGACGTGGCAAGCTTCATCGGTAACGCCCTCTTCCTCTACTCGAAAGCGAGCCCCTCGTTGCCAAGCCCCTGGTCGCCTGACTTCTCCTCCGAAGGGACGGCGTTCGAAACGTTCGCGTGGAGAGACAGGTCCTCAAGGGAACCATCCGCAAGATGCGGAAGAAGCACAGGCCAAGGTCATGGAGGCAAGCGAAAGTGCTCCTCCGATTATCAGGTGATTGTGATTACTATATGTTGTAGAAATGCTATCTCGGGTTCTGACCCCTTTGATCATTTGCAGGCAGTCTTTTCCTTCCTCCATGGCAGCAAGTGCGGGGGCCGAGGGGGCGGCGGCTTCAAACAGGGAAGCCGAAGCACGTCCTTCTTCGGGAGTTACTCCAGAAGTTCCCCAGCCCGAGGACTCAGAGACCAGCTCGGCTACTCCGTCCGAGATCTAATGTGCCGTGAATTATCGGCGGCAAAGACCTCCCTGAGGAGTCTAGCGATCTCGGACCGGGAGTTCAATGCTCTCAGCTCGGTGGACGCATACCTCGGGGCGACCCACGCAGTATTTGATCAATCATTAGATGTTTTGTCGCAAGGGTTGCGGGTAAGGTCCAACCCGAGCTCACTTTATCTCAAAGATTTCTTATATCTCTGTTTGTCCATACTGCTCACTGTGGTTGTAGCCCCCAAGGCTTGATATGCGCAACAATGCCCGTAGCGAGGCTTGATTTCAACCTGAAGTTGTTTTTTTTTTCTCATAGAGTGCACGGGCGAGGAATGATCAGCTATCCAAGGCCCTTTACCAGGCAAAGGGGAGGTTGGAGACTGCCTTGGCCAAGGTGGAACAGGTGAAAAAGTTCACCCGAGGGGCGCACGGTAAGTGCTTTGTCTTGTATATAAGAATCTTAATTATCGAGGTCTCTTGACAGTGTAATCTGATGTAGTAGCGGAAGCCCTAGGTCATTTTGAAAGAGATCTCAAACAGGCCCGCGAGGATTTGCTTTATATGGAATCGCAGCCACTACTGCAAAAATGGCTAGCAGTGGCGGGTGCAAAATGGCCATCAGTGGCGGGCTAGGGGCCCAGACCCGCCCGCCACTGACCTCTTGCCACTGCTAAAAGGCCACCAGTGGCGGGCGGAGGCCCGCCACTGCTAACTGGTTAGTAGTGGTGGGCATTAACTAGCACCCGCTACTACTGAAGAATGCACCAGAGCAAGTTTCCACTGAAGCAAGATGCAGCACTGGCGAGCACTATGCTCTGCCCGCCACTGCTAGAAATTTTCGAATTTAAAAAAAACTGCACTGTACTGTGATGTACACAGTACATTTCATGCACAGAGTTTGCATCCGGTATTATTCATATATACATACACACAGTTTGCATCCAGTTCATATCCATCAGTCTGAGCACGAATCCAAAAATGCTAGAAACACTACATAGGCATAGACCTTAAGCACGCACATGGAGATTAATTTGCCATTTCCTTGTAGCCCAGCTAGAGAAGACAAAAGTCCCTCCCTAATGAGATCTTTATGCAATGACCGAAGTCGATCTTGCAGTCCAAAGGCGCTCCCAAAGTGCCCAGTTCATGCCCCTACTCCTCTTGATATTCTCGTCCTTGGCTTCAAGCCGCTTCTGGTCCTAGGCCTCGAGCCACTTTGGTTGAGCAAATCCTGAAAATAGCATAAAGACAGAAAGAAATTAAAGTCGACTTAGAACAAAATGCTCTCATTATGTATAATGTTCCACAATAAAATGGACGCACAATCTAGTTATATGCACTTAACGATATATTGCCCTATATATCTAAGAGTCATCTGAAGACTAATATACTAGATGATACCCCGCGCGTTGCTGCGGAACATGTAAATTCTACTTTTCGCAAATTGCTTGGAAGGAGCACATTATAGTACTTGAAAAGTTAACATCAAATAAAGATCTGATGGTACATTGATATTTCCCTTTGCAATGGTGAATGATACATGGATACATGGCATGGACTTGGACTTAGCACTAATATGCCATAGTTATGTATTTCTGTCCACGGTAGTCAAGCTAGCTTTTGTAAGAGCATTGAAACAATTGAAGTTTGTCACGGGTATTTTTAGTTTACACTATATATGTTCAAAAAAGGCATTTAAATTCACTTGTACCCAAATGTAAAATCTTGTAGAGTTAACCATGTTGAATTAAAGAATAAAATAGGGCCATAAGAAATTAGAGATTGCTTTCCGCTATTGTGTGCTCTGAAGTCAAAAGAAATAATCAAACAAAATCTGAAGAATTGACCATCCAAATATTGCAATACTATGTTCAACAACAAACTGTAATGATAACATATGTTTTGGGGGTTTGACAAACAAATCGGTGCACTGCTATTTGGAATTTAGCTGCCGTTTTTTTCACAACCCACAAATGAATACATACTTTACACAAAAATAAAATGAATGCATATTTAACTAAAACTGTAACATGTATTATTTTGTTTAGAAAATGTACAGTGCTAGAAGTACCACCTATGATTATTTGAGAATGAGAAATGATAGGAAAGGAAAAGCACACCAGAAAGTCCGGAATGAAGCCACCGAGAGAGAGGCATGCGCAGCCACCTGATATCATTTAAACAACCAAAGGAATCATCAATATATAGCTGAGCTATTTACCTCTTAAAGCTGCAAACGAAGCGTGATTTGAAACCTACATAATCTGCCGACTCAGATACTTATCTGATTTATTCTATAGAAAGCAATTATTAGAAATCATAACCAGCAAAGGGTAGAACATGGTATGTATTCTAAATCCAGTTAGCTCATCTATGATTATGACGACAACGTGGGGCTAGCACTCCTGCTATGTACTTGGGATGTGTTTGACACCCTTGGAGAAAATGTTGCTGCACCCTGAAATTGAAATGAGATAAGAGTAGACTCAAAAAGTAAAAAAAGAGAAGGGATTACCAACACAACACAACTGGAAAAGGAGATCTTCATGTTAACTTTATTAGGTATGAACTGCAATGGAACCTGCAGTGTTTGATTTCTCTAGAAAGACGCCCGGCCTTCACAAATGCAACGAACTAATAAAGCCATGACAGCAAGGCAATATGTAGTGCATGTGGGGTGATTTTAGCAGCCGCATGCTCCCAGGAGAACAAACCTGCGGACTCGAGAGTAGACACATATATCTGTATTGTGTAACGCAGCAGGCCCCGCGCACGCGGTGGATGTCGGCAATAGCAGGGCACGACGCCACGGCATGCATGGCCAGCAGCAGCAGCGCACGGCCAGCACGGCCACATGCACGTCCATGGCCAACAGTAGCAGGGCACGGCCGGCAGCAATAGGGCACGACCAGCCACGGCGACGTGCACGTGCACGTGCACGGCCAGCAGTAGCAGCAGGGCACGCCCACCTCGCCGCCGGCGCCCGTGCACGTCGCCCACCTCGCCACGGCGCTGGCTCATGTCGTCATCCTCGCCGCCAGTGCTCGCGCACGTTGCGGCGGTGTTGGTTGGCCGGTCCTCTAGGTCCAGCCCGGGCTAGAGTGCCGCCTCTAAAAAACTAGTACTGTAGTAGAAATTAACTAGTACAGGGAGCAAGTACAGAAGGTGAACACACACATACTAGCTGAATACTAATTACTAGAACAATCAATCGTGCTCTAAGCTATAGGCTACATTGTGAACGTCATTCGTCCTTGACACACTTATGCACATAAGAGAATTAGCCAGTATAAGATTAGATGCAACTACATTTTGTTCTAGCATATATTCAGAATAAAACCATAACATATAGTAATAATTTGTTCTAGCAAGTCATTCCTGAAAATTGCATATATTCAGATTTAATCATCACGAAGTGTTCATAAAACTAGCACTACTGGAATTTCCCTATACGTCGGGTGCCAGGCTCTTCGCCAAGAACCAAACCACGGGCACTCGGCAAACTTCGGTACGCCGAGAGCCGCGCTCGGCAACAATGGGTTCACGGCAAACCCGAACGTACGCCGATATGAAGCGGTAAAGAACACTCGGCAAAAGGATAACACTCGGCAAACTACCTATTTGCCGAGAGCCAGCCCATGACACACGGCAAAGGGTAGCCACGTGGCAAGACCGGCAGTGGTCGTCGTCACTCTGACGGTCGCGCTGCTTTACCGACCGCCCGCGTAATGGCTCTCGGCAAACAATATTTACTTGCCTTATTTATTTTCCTCTTTTTCATCTATATATAAGTGGGAGCTGAGTTTAGTCCCACCTCGCTTAACGACGACCATCAGGACCGGTTTAAATAGTCGGATAGTACACAACAAGCAAGCGTCGGTCTTCATTACACTCTTATTAAGAAATGGACTGTCACTATGAATCTTCACCTGTTCTGGACAGGGAAGGTCCATAGTGACAGTTCATATTCTTAATGATGGATGCCGACGGTTTTTATTAATTTATGATCCAACAGCACCATTACCGAGCGCCGCTCTCGGTAGGGTAAGATTTGCCGAGGGCGGCTCTCGGCAAACCTCCGGCTCTCAGAAAACTTTTAGTACCACCTCGCCCAGAGATAAGCAACATGACCAGTTTAAATAGTCGGATAATCCAGACGCAGTAAGCTTCGGTCTTCATTACACTCCTGTTAAGGAGATGAACCATTATTGTGAATCTTCACCCCTTCCGGGCACTGAAGATTCACAGTGACGGGCCATCTTCCTAATGATGGATCCTGTGCTTTTTATTAATTCAATTATTAGTATTTTTGAGTTTGTCGTGGTAAGATTTTAGGCACGTTTCGAATAAGCCTCTCCTGAGGCCGCTTGTAAACCGCACCATCTCCGAGCTAGTCTCTGGGTATCGAGAGGGAACGTGCCTCGAAACTTCTCATGCTCACAAAGGAGGCCATCGCATGACACGTGCCAGCCCCCCGCATTTTTCGGACACGCGTGCAATATTCGAGAAATTTATTGCTCTCCTAGGGTTTCATCGCCGGAAATTGCAGATCTGCATGGCGGCGCATGAAATCATGCCCAGAGGCGGCATGGAAAATACTTTGTGGTGTCCTTGCGGCATGCATAGGCCTTGTGCAGAGGAGGGAGGGGCATGCCCTGCCACCGGGGGCCGAAAGTACCTCGGTGGCATGCCTGATGCAACCGTTGAAATCCTCGGAATATCGTATGATGCCGGAATTCCTCGAGAGCTGGCACGGTGTCATCACATGGGCCCTGTAGGGTGTGGTAAAAGTTTGGGCGCGTTTCGAATAAGCCTCCCCTGAGGCCGCTTGTAAACCGCACCGTCTCCAAGCTAGTCTCTGGGTATCGAGAGGGAACGTGTCCAGTTTGTGCAGGAAGTGTGGGTCCTGTTGCTCCGTTGGCCTCGAAACTTCTCGTGCTCTCAAATGAGGCAATCGCATGACACGTGCCACGCCCCCGCATTTTTCGGACACGCGTGCAATATTCGAGAAATTTATTGCTCTACTAGGGTTTCATCGCCTGAAATTGCAGATCAGCAAGGCGGTACATGAAATCATGCTCGGTAGCGGCATGAGAAATCCGTTGTGATGTCCTTGCGGCATGTTTAGGATGGTAATCAATCATATTACCAAGAGTGGCGCTCGGTACCAGAGTAATTACCGAGAGTGGCTCTCGGTAAAAGTGGAAAACCTAGATCTAGTTGTGACTTTTTCCGAGTGCTACTCTCGGTAAAGGAAACACCATCTTGAACAACAAGCCAAGTTGGTACCAACGAAAGGAAACACCACTACGCCAAGCATAATTTTAAGCCCACCCCAAAACAGATAAAGCCATATTGAACGAACCGATCATCATAACAAAGAGTCTGAGATCTCATGTCCCGCGTGTAACACACATGATTGCAAGTAAACATGCGCTACTGTCACACACTGAACAATTCCATCTTACTCTTAAAAAAATAGATCTAGAGTGGCGCTCGGTACCCGAGTAATTACCGAGAGTGGCTCTCGTTAAAATTGGAAAACCTAGATCTATTTGTGACTTTTTCCGAGTGCTACTCTCGGTAAAGGAAAACCTTGATCTAGGTTTGATTACATTTCCGAGTGCCGCGCCGACAAGCACTCGGTAAAGGTAGCGTCCGGCACTTAAACTTATTCCCCCGTTTTCTTTTCCCCACGCCTCTCTCCCCTCCTCTGCTCTCCCCTCACCCGACCGGCGCCCCCCCCCCGGACCGACGCCCCCCATCAGCCGGCGCCCCCCTCCCTTCCGGCCGACGCCCCCCCGCGCACCCCCGGCGCCGCCCCGCGGCCCCCCATGTCTGCGCCCCCGACCCCGTGGCCTCCCCCAACACCGAGCTACTCCCCTTCGGTGAGCTCCCCCCCTTCCCTCTCTTGTGGATGCATAGATAGATGGATGGATGGATTGATAGATGGATGGATGGATTGATGGATGGACTGATGCATGGATAGATGGATGCATAGATGGATGGATGGATGCATGGATAGATAGATGGATGGATTGATAGATGGATGGATGCTATGTAGATAATTTTTTATAATGTTGTATGCATGGATGCTATGTGTGCTATGTAGATAATTTTTTTGCATTAGTTTTTATGTAGTAGTTTTATCTATTAGTGGGACTAGTAGTTTTTTGTAGTAGTTTTTTGTAGTAGCTTTTATGTACTAGTCCTTATCTTCAGCGAGTGACGATCATATTTGACATGCAAGATGTTTTCAGAGGAATGGTACCGACTGTTGCCGTTGGAGGAAGAAAATCGACTTTTGACGATGGCTGTCGATCTGGGCCAGTTCGTCCTGTGATATACCTTTGTCACGCACAATGGACTGGCCCAGCTCGACCATCACCAAAAGTCAAAATACCAGTGAGAGAGTGTCCACCATATATATACCACCACCAGAGAGAGTGTCCACCATATATACATGAGATACGAGATGCTGTTGAAGGAAGGATACCGGCTGTTCGTAGGTGGTCGGTCTTTCTCGTCCTACTCCTCTGAGACCTTGGTAAAGCAGGGGGAGGACGAAAGGACCCACCGTCACCGACGGTCGAAATAACATTGAGAGATGAGAGATGTTATGAGAGGAAAGACACCGGCTGTTGTCGTAGGTGGTCGTTGCTCCTCATCTCTTGCTGTGAGACATTGGTAACGCAGCAAGGGATGGGAGTAACGACCGTCACCGACGGTCGAAATATACAGGCAAGGAGTGCCCCACCATACATATATACCACCACTTGAGAGGTGAGAGTTGTTGAAGGGAGCATCGATGGAATGAAAGTCAACCCACAAGAAGAGTTGTTGTGTATTCTTCATTTAGTTTTGAACTTATCAAAATTAAATTTGATATCGAGACCGTTGTCGAATGACACTTGTTCAGGAGGATGGCGCCGCGCCGCTCTCCCTTGACCGGGTTTTGTGGTGTTCGACGCCGTGACTCGGGTCGCTACGCCGCTGAGATCACCTGTGATGGTGATCGGCTATGGCTTGGCACGTTCGACACCCCAGAGCTCGCCGCGCGGGCGTATGACGCGGTGGCTTCCATGTATGGCCGGAAACCGGCTGAGCTGAACTTCCCGGAGGATGCCAAGCATGCTTGTATCCTTGCCCCTCCTTACCGGATGTATTCTCGCAAGGAGGAGAAGGCACGCCGACTGGCCAAGATGGATGAGGAGTACATGGATAGGTATGGTGAGGCCAATCCGCAGCTCGTGGCCGAGGAGCGTGATTTTTGGGCAAATAAGGAGAAGGAGCAGAGGAAGAAGGAGGACGCCAAGATGGATGCCAGAATATCAGCAGAGGTCGACCAGCTTTTCGATGAGCTCGATGAGGACGGCTACTTTATGGACGATGATGGGGAGGTGGTGCAGCCGGCTACCCGCACTGACGGTGAAGCAGGCCCCTCCAGCGGACGTCCAGAGGTGGTTGACCTTGTCTCGGAGGACGAGGATGAGGACTAGCTTGACGCAGACCCAGATGATGTTGATATATTAGAGTAGTATATATGTCCTAGTAGTGGTTGTCTATACTAGTACTATGGATATATGTAATGTTGACCCGACTTTTGTCTATCCTAGCACTACATAATTATGCCTTAGTATTCAATGTAGTCATTTAATTTTGCTGTAGTACTAATGATATATGTATGGAAAGGGTTATGGTTTATGTTGAAATGTTCACGAGTCATTAAAGGCGTGCCTTCTATTCTAAAGGTTGTCTTTCACTTTGATGGGGCCCCCTATTTGATAGATAGATGTTCTCGGGGGAAGGATCCCGACTGTTGTCGTGGGGGTCGCTTCTCCTTCTTCTCTTTGAGGTAGACCTTTTGGTAATGCACTAGGGGAAGGAGGAGAAGCCACCATCACCGACGGTCGAAATGTCAGTGAGAGAGTGCCCACCATATACACCACCACTTGAGAGATGAGAGTTGGGGAGACTCGAAGGACTGAAAGTCAACCAACAAGCCAGAATAGTGATATGTGTGTTGACATCCTCGAATTCAACACACATATCCTTGTAGTTTGCGATGACATCCTAGAATTCCATACATACTTATGTTATTTTTCATTCTGATAGAAGGTGCTAGCATCGTTCTCGAGGTCATGGCTTCCACCGATGAGGCAGCTTCCTCTAGGTTCAACTCCACGGTCAAGGAGTCGCGCGCCAGCGAGGACCGCTCGGCGGCGCTCCTTAAGAAGAACCCGCAGCTCATCCTTATTAAGTTTTTTGTGGATCTGTCCAAGAAGGAAGCACCACCTAAGGAGAGTGTCGACCCTTTGCCACTGATTCCGCCGACCGCCATTCCCGACGACGCTTGCTCCTCCACTGAGAGGGAGATCCCCACCTCCTCCGACTCCATGCTTACCGGCTTCACAGACTACCAGTCTGATTAGAGTTCCATTTTAAGAGTAGCCTTGTTAGGTACTTTGATGCTGATGTCGTGAATGTAGTTGCTCATGTCTACTCGGAGTATAACTTGAGTAGAACTTGTGATGTTGCTTTTGGGTATATGAATCATTAATGCTTTTGATTATATGAGTGATGAATGCTTACGTGGATTATGTATGATGTGCTCTTTAACCTTGCATTATTTCTCTGCTTCTTTTTCTCTTTCTTTGTAGATGAAGTGGTATGCGGTGTACAGAGGTAGGTGTCCAGGAGTCTATGATTCATGGTCTTAATGCAATGAACAAGTGCTTCGTTATGAAGGCAGCTCCCACGACTCGTTCAATAGCAGAGAGAAGGCAGAGTATCATTATAATCAGTATGTGCTTAACCAGAAGATAAAATCTGAATTAGTGGGTTTAGTGGATGGGTTCAGTGGATGTGCTAGCCAGAAACGGCTTATTGGGTTCAGTGGATGGAAGAACTTGATAATTCTCCTTCAGTTTGTGATAATTGTGGTGTTGCTTTTATCATGTGGTCGCATGTAGACATGCATTGACCACTTTATTGTTTAGTAAGTAGGCACTTGTAACAAAGAGCTACTTTGTGATTTCAAATGAAGCTTGTGCGAACTATTTATATTATGCTTATGTGAGTTTGTTGTTAGACTTTGAGACTTCAAATGCATGTTTGTGTATTGTATATCTATTTTGCTGCAGCGATCCGAGGGAAAAGCAGGAGAAACAGTACTGGGAACGGATCTTTACCGAGTGTGGCTCTCGGCAAAGTGGCATGCGCTGGGAGGCTGGGGCAGTTTTGCCGAGCGTAGCTCTCGGCAAAGTGGCATGTGGGGGAGCAGACGGCAGTTGGCTGGGGCAGTTTTGCCGAGCGTGGCTCTCGGCAAAGAGCTGACGGAACCAGCAGACGTGAAGTCACTTTATTTTGCCGAGAGGCACTGTTTGGCTCTCGGCAAACTCTTTGCCGAGTGTCTGTGTCCTGGCTCTCGGCAAATTCCTGTTTGCCTGAGAGGTGTACGCCGGGTGGCCTTTGCTGAGTCAAACTCTCGGCAAAGGCTTTACCAGCGGTTATTGGCCCTTTGCCGAGTGCCCGTGGCACTCGGCGTACAACGATATTCCAGTAGTGTAGCTACAAGGCATTATACAAGTAAATTGCTAAACTAAGCCAGTCATGCAAATCATCATCCCACACCTATAACAAGTTAAACAAATCGATGAGCAAATGCAGAGTTTAAGCGATATTCTAGCAACGACACAAAAAGGTAGTAGTAGAGGCACTGTGGGCAGCAAAACGACCTTTCTTGACGAACTTGGGCATGGGCTCGATGGTCTCGACGGGGGTGGGCAGGAGCGTGAGGCGCCGGCGAGAGTCGATGTCCCGGACCTCCTCGAGGGCCTCGTGGTGGAGGCGAGGGCGGCGCCCCCCGAGATGACGGCGTTGGCCTCTACGACGGGCACAACCAGGCCGCTCAATCCGAGGAAGGCCGCGTCGCCAACGGCCGGGGTGCGGGCCGTCCACTCTTCCATCACAGGGGAGGGAGGGGATGGCTCTTCTGCTGTAGCGGTGGGAGGGGTCTAAGGCGACATACACCCAAAACCCTAGACACGGGGAAGGGGTCGCGGGTGAGTGATGGGGGCCTGAATCAGCGGATCTAGCCAGAGGGGATGCTGTAGCGGAGGGAGGCGAGGTCGGGACTGTGCTGCGTGCCGGCGTGGCGGCCGGGGCTCGCCGAATCGGCCGCCATTCATGGCGGCGGCGAGAAGGAGTGAGGGGATTGAGCGTGAGGGGTCGCGAGACAGAGGGCTGCGTGCGAGGGGATTGGATCGTGGGTCCTAGAGCCAGCCACTCATTTTCATTTTTTTTCTTTACCTTGCTTTTTTAAAGCGGGCTGGGCCAAATGGAAAGTGGCGGGCTGTTGTGGCCTGAAAACAAAATCGCCCGCCATTTTGGATCCAGCGCCAAATCTGTCAAAAAATAGATGTGGCAGGCGCTGTTTCTTGCCCGCCATTGTTATTTAACTTACCAGTGGCGGGCATTTATTGCTGCCTGCCACTGGTATTTTGGGGCAGATTTGGCGCGGGATCAAAAAATACGAGTGACGGGTCGTATTATTGCCCGCCACTGGTGCAGCAAGTACCAGTGGCGGGCACAGTTTTGTGCCCGTCACAGGTAAGATTTGTCCCGCGGTCAATTTGGACAGCTGTTATTAGTGGCAGGCGCAAAATATCGCCCCCACTGTTAAGCTTATAGCAGTGGCGAGCTGTTTTTTGCGCCCGTCACTGGTAAATTTTTAGATTACCAGTGGTGAGTGCTAAACTGCACCCGCCACTAATTGGGGTTCACCTATAAGCCCTTTCCCTGTAGTGAGCGCCAGGCCAATCAACATGTGGTGACTCAAAGGGTGGATGGAGTTAATGCGCTAAGGGCTGAAAACGCCCGATAGGCGGACGAGATCAAGAGCTTAAAAGCGCAACTGGCTGCCGCCGAAGCCAAGAATCGTCGAACCGATGAGACGATTTTTGGTAATTTTTTATTTCAAGAATCGTTACTTGATTGTGGGGGTTTTAGCCGGGATGTTTAGCAGGCTAATACATCATTTTTGCCAGCTTCGCTATCCGGCCGACCCCTTGATGACCGAGGTCCGGTTCCCGAAGACATGGCGACCCGGCTGGCCCAGGTGCACGAAAGTTCACGTAAATCAATGAAGGAAGTTTTCAAGGCGTTATGGCCCGAAGTGGAGCACGTTCCCGAAGACATGGCTGTCGTAGCTGAACATATGCGGCGAGCTTGGCATCAGATCCAGGCGTGGAGGGTGTCTGCTTGCCTGGAAGGGGCGAGGGAGGCCTAGGCCATGGTCAAGACCCGGTATACGGAGGTTGATACAGCGCACCTGACCGAGGTAGGGCCAATGGGGCCAGACAGGGAAGAAATACCCACTAGTCTCGTATATGAGAATGTCATGCCTGCCGCTCGGTCGTCGCAGAAGGACTGCGCCTTAGACGTCTTGATAGACGGGTTAGACCGTGTGTAATGAAATGATAATGTATGACTCTATGTATCAAAGTACTTTACATCATTATTCAATCTGCGCATATAAACTCTGCCAACCAGCCATCGGCTTCTACCTCCTCGATCAGTGACCGAGGAGGGTCCGCTTACTACTATCCGAACTGAACGGAACAGATGCTTCGGGAGACGAGGCAATCCGGCTATATGGTGCAAGCAACGAGAGTGAGGCAAAGAGTTATGTTATATTACTTTTTAACATAAGAAACATCTTCCGAGGAAAATAGTTCTTCCAACAGTTCCTTTCCTTGGGTAGCTGTGTCGAACACATAAGTCCGAAGACGGGTGACCTCGGAGGTGAAGCCCCTGGTCGGGGTTTGAGAGACCCCCTCCACTTTATTTCTATGTCATGGCCGACCGATTTGTATGTTTAAGAGTGCTAGCTTTCGGCTTTGTCCGTCTAAGGTACTGCACCGGATGACCCGGGAGTAACAATCACAGAGGTGCTCCCATTGCCTCTTAGCCGAAAGATCGGGAACGTAAGGGGCAAGCACAGGAGCCGGGCAACCTTGCTTGGCCAAATCTTAAGTCAAATCGATGCATATTATGGCTTGAAAGACAATAGTATATAAGAGGTGGAATGATACGTGTTTTTAAAAGAACATGCAGTATTGATTTCGTTCCGCGGGGCCCTTTAAGGGATGCCTCCGAAATCTCTGGAGAGAGAGAAAAAGAAAGAGGATAAAAAGAAAAAGTAGGGTGGTGTATTTACAGATTGAGTGGTTCTCGGAGTTTCAACCATAGAAATGTCGGAGTAGCGCCGCGTTCCAGGGGTTGGGTTCTAGACGCCCATCCTCTGGGTCACGAATTCGGTACGTGCCTCCGGTGAGGACCTGGTCGATGATGAATGGCCCATCCCACTTAGGGGAGAGCTTGTGAGTCTGCTTCTCCGGATGAAGCCGCATGATGAGGTCTCCTTTGTTGAAGTCCTTTGTGCGGACATCCCTACTGTGGTAGCGGCGGGCTTGCTGCTGGTAAATGTAACACCCCAAAAATATTTTCTTTTGGTTATCAAAAATATTTTCTTTAAAAGAAAATACTTTGGATTACTATGGCTCTATTTCTCTTTTTCTTTTGTTTTGAAAGCCATTTTTAAGTTTTCAATTGGGTTTCTAAAATTTTAAAATGGTTTCTGAATTATTGGTTTCTCACTTGAGTAAATATTTTGTAGGATCAAAAATCTTTTCTTTTAGAAAACTTTTTGTATAATAAATTATTTCAAAGAAATGGTCCACTTCATTCTTTTCAAACACTTAGAAAATACTCAAAAAAATTCTTCCACATTCTCAAATTATCATCCAAGCTATCCTCTCACCCTAGGACAGTGCCCAAAACTTCCCCTCTCCACAAAAATATTATTTATCATATTTAGCAAATTCCAAAACTAGAATTTCATTTATTCCTAGTTCCTTCGATTTACAAAGGAACTATATTTTTCCTAGCTCTTCTGCACCCACAAAAATTATCCCAACTACATGACAGTACCCACACTCCATTTCTCCAAAAATATTCTGTTCCACAGTTCAAAATTTTCAAATTTCATTCAAATAAAATTTGTACCAGATTCAATCTCTCTGCTCAAAAACTAATCTAGACTACTCCAAAAATTCTGAAACTTTGCCAGCACCTTGGTCATGCATCAGTACATCACCACAATTTTTTTCAAAAATTCCAAAAATGCCCAGGGCCATCTAGCATTTCATCAAACACCTTATGTGCACTGTTCACCACTGTCGAAAAAATTCAGAAAATTCAGAAAAGGGATCAGAGGGGAGATCGATGTTGTGTAGTGCACTTCACTCTTCCTCTACCTCATCCGCATTGCTCCTGGCCATCAATGCCTCGCCGTAGACCCCTTTCGCCAACCTCTCATCGCCGACAGGTCGGTGGCGAGCCGGTGCAACGGCCGCTACTCTCGGCCACGGCGGCCGAGAGGATCAACTCGGCCACCAGCCACCATCACTCCTCCTCACCGCTCCCTCCTACCTCCCCTCCACACGGCACCTTCTCCGCAGCTCCCACGCACCGTCCAAGCCGCCCGCGCCCGCCTGTCAATCGCTGGAGCTGCTCGTCGCCTGCCATGGCCGTACGGGAGCCCAGCGTCGGGATAAGTGGATAGAGCTCGAGGACCGTATCGCTGGCACTTCGAGAAGCCTCCACCGACCCCACTAATGATCACCGACCAAGCCAACCATCGCTAGCTACCTCCACCGGCCGGAATCACTCCGCCGTGATCCACCTCACTCCGGTCATCTCTGCCTCACCTATAAAGCGGCCCCCGAGCTCCGTTCTGCACACACATCACCTCCACCCATCCCCAATCGCCACCCAGAGGAGTCGGACGACCTCGGGGAGGTCTTCTTCCCCGACTCCGGCCGCCCGATCCGCCACTGTCACCGAGAACACCACGTCGCCATGCGTCCACCTCCGCCTCTCAAAACTTGCCAGTCACCTCCTACCACCCCACCTCATCCATCCCGCGCGTTAATTTGACATCCGAAGCCCTTCCCGACGAGATCCACCACCACCCGACGCCACCGTCCGCCGGAGTTGACACTGCCGTCACCACGGTGCCCGCCGGCGACCACCACCACCACCCACCGACGTGGAACCCTTCCCCGAGCACACCCATACCATCGCTGTCTCCTGAAACGCTGGTGATCGCCGCCGGTGACCACCGCAACCTCACTGTACTCGCGCTCGAGGCGCGTTCAAAATTCAAACCTGACGGGTGGGACCCACCCGTCAGTGTTTTATTCTTTTCCGTTTATTTCGAAAACGTCTTTTGCCTCTATACGTTTTCTGAACTGGGAAACGTACTTTCGCCCGAGGCGCTTTCTGTTTTACTGCTCAGGGACCCGCTGGCAAAAATTTATTTACACAATGGTCCAGGGTTTTAAAACCCTCATTACTTTTAAACCATAAACCATTTTCAATTGATTCTTTTTCTGAAAATTTTCTTTTCCACTCTAGTTTTTTTAGTATTTATTTCAAAATATTTTGAGACAACTTTTTGTGCTGTCACAAAAATTTTGATCGAGTTCTGAATTCTTATTTTATAGAAAACGAGGAGGGAAACTTTGCCAAAAATTTTGAGGGATCACCTTCTGCCTACTTTGATCAAGGCAAGCATTTTTGAACTTGGGATATGGTGTTTGCATGCATGTTTGCAGAAGTTTGAAATGATCACCGGATATGTAGTGGATAGGAAGTGCCTGCATGGTCATATCTCTTTTGTGCATTTCTTGCGTATATTTAAGAACCATTATGACGTGGATGAAGTTGTGAGAAATCAGGGGTATACCCCTGTCTATGTCGTGCCGGTGGGCACGGATCACATCGTGACACGATGGTGTCACTGTGGCATGTGAAGCGTGCCAGTCATGATAATAAAACCTCATGAGTCAACCTAGATCGAGTCTGGTTCTGTCATGCCTAGCTAAAAGTAGTACGGTTTAGTAAGTTGCTAACCCCTTTCCAAGTACACACCACATAGAGGGGCCGTGATGAGGGTTCCATGGCCATGGACTAATGCCAGTCATAGGGTCAGGGGGCATGGGTGTATCCGGCTGGGCCGAGAGGGGAACACCCCTTGTATTCCACGCGTTATAAATTGTGATCCCATGCTATTCGAGACGGTGGTCTCCCCGTCTTAGAGTTTCTCTTGAACGATGCTTTGGGTGATTCCTGGCATCAGGAAAGTTAATGTGGTGTGTCCTGGTTAGGTGTGTTTTCAACCCAAAAACCGTGATCAGAATTAGTCCACGTTTCAAGGTTGGCTAGAGAAATCATATACATATGGGTAAAGAGTACAACCTCTGCAGAGTTAAACCTATTCGAATAGCCGTGTCCACGGTCAAGGACGTTAGCAGGGAAGGGTCAAGTGTCGGTCCCGGTGTCGGTCTTCGGAGGAAATAATATAACTGATCATGATCCACTTTTAATGAATGATTATTGCCACTACTGATGCTATCATGAATATTATTATTAACATGAATATCACTGTGGACTAACATTTTCTCTTATATGTAACCTTGAGTATCTCTTGGGATGGTTGTGCCACCTGGATACTCATTTCTTTTCAGTATCTCTTGGGATGGTTGTGCCACCCGGATACTCATTTCTTTTCAGTATCTCTTGGGATGGTTGTGCCACCTGGATACTCATTTCTTTTCAGTATCTCTTGGGATGGTTGTGCCACCTGGATACTCATTTCTTTTCAGTATCTCTTGGGATGGTTGTGCCACCCGGATACTCATTTCTTTTCAGTATCTCTTGGGATGGTTGTGCCACCTAGATACTCATTTCTTTTTAGTATCTCTTGGGATGGTTGTGCCACCTGGATACTCATTTCTTTTCAGTATCTCTTGGGATGGTTTGTGCCACCCGGATACTCATTTCTTTTCAGTATCTCTTGGGATGGTTGTGCCACCTGGATACTCATTTCTTGTCAGTATCTCTTGGGATGGTTGTGCCACCCAGATACTCATTTCTTTTCAGTATCTCTTGGGATGGTTGTGCCACCTGGATACTCTTTTCTTTTCAGTATCTCTTGGGATGGTTGTGCCACCTGGATACTCATTTATTTTCAAGACCTCTCGAGGCGTCGCATTCAGACACCCGTTTGTCATTTCTTTTCAAGACCTCTCGAGACGTTGCATTCAGACACCCATTTCGCATTTTTCTTGGAAATCCTCGGGCGGTCCAACGCCCGATGTTCCATTTTATTTTCTTGGAATCCCCGGGCGGTCCAACGCCGATGTTCCATTTTATTTTCTTGGAATCCTCGGGCGGTCTAATGCCCGATGTCCCATATTATATTTCTTGGTTTATTATTAAAATGATATATTTAGCCATCCACACCGTATTGATATTTATCATGACATGCTTTAATTTCGGTCAGCATATGCATATAAATTAGTCCATCATGATCATTTGCACTCTATTGCATTTGGTATATCTTTTGTTCATAATGTTTGCGAGTACATTCAAACGTACTCACTCGCATGTCCCTGGCTTGTTAATTTGGCCAGACCTGGACGAAGACGATCTTATGGAGGAAGACTGCGCTAGCGAGCCCGACGCCTAGAGGTGTTCCCAGTCAGTCACCTTGTGGTCTTGGAGTCTACCACGTGTACCATCCGCAGTGCTTCCGCCCCACTAATAAAATAGTCAAGCCTCACACTGACGCTTGACTTTACTTTATTGTACCAGTGTTGTAATAGCACCACACCACTGTCTTGTACCGCCACCATCATATAATGACAAGTCTGTAATAAATGTTGAGCACTCTGGCTCAACCTTGTGTAATATTATGTATGTACTGGATATCTGTATCAAGGGAGTCCACCAGTTGTTCTGATCTTGGGGCTAGTGTGACTTGAGGCTATTCCGAAATGTACTCCAGGAATAGGCCAGGCTGACTGTAGGAAGCCCTAGGTGCGATCGCTAGTAGTAGAGTCAGTTCTAATAATTTTTAGCAGCATCTAATGCATTGTAACAAATTTTCCTTGGTCATCATATACTTATGATATGACTATTTGAATTTTTGTCTACTGTTGTAGATGTCTGGCGGCAACTGCCCGACCCAGATTTTTGCCAACGAGCCTGCGGGATTTTCCCGCCTTCTCGTCTACATCGCTAGGGTCGCGATGGGATCTCGGAGCCGTCCGGATTACGCAGTCTATCCTGATAGGATCTCGGACACCCTGACTATGTACCAGGCCTCGGTATATATTCGGGGTGGACATGTCACGCCTCATCGCAACTATCGGTTTGTGGGGAGAGTCATGCCTACTGAGAGGCATGCTATCCAGATGGCTGCCCGAGAGGCCATCGCTCGTCTTAGGGACATTCTTCCAGTCATGCAGACACGTCCCTATCATTATCTCCCATGCCATGTTCCATACACTAGTCACTATGCTTTCTCCTGCACCGCGGGAGAAAGGGACGAGGCGATTGAGGCCCTTGCCCAGTACATCATGGCTCTAGAGTCAGTCTTCACCTCACCGGTGGACGACTATCTCGCCGCATGGATGGACTTGGCTCGTGCGAGGGTTCCTCGCAGGAGTGAGTTCCGTTCTACTTCACCACGCGCTCCTCGCATTCCGACTCCACCATACGATCCTCCTGCCCGTTCCGCGATTCGACACACATCCCCGAGCGATGAGTCTAGTCGCTTGGCTGCCCCCACTCCAGTTAGAGCTTCACCGCCTACGAGCACAGTACCACCATGGGCAGGCATGGCATCGACAGCTGCCCGACTGGAGACGATACCCGAGGAGGAGGAGGTCGAGTCTTCAGCACCCCGTGTGGGACTTACCCTCAGCAGGGCCTACGACGTTCCAGACACTCCGTGATAGCAGACTAGGCATCAGCACTGCAGTTGCCTTTTATGAGAGTGTAGCTGTAAAATATTTATTTTCTGTTTCTTTTCTTCTTTGTAAGATAGGGAGTAGTACACCTTGGATCGCAGCATGCTAAGACGATGGAGAAGTGCACTAGTCTAAATAAGCTGTCATGTAAGCATCACGACTACGACGAGAGTAATGTATAATTAAATCTTGCATGTATAATATAACTCGCTACTTATATGTACCTACGTTTTTGGGGTGATTTATTCTCAGTCTCTTAATTTTTTTTATTTATAATTTATTTCCTCATCGGTGTTACACCAATACCCCAGAAAGAAAATGCATCGTCCCTGGACTCGTTCTATGCCCAGTCCACCAGAGGACAACTTTGCACAAATGGGAAATAACTTCAAACCAGGACAGACAAGTCAGCAAAGCAATGATTCAGCATTCTCACAAGTATGCCATCTTTATGAACAAAGTCAGCAGCAGCATCAGGAAATGATGCAGCATTTGATAAATATGGGAAATTGCTACTTGTAGTCTGCGTTGGTATTTCCCCGAAGAGGAGAGGATGATGCAGTACAGTGGAGATAAGTATTTCCCTCAATTAAGAACCAAGGTTATCAATCCAGTAGGAGAACCAAGCAAAATTCCGTTAAGCGCACCTGCACACACAAGAGCAAACACTTGCATCCAACGCAAATAAGAGGGTTGTCAATCCTCTTAGCGGTTATTTGCAAGGATTAAATCTTATCGAGGTAAATAGATAAACTAAAACACTAATTAAAATAAAAGTAAATAAATTGCAGCAAGGTATTTTTAGGTTTTTTTATAAGATAAAGATAGACCCGGGGGCCATAGTTTTCAATAGAGGCTTCTCTCTCGAGCACAGAAACATACGGTGGGTAAGCAAATTACTGTTGGGCAATTGATAGAAAAGCAAATAATTATGACGGATTCATGGCAATGATCATGTATATAGGCATCACGTCCGAGACAAATAGACCGACTCCTGCCTGCATCTACTACTATTACTCCACTCATCGACCGCTATCCAGCATGCATCTAGAGTATTAAGTTAATAAAAACAGAGTAACGCCTTAAGCAAGATGACATGATGTAGAGAAGCAAATTCAAGCAATATGAATAAACCCCATCTTTTTATCCTTAATGGTAACAATACAAATACATGTCATGTCCCCTTCGGTCACTGGGATTGAGCACCGCAAGATTGAACCCATCACAAAGCACCTCTCCCATTGCAAGATAAATCAATCTAGTGGGCCAAACCAAATCGATAGATCGGAGAGAAATACAAAGCTATAACAATCATGCATAAAAGAGTTCAGAGAAGACTCAAATATTTCTCATGAATAATCTGATCATAAACTCACAATTCATCGGGTCCCAACAAACACACCGCAAAAGAAGATTACATCGGATATAGAACTCCAAGAACATCGAGGAGAACATTGTATTGATGATCAAAGAGAGAGAAGAAGCCATCTAGCTACTAGCTATGGACCCGTAGGTCTGTGGTAAACTACTCACACATCATCGGAAGGGTAGCAAGGTTGATGTAGAAGCCCTCCGTGATCGATTCCCCCTCCGGCAGAGTACCGGAAAAGGCCTCCAGATGGGAACGTGGAAGAACAGAGGCTTGCGGCGGCGGAAAGGTTTTCTCTTCTGGCTCTCTGATGGTTTTCCAATATTTGTGAATTTATAGAAGTGGAATTAGGTCAAACGGAGTCATGTGGGCCCTGTTGCCTTGTGAAGCCTCCGTGAGGCTTCTGGCCTCCTCCCGAAGCTTCCAAGGTTTCTTTTGTCCAGAAAAAAATCTCCAAAAAGTTTCGTGGCATTTGGACTTCATTTGGTACTGTTTCTCTGAAAAGCCAAAAACAAGCAGAAAACAGCAACTGGCACTGGGCACTAGGTTAATAGGTTAGTCCCAAAAAATTATATATAATTGCATATAAAAACATCCAAGATTGATACTATAATAGCATGGAACAATCAAAAATTATAGATACGTTGGAGACGTATCAAGCATCCCCAAGCTTAATTCGTGCTCGTCCTCGAGTAGGTAAATGATAAAAACAGAATTTTTTGATGTGGAATGCTACCTATCATGTTTCATCATGTAATCTTTCTCTTACGGTATGAATAATAAGATCCAAATGATTCAAAGCAATAGTCTATAATTTGATATAAAGACATCAATACTCAGGCATACTAATAAACAATCATGTCTTTCAAAATAAAAATTCTAAAGAACGTTATCCCTACAAAATCATATAATCCTGTCATGCTTCATCTTCTTCACACAAAGTATTTATCATGAACTACCCCGATGACAAGCCGAGCAATTGGTTCATACTTTTTAACACGCTTCAGCTTTTTCAACTCCCACTCAAGACATGAGCGCAAGCCCTGGATATAGCACTATGGGTGGAATAGAGTATGGTGGTAGAGATAAATAGGAGAAGTCAAAAAATGGAGAAAGTCTCACATCAACGAGGCTAATCAATGGGCTATGGAGATGCCCATCAATTGATGTCAATGCGAGGAGTAGGGATTGCCATGTAACGGATGCACTAAGAGCTATAAGTGTATGAAAGCTCAACATGAAAACTAAGTGGGTGTGCATCCAACTTGCTTGCTCATGAAGACCTCGGGCATTTGAGGAAGCCCGTCATCGGAATATACAAGGCAAGTTCTATAATGAAAAATTCCCACTAGTATATGAAAGTGACAAAATAGGAGACTCTCTATATGAAAAACATGGTGCTACTCTGAAGCACAAGTAGAACAAAATATGACTCTATATGAATGCCTCTGGCAATGTACTAGGATGTGCAATGATACTAGCGTAACATGTATAGCAATGATGAACGGTGGCTGAGCCACAAATACTATGTCAGCTATATGATCATGCAAAGCAATATGACAATGATGATGTATGTCATAAAAACGGAACGGTGGAAGTTGCATGGCAATATATCTCGGAATGGCTATGGAAATGCCATGATAGGTAGGTATGGTTGCTGTTTTGAGGAAGATATAAGGAGGCTTATGTGTGATAGAGCGTATCATATCACGGGGTTTGGATGCGCCGGCGAAGTTTGCACCAAATCTCGATGTGAGAAAGGGCAATGCACGGTACCGAAGAGGCTAGCAAATTGCGGAAGGGTGAGAGTGCGTATAATCCATGGACTCACATTAGTCATAAAGAACTCACATACTTATTGCGAAAGTTTATTAGCCCTCGAAGCAAAGTACTACTACGCATGCCCCTAGAGGGATAGATTGGTAGGACAAGGTCCATCGCTTGTCCCTGACCACCACTCATAAGGTAGACAATCAATAATAAATCATGCTGCAACTTCTTAGCATAACGACAGATCATACGTGCATGCTTCGGGAATCACAAACCTTAACACAATTATTCTTACTAAACTACAATTATCTACTAATACCACCCCATATTACCATCTTAATATCGCAAAACTATTGCAAGGAATCAAATTTATCATATTCAGTGATCTACATGAAAGTTTTTATTATATCCCTCTTGAATACCTATCATATCAGGACCAAATTCTTAACCGTGCATATTACCATTGCTATCATGAGACTCTCAAAAAGATATAAGTGAAGCATGAGAGTGCAACTATTTCTTTAAAATATCATCACCGCCGTGCTCTAAAAGATATAAGTGAAGCACTAGAGCAACTGCCTAGCTCAAAAGATATAAGTGAAGCACATAGAGTATTCTAACAAATCATGAATAATGTGTGTCCCTCTCAAAAAGGTGTGTTCAGCAAAGATGATTGTGACAAACTAAAAAGCAAACAAAACCAAACAAACTATATCACAAGACGCTCCAAGTAAAACACATATCATGTGATGAATAAAAATATAGCTCCAAGTGAGTTATCGATAGATTGTACACGAAAGAGGGGATGCCTTCCGGGGCATCCTCAAGCTTAGACGCTTGAGCCTTTCTTGAATATTACCTTGGGGTGCCTTGGGCATCCCCAAGCTTGGGATCTTGTCGCTCCTTATTCCTTTAACCATCGTAGTCTCACCCAAAACTTGAAAACTTCAGCACACAAAACTCAACAGAAACCTCGTGAGATCCGTTAGTATAACAAACAAATCTTAAACTTTAGGTACTGTAGTAAATTGATTCATATTTAATATTGGCATAATGCTACTGTACTCCAACTTCTCCATGACTCATACCCCCCCCTCCCCGATACGATCCATAGATTCATCAAAATAAGCAAACTATGCAACAAAAACAGAATCTGTCTAAAACAGAACAGTCTGTAAAGATCTATTTAAAAGCCATACTTATGTAACTCCAAAAATTCTGAAAAATTAGGAAAACGTGGGCAATTCATATACCAATACGGTGTAAAAAATTCAGATTTTTCTGACGCTCCAGACAGAAAACTAATTCCAGCACTGGACGCAAAACTTTTTGTTTTCCAAACAACATCAATTATACTATCTTCCAAATCATCCCAAAGGTATTACTTCACACAAACACCAATTAAAACATAAAAACATAATCATAACAGAAGCTATAATCATGCAAACACTCAAAAACAGTAGGTAAAAGCAAAATTTTATTTTATTCATTGGGTTGCCTCCCAACAAGCACTATTGTTTTATGCCCCTAGCTAGGCATAATGCATAGTTTCAAGTGTTGTCATCCTTCAAGTTAATTCCATAAGTGGCCCTCATAATGGATTCATAGGGTGCCTTAATTATTTTCCTAGGGAAGTGTTCCATCTCTTTCTTTAGTGGAAATTGAAATCTTATATTACCTTCTTTCATATCAATAATAGCACCAATAGTTCAAAGAAAAGGCCTACCAAGTATTATGGGGCAAGAAGGATTGCATTCAATGTCAAGAACAATAAAGTCTAGGGGCCCATAATTTCTATTTGCAAGAATAAGCACATCATTTATTCTACCCAATGGCTTTTTAATAGTGGAATCCGCAAGATGCAAATTAAGGGAACAAGGAATCCAAGTTGGTGAGACCTAGCACATCACACAAAGACTTTGGTATAGTGGAAACGCTAGCACCAAGATCACAAAGAGAATTACATTCATAATCTTTAATTTTTACTTTAATAGTAGGTTCAAATTCATCTTGTAATTTTCTAGGAATTGATACTTCCAACTCAAGTTTTTCTTCACGTGCTTTCATCATGGCTTCTATAATATGTTTAGTGAATGCCTTATTTTGTTCATATGCATTTGGTGAATTAATTATGGATTGCAACAAGGAAATACACTCAATTAAAGAACAAATATCATAATTAAAGTCCTTGTAATCCAAAGTAGTGGGTGCATTTCTATTTAAAGTTTTAACCTCTCCAAACCCACTTTTTTCATTTTTATGATCAAGATTATCACCCTCCAGGCAAGTGGGACTCCTTCTATCTAAAGTTGACTCTTATCCAGTCCCTTTTTCATCAAGTTTTATGTTACTAAATAATGATTCAATAGGAGTGACACCAATCATTTTAATATCTTCATCATTACTATGATAGAAACCGGGAGGAATCGCTTTTTCTAGAAATTCTCGCTTAGCTCTCAACCTAGCGGTCCTTTCTTTACTTTCATTAATGGAAACATAGATAGCCTTAATAGACTCATTTATATCATGCTTGGATGGCAAAATTTTAGTTTTGAGATTTTCCACATCATGAGCAATTCTATCCATGTTCCTAGCCAATTCATCAACTCTATTCAATTTTTCTTCTATCATAGCATTGAAATTCTTTTGCGAACTAATAAATTCTTTAATATTACTTTCAAGATCAGAGGGCATCCTATTATTATTATTATTATTATTATTATAAGAATTACCATATGGATTTCCATAATTATTAGAGGAATTTCCAGGAAATGGTTTAGGATTGAAATACCCCTATAAGCATTGTTGTTGAAGTTATTTCGAGCGACAAAATTCACATCAATAACATCATTATTTTGCTCAATCAAAGTAGACAATGGCACATCATTAGGATCAATATGAGCATTCTTACTAGCAACCAATTTCAATAGAGCATCCATCTTATCACTCAAAGTATTAATATCTTCAACAGAATTTACCTTCTTACCAGTTGGAGTTCGTTCAGTGTGCCATTGAGAATAATTTGCCATAATATTATCAAGAAGTTTTGTAGCTTCTCCCAATGTAATTTCCATAAAAGTACCACCTGCGGCAGAGTCTAGCAAATTTCTAGAGATAAAGTTTAGTCTCGCATAAAAATTTTGTATGATCATCCATAAATTCGAACCATGAGTTGGGAAATTTCTTATCATTAATTTCATTCTCTCCCAAGATTGTGCAACATGTTCATGCTCAAGTTGCTTAAAATTCATAATTTGATTTCTTAAAGAAATAATCTTAGCGGGAGGAAAATACTTGGTAATAAAAGCATCCTTACACTTATCCCAAGAATCAATACTATTTCCAGGCAAGGATGAAAACCAAGTTTTAGCACGATCTCGTAGTGAGAACGGAAATAATTTTAATTTGACAATATATTTCTTCTTTTGCATATCACAAAGTTCAACGAAAGTATTTAGATGGGATGCACCATCTTCATTAGGACTACCAGAAAATTGTTCTTTCATAACAAGATTAAGTAAGGTAGCATTAATGTCACATGACTCCGCACTAGTGGCGGGAGGAGCAATAGGAGTACTAATAAAATCATTATTATTAGTATTGGAAAAGTCACACAATTTTGTATTTTCTTGAGACATCGCGACAAAGCAAGCAAACTAGCAAATAAAATATTTTTGTGTTTTTGTAAAAAAAAAATTAGAAGTGGGGGAGATGAAAACGAGAGGCAAATGCAAATAAAAGGCAAATAAAGTAAATGCAAGTGAATGATAATTTGTGCAAAGGTACAAGGTAATTTTGATGATGTCTCCCCGGCAATGGCGCCAGAAATTCTTCCTGCTACTTGTAGTCTGCGTTGGTATTTCCCCGAAGAGGAGAGGATGATGCAGTACAGTAGAGACAAGTATTTCCCTCAGTTAAGAACCAAGGTTATCAATCCAGTAGGAGAACCAAGCAAAATTACGTTAAGCGCACCTGCACACACAAGAGCAAACACTTGCACCCAACGCAAATAAGAGGGTTGTCAATCCTCTTAGCGGTTATTTGCAAGGATTAAATCTTATCGAGGTAAATAGATAAACTAAAACACTAATTAAAATAAAAGTAAATAAATTGCAGCAAGGTATTTTTTAGGTTTTTTATATGATAAAGATAGACCCACGGGCCATAGTTTTCACTAGAGGCTTCTCTCTCGAGCACAGAAACATACGGTGGGTAAACAAATTACTGTTGGCCAATTGATAGAAAAGCAAATAATTATGACGGATTCATGGCAACGATCATGTATATAGGCATCACGTCTGAGATAAGTAGACCGACTCTTGCCTGCATCTACTACTATCACTCCACTCATCGACAGCTATCCAACATGCATCTAGAGTATTAAGTTAATAAAAATAGAGTAACGCCTTAGGCAAGATGACATGATGTAGAGAAGCAAATTCAAGCTATATGGATAAACCCCATCTTTTTATCCTTAATGGCAACAATACAAATACGTGTCATGTCCCCTTCTGTCACTGGGATTGAGCACTGCAAGATTGAACCCATCACAAAGCACCTCTCCCATTGCAAGATAAATCAATCAAGTAGGCCAAACCAAATTGATAGATCGGAGAGAAATACAAAGCTATAACAATCATGCATAAAAGAGTTCAGAGAAGACTAAAATATTTCTCCTGAATAATCTGATCATAAACTCACAATTCATCGGATCCCAACAAACACACCGCAAAAGAAGATTACATCAAATAGAACTCCAAGAACATCAAGGAGAACATTGTATTGAAGATCAAAGAGAGAGAAGAAGCCATCTAGCTACTAGCTATGGACCCGTAGGTCTGTGGTAAACTACTCACACATCATCGGAAGGGCAGCAAGGTTGATGTAGAAACCCTCCGTGATCGATTCCCCCTCCGGCAGAGTACCGGAAAAGGTCTCCAGATGGGATCGCGGAAGAACAGAGCCTTGTGGAGGCGGAAAGGTTTTCTCTTTTGGCTCTCTGATGGTTTTCCAATATTTGTGAATTTATAGAAGTGGAATTAGGTCAAACGGAGTCACGTGGGCTCCACAAGGCAACACGGCGCGCCCCCCTTAGGGCGCGCCCTGTTGCCTTGTGAAGCCTCCGTGAGGCTTCTGGCCTCCTCCCGAAGCTTCAGAGATTTCTTTTGTCCAGAAAAAAATCTCCAAAAAGTTTTGTGGCACTTGGACTTCATTTGGTACTGTTTCTCTGAAAAGCCAAAAACAAGCAGAAAACAGCAACTGGCACTGGGCACTAGGTTAATACGTTAGTCCCAAAAAATGATATATAATTGCATATAAAAACATCCAAGATTGATACTATAATAGCATGGAACAATAAAAAATTATAGATACGTTGGAGACGTATCAGAAATCACCAAGGACAGCAACAACCCAGATCGAATCTATCTGAACTTCAAAGAACCAATCCGACTGTCTTTTCTCACACAGACAAACCTTTGGAGGCAGATGACTGGCCGCGTGATATTGAGAGAAAATTGGTCATAGCTCAGTGTACGGACCAGGAAAAAGTACTATACGCTTCGCATTATTTTTCTGGAACAGCAACATCATGGTGGGAAAATCTACGCCGCACGCATCCCAATGGAGAAGACATCACCTGGGAGCAATTCAAGGAAAGTTTCCGAGGAACACATATTCCAAACAACATCATGAAATTGAAGAAAAGAGAATTTGAGGATCCCAAGCAACGGGGCACAACGGTACCTCAGTATCTCAACCAGTTTACTCAGCTAGCCCGATATGCTAATGATGAATATATGACAGAAAGCAAAAAAATGGAAAAATTCCTCGACGGGCTTGTTCCATCTTTAAAGTGCCAACTGGTAGTCCATACTTTTCCGGATTTCAAGACACTGGTATAAAAGGCTATCATCCTGAAAAATGAGCACCGCAACCTGAATGAGATTCGCAAGCACTGCATGAACCAGTCAGTACAAGTTCGTAACAACAGGCCCCGAAATGAACCCCAGAGGCCTGTGGGACCCCGACCAGCAATTCCAACACCACGACCGCAACAAAACCGCAGTTCCTACAACAATAGGGCCAAGGAAGCAATATACTGTCCTGGCATCACCTGTTATGCCTGTGGAGCAGAGGGGCATTATGCTAGGCAATGCCCAAAACAGGGGAATAATGCCCCCAAACCCAACAACAATGGCCGCAGTACTAGTGCAGCTCCGCGACACAACAACCCCAACACCAACAACAATCAAAGAAAGGGGTAGGTCAACCACGTGACATTTGAGGAAGCACAGAATGCACCGGACATCATGATTGGTACATTTCCTGTCAACACCATTAATGCTACAGTTTTATTTGATTCTGGAGCTTCCTATTCGTGCATCTCTAAAAGATTTGCCTCAAAAAATCAATTTTCTTTTTCGCCTTTGAAAAATTCGATGGTTATTCAGTCCCCGGGATCGAAGCAAAGCACACAATGGTACTTCCAGGATGTGAACATTGAAATAAAAGGAATGAAGTTTTTAGCAAATCTTATTGTACTGGAAACAGTCGATTTGGATGTTATTTTGGGAATGGACTAGTTGACCACAAATAAAGGCTTTATAGACTGCTATAATCGTACAGTGACTCTCACCAATTGTAAAGGGAAGACAGTAAAGTTTGGAACAAAGGGGATTTCTACCTCGCAAGGAAAGCTAAATCAAGTGGACATGAAAGAATTAAGCAAAGTTCCTGTGGTATGTGAATACCCCGATGTATTCCCTGAGGAGCTACCAGGCGTGCCACCAGATCATGAAATTGAATTATTGAACTAGCCCCTGGAACGGCACCCATATACAAGAAGCCTTATCGAATGGCTCTGACAGAATTGGTTGAGCTAAAGAAACAAATTAAGGAATTACTAGAAAAGGGATATGTCCGACCCAGCTCATCACCATGGGGATCACCGGTTTTATTTGCCAAGAAAAAGGATGGGACCCTAAGGTTATGTATTGATTACAGGGCACTCAATATGGTTACTATCAAAAATAAATACCCACTACCAAGGATCAACGACTTGTTCGACCAACTGGTAGAAGCCAAGGTTTTCTGAAAAATAGACTTGAGATCAGGCTACCATCAGTTAAGAATCTGATCATCAGACATACCCAAGACCGCTTTAACCACCAGATACAGATTATATGAGTTCACTGTGATGCCTTTCGGATTGACCAATGCTCCTGCTTATTTTGTACATCTCATGAACAAGGTTTTCTTGAAATATTTGGACAAGTCCGTGGTTGTGTTCATTGATGACATACTTATTTATTCCAAGACACCAGAAGAACATGAGCAACATCTTCGAATAGTCCTGGAAGAATTACGGAAAAATCAACTATATGCCAAATTTAGTAAGTGTGAATTTTGGTTACGAGAAGTTGGTTTTCAGGGACATGTACTGACAAAGGATGGAATAGCAGTGGACCCAAGTAAAGTAAAGGATGTCTTAGGATTGAAGCAACCCACCAACATGACTGTTTTCTAGGTTTGGCTGGCTACTATCGACGATTTATTGAAGGATTCTCCACCATAGCCAAACCTATGACTCGGTTACTCAAGAAGGATAAAAGGTTTGAATGGACTGAAGCATGTGAGAAAAGTTTCCAAGAATTAAAAAAGAGGTTAACAACCGTACCTGTTCTAACCGTGCCAGATGTGCACAAGAATTTTGAAATATACTGTGACACTTCCAGAAAAGGCCTTGGATGTGTGTTAAAGAAAGAAGGAAAGGTCGTAGCTTATGCTTCACGTCAATTACGACAACACGAAGAAAATTATCCTACCCATGACTTGGAACTAGCAGTTGTAGTACATGCACTCAAGGAATGGCAACATTACCTTCTTGGTAATAGATGTGAGATATACACGGATCATAAAAGTCTTAAGTATATCTTCACCCAGCCAGAACTAAACCTACGACAACGTCGCTGGCTTGAGCTAATTAAGGATTATGATGTGGGAATTCATTACCATCCGGGTAAAGCAAATGTTGTGACAGACGCCCTCAGCCGAAATCCATGCACCGACAATGCCAGTGTGCAATTGTCACAACATGAGTTCAACCGAGAGTTTGCCAAACTTAACATGGTTCTAGTCACGGAAGGAACCATTGCTCGCCTAGAAGTAAAACCAACATTGGAGGAGCAGATCAAAGAAACCCAGAAAGGACACCCTACTATCGAGGGAATTAAAAGGAAAGTAAGTTCGGGCAGGGCGTCCGAATTTACCATTGATAATCAAGGAATCCTATGGTACGGGAAAAGATTATGCGTACCCAATAAGGAAGAGTTAAAGCAACAGATTTTGGCAGAAGCCCATACCGCCCCATACTCCATTCACCCAGGGGGAACCAAGATGTACAAAGATATTCAGGACAAATTTTGGTGGCACGGGATGAAAAGGGATATAGCCATATATGTGGCACGCCGCGACTCTTGTCAGCGTATAAAAGCAGAACACCAGAAGCCAGCAGGATTGTTACAGCCTCTCAGAGTGCCTGAATGGAAATGGGATGAGATAGGAATGGATTTTATTGTCGGAATACCAAGGTCACGACACGGGAATGATGCTATCTGGGTTATCACAGATTTACTAACCAAGGTGGCACACTTCATTCCGGTAAAGACAACATATTCGACACAGAAGCTTGCTAAGTTATACCTCTCCCGAATTGTTTGCTTACATGGGGTACCCAAGACCATAGTCTTTGATAGAGGCACTCAGTTTGTCTCTAGGTTTTGGGATCACTTACAGCAAGCCTTAGGAACTCAACTGGTATTCAATACAGCGTACCACCCACAAACAGGAGGGCAAACTGAACGGATAAATCAGATATTGGAGGACATGCTGAGAGCTTGTGTCCTTACCTATGGAGTCAGCTGGGAGGACAGTTTGCCATATGCGGAATTTTCATATAACAACAGTTATCAAGCCAGTCTAAAAATGACACCTTTCGAAGCCCTATATGGACGAAGGTGCCGTACCCCACTCAATTGGTCTATAACCGGAGATAGCCGAATCTTCGGCCCAGAAGTTCTCAAAGAAGTAGAAACAAAAGTAAAACTTATCCGAGACAGACTGAAAGCAGCTCAGAGCCGTCAGAAGAGCTATTATGACCAGAAACACCGTCAGATCAACTTTGAACCCGACGAATATGTGTATCTCAGGGTATCCCCAATGAGGGGACTACAAAGATTCAAAATCAAAGGGAAACTGGCACCACGGTTTATTGGACCATTTAGAATAATTGCAAGAAGAGGCAAGGTTGCCTACCAACTGGAGCTACCAGCAGAATTGTCAGATGTTCATGATGTGTTTCACGTATCGCAACTGAGGAGATGTGTCAGTAATCCGGACAAACAAGTCCAACATCAGAACCTGGATATCCACCCAGATTTTACATATAAGGAACGCCCTATAATTTTTTTGGAAGAGTCAGAACGGAGAACCCGTCGGAATGTGATAAAGTTTTACAAGGTCTAGTGGAGTAATCACACCGAAGAAGAAGCAACATGGGAAAGAGAGGATCACCTAAGGACTGAGTACCCGTACCTATTTGAGGGACAGCCAAAATCTCGGGGACGATATTTTTCTTAAGGGGGGTAGGTGTTGTAACACCCCACAAATATTTTCTTTTCGTTATCAAAAATCTTTTCTTTAAAATAAAATACTTTGGATTACTATGGCTCTATTTCTCTTTTTCTTTTGTTTTGAAAGCCATTTTTAAGTTTTCAATTGGGTTTCTAAATTTTTAAAATTGTTTCTGAATTAATGGTTTCTCACTTGAGTAAATATTTTGTAGGATCAAAAATCTTTTCTTTTAGAAATTTTTTTGTATAATAAATTATTTCAAAGAAATGGTCCACTTCATTCTTTTCAAACACTTAGAAAATTCTCAAAAAAATTCTTCTCTCATTCTCAAATTATCATCCAAGCTATCCTCTCACCCTAGGACAGTGCCCAATACTTTCCCTCTCGACAAAAATATTATTTATCATATTTAGCAAATTCCAAAACTAGAATTTCATTTATTCCTAGTTCCTTTGATTTACAAAGGAACTATATTTTTCCTAGCTCTTCTGCACCCACAAAAATTATCCCAACTACATGACACTACCCACACTCCATTTCTCCAAAAATATTATGTTCCACAGTTCAAAATTTTCAAATTTCATTCAAATGAAATTTGGACCAGATTCAATCTCTCTGCTCAAAACCTAATCTAGACTACTCCAAAAATTTCAAAAATTCCAAAAATGCCCAGGGCCATCTAGCATTTCATCGAACACCTTATGTGCACTGTTCACCACTGTCGAAAAAATTCAGAAAATTCAGAAAAGGGATCAGAGGGGAGATCGATGCCGTGCAGTGCACTTCACTCCTCTCCCTCATCCGCATTGCTCCTGGCCATCAATGCCTCACCGTAGACCCCTCTCGCCAGCCTCTCATCGCTGACAGGTCGGTGGCGAGCCGGTGCAACGGCCGCTGCTCTCGGCCACGGTGGCCGAGAGGATCAGCTCGGCCACCAGCCACCATCACTCCTCCTCACCGCTCCCTCCTACCTTCCCTTCACGCGGCACCTTCTCCGCAGCTCCCACACACCGTCCAAGCCGCCCGCGACCGCCTGTCAGTCGCCGGAGCTGCTCGTCGCCCGCCATGGCCGTACGGGAGCCCAGCGTCAGGATAAGTGGATAGAGCTTGAGGACCGTCGCGCTGGCACTTCGAGAAGCCTCCACTGACTGCACTAATGATCACCGACCAAGCCAACCATCGCTAGCTACCTCCACTGGCCGGAATCACTCCGCCGTGATCCACCTCGCTCCGGTCATCTCCGCCTCGCCTATAAAAGGGGCCCCCGAGCTCCGTTCTGCACACACTTCACCTCCACCCATCCCCAATCGCCACCCAGAGGAGTCGGACGACCTCGGGGAGGTCTTCTTCCCCGACTCCGGCCGCCCGATCCGCCACTGTCACCAAGAACACCACGTCGCCATGCGTCCACCTCCGCCTCTCAAAACTTGCCAGTCACCTCCTACCACCCCACCTCATCCATCCCGCGCGTTAATTTGACGTCCGAAGCCCTTCCCGACGAGATCCACCACCACCCGACGCCACTGTCCGCCAGAGTTGACACCACCGTCACCACGGTGCCCGCCGGTGACCACCACCACCTCCCACCGACGCGGAACCCTTCCCCGAGCACACCCATACCATCGCTGTCTCCTGAAACGCCGGCGATCACCGCCGGTGACCACCGCAACCTCACTGTACTCGCGCGCGAGGCACGTTCAAAATTCAAACCTGACGGGTGGGGCCCACCCGTCAGTGTTTTATTCTTTTCTGTTTATTTCGAAAATTTCTTTTGCCTCTATACGTTTTCTGAACTGGGAAATGTACTTTAGCCCGAGGCGCTTTATGTTTTACTGCTTAGGGACCCGCTGGCAAAATTTTATTTTCAGAATGGTCCCTGGTTTTAAAACCCTCATTACTTTTAAACCATGAATCATTTTCAATTGATTCTTTTTCTGAAAATTTTCTTTTCCACTCTAGTTTTTTTAGTATTTATTTAAAAGTATTTTGACACAAGGTTTTGTGCTAACACAAAAAAAATTATTGAATTTTGAATTCTTATTTTATAGAAAACGAGGAGGGAAACTTTGCCAAAAATTTTGAGGGATCACCTTCTGCCTACTTTGATCAAGGCAAGAATTTTTGAACTTGGGATATGGTGTTTGCATGCATGTTTGCATAAGTTCGAAATGATCACCGGATATGTAGTGGATAGCAAGTGCCTGCATGGTCACATCTCTTTTGTGCATTTCTTGCATATATTTAAGAACCATTCTGACTTGGATGAAGTTGTGAGAAGTTAGGGGTATACCCCTGTCTATGTCGTGCCGGTGGGCACGGATCACATCGTGACACGATGGTGTCACTGTGGCATGTGAAGCATGGCAGTTATGATAATAAAACCTCCTGAGTCGACCTAGATCGAGTCTTGTTCCGTCATGCCTAGCTAAAAGTAGTGCCGCCACTTGTCTTCCCGCGAGGGGAGTACGGCTTAGTAAGATGCTAACCCCTTTCCAAGTACACACCACATAGAGGGGCCGTGATAAGGGTTCCATGGCCATGGACTAATGCCAGTCATCGGGTCAGGGGGCTGATGTCTACTACACAACTTATTCTTGTAGACTCGTGTTGGGCCTCCAAGCGCAGAGTTTTGTAGGACAGTAGCAATTTTCCCTCAAGTGGATGACCTAAGGTTTATCAATCCGTGGGAGGCGTAGGATGAAGATGGTCTCTCTCAAACAATCCTGCAATCAAATACAAGAAATCTCTTGTGTCCCCAACACACCAAATACAATGGTAAATTGTATAGGTGCACTAGTTCGGTGAAGAGATGGTGATACAAGTGCAGTATGGATAGTAGATATAGGTTTTTGTAATCTGAAAATATAAAAACAGCAAGGTAGCAAGTGATAAAACGGAGCACACACGGTATTGCAATGCTTAGAAACAAGGCCTAGGGTTCATACATTCACTAATGCAATCTCTCAACAATGCTAACATAATTGGATCATATAACAATCCCTCAACGTGCGACAAAGAATCAGTCCAAAGTTCCTATTCGCGGAGAACATAAGATAGAAATTGTTGTAGGGTACGAAACCACCTCAAAGTTATCTTTTCCGATCAATCTATTGGGCCATCCCTATAAGTGTCACGAACAGCCCTAGAGTTCGTACTAAAATAACACCATGTGATACCCATCAACCAACTCTAATGTCACCTAGATACTCCAATGTCACCACAAGTATCCGTGAGTTGATTATACGATATGCATCAAACAACTTCATAATCATAATATTCAATCCACACAAAGAACTTCAAAGAGAGCCCCAAGATTCCTACCGGAGAAAGTAGGACGAAAATGTGCATCAACCCCTATGCATAGATTACCCCAATGTCACCTCGGGAATCCACGAGTTGAGTGCTAAAATATATATTAAGTGAATGAATATAATACCCCATTGTCACCACGGGTATTCATATGCAGGACATACATCAAGCGTTCTCAAATCCATAAAAGTAATATATCCGATAATAGTGAAACCTCAAAGGTAAAAACTCAATTCATCACAACAAGATAGAGAGGGAGAAACACCATATGATCCAACTATATTAACAAAGGTCGCGGTACATCAAGATCGTGCCATATCAAGAACACGAGAGGGAGAGATCAAACACATAGCTACTAGTACATACCCTCAGCCCCGAGGGTGAACTACTCCCTTCTCGTCATGGAGACCGCCGGGATGATGAAGATGGCCTCCGGTGATGATTTCCCCTTTCGGCAGGGTGTCGGAAAAGGGCTCCAGATGGGATCTCCTTCGTACAGAGGCTTGCGGCGGCGGAGTCAAAGTTCTAGGGTTATTTCTGGGGGTTTTGGAATATATAGGAATTTTTGGCGTTGGAATCATGCGAAGAAGGGCCACAGGGGGCCCACGAGGTACCACGGCGCTCTTGCCCCCTCCCTCCAAGCGCGCGGTGGTGGCTTGTGTGCACCTCGTATGGCTTCTGGTCCTTCCACGAAGCTTCGGGGGTCTCTTTTGGTCCAAAAAAAATCGTCAAAAATTTTCGCTGCATTTGGACTTCGTTTGTTATGGATTTTCTGAAAAACTAAGAACAAGCCGAAAATAGCAACTGGCACTGGGCACTAGGTCAATATGTTAGTCCATAAAAATCATATAAAATCCATATAAAAGTGCACCAAAATGATACAAAACTATAATAAACATGGCATGAATACTTCATAAATTATAGATACGTTGGAGACGTATCAGCATCCCCAAGCTTAATTCCTGCTCGTCCTCGAGTAGGTAAATGATAAAAGAAATAATTTATGAAGTGTGAATGCTAGCATAGTGCATAAGTTTGATCAATGATAATTTCAATCACTTTTCCTAGCATCATGACAGCAACTTTTTCTCATAAAACTCATCATGATAAATTAGCAATCAATTCACATGTTATGGTTCAAACAATGCATTCTCTTGAAACTTAACAACCTATGTTCTTAGTCAGCAAACAATTGCAATTCAACTTATCTTGAACAAAGTTTAAGTAAGAGCTCCACATACTCAATTATCATATAGTCTTCTATGATTGCTAGTACTCAAAGCATATTTTTAGAACAAGTGGCATCCATCGAACACAGAGAAAGATAGGGGCTTAATGTTTCGCCTCCCAACTTATTTATCATAGAGATAATTGTCAACAATAATAATTCATGATCAAATATATTTGACTGGCCATATGTGCCTAGATCTTTCCCCACCACATGATGCTTGCCAACTAGAGAATAATTAAGGTTGAAATGAGAAGTAATACTTTTGACACTTGCTTAAAAGTAAATACATAAATTAAAAGATAGGCCCTTCGCAGAGGGAAGCAAAGGTTGTCATGCGCTTTTGATTTTTGGATGTGCAAGCCCTTAATGCAAAGGAACGTCACGTTATATTGCCCCTTGTGATAGCAACCTTTATTATGCAGTCCATCGCTTTTATTTCTTTACCATCACAAGTTCGTACAACGCTTATTTTCCCTTGCAATAAAAGATCAAACATATTTTAGGAGCAATTTTTATTGCTTTTTGCACCGATGACAACTTACTTGAAGGATCTTATTCAATCCATAGGTAGATATGGTGGACACTCATGGGAAGAAACTGGGTTTAAGGGTTTTTGGATGCACAAGTAGTATCTCTACTTAGTGCGAATTTTTGGCTAGCAAAAGATCCTAAGCAAGCACCACATGTTGGAGGATCCATAACAATATAACTTCTATGCAAATATACCCAAACATAACTCATTACGTTGTCTTCCTTGTCCAACTTCAACTAATTTGCTGAAGTTTGAAAATAATTAATGGGTATTCACAATCATAAAAGATGTCCAAGATAATATATTTATATGTGAAAGTTCTCTTCCTTATACTAATCATTCATGAATTGCTTGTATGACTAATATTGTGATTGTCAAGCTTCAATAGATTTTGCTTTCTAAACCCAATGTGAAACTACTACTAGGCATGATATAAGCATATGAAGCACATATAATTTCAACTTTATGATATTCAATTCATTCAATAATTTACTCTTAGGATATAAGTGAAGCACAAGAGTAAATGACAAACTACTCCAAAAAGATATAAGTGAAGAACAATGAGTAATCAAACAATTAAGTAGCTATGTGAAGACTCTCTCTCAATAAAGATTTCAGATCTTGATAATTTTATTCAAACAGCAAACAAAATGAAAATAAAAGGACACTCCAAGAATAGCACATATCATGTGAACAAGTAAAAACTTAGGCTAACCGATAGGTGTTGATGAAGAAAGGTGGGATGCCTACCGAGGCATCCCCAAGCTTAGTTGCTTGAGACTTCTTGGAATGTTATCTTGGGGAGCCTTGGGCATCCCCAAGCTTGAGCTCTTGTATCTCCTTAATTCCTCTCAGATCATGGCTTCTCCTAAATCTTAAAAACTTCATCCACACAAAACTCAACAAGAACTCGTGAGATAAGTTAGTATAAATCAACTCAAAACCTTAACATTCTCTACTGTAGCAAATCACAAAAATTATAATTAAACATTGCATACTAAATGCCTCTGCATATTTAATACTCCTATCCATAAATAGAAATATTAAACAAGCAACATATGCAAACAATGCAACTATAACCGAAATCTGTCTAAACAGAACAGTCTGTAAAGGGTGAATAAGAATTCATACTTCCCTAACTCCAAAAATTCTAAAAAATTACCACGTGACAGAGAACTCATGCATGCTTACTGTGTAAAAATTTCAGAGTTTTATCACGTTCTGACTATTCAGGAATATTCTGGACATAACAGAAAACTTTCGGTTTTCAAACAGCAACACATGAACTTGCAAACTTAGCATGGTAAAGTCTATAATTAGCATTTTATTGAACTAAAAGATACAATACATGATTATTTATAACAGCAAGCAAATCTCAACAAAATAAAATGATGCTCCAGCAAAACTCATATTATGTGACGAATAAAAATATAGCTCCGAGTAAGGTTACCGATAATGTTGAAGACGAAAGAGGGGATGCCCCTTCCGGGGCATCCCCAAGCTTACGCGCTTGAGTCTTCCTTGAGTATTACCTTGGGGTGCCTTGGGAATCCCCAAGCTTAGGGTCTTCCACTCCTTATTCTCCTCATATCGATATCTCACCCAAAACTTGAAAACTTTAATCACACAAAACTTACCGGAACTTGTGAGATAGGTTTGTATGATAAAAATAAATCATCCACTTTGGTACTGTCAAGACAAGATTCATAATTGTTCTCACATAATGCCTACTGTATTCTATCATTTCCAGAATTTATATTACTCAATATAAGCTATGGAAACGCTAAAACAAGCAAACTATGCACCAAAAACAGAATCTGTCAAAAATAGAACAGCATGTAGTCAGAGATTTAAAAACCATACTTACGTACCTCCAAAAATTCTGTAAAATTAGGAAAACGTAAAAGATTTGTAACCCAATACTCTGTAAAAATTTCAGAATTTTCTCACGCTCCAGTACAGAATAGAAATTCCAGCACTGGAAGCAAAAGTTTCTGTTTTTGCACAGAATCAAATCAACAAGTATCCACACTATCCCAAAAACTTAATCATGTGAACACACAAAAACAGAAGGTATAAGTATTGGGTTGTCTCCCAACAAGCACTTTTCTTTAATGCCTTTTTAGATAGGCATGATGATTTCAATGATGCTCACATAAAAGTAAAGAATTGAAACACAAAGAGAGCATCATGAAGCATATGACTAGAACATTTAAGCCTAACCCACTTCCTATGCATAGGGATTTTGTGACCAAACAATCTACGGGAGCAAGAATCAACTAGCATAGGAAGGCAAAACAAGCATAACTTCAAAACTTTGAACACATAGAGAGGGAACTTGATATTATTGCAATATGTAAAAGCATATGAACTTCATAATAATTTTTAGTAGCATCATGAATGAATTCAACAATATAGCTATCACATAAAGCATTCTTTTCATGATCTACGAGCATAGAATTTTTAATACTCTCCACATAAGCAAATTTGTTCTCATTCATAATAGTGGGAGCAAACTCAACAAAATAACTATCATGAGATACTTGATTGGCATAATCCAATTGGAAATTAAAATCATGATGACAAGTTTCATAGTTATCATTATTCTTTATAGCATACATGTCATCACAATAATCATCATAGATAGCAACTTTGTTGTCATAATCAATCGAAACCTCTTCCAAAATAGTGGATTCATTATTAAATAAAGTCATGACCTCTCCAAATCCACTTTTATCAATATAATCATCATAAATAGGAGGCATGCTTTCATCATAATAAATTTGCTCATCAAAACTTGGGGGACTAAAAATATTATCTTCATCAAACATAGCATCCCCAAGCTTGTGGCTTTGCATATCATTAGCATCATGGATATTAATAGAATTCATACTAGCAACATTGCAATCATGCTCATCATTCAAAGATTTTATGCCAAACATTTTATTGAATTCTTCTTCTATCAATTGAGCACAATTTTCCGCTCCATCATTTTCAAGAAAAACATTATAAAGACGAATAATATGAGGCAACCTCAATTCCATTTTTTTGTAGTTTTCCTTTATAAACCAAAGTAGTGATAAAACAAGAAACTAAAAGATTCAATTGCAAGATCTAAAGATATACCTTCAAGCACTCACGTCCCCGGCAACGGCGCCAGAAAAGAGCTTGATGTCTACTACACAACTTATTCTTGTAGACTCGTGTTGGGCCTCCAAGCACAGAGTTTTGTAGGACAGTAGCAATTTTCCCTCAAGTGGATGACCTAAGGTTTATCAATCCGTGGGAGGCGTAGGATGAAGATGGTCTCTCTCAAACAATCCTGCAATCAAATACAAGAAATCTCTTGTGTCCCCAACACACCAAATACAATGGTAAATTGTATAGGTGCACTAGTTCGGCGAAGAGATGGTGATACAAGTGTAGTATGGATAGTAGATATAGGTTTTTGTAATCTGAAAATATAAAAACAGCAAGGTAGCAAGAGATAAAACGGAGCACAAACGGTATTGCAATGCTTAGAAACAAGGCCTAGGGTTCATACTTTCACTAGTGCAATCTCTCAACAATGCTAACATAATTGGATCATATAACAATTCCTCAACGTGCGACAAAGAATCACTCCAAAGTTCCTATTCGCGGAGGACATAAGATAGAAATTGTTGTAGGGTACGAAACCACCTCAAAGTTATCTTTTCCGATCAATCTATTGAGACATCCCTATAAGAGTCACGAACAGCCCTAGAGTTCGTACTAAAATAACACCATATGATACCCATCAACCAACTCTAATGTCACCAAGATACTCCAATGTCACCACAAGTATCCGTGAGTTGATTATACGATATGCATCAAACAACTTCATAATCATAATATTCAATCCACACAAAGAACTTCAAAGAGTGCCCCAAGATTTCTACCAGAGAAAGTAGGACGAAAACGTGCATCAACCCCTATGCATAGATTACCCCAATGTCACCTCGGGAATCCATGAGTTGAGTGCCAAAACATATATCAAGTGAATCAATATAATATTTCATTGTCACCATGTGTATTCATATGCAAGACATACATTAAGCGTTCTCAAATCCATAAAAGTATTCAATCCGATAATAGTGAAACCTCAAAGGTAAAAACTCAATTCATCACAACAAGATAGAGAGGGAGAAACACCATATGATCCAACTATATTATCAAAGCTCGCGGTACATCAAGATCGTGCCATATTAAGAACACGAGAGAGAGAGAGATCAAACACATAGCTACTAGTACATACCCTCAGCCCCGAGGGTGAACTACTCCCTCCTCGTCATGGAGACTGCCGGGATGATGAAGATGGCCTCCGGTGATGATTTCCCCCTCCGGCAGGGTGCTGAAAAAGGGCTCTAGATGGGATCTCCTTGGTACAGAGGTTTGCGGCGGCGGAGTCCAAGTTCTAGGGTTATTTCTGGGGGTTTTGGGATATACAGGAATTTTTGGCGTTGGAATCACGCGAAGAAGGGCTACAGGGGGCCCACGAGGTACCACGGCGCTCTTGCCCCCCCCCCCCCAAGCGCGCGGTGGTGGCTTGTGTGCCCCTCGTAAGGCTTCTGGTCCTTCCACGAAGCTTCAGGGGTCTCTTTTGGTCCAAAAAAATCATCAAAAAGTTTCGCTGCATTTGGACTTCGTTTGATATGGATTTTCTGGAAAACCAAAAACAAGTAGAAAACAGCAACTGGCACTGGGCACTAGGTCAATATGTTAGTCCATAAAAATCATATAAAATCCATATAAAAGTGCACCAAAATCATACAAAACTATAATAAACATGGCATGAATATTTCATAAATTATAGATACGTTGGAGACGTATCAGGGGCATGGGTGTATCCGGCTGGGCCGAGAGGGGGGCACCCTTGTATTCCGCGCGTTATAAATTGTGATCCCATGCTATACGAGATGGTGGTCTCCCCGTCTTAGAGTTTTTCTTGAACGATGCTTTGGGTAATTCCTGGCATCAGGAAAGTTAATCTGGTGTGTGCTGGTTAGGTGTGTTTTCAACCCAAAAACCGTGATCGGAATTAGTCAACGTTTCGAGGTTGGCTAGAGAAATCCTATACATGTGGGTAAAGAGTACAACCTCTGCAGAGTTAAACCTATTCGAATAGCCATGCCCACGGTCAATAACGTTAGCTGTTAAGGGTCCAGTGTCGGTCCCGGTGTCGGTCTTCGGAGGAAATAATATAACTGATCATGATCCACTTTGAATGAATGATTATAGTCACTACTGATGCTATCATGAATATTATTGTTAACATGAATATCACTGTGGACTAACCTTTTCTCTAATATGTAACCTTGAGTATCTCTTTGGATGGTTGTGCCACCTGGATACTCATTTCTTTTTAGTATCTCTTGGGATGGTTGTGCCACCTGGATACTCATTTCTTTTCAGTATCTCTTGGGATGGTTGTGCCACCTAGATACTCATTTCTTTTCAGTATCTCTTGGGATGGTTGTGCCACCGGGATACTCATTTCTTTTCAGTATCTCTTGGGATGGTTGTGCCACCCGAATACTCATTTCTTTTCAGCATCTCTTGGGATGGTTGTGCCACCTGGATACTCTTTTCTCTTCAGTATCTCTTGGGATGGTTGTGCCACCTAGATACTCATTTCTTTTCAAGACCTCTCGAGGCATCACATTCAGACACCCGTTTGGCATTTCTTTTCAAGACCTCTCGAGGCGTCGCATTCAGACACCCGTTTGGCATTTTTCTTGGAAATCCTCTGGCGGTCCAACGCCCGATGTTCCATTTTGTTTTCTTGGAATCCTCGGGCGGTCCAACGCCGATGTTCCATTTTATTTTCTTGGAATCCTCGGGCGGTCTAACGCCCGATGTCCCATATTATATTTCTTGGTTTATTATTAAAATGATATATTTAGCCATCCACACCTTATTGATATGTATCATGCCATGCTTTCATTTCGGTCAGCATATGCATATAAATTAGTCCATCATGATCATATGTACTCTATTGCATTCGGTATATCTTTTGTTCATAATGTTTGTGAGTACATTCAAATGTACTCACTGGCTTGTCCCTGGCTTGTTAATTTGGCCAGACTTGGACGAAGACGATCTTATGGAGTAAGAGTGCGCTAGCGAGCCCGACGCTTAGAGGTGTTCCCAGTCAGTCACCTTGTGGTCTTGGAGTCTACCACGTGTACCATCCGCAGGGCTTCCACCCCACTAATAAAATATTCAAGCCTCACACTGACGCTTGACTTTACTTTATTGTACCAGTGTTGTAATATCACCACACCACTGTCTTGTACCGCCACCGTCATATAATGACAAGTCTGTAATAAATGTTGAGCACCCTGCCGGTCTAACTCGGCCTCCCACTCTTCGTACATGCGTACTCGAGGTGCATCGTGTATGATGTCACTGGGGAGCACTGCCTCGGCGCCGTACACCTTGAAAAATGGAGTGTACCCGCTGGATCTGTTTGGTGTGGTGCGCAGACCCCATAGAACGGAGTCAAGTTCCTCTACCCATTTGCAGTCGGCCTCCTTGAGGGAGCGAACTAGCCTAGGCCTGATTCCACTAAGGATTAGTCCATTGAAGCGTTCTACCTGCCCGTTTGACTGTGGGTGATATACGGATGCGTTGTCGAGCTTGATGCCCATTTTTGCGCACCATGCTTTCACTTCTTTGGCCGTGAAGTTTGTCCCGTTGTCTGTTATGAGACTGTGGGGGATACCATAGCGGTGTACTACCCCCGAGATGAATTCGAGTACGTGGACTGCACCAGCCGAAGTTACTGGTTTTGCTTCGATCCACTTAGTGAACTTGTCCACCATGACAAGTAGGTATTTATTTTTTCTGGACCCGCCCTTGAGTTGGCCGACCATATCTAACCCCCAGACCACGAAAGGCCAAGTTATAGGGATTGTGCGGAGAGCCGCGGGGGACATGTGGCTTTGTTTGGCGAATACCTGGCAGCCGGAGCAGCGCTGTACTAACGCAGAGGCGTCGGCGCCCGTGGCTGGCCAGTAAAAACCAGCTCGGAAGGCCTTGCTAACCAAGGTCCGAGCAGCGGCGTGATGTCCGCTCATCCCGGAGTGGACCTCCTGGAGTAATAATCGTCCTTCCTCTTCGAAAATACATTGCTAGAGGACGCCCGTGGTGCTTATTTTATAGAGTTCTCCTTCATGGACCTTGTAGGCTTTAGATTGCCTTACAATCCGACGTGCGTCGGTCTGGTCTTGGGGGAGCTCTTTGCGAAGCAGGTATGCGAGGAGCGGCTCGGTCCATGGTGCAATGACTACCATAACTTCGTGCGCAGAGGCTGTTTTCTGAACAGCTGAGCCCCCACTATATCCTGCCCCTCGTCGTCTTTGGGATCCGGGACTTTTTCCCGCTTAGCACCCATTCAGGCGAGTATATCTGCGGCCTGGTTACTATCTCGGGGTATATGATGAAATTCCAGCCCCTTGAACCTGGCCGAGATTCGCACGACGGCATTCCGGTAGGCTGTCATCTTTGGGTCCTTTGCGTCGAATTCGCCATTGACCTGTGAGATGGCGAGGTTAGAATCACCTCGGACCTCAAGGCGTTGGACACCCATGGAGGCTGCTATCCGGAGTCCGTGTAACAGGGCTTCGTATTCTGCCGCGTTATTAGAGTCGGTATACATAATTTGCAATACGTACCGAATACTGTCCCCTGTGGGTAAGGTAAGCACTACGCCAGCCCCTAGGCCGGCAAGCATTTTGGAACCGTCGAAATACATGGTCCAATGCGAATAAGTGATGTATTCTCGAGGGAGCTCGGCTTCCGTCCATTCGGCCATGAAGTCGGCCAAAACCGGTGATTTAATAGCTCGGCGTGGTCGGTAAGTTATTTCAAAAAGCAGGAGCTCTATGGCCCACTTGGCTATGCACCCCGTTGCATCCCTATTATTAATTATGTCGCATAATGGGACATCGGATGCCACGGTTATCGAGCACTCTAGGAAATAATGCCGAAGTTTTCAAGATGCCATGAAGACGGCGTAGGCTACCTTTTGATAGTGGGGTTAGCGTGTTTTGCACGGGGTTAGGACCTGGGAGACGTAGTAAACGGGCTTTTGTACCCGGAACTTGTGACCTTCCATGTCTCGTTCCACCACGAGTACTGCACTGACCACCTGGTTTGTGACCGAGATGTATAATATCATCGGCTCGCATATGCCTAGCACCGCTAGTATAGGATTTGTTGCAAGGAGAGTTTTAATGCCTTCCAGAGCTGCCGCGGCCTCCTCGGTCCATTTGAAGGTCTTTGTCTGTTTTAAGAGTCTATACAAAGGTAAGGCTTTCTCCTCGAGTCTTGATATGAAGCGACTCAGCGCCGCCACGCATCCTGCCAGCTTTTGTACATGCTTGAGCTCTGTTGGTACCTCTAAGCAATCCAAGGCTTTTATTTTTGCCGGATTGGCTTCGATACCTCGGCTAGACACGATGAAGCCGAGGAGTTTGCTGGCTGGCACTCCGAAGACACACTTCTCCCGTAAGTTGGCGAATGTGTCACAGAGATTGTCTACCAATTGTCCGACGTGTTTGCTTTTGACAACCACATCGTTGACGTAGGCCTCAACGGTCTTCCCGATGTGTTTCTCCAAGCATGATTGAATCATGTGCTGATATGTGGCGCCGGCGTTCTTTAATCCGAAGGGCATCATATTGAAGCAAAACGGCCTGTAAGGTGTGATGAATGTTGTTGCTGCCTGGTTAGATTCTTTCATCTTGATTTGATGATATCCTGAGAAGGCATCCAAGAAGCACAGTGAATCGTGCCCGGCTGTGACGTCTACAATTTTGTCAATCCGTGGTAAGGGGAAAGCTAGGATCCTTGGGACATGCTTTGTTGAGGTCTTTGAAATGGATGCACAGGCGCCAGGACCTAACCTTTTTGGGTACCATGACCAAATTGGCAAGCCAATCGGGGTGTTTTATGTTTCGGATGAATCTGGCTTCCAATAATTTGGCCAGTTCTTCGCCCATTGCTTGACGCTTGGGTTCAGAGAAGCATCGAAGTGTTTGCTTGACGGGTTTGTAGCCTTTCAGTATGTTTAGGCTGTGTTCCGCAAGCCTGCGGGGTATTCCCGGCATGTCCGAAGGGTGCCAGGCGAATATGTCCCAATTTTCCTTAAGAAAACTACGTAGAGCCTCGTCAATTTCTGGATCGAGGTTCGCCCCTATGAACGCTGTTTTAGTTGGGTCCGTGGGGTGTACTTCGAACTTGACTATTTCATCGGCCGGCTTGAATGAGGTGGACTTCGGCCGTTTGTCGAGGATGACATCATCTTGTTCGACTTTGGCTCGTAATGTACTTAGTTCCTCGGCCGCGAGGGCTTCGGACAAAGTTTTGAGGGCGAGTGATGCTGTTTTGTTCTCGGCTTTGAGTGCTCTGTCGGGGTTGCTCGAGGTGGTAATTACCCCATTTGGGCCCAGCATTTTGAGCTTCATATAGCCATAGTGCGGTACTGCTTGAAATTTGGAGAAGGCATCTCATCCCAGGAGGGCGTGATATCCGCTCCTGAAGGGGGAGATGTGGAATGTAATTTCTTCGGATCGGTAATTATCCGGGGTTCCGAAGATCACATCCAATGTTATCTTTCCAGTGCAATGTGCTTCTCGCCCAGGTATAATGCCTTTGAAGGTGGTTCTACTCTATTCGATGCGCGATTTATCGATTTGCATTCTGTCCAGAGTGTTCACGTAGATCAAATTTAGGCTGCTGCCTCCGTCCATTAATACTTTTCGGAGACAGCAGCTGCCCACGATTGGGTCAAGGGCCAGGGCGGCGGGGCACCTGTTTGGGGTTGACCTCGGCCGATCTTCATGATCAAAGGTGATGGGCGTGTCTATCCATGCACCCTGAGTTGGTACTTGACGGATGGAGTTGATTTCTCACAGGGCACGCTTGTGCTAGTAGCTGGATGTGAAGGTCTCATAGATCATCATGACCTCGCCCTCGTCCGAGGATACTTCTGCGTGACTGGGGGTGCCCATGAGGAGGGCGGGTCCTCTGTTTGCCACTTGCCTCACTACCCAGCAGTCGCGAAGGCTGTGAGTTGGGCAGGAATTAAGCAAAATAGCATGTATCGGACATGGTTTATCTAGGAGACCATTAAGGGTGGTCCTGGGGAGGACAGAGGTTTTCTTCTTTTTTTGAGGTTGCTTGGTCGGTACGGTTCCTGCGCGGGGTGCACATTGAGGTGTGGGTCTTTCTCACTTTATCTTGCACTTACAGATCGAATATGTGCTCTTCTTGGCAATCCAAGCATCCTCGATGGTGCAGAATTTAGACACCAGGTCGGACATCTCCGAGATGGTTTGTACACTGCGGCGGGCGAGGGCGTTTGAGACGCCTTTATCCTTGCATCCGTGCTGAAAAGCTGTTATTATATCTGCGTCCTGGTAGTTTGGTATCTTGTCCTTGACCGACAATAACCTGGCCCAGAACTGTCTGATCGATTCGTCGGGGAATTGTTGCACATAGGCTAGATCCCAGATATCTAGGGGCCCCGAGTAATCAGGGCAGTACTCGATGTGGGAGGTGGGTGGGTTTTCGATCTCTATGGACCGTGGGCTCAAAGCCTTGGTATCTTCACCCCGTGACAGGCCTACGGTCATCGGCCCGGCCGAACTGATTTGAAGATCAGGTTCATCAGCCATGTCTGGCTAGTCACCATATGAATCGCTTTCCAAGAAATACATCAGCCCTTCGCCCTTGAAAGGGGGGGTCGGCCGGAGCTAGGGAGGAGTCATGGATCACTCCTGATCTATGGGGAAGGAAGGGTGCTTCTGTGACAGAAGCTTCAGGTGTGGGAATCATGCCCGCGAGATCGGAGTTGTAAGCCCATGATCCCATCGATCCTTTTTTGATCTCACAGCGGAACTCTCAATGAAAGCACCAGTGTCGGTGTGAAAACCGGCAGACCTCGGGGTAGGGGGTCCCGAGCTGTGGATCTCGGACAGATGGTAACAGGAACAGGGAGACAATGTTTACCCAGGTTCGGGCCCTCTTGATGGAGGTAAAACACTACGTCCTGCTCTTGTTTATATTGATGGAGAAGTATCAAGTACAGAGTTGATCTACCTCGAGATCGTATGATCTAGTCCAAAGGCTAGGTGAATGAGATTGTGTTTTTTGGTCCCCTCTAAGGGCTAAACCCTTCGGCTTATATACACGCCGGATAGGGTATCTAGGGTTACAAGGTCGGTATCCAGGTGAGGAGGCCGTAGAAGGAGTCTTGGAGTACGCGCCAAGTCTTTGGTAGATGCAGTCTTGACCTCTTCTCATGCGTGTATCTTCCAGAGTCCATATTGACAAGAATGAGAGCCCACTTGTCCGACCCGAGGAATATGAGCCGACTAGGTTAGTACCCCCTAGTCTAGGACACCGTCACCCACTATACCATGCTCCATTAAAAGAAATTATGTTAAAACTGCTTTATGTGATTTAGGAGCCGGTGTTAGTGTTAAGCCTTTCTCTTTATATAGAAGACTTGATTTGAATAAGCTCACACCTACTGAAATATCTTTGCAAATGGCTGATAAATCAACTGCTATACCTATTGGAATTTGTGAGGACGTTCCCGTTGTAGTTGCAAATGTTACTATCTTGACAGACTTTGTTATACTTGATATGCCCGAGGATGACAACATGTCAATTATCCTTGGTAGATGCTTTTTGAATACTGCAGGGGCTGTTATTGATTGCAACAAAAGCAAAGTTACTTTTCATGTCAATGGTAATGAGCATACGGTTTATTTTCCGAAGAAACAAAGTTCGGTGAATGGTATCAATTGTATTGAAAAGGTTTCGACAATCACTCTTGGAGGATTTAAATTTCCTATTCCTACTGTCAAAAAGAAATACGAAATTGTTGGGGAGATGCATATCCCCGTTGAGGTAACTTAGTGTTATACGAAAATTCATCGGTTTCATGTTACTCGGAAATAGTTTGTTAATAAGACTTGATCAACCTTATTAATGGATTCTTTTTGAGGGGCATGTGGTCGATGAATTTAGTAAACACAACCTTCTGTACTTATCTTTTGCTTTCTGTTATTTATAGTTAATAAAATGAAAATGCCATGATTATCCTGTTTTCTGAATTATCCGTGCAATAAAAAAATGGCCCAAAAATAAAGTTCTCAGAATGCCCTAAAAATTCAGTATGATTTTTTCCAGAATATTTAAGAATTTTTGGCACTGAACACATCTCAGGGGGGTGCACCTGTGAGCCACAAGCTCACAGGGTGCGGCCACCCCCCCAGGGCACGCCCAGCAGGCTTGTGGGTCCCATAGGGACCCACTCACTTATCCCAGCCACCCACACCCTTCTTCTTCCTCTAAAAAAATCATCCTTGCTCTCAAGCCGGTGTTCTTGCTCATTTTGCTGCAAATTTCGATCTCCTTGCTTGGAACTCCGTTTCTAAAACTGTTTTGAGGAATTACACCTTGGTATGTGACTCCTCCAATGCTCCAATTAGTTTTTGTTCTAGTGCTTTATGTTTTGCAAATTTTTGCTGTTGTGGTGACCATGTATATGAGCTTGCATGTTGAATTCGTATGGTCCAAAGTAGTTTTGATGCATGATATAGCCTCTAGATACTTGTGGGACTAGTTGCTACCAATTTTTTTGAGTTTTGTTCACTTTTATTTTGATTCACTAAAAATTTCATAAATTTTCAGAAAAGGAAAATGCTCAAGTGGAGGTTGAGAGGTTCCTCGAGCCAGAGTCCTAAGGAGGCTCCGAAGCCCAAGTATCACCTTCGTCGTGCGGCCGAGGTGCGACCGTGCGAATGGCCATGCGACCCATTCTTGAGGGATGAGGGAATTTTCGATGATTTCTATTACTTGGCCAACAATGCCGGCCTCATCCCGTTCCTCGAAGATAAGTGTGAACAGTATCTTCTCCTCACTAATACTTTTGTGCAAAGTTTTCAATTCATTCTAGGAGAGATATACCCATGGTGTCATTTAACCTACATGATATTCCTAAAGAGATGACACTTGAGGATTTTTGTCGTGTGTGCAAACTTCCTAATGAGGGCAGCCCAGTAGAGCCACACCCTAGGGATGTCTCAGAGTTTATCTCTGAGGTGACCGTAGGGGAGTCGAGAGCAGTTTCTGAGGCTAGGGTTGCTAGTTTACATTTTCCTGTTTTGCGCTATTATTCATAATTTGCCGGGAGGTGTTTGCCTGGTCGGTGGGAGAGCGGAACGCTCAGCTCACCTGACCTTGCTATTTTGCGTCTTGCTCTTTATGCTGATAGGACCTTCAGTTTGGGTGCGATGGTCGCCTGGCGGTTGCACATTAACCGCTCGATGGGCGTTGTTTATGGTGGTATTTATGCTTCCCGTCTCGCTAAACACTTTGAGATTCCTATCAGACACGACGAGAGGGAAGAGAGGCTTTTACCCACTATGCATCTTGATTACGACAGCATGGTTGGGCACAACTTTATTAATTCTTGAGACGTTCGCTTTAGATATAACTTGGTATTTAGTCAGGGTACGCGTGAGATTATTACTCTGCCCGCGCCTGCTTTGTTTGATCTTTACAGGGGCAGATATACCATCATGCCGGAGGACATTTACGCTTATTGGGGCCTGACACCGCCCCCAGTACCTGAGTCAGCACCTGTAGCAGCACCCGCTCAGGAGCCTGTTTATCAGGGGGACCCTCAGCAGCCACTGTGGAACCCTCAGCAGCCTGGTAATTATCATGGACACACAGACTTTGACCCATGGCTGTAGACCAACTTAGAACAAAAGCCTAAGCTTGGGGGAGTACGTATTTCTCACCGATATTACATTCATGTCCACACATTCATTCCAGTTGTCGGTGTTCATCCTTTCTCATTGTATATCCATGTTAGTTTTATTTTTTGCTTTCTTCTTGTGTGTTTGAAAAACTTCGAAAACCCAAAAAAATTAGTTGTAGTTTCTTTCTTGTTTAGTTAATTCATAGTATTAAAAGAAAACCCAAAAAGATTTCTCGTTTCTTCTTTTGCTTGTTAGGAGTTCTCCCGTGTATATAGTTTTTCTCGTTTTTTTGTTTTCCTTTCGTTAATTTGCTTTCTTCAGGAAAACTAAAAACTCCAAAAATATTTCAGTGTGTTTCTCTGAATTTCATTTCTTTTCATTGAGTCGTTGTAAGGAGAAGACCACGATGAAAATGTTGAGTGGCTCTCATATGCTTTATTATTGATCTAATGAAGAGCCACTATTACCTTGTCTTCTCCTTTGAATAAATGTTTGTAGATTCCAGGTTAGTCCACGACACACTTGCACTATTATTATTATCATATCATTCGGTTGTGCAAGTGAAAGGCAATAATGACGATATTTGATGAAGTGATTGAGGTGAAGAAAAGCTGGTATGAACTCTTCTTGTTTTTGTTTTTGTAAATATGTTTAGCTCAGTATTCATGATTCGGCATATTATGAGTAAACATGTTTGTGATGATAATTAGAGATCATAGTTGCTCATCCCATGCTTAATTAGCTAGGAGTGGATAATGATTTATCTTGAGTGTCAACATGCATTAAAATGGTTGTGATGTAGTATGTTAGTTTGGTATCCTACACTGAACAATTCAAGTGGCTTGGCTTGGCACATGTTCATGCATGTAGTTGACTAAAAACCAACATAGCCTCCACGGTATTTATGTTCATGGTGTTTATATCCTACTCATGCTCGTATTCAGTGTTAATTATTCTCAATGCATGACTATGACCGTTTTCGCTCTCTGGCTGGTCGCTTCTCAATCTATTTGCTAGCCTTCGCCTGTACTAAGTGGGAATACTGCTTGTGCATCCAAAATCCGTAAACCAAAGTTATTCCAGATGAGTCCACTATATCTACCTATATGCGGTATTACTCTGTCGTTCCAAGTAAATTTGCATGTGCCACCTCTAATTATTCAAATAAACATCTGTTTTGTGTGCCCGTACCGCTCATGGAGCGACAGGGGGTGGTCAATATCTTCCATGCTAAGCGGGTTATTCTCAGATGAGTGTTTATTCACTTTTCATTGCATGAGAGGGGCTGGTAATTGGGATGCCCAGTCCTATAATCAAAATGCCAAATTATATAATAAAACAAACTCCCCTAGAAATTTGATCGTTTGGAGGGCACCCGTGAATTTGGCTAGCCATGGCTTGTGTTGCTATGGTGGAGGGGGAGTAAACTTTACCTTTCCATTTGGGAACAGGCTATAATGTGTTTAGCATGGAAGATATTGAAAATTCTCGGTCGTGACGTTGACAGGAAAAGCATACCTCCCAAAATTATTTTCATCTCTGTTTTAAGCTTCGAGCTCTGGCACCGCTTCAAATCCATGCTTCACTCTGCGAAGGGCCTATCTATTTACTTTTATGTTATTTTACTTTTATTATTAAGTCATCACCCTCTCATTCGAGCATCAGTTGGAGAGCACTATTGTCATTTTTATGCATTGAGTATAGTTAGTGTTGGGTGTGACATGACTGGATCTCTTCTACCATAAATTACAATATCTAGTCGTTACTTGAACTTCAGAGGTGCTCTGCATTTATGTTTTGCGGTCTCAGAAAGGGCTAGCGAGATACCATGTTACGATATTATATCATAATTGTTTTGAAAAATTGTTGGCATCTGAGATATCTTATTATTGCTCGCTAGTTGGTTATGTTATTGATATGAGTAAATGGGAGACCTAAGTGTTATCATTCATATGGTTAGTTCATAATCTTTGCTGAAAACTTGGATGCTAGTTAAGTATATATACAGACAACAAGAACAAAAGAGTTCGTAAAAGTTTTTCTTTGTCACTTTCAGTTTATCAACTGAATTGCTTGAGGACAAGCAATGAGTTAAGCTTGGGGGAGTTGATATGTCCCAAACGTATCTACTTTTTGATACGTCCATTTTGCATCATGTTTTGCTACTATTATTTATAGTGTTTTTGATCAATATAACACTTTGTGGAGCAATTCTAATGCCTTTTCTCTCTTAATATGCAAGATTCACACAAAGAGGGAGATTGCCGGCAGCTGGAATTCTGGACCAGAAAAAGCTATGTCAGAGATACCTATTCTGCACATCTCCAAATGAGCTGAAATTTCACAGAGAATTATTTTGGAATAAATAAAAAATACTGGAATGAAGAAGTACCAGAGGGGGCCACCCAGGTGCCCACGAGGCACCAGGGCGCGCCACCCCCCCCCCCAGGCGCGCCTGGTACCTCATGGGGCCCCTGGCCTGCCTCTGGCCCCCATTTTCTGGTATATAAGTCATTTTGCCCTAGAAAAAATATAGAAAAGACTTTTGGGACGGTGCGCCGCCGTCTCGAGGCGGAACCTGGGCAGGAGCACTTTTGCTCTCTGGCGGAGAGATTCTGCCGGGGATACTTCCCTCCGGGAGGGGGAAATCGTCACCATCGACATCACCAGCGATCCTCTCATCGTGGGAGGACTAATCTTCATCAACATCTTCACCAGCACCATCTCATCTCATACCCTAGTTCATCTCTTGTATTCAATCTTTGCCTCAAAGCCTCATATTGGTACCTGTGGGTTGCTAGTAGTGTTGATTACACCTTGTAGTTGATGCTAGTTGGTTTATTTGGTGGAAGATTATATGTCCAGATCTATTATGCTATTCAATACCTCTCTGATCTTGGTTATGAACATGATTTGTGAGTAGTTACTTTTGTTCTTGAGGACATGGGAGAAGTCTTGTCATAAGTAATCATGTGAATTTGGTATTCGTTCGATATTTTGATGATGTGTATGTTGTTGATTCCCTTAGTGGTGTCGTGTCAACGTCGACTACATGACACTTCACCATCTTTGGGCCTAAGGGATTGCATTGTGGAGTAGTAATTAGATGATGGGTTGCTAGAGTGACAGAAGCTTAAACCCTAGTTTATGCGCTATTCCGTAAGGGGCTGATTTGGATCCATATGTTTAATGCTATGGTTAGAGTTATCTTAATTCTTGTTTCGTAGTTGCGGATGCTTGCGAGAGGGGTTAATCATAAGTGGGAAGCTTGTTCAAGTAATAACAGAACCCAAGCACCGGTCCACCCACATATCAAATTATCAAAGTAGCGAATGCGAATCAAACAAACATGATGAAAGTGACTAGATGAAATTCCCATGTGTCCTCGAGAACGCTTTACTTACTATAAGAGATTGCTCCGGCTTGTCCTTTGCTACAAAAAGGATTGGACCAACTTGCTGCACTATTTGTTACTATTGCTACTTGTCACTTGTTACAAATTATCTTGCTATCAAACTACTCGTTACCGATAATTTCAGTGTTTGCAGAAAATACCTTGTTGAAAACCGCTTGTCATTTCCTTCTGCTCCTCGTTGGGTTCGACACTCTTACTTATCGAAAGGACTATGATTGATCCCCTATACTTGTGGGTCATCAAGAATCTTTTCTGGCGCCGTTGCCGGGGAGTGAAGCGCCTTTGGTGACTGGAATTTGGTAAGGAAACATTTATATTACGTGCTGAAATTTACTGTCACTTGTCACTATGGAAAGTAATCCTTTGAGGGGTTTCTTCGGGGTATCTTCACCTCGACCGGAAACACAAATAGTTGCTCCTCAACCTACTGCACCTACTGAAAATATTTATTATGAGATCCCTCCGGGTATGATAGAGAAACTGCTAGCTAATCCTTATGCAGGAGATGGAACGGTACATCCTGATATGCACTTGATCTATGTGGATGAAATTTGTGGATTGTTTAAGCTTGCAGGTTTATCCGGAGATGGAGTTAAGAAGAAAGTATTATCTTTATCTTTGGAGGGAAAGGCATTAATGTGGTAGGGGCTATGTGATGATACTGATACATGGGTCTGGAGCCGATTGAAACTAGAATTCCATCAGAAATTTTATCCTATGCATTTGGTTCATCGTGATCGGAATTATATATATAACTTTTGGCCTCGTGAAGGAGAAAGCATCGCTCAAGCTTGGGGGAGGCTTAAGTACATGATGTACACATGCCGCAATCATGAGCTCTCAAAAGAAATTATCTTACAAAAATTTTATGCTCGGCTTTCTCATGTTAATCGAACTACGCTCGATTCTTCTTCGGCTGGCTCCTTTATGAAGAAAACTATTGAATTCAGATGGGATCTTCTGGAAAGAATTAAATGCAACTCTGAAGATTGGGAACTCGACAAAGGTAATGAGTCAGGAATAATACTTGAGTTCAATTGTGTTAAATCTTTTATGGCCACTGATGCTTTTCATAAGTTTAGCACTAAATATGGACTTGACTCTGAGATAGTAGCTTCCTTTTGTGAATCATTTGCTACTCATGTTGATCTCCCTAAGGAGAAGTGGTTTAAATATCATCCCCATGTTAAAGAAAGGATTGAGGAACCTGTTAGTGTTAAAGAAGAAACAATTGTTTACCATGTTGATCCAGTTGTGCCTACTGCTTATATTGAGAAACCACCTTTTCCTGTTACGATTAAGGAACATGCTAAAGCTTCAACTGTGGTTAACAAAAGTAATATTAGAGCACCTAGACCCTCTGAACAAATTAAAGTTGAACCTGATGTTGCTATGGTTAAAGATATCTTAGTCGATAATATAGATGGGCATGTTATTTACTTTTGTGAGGAGGCTGCTAGAATTGCTAAACCTGTTAGAAATGAAAAGGATAAGTTAGATAAGAAAAAGCCCATAGTTGGCATGCATGTTATTTCTGTTAAGATTGGAGATCATTGCTATTATGGTTTCTGTGATATGGGTGCTAGTGTGAGTGCTATTCCATTTTCTCTATATCAAGAAGTAATGCAAGATATTGCACCTGTTGAGATTGAAGATATTGATGTTACTATTAAGCTTGCTAATAGAGATACTATTACACCACTTGGGATTGTTAGAGATGTTGAAGTCTTGTGTGGCAAAATCAAATACCCTACTGATTTCTTAGTACTTGGCTCACAACAAGATAATTTCTGTCCCATTATATTTGGTATACCCTTCTTGAATACCGTTAATGCTGAACTTGATTGTGTTAAAGAAAAGGTTCGAGTCAAGTTTGGTGATATATCTCATGAATTTAATTTCTCCAAGTTTCGTAGACAACCTCATGATAAAGAATTGCCTAGTAAAGATGAAATTATTGGTCTTGCTTCTATTGCCGTACCTCCTACTGATCCGTTAGAACAATATTTGCTAGACCATGAAAACGATATGCATATGAATGAAAGAAACAAAATAGATAAGATGTTCTTTGATCAACCACCTATCCTTAAACATAATTTGCCTGTTGAAACTCTTGGAGGCCCTCCTCCGCCTAAAGGTGATCCTGTGTTTGAATTGAAGCAATTGCCTGATACATTGTAATATGCTTATCTTGATGAAAAGAAGATATATCCTGTTATTATTAGTGCTAACCATTCAGCGCATGAAAAAAAGAGATTACTAAAAACTCTGAGGAAGTACCGTGCTGCTATTGGATATACTCTTGATGATCTTAAGGGCATTAGTCCCACTCTATGTCAGCACAAAATTAATATGGAGCCTGATGCTAAACCAGTTGTCGACCACCAACGACGATTAAATCCTAAGATGAAAGAGTTGGTAAGAACCGAAATATTAAAACTTCTGGAAGCAGGTATAATCTATCCCATAGCTAATAGTAGATGGGTAAGTCATGTTCATTGTGTCCCTAAGAAAGGAGGTATTACCGTCTTTCCCAATGATAAAAATGAACTCATTCCACAAAGAATTGTAACTGGTTATAGGATGGTAATTGATTTTAGAAAATTAAACAAAGGTACTAGAAAAGATCATTACCCTTTACCTTTTATTGATCAAATGTTAGAAAGATTGTCTAAGCATACACACTTTTGTTTTCTAGATGGTTATTCTAGTTTTTCTCAAATACCCGTATCACAACCTGATCAAGAGAAAACCACCTTCACTTGTCCTTTTGGAACTTATGCTTATAGACGTATGCCTTTTGGTTTATGCAATGCACCTGCTACCTTTCAAAGATGTATGACTGCTATATTCTCTGACTTTTGTGAAAAGATTGTTGAGGTGTTCATGGATGATTTCTCCGTTTACGGAACTTCTTTTGATGATTGCTTAAGCAACCTTGATCGAGTTTTGCAGATATGTGAAGAAACTAATCTTGTCTTGAATTGGGAGAAGTGCCACTTTATGGTGAATGATGGCATTGTCTTGGGGCATAAAATTTCTGAAAGAGGTATTGAAGTTGATAAAGCTAAGGTTGATGCTACTGAGAAAATTCCATGTCCTAAAGATATTAAAGGTATAAGAAGTTTCCTTGGTCATGCTGGTTTCTATAGGAGATTTATTAAAGACTTCTCTAAAATTGCTAGGCCTCTTACCAATCTTTTGCAAAAAGATGTTCCATTTGTTTTTGATGATGATTGTCAAGAAGCCTTTGAAACACTTAAGAAAGCCTTGACCACTGCACCTATTGTTCAACCACCTGATTGGAACTTGCCTTTTGAAATTATGTGTGATGCTAGTGATTATGCTGTTGGTGCTGTTCTAGGACAAAGAGTTGATAAAGTGCCCAAGGAAATTATGCTACCACTGAAAAAGAATTTCTAGCAGTTGTGTTTGCATGTGATAAATTCAGATCTTACATAGTTGATTCTAAAGTAACTGTTCACACCGATCATGCTGCTATTAAATATCTTATGGAAAAGAAAGATGCTAAACCTATACTCATTAGGTGGGTTTTATTGCTACAAGAATTTGACTTGCATATTACTGATAGGAAGGGAGCTGAGAATCCTGTAGCAGATAATTTGTCCAGAATGGAAAATGTTCTTGATGACCCACTACCATTTAATGATGATTTTCCTGATGAACAATTAGTTGTCATAAATGCTTCTCGTAATACTCCTTGGTATGCAGACTATGCTAATTATATTGTTGCTAAATACATACCACCTAGTTTCACATACCAACAAAAGAAAAAGTTCTTCTTTGATTTAAGACATTACTTCTGGGATGACCCACATCTTTATAAAGAAGGAGTAGATGGTATTATTAGACGTTGTATACCTGAGCATGAACAGGAACAAATCCTACGGAAATGTCATTCCGAAGCTTACGGAGGACACCATGCGGGAGACAGAACTGCACATAAGGTATTACAATCTAGTTTTTATTGGCCTACTCTTTTCAAGGATGCTCATAAGTTTGTCCTATCTTGTGATGAATGTCAAAGAATTGGTAATGTTGGTAGACGTCAGGAAATGCCTATGAATTATTCACTTGCTGTTGAACCATTTGATGTTTGGGGATTTGCTTATATGGGACCTTTTCCTAAATCCAATGGGTATACACATATTTTGGTTGCTGTTGATTACGTTACTAAGTGGGTAGAAGCTATTCCAACTAGTAGTGCTGATCATAACACTTCTATTAAAATGCTTAAAGAAGTTATTTTCCCAAGGTTCGGAGTCCCTCGGTATTTGATGACTGATGGTGGTTCACATTTTATTCATGGTGTGTTCCGTAAATTGCTTGCTAAATATGATGTCAACCATAGAATTGCATCTCCCTATCACCCTCAAACTAGTGGTCAAGTTGAATTGAGCAACAGAGAAATAAAATTAATTCTGCAGAAAACCGTTAATAGATCTAGAAAGAATTGGTCTAAGAAACTTGACGATGCATTATGGGCTTATAGAACTGCTTATAAAAATCCTATGGGTATGTATCCTTACAAAATGGTTTATGGAAAAGCATGTCATTTACCTCTTGAGTTAGAACATAAAGCATATTGGGCAATTAAAGAACTGAATTATGATTTTAAACTTGCCGGTTAAAAGAGGTTATTTGATATTAGCTCATTAGATGAATGGAGAACCCAAGCTTATGAAAATGCCAAATTGTTCAAAGAAAAAGTAAAAAGATGGCATGATAGAAGAATTCAAAAATGGGAATTTAAAGTCGGTGAGTAGGTTCTATTGTACAATTCACGTTTGAGATTCTTTGCAGGAAAACTTCTCTCTAAATGGGAAGGACCGTATATCATTGAAGAAGTTTATCGCTCCGGAGCAATCAAAATAAATAACTCCGAAGGCACTAACCCGAGAGTGGTGAATGGGCAAAGAATTAAGCACTATATTTCAGGTACCCCCATTAATGTTGAAACTAATATTATTGAAACAATTACACCGGAGGAATACATAAGAGAGACCTTCCGGAACACTCCAGAACCCTGAAAAGGAAGAGGTATGTGATACGGTAAGTAAACCGATTCCAAATATTCCATAAAAATATTTTCTGTCAGTTTTGGAATATTTAGAAAAATACAAAAATAAGAAACAGTCGGGGGGACCCACCTGGTGCCCACGAGGCACCAGGGCGCGCCACCCCCCCAGGCACGCCCTGGTACCTCGTGGGCCCCACGTGAGCTTTCCTGACTCCGTTTTTCTTCTGGATTACTTGTTTTGCAAGATAAAAAATATTTATATATACTCCCATATGTTTTGACCACCGTATTGCAGAAATTTCCTCTGTTCTTGTTTCGTGCTATTTTTCTGACAGATCTAAATCATCATGGCTCCCCAAAAGCTCCGTGCCAAGCACCGCATTTTGCAACCATCGCCGGGAAAACGCCCCTACAGCGAGGTTTACTACGAGTTTTCATCGGGAGAAGAAGACAATGGCGAGGAGAAGGTCGAGGAAGTTGCAGGAGCCCAGGCTCCGGGATAAGGGCAAGCCATCCCCATGGAGGAGACCGCAGAGAGGGGAGATATCCTTCAACCTTTATATGATCATCTCTCCCCATCCGTAATTGAAGCCCTAAGAGTCTTTGAAATAGTTAGTGCTCAGAATACATCTCTCACTCGTGAAGTTATTTTGTTGGAGGAGCAAAACATCGCCCTTCGGAGCATCAACTGCAGATTGATGTATCTGCTTGAGTTGAAAGACAAGCTTGCCACTTCACCACCACCACCATTACCGAAGAAGGAAACTTGAGCACATGGGTATGGGCACTCCCCTTAGCTTGTGCCAAGCTTGGGGGAGGTGCCCCGGTATCGTATCACCATCACTTTTATTATCATTACCTATTTTAGTTCGATCCTTAGCTATTTCATGATCTAGTTGAATAAAAGTTTAGTATGATCTATTTTCGAGTGTTAGCTTCTTGATCTATCTATCTATGTAATCGAGTTGAGAGTTATATAAAAAAGAGTAGTTTGAGTTTTTGCTTCTTTACTTTCATGTTTCAACTTTAGCAATGAAAATAATGAAAAAGATCATATGCTAATCTTATGGAAAGTAATGACATTACATAAAGAAAAGTATAAGTGGTAAAATTTATTGGAAGTTAACAAACATAGCATTAGTCAATGATGCAATTTATGAAAAAGTTAAGAAGGGAAGAGAAGATTCACATGCAAATATACTATCTTGGACATCTTTTATGATTGTGAGTCCCCATTAAGTACTTTATGTCAAATTGTTGACGTTGGACAAGGAAGACAACGTAATGAATTATGTTTGTTCATATTCACATAGAAGTTATATTGTTATAGATCCTCCAACATGTGGTGCTTGCCCAATATCTTTGCTAGCCAAAAATCCGCACCAAGTAGAGATACTACTTGTGCATCCAAAACCCTTAAACCCAGTTTCATGTCATGAGAGTCCACCATATCTGCCTATGGATTTAATAAGATCCTTCAAGTAAGTTGTCATCGGTGCAAAAAAGCAATAAAATTGCCTCTAAATATGTATGAAACTTTTATTGTAAAGGAAAATAAGCTTTGTACGAACTTGTGATGGCAAAGAAATAAAAGCGACGGACTGCATAATAAAGGTTGCTATCATAAGGGGCAATATAATGTGACGTTCCTTTGCATTAAGAGCTTGTGCATCCAACAACAAAAAGCGCATGACAACCTCTGCTTCCCTCTGCGAAGGGCCTATCCTTTACTTTTATGTATTTACTTTTTATGCAAGAGTCAATAGTGTTCTCCTCTACTTTCTTTTTATTTTTCTCTTTTGCAAGCACCGTGTGGTGGGGAAGATCTAGGCACATATATCCAGTTGGATATGAGTGATCATGAGTTATTATTGTTGACATCACCCTTGAGGTGAATAAGTTGGGAGGCGAAATCACAAGCCCCTATCTTTCTATGTGTCTGGCTGAAACTTTTTGCTCCATATATATGTCGTGAGTGTTAGCAATCATAGAAGACTAAATGATGGTTGAGTATGTGGACTTGCTAAATAGCTCCTACATGAGACCCTTCCTGAAAATATGATGAATTGCAATTGCGTTGTTGACTGAGAACATAGTTTGTTAGTTTTCAAGAAAGTTTATACCTTATACTCTATTGTTGTGATGAATTGTTACTTGCTCATGAGAAGTTTATGATAATAAATATTGCAGTTATAATAATGATCATGATGCTACTATGTCCGTATTTTGTTTCTATCGACACCTCTCTCTCTAAACATGTGGACATGATTATCGATATCGGCTTTCGCTTTAGGACAAGCGAGGTCTAAGCTTGGAGGAGTTGATACGTTCATTTTGCATCATGTTTTGCTACTGTTATTTATAGTGTTTTTGATCAATATAACACTTTGTGGAGCAATTCTAATGCCTTTTCTCTCTTAATATGCAAGATTCACACAAAGAGGGAGATTGCCGGCAGCTGGAATTTTGGACCTGAAAAAGCTATGTCAGAGATACCTATTCTGCACATCTCCAAATGAGCTGAAATTTCACGAAGAATTATTTTGGAATAAATAAAAAATACTGTAATCAAGAAGTACCAGAGGGGGCCACCCAGGTGCCCACGAGGCACCAGGGCACGCCACCCCCCCAGGCATGCCCTGGTACCTCGTGGGGCCCCTAGCCAGCCTCTGGCCCCCATTTTCTGGTATATAAGTCATTTTGCCCTAGAAAAAATATAGAGAAGACTTTTGGGACGGTGCGCCGCCGTCTCGAGGCGGAACCTGGGCAGGAGCACTTTTGCTCTCCGGCGGAGAGATTCTGCCGGGGATACTTCCCTCCGGGAGGGGGAAATCGTCGCCATCGACATCACCAGCGATACTCTCATCATGGGAGGACTAATCTTCATCAACATCTTCACTAGCACCATCTCATCTCAGACCCTAGTTCATCTCTTGTATTCAATCTTTGCCTCAAAACCTCAGATTGGTACCTGTGGGTTGCTAGTAGTGTTGATTACACGTTGTAGTTGATGCTAGTTGGCTTATTTGGTGGAAGATTATATGTTCAGATCTATTATGCTATTCAATACCTCTCTAATCTTGGTTATGAACATGATTTGTGGGTAGTTACTTTTGTTCTTGAGGACATGGGAGAAGTCTTGTCATAAGTAATCATGTGAATTTGGTATTCGTTCGATATTTTGATGATGTGTATGTTGTTGATTCCCTTAGTGGTGTCGTGTGAACGTCGACTACATGACACTTCACCATCTTTGGGCCTAAGGGAATGCATTGTGGAGTAGTAATTAGATGATGGGTTGCTAGAGTGATAGAAGCTTAAACCCTAGTATATACGCTATTCCGTAAGGGGCTGATTTGAATCCATATGTTTAATGCTATGGTTAGAGTTATCTTAATTCTTCTTTCGTAGTTGCGGATGCTTGCGAGAGGGGGTAATCATAAGTGGGAGGCTTGTTCAAGTAAGAACAGCACCCAACACTACTAGGGAAAACCCTAGCAGTAGCGCTGGTTTTTTGCCTACCAGTAGCGCGGGGGGCCGCGCTACTACTACGGCGCTACAGCTAACTTGTAGCAGTAGCGTTGGTTAGACCAGCTCTACTGCTATCCCTACTTAGCAGCAGCGTTGGTTTGTGCAGCGCTACTGCTATATAGCTGTAGCGCTGGTCTAATTCCCGCGCTGCTCACTAGTAGAAAACAAGGCTTTGGTTCTGGCCAGATCAGAGAAATAGTCCCGGTCATGTTACGAACCGGGACTAATGTGAGCATCAGTCCCGGTTCGAGCGGCTAGGACGCCGGCCGGGCCTTGGCAGGCATCAGTCCCGGTTCGACTGGGACCTTTAGTCCCGGTTGGAGACACCAACCGGGACTAAAGGGCCTCGCTCCCTTTAGTCCCAGTTGGTGTCTCCAACCGGGACTAAAGGTAAGTCTTCAGTCCCGGTTCTAGACACCAGCCGGGGCTAAAAAGATGCCTATATATATCCTCACCCCTGCCCGCCCTCTCCTCTGTTTTTTTGCCGTAGAAGGTGGGAGGTGTGTGTCCTACTCTGTTCTCACTTCTTATGCACATGAGGTGTTCGATGAAATGCTTGAGCCACACTTAAGCTTTCTCCTCTGTTCTTCCTCCAAGCTCCATTTTCCCCAAGATTTGTCTAGATTTGGCGGTGCACCAACTATCCAAGTGTTCTAAAAGGTTAGCAACTTCATCCTTTCATCTCTCACTGCTAGTTTAGCTCATTTCATATGCTCTAGAAGTAGAGTGGTTTGTGGGTTTTAGTGGAGGAGTGTATGTGGGAGTTTATTTGATTTAGATGCACAATTTGAGCTCAAATTAACTTCTTAGTTTGCACATGTGTAGGGTGTCGTCGCGTCCCCGTCCCCGTCCTCACCGCCGTCGATCGCCCGCACCGATCTTGTCGCCGGCACCACCGTGGTGAGCCTCTTGTTCTTATCTTTTTTTAAAAGAACAAATTCTTACTTGTATGATTTAGATAGCTACTTGTATAATTTTCTTACTTGTATTATTGTTTGTTATTATATAGTGCCATGGTTTTGGTATCCGCCCCCATCGGCTCTCGTCCAGTCTATGATTCGGATGTGGTATATTATCTTTTATAATTATTTGTTTCATTTAGTGTTTATGACAATTATGCCGACCAACTTGACATAGATGTTTTTATCTAGGAGGTATGTGAACCGGAAATTCCAACCGACCCTCTTGTCGAGAGGTTAAATTTACTTGAAAAAGAAAACAATTATTTGAAAGAAAAATGGAAAAAAATTGGAGAAGAGAAGATGAAATTGGAGTTGCATGTTGCCGATGTCGTCGATCTACACAAGATCCAGATGGATGCAGTGCGCTTGAAGATTAGAAAGATTAGAAAATATGCCATTGATAAAGAGGCTTGGTATCATTATGCTGTTGGATCAATTGTTACCTTAGTTGCGATTTTGATCGCATTTGTTGTTGCATTTAAATGTTTTACATAGTTGTATGTTGTTTTATGAGAACTATGTATGAACCTTATGTATTTATTTTTGCAGTAATAACATTTGATCACTACTGTACTTTGGTTTTAATGTGATGATGAACTTGTATTGATTTGGTCATTTCTCTATTCATGATGTTCTATAATGGTTTTTGATATACTTAATTACATAATGTAGATGAACCGGCAATGGATGTACGGTGACCGACGCACTTCCGAGTACATTACGGTCCTGCATAATTTTATTGATGTGGCTGAGGCAAACAAGCAGAATGGTTTTATGTACTGTCCATGTGTTGTCTGTGAGAATACGAAGGATTACTCTTCCTCGAAAACCCTTCACTTCCACCTGCTTGAGAAGGGTTTCATGCCCCACTATAATTGTTGGACCAAGCACGGAGAAAGAGGGGTTATGATGGAAGACAATGAAGAAGAAGAGGATGATGACAACTATCCTATGTTCCCTGAATACGGTGATACTGCAATGGGGGAAGCTGAAGATCAAGAGGCACCAGATGGGCCTGCTGATGATCTTCGCCGGGTCATTGTTGATGCACAGAGAGAATGCGAAAGTGAAAGGGAGAAGTTGAAGTTCGATCGCATGTTAGAGGATCACAAAAAACGGTTGTACCCAAATTGCGAAGATGGCAACACAAAGCTTCGTACCACACTGGAATTGCTGCAATGGAAGGCAGAGAATGGTTTATCCGACAAGGGATTTGGGAAGCTACTGAAAATAATGAAGAAGAAGCTTCCAAAGGATAACGAATTGCCTGACAGTACGTACGAAGCAAAGAAGGTTCTCTGCCCTCTAGGATTAGAGGTGCAGAAGATACATGCATGCCCTAATGACTAAATCCTCTACCGCGGTGAGGAGTACGCAAATTTGAATGCATGCCCGATATGCGGTGCATTGCAGTATAAGATCAGACGAGATGACCCTGGTGATGTTGAGGGCGTGCGCCCCAGGAAGAGGGTTCCTGCCAAGGTGATGTGGTATGCTCCTATAATACCACGGTTGAAACGTATGTTCAGAAACAAAGAGCATGCCAAGTTGTTGCGATGGCACAAAGAAGACCGTAAGAAAGACGGGATGTTGAGAGTACCCGCTGATGGGTCGCAGTGGAGAAAAATCTAGAGAAAGTGGCCGGAGTTTGCAGGTGACGCAAGGAACTTATGGTTTGGTATAAGTGCAGATGGCATTAATCCTTTTGGGGAGCAGAGCAGCAATCATAGCACCTGGCCTGTGACTCTATGTATCTATAACCTTCCTCCTTGGTTGTGCATGAAGCGGAAGTTCATTATGATTCCAGTGTTCATCCAAGGCCCTAAGCAACCCGGCAACGACATTGATGTGTACCTAAGGCCATTAGTTGAAGAACTTTTACAGCTGTGGAATATAAAAGGTGTACGTGTGTGGGATGAGCACAAACAGGAGGAATTTGACCTACGAGCGTTGCTGTTTGTAACCATCAATGATTGGCCTACTCTTAGTAACCTTTCAGGACAGTCAAACAAGGGATACAACGCATGCACGCACTATTTAGATGAGACTGAAAGTATATATTTGGACAAATGTAAGAAGAATGTGTACCTGGGACATCGTCGATTTCTTCCGACCAAGCATGCCTTAAGAAAGAAAGGCAAGCATTTCAAAGGTGAGGCAGATCACCGGAAGAAGCCTGTCCCCCGTACTGGTGATGATATATTTGATATGGTCAAGGATTTAAAAGCAATCTTTGGAAAGGGTCCTGGCAGACAATCTGTTCCGAATGATGCTGACGGACACGCACCCATGTGGAAGAAGAAATCTATATTTTGGGACCTACCCTATTGGAAAGTCCTAGAGGTCCGCTCTACAATCGACGTGATGCACATGACGAAGAATCTTTGCGTGAACCCGCTAGGCTTCTTGGGCGTGTATGGGAAGACAAAAGATACACCGGAGGCACGGGAGGACCAGCAACGTATGAACGAAAAAGACGGCATGCATCCAAAGCAGTATCAAGGTCCTGCCAGCTACGCTCTTACCAAAGCAGAGAAGGAAATATTTTTTGAATGCCTGCTCAGTATCAAGGTCCCGTCTGGCTTCTCGTCGAATATAAAGGGAATAATAAATATGGCAGAGAAAAATTCCAGAACCTAAAGTCTCATGACTGCCACGTGATTATGAAGCAATTGCTTCCGGTTGCATTGAGGGGGCTTCTACCAGAAAATGATTGATTAGCCATTGTGAAGCTATGTGCATTCCTCAATGCAATTTCTCAGAAGGTAATCGATCCAGAAGTCCTACCAAGGTTACAGAATGATTTGGTCCAATGTCTTGTTAGTTTCGAGTTGGTGTTCCCACCATCCTTCTTCAATATTATGACGCACGTCCTAGTTCACCTAGTCAACGAGATTGCAATTCTGGGTCCTGTATTTCTACACAATATGTTCCCCTTTGAGAGGTTCATGGGAGTCTTAAAGAAATATGTTCATAACCGTGCTAGGCCAGAAGGAAGCATCTCCAAGGGCCACGAAACAGAGGAGGTCATTGAGTTTTGTGTTGACTTTATTCCTGACCTTAAGCCGATTGGTGTTCCTGAATCGCGGCATGAGGGGAGACTGGGTGGAAAAGGCACGCTAGGACCGAAAGCAATAATATGTAGGGACGGGCATTCTTGGGCACAAGCACACTACACAGTTCTACAAAATTCTACCTTGGTGGCCCCGTATATCAATGAACACAAGAATATTTTACCCTCCAAACACCCGAAGCAGTCTGACGACTAGATTACACGTGAACACATGGGGGCTTTCGGCGGTTGGTTGCAAACACATCTCATGGGTAACACCACTGTTGGAGATGAGCTATACTTGTTGGCCAGGACACCATCTTCGACTGTATTGACTTACCAAGGGTACGAGATTAATGGGAATACATTTTACACGATCGCCCAAGATAAAAAGAGCACCAACCAAAATAGTGGTGTCCGCTTTGATGCAGCAAACACCAATAGGGCAAAGGACACATATTATGGTTACACAGAGGAGATATGGGAACTTGACTATGGACGTGATTTTAAGGTCCCTTTGTTTCGGTGCAAATGGGTCAATCTGACAGGAGGCGGGGTATAGGTAGACCCGCAGTACGGAGTGACAACAGTGGATCTCAACAATCTTGGGTACACAGACGAACCATTCGTCCTAGCCAATGATGTGGCGCAGGTTTTCTATGTGAAGGACATGTCTACCAAACCGAGAAAAAGAAAAGATAAGGAAGCGAATACATCATACGATGAGCCAAAGCGCCACATAGTTCTTTCAGGGAAAAGAAACATTGTGGGAGTGGACGACAAGACAGACATGTCAGAAGATTATGAAAAGTTTCATGAAATTCCTCCCTTCACAGTGAAGACTGACCCAAGCATCCTGTTAAATGATGAAGATTATCCATGGTTACGGCACAATAAGCAAGGGACACACACGAAAAAATAGTTTTATACCCCAAAAGATCCCACTCTGGGATGTGACCGGCTTCACCGCCATCACTTTCTCTCTACTAATCAACTAAAAAGATTTTATAAAACTCTAGTTATGATCAAAATAATATTAACTTAAAACTATATAAAATGTATGCAACTAAAATTTTCTTAAAGTATTTCTTGTTAAAAACTTTAATAGCAAAAAGAATTAAATGAAAACTAGGCATGTATGGTACTGTTTTTGAATCTGTTTAAAAGAAAACTAAAACTAAAATATCCTAAAAAGGTCTAAAACCAAAAACAGATTTAGTCCCGGTTGGTGCCACCAACCGGGACTAAAGGCCTCCCTTTAGTCCCGGTCCGTGCCACCAACCGGGACTAAAGGCCTGGGTTTCGCACCCTTTGGGCTGTTGAAATTTAGCTTTAGTCCCGGTTGGTGCCTCCAACCGGGACTAAATGTAGGCCTTTAGTCCCGGTTGGAGCCACCAACCGGGACTAAATCTCAGGCTATATAAACCGCAGCGAAATTTTTCCTCCCCCAAACTTCTCCATCGCCTCTCCTCACCTCGACGCGCTGCCCCGACGCCGTCGCCGACGCCCTGCCCCGATGCCGTCGCCGACGCCTCCTCACTGTGAGCGCCGCCCTGATCCCCTCCTCCTCCTCCTATTCCCCCCCCCCCATGCTGGGCGCCGACCCCGACGCCGGCCTCCCGCGCTGCTGGCCGACGCCGACCCCGACGCTGCCCGCGCTGCTGGCCGACGCCAACTCCGACGCCGCCTGTGCCGCTCTGCTGCCCGACACCGGCGTTTTTTTTAATTAGAGATATTTGTTTCAGATCATGTTGAGAACATAATTGATAGTTTCAGATGTGCAAAAATATCCCCGCAAAAGTCATTTTTGATCAAAGTCATTTTTTATAGCATTATTCATGTTCTCAAAGTCATTGATATTATTCATGTGTAATATTTATGCAAATGTTTTATAGCATTATTCATGATCAAAGTCATTTTTTATAGCATTATTCATGATCAAAGTCATTTCATTTGTGATATTTTTGTTCCGAGCGTATGTAATGAATTTGTGATATTTTCATGTGTAATATAAATTTTTGTTCAGTGAGATGAGATGAGATGGAGATGGATGAGATGACATGGAGATGGCTGAATTTTTTTTGGTTGTTTTGTGTAGTTTTACTAGGTTTTTAGATACATATACTCAATGTGATAGATAGATGTCCAATGCCTCATATCGCGAACATAGTTATATTCGATAATTGATCTTCATATAAATGAAGCATAAAAGTTTAGCAAACAGTTTAGCAATCACTTAGAAATTTTCATGTTGTAGGAGTACATGTAAAAAAAATCAGAGTTGTTCATTGACATAGAAATTTTCATGTTGTTCATTGACTTAGACATGAGGGGGGGGGGTCGTTAAAACATAACCCCGATAACTTCGGTATAACTTCGACATGAGGGGGGAGGGTCGTTAAAACATAACCCCGATAACTTCAGTATAACTTCGACATGAGGGGGAGGAGTCCTCGACGATCGCTGGAGAAGGCCCCGACGATCGCCGGAGGAGTCGTCCCCGACGATCGCCGGAGGAGTCGTCCCCCACGATCGCCGGAGGAGTCATCCCCGACGATCGCCGGAGGAGTCGTCCCCGACGATCGACATGAATAAACTTTGTACATGTGTTTGGTGCATTTTAATGTCTATTTGCTGCTGGTATTTAATGAATAAACTTTGTTTTACACTTGCTGAAAAACTGCTAAGTTTGAAACTGACTGTTATAAAACTTGTCAACTTTGCATGATGTTAGCCACTAATCCATTGCTCATATGCATATGATTCCTTCTTGTGATCTGGTCTATGTAATGTGTACTTTGATGCCATGCCCTTGGTTGCCATGTAAACTTGCTGTAGCATAACTCAATCTTGCTCTCAAGTTGTCATCATAATGTTACTGTTTTGCATTCCCAGATTTCATTAAGTCTGAAAAACAGCTTATCTCTCATGGTTGTATATTGCCATGTTGTAATATTTGCAGAAACTATGGAACACGACAGAGACTTAGAACAAGAAGAGATGTTGGGGGATATAATCCGCGACGAAGGTGATGATATCACCTCACAGTTTCTCAACGACTCCGATGGTGAGGGAAGAGAGGATGACGGCTCCGGTGATCGAATGGAGGGAGAAGATGACGGCTCCGGCGGTGTTGGAGCCTTAACTGTTGCAAAGTCCGGCGAGGTATATTAATTAAACTTGCTGACTAGATGCATTAATTGATTTGTATGTACATATATTAACGCTTCTTTCTTCTTTTAGCCCTCCGGATCGAGCCAACCTTCTGTAAAGAGACGAGGCCCGAAGAAAAGGTTGGGCGAGAATGAAAGGTTCATGATCGAAGAAATCGCTGCAGATGGCAAACCGACTGCTCCCAAGTGGACCGCAGACCGATTTATAAGTCAGTGCAGAGTTGTTGTTAGGGACAGCATCCCGATCAGCATTCAAGAATGGAATAAGCCAAAGGTGGACGATGGAGTTTCTTATGTCGACGATAGATCCAAAGATGAGCTTTGGAATACGCTCATGACAAATTTCAGCCTACCGCCAGAGGTGGATCCAAATAGCAATGTTGTAGAGCAAAAAGTGTTGAGGAACGTTGCATGGGAAACAAAAATTTTCCTACGCACACACAAGATCTATCCATGGTGATGAGCATCTACGAGAGGGAGAGTGAATCTACATACCCTTGTAGATCGCTAAGCGGAAGCGTTTAATAAACGCGGTTGATGTAGTCGAACGTCTCCGCGATCCAAATCGCAAGTCGTCCCTCGATCCGATCACGAACTAGCGCCGAACGGACGGCACCTCCGCGTTCAACACACGTACGGCTTGATGACGCCTTCACCTCCTCGATCCAGCGAGCGATGGTGAAGTAGTGGTTGAGTTCCAGCAGCACGACGGCGTGGTGATGGTGGTGAGGAACAATCTCTGCAGGGCTTCGCCAAGCGCTACGGAGATTATGACGGAGGAACTAGAGGGTTAGGGTTGCCGCACACGGCTTGGGGAAATCTTGATGTGTCCCGTGTGCTAGCCCTGCCCCTCTATTTATATGTTGAGCCTTGGGGTCTAAACTTGGAGTAAAAGCCTCTTCCAAGTCGGTTTTGCCCGCACAAGGTCGGTTTGGCCCGCAGGGAAAGAGTCCAGCTCGGATCCCTGCCGAACCGTGCACAGCCGCGCACAAGCGGTAGTACCGCTCACAAGCGGTAGTACCGCTTGGGCGGTAGTACCGCTTCACACAAGCGGTAGTACCGCTCGGGCGGTAGTACCGCTTCACCAAGCGGTAGTACCGCTTACGCGGCAGCAAAACTTCTTTTGCACTTTCCAATACCTCGTGGGCTTTTATCCCTTGGTTCATATAAAGTGTTCTCGCACCCGAACATTTCGGTAAACATCCGGAACCCCTTCCGGTGAACTCCGGAACTCTTCCGGAGATCAAAACACTATTATCACATATATCAATCTTTACCTCCGGACTCTTCCGGAGATCCTCGTCATGTCCGGGATCTTATCCGAGACTCCGAACAACTTTCGGTCACCAACATAATAACTCAATTATACTAATCGTCACCAAACGTTAAGTGTGTAGACCCTGCGGGTTCGAGAACTATGTAGACATGACCGAGACACCTCTACGATCAATAACCAATAGCGGGACCTGGATGCCCATATTGGCTCCTACATATTCTACGAAGATCTTTATCGGTCGAACCTCTATGTCAAGGATTCAGTTAATCCCGTATGCTGTTCCCTTTGTTCTTCGGTATGTTACTTGCCCGAGATTCGATCGTCGGTATCACTATACCTAGTTCAATCTCTTTACCGGCAAGTCTCTTTACTCGTTCCGTAATACAAGATCCTGTGGCTAACTCTTTAGTCACTTTGCTTGCAAGGCTCAATGTGATGTTGTATTACCGAGTGGGCCCTGAGATACCTCTCCGTCACACGGAGTAACAAATCCCAGTCTTGATCCATGCCAACCCAACAGACACCCTCGGAGATACCTGTAGAGCACCTTTATAGTCACCCAGTTACGTTGCGACGTTTGATACACACAAGGTATTCCTCCGGTGTCAGTGAGTTGCATGATCTCATGGTCAAAGGAACAGATACTTGACATGCAGAAAACAATAGCAATAAACTGACACGATCATATGCTATGTTCGTAGTTTGGGTCTTGTCCATCACATCATTCTCCTAATGATGTGATCCCGTTATCAAATGACATCTCATGTCAATGGCTAGGAAACCTTAACCATCTTTGATCAACGAGCTAGTCAACTAGAGGCTTACTAGGGACACAGTGTTGTCTATGTACCCACACATGTATTTGAGTTTCCAATCAATACAATTATAGCATGGATAATAAACGATTATCATGAACAAGGAAATATAATAATAACCAATTTATTATTGCCTCTAGGGCATATTTCCAACAGTCTCCCACTTGCACTAGAGTCAATAATCTAGTTCACATCACTATGTGATTTACATTGTAATGAATCGAACACCCATGCAGTTCTGGTGTTGTTCATGTTTAGCCCTTGGAAGAGGTTTAGTCATCGGATCTGCAACATTTAGATCCGTGTGTACTTTGCAAATATTTATGTCGTCCTCCTTGATGTAATCGCGGATGGAATTGAAACGTCGTTTTATGTGTCTGGTCCTCTTGTGAAATCTTGGTTCCTTGGCTAGAGCAATGGCACCAGTATTATCACAAAACAGAGTCATTGGGTTAAGTGCACTAGGCACTACTCCAAGATCTGTCATGAACTCCTTCATCCAGACACCTTCCTTCGCCGCCTCCGAGGCAGCGATGTACTCCGCTTCGCATGTAGAATCTGCTACCACGCTTTGCTTGGAACTGCACCAGCTAACCGCACCCCCATTAAGAATAAATACGTATCCGGTTTGTGACTTTGAGTCATCCGGATCAGTGTCAAAGCTTGCATCGACGTAACCCTTTACGACGAGCTCTTGATCACTTCCATAAACGAGAAACATGTCCTTAGTCCTTTTCAGGTACTTCAGGATATTCTTGACCGCCGTCCAGTGTTCCATTCCTGGATCACCTTGAAACCTTCCGACCATACTTATGGCAAGGCTGACATCGGGTCTTGTGCACAGCATTGCATACATGATAGAGCCTATGGCCGAAGCATAGGGGATGACACTCATCTTTTCTCTATCTTCTGCAGTCACTGGGCATTGAGTCTTACTCAACTTCACACCTTGCAATACAGGCAAGAACCCCTTCTTGGACTGATCCATTTTGAACTTCTTCAAAACTTTGTCAAGGTATGTGCTTTGTGAAAGTCCTATTAAGCGTCTCGATCTATCTCTATAGATCTTGATGCCTAATATGAAAGCAGCTTCTCCTAGGTCCTTCATTGAAAAACTCTTGTTCAAATATTCCTTCACGCCTTCCAACATTTCTATATTGTTTCCAATCAGCAATATGTCATCCACATATAATATTAGAAACGCTATAGAGCTCCCACTCACTTTCTTGTAAATACAAGCTTCTCCGTAAACTTGTATAAACTCGAACGCTTTGATCACCTCATCAAAACGAAGATTCCAACTCCGAGATGCTTGCACCAGTCCATAAATGGATCGCTGGAGTTTGCAAACTTTGTCAGCATTCTCTGGATCGACAAAACCTTCTGGTTGCATCATATACAACTCTTCCTTAAGGAAACCGTTAAGGAACGCTGTTTTGACATCCATCTGCCAAATTTCATAATCGAAAAAGGCAGCTATTGCTAACATGATTCTGACGGACTTAAGCATCGCTACGGGTGAGAAGGTCTCATCGTAGTCAACTCCTTGAACTTGTGAAAAACCCTTTGCCACAAGTCGAGCTTTATAGATGGTGACATTACCGTCCGCGTCTGTCTTCCTCTTAAAGATCCATTTGTTCTGAATGGCCTTACGCCCTTCAGGTAATACTTCCAAAGTCCATACTTTGTTTTCATACATGGATCCCATCTCGGATTTCATGGCCTCTAACCATTTCTCGGAATCCGGGCCCATCATCGCTTCTCCATAGCTCGTAGGTTCATCGTTGTCTAACAACATGACTTTTAAGACAGGGTTGCCGTACCACTCAGGAGCAGTACGCGTCCTTGTCGACCTACGAGGTTCGATAGCAACTTGATCCAAAGTTTCATGATCATCATCATTAACTTCCTCTTCAGCTAATGTAGGCTCCACAGAAACAACTTTCTGCGCTGCGCTACTCTCAGGTTGAAGTAAAGGTTCAACAACCTCATCAAGTTCTATCTTCCTCCCACTCAATTCTTTCGAGAGAAACTCTTTCTCAAGAAATGTTCCGTTTTTAGCGACAAACACTTTGCCTTCGGATCTGAGGTAGAAGGTATACCCAACTGTCTCTTTTGGGTATCCTATGAAGACGCATTTCTCCGCTTTGGGTTCCAGCTTTTCAGGCTGAAGCTTTTTGACATAAGCATCACATCCCCAAACTTTAAGAAACGACAGTTTTGGCTTCTTGCCAAACCAAAGTTCATATGGCGTCGTCTCAACGGATTTCGATGGTGCCCTATTTAAAGTGAATGCAGCTGTCTCTAATGCATAACCCCAAAACGATAGTGGCAAATCGGCAAGAGACATCATAGATCGCACCATATCCAATAAAGTTCGATTACGACGTTCGGACACACCATTACGCTGTGGTGTTCCAGGCGGTGTCAATTGTGAAACAATTCCACATTGTCTTAAGTGACTGCCAAACTCATAACTCAGATATTCTCCTCCTCGATCAGATCGTAGGAATTTAATCTTCTTGTTACGATGATTCTCAACTTCACTCTGAAATTGTTTGAACTTTTCAAATGTTTCAGACTTGTGTTTCATTAAGTAAATATACCCATATCTACTTAAGTCATCAGTGAAGGTGAGAAAGTAACGATAACCACCGCGCGCCTCAATACTCATCGGACCACACACATCAGTATGTATGATTTCCAATAAGTCACTTGCCCGTTCCATTGTTCCAGAGAACGGCGTTTTAGTCATCTTGCCCATGAGGCATGGCTCACATGTGTCAAGTGATTCAAAATCAAGTGACTCCAAAAGTCCATCAGCATGGAGCTTCTTCATGCGTTTTACGCCAATATGACCTAAACGGCAGTGCCACAAGAAAGTGGTATTATCATTATCAATTCTACATCTTTTGGCATCAATGTTATGAACATGTGTATCATTACTATCGAGATTCAATAAGAATAAACCCCTCACATTGGGTGCATGACCATAAAAGATATTACTCATATAAATAGAACAACCATTATTCTCTGATTTAAATGAGTAACCGTCTCGCAATAAACAAGATCCAGATATAATGTTCATGCTTAACGCAGGCACCAAATAACACTTATTTAGGTTCATCACTAATCCCGACGGTAATCGAAGAGCGAGCGTGCCGACGGCGATCACATCAACCTTGGAACCATTTCCCACGCGCATCGTCACTTCGTCCTTTGCCAGCCTCCGTCTATTCCGCAGTTCCTGTTTTGAGTTGCAAATATGAGCAACCGCACCGGTATCAAATACCCAGGCACTACAACGAGAGTTGGTAAGGTACACATCAATAACATGTATATCATATATACCTTGTTTGTTGTTGGCCGCCTTCTTGTCAGCCAAATACTTGGGGCAGTTCCGCTTCCAGTGTCCAGTTCCCTTGCAATGAAAGCACTCAGTTTCTGGTTTGGGTCCAGCCTTGGGTTTCTTCACGAGAGGAGCAACTGCTTTGCCACTCTTCTTGGAGTTACCCTTCTTACCCTTGCCATTTTTCTTGAAACTAGTGGTTTTATTGACCATCAACACTTGATGCTCCTTCTGAATTTCAGACTCAGCGACTTTCAGCATCGCAAACAGCTCGGCGACTGACTTATTCATCCCGTGCATGTTATAGTTCAACACGAAGCTCTTGTAGCTGGGTGGCAATGATTGAAGAACTCTGTCAGTGATAGCCTCTGGCGGAAGGGGCATCCCCAATTCAGCCAGACGGGTGGAGTACCCAGACATTCTGAGCACGTGATCACTGATAGACCCGTTCTCCTCCATCTTGCAAGCATAGAACTTATCGGAGATCTCATATCTCTCGATCCGGGCATTCTTCTGAAAGATAAACTTCAACTCCTGGAACATCTCATATGCTCCATGACGTTCAAAACGTCTTTGAAGTCCCGGTTCTAAGCCATACAACATTGCACATTGAACTATTGAGTAATCATCAGAACGAGCCTGCCAGGCGTTCACAACGTCTAGAGACTCAACTGGAGCGGGTGGATCACCAAGCGGTGCATCAAGGACATAAGCCTTCTGAGAAGCCGTAAGGATAATCCTTAGATTACGGGCCCAGTCCACAAAGTTACTTCCATCATCTTTCAACTTAGCTTTCTCTAGGAACGCATAAAAATTCAGGGGTGCTACTGCGCGAGCCATGATCTACAACATAAATATAGCAAAGACAACTTAGACTATTGTTCTAGATAATGAGTTTAGTTAATCATATTACTTAAAAAACTCCCACTCAAATTGACATCCCTCCGGTCATTCGAGTGTAACATGATCCAAATCCACCAACTCAAGTCCGATCATCACGTGAGTTGAGGTGGTTTCAATGGTGAACATCTTCATGTTGATCATATCTACTATATGACTCATGTTTCGACCTTTCGGTCTCTTGTGTTCCGAGGCCATGTCTGTACATGCTAGGCTCGTCAAGTTTAACCCGAGTGTTCCGCGTGTGCAACATGGCTTGCACCCGTTGTATGTGAACGTGGAGTCTATCACACCCGATCATCACGGCGTGTCTCGAAACGACGAACTTTCGCAACGGTGCACACTCGGGGAGAACACAATTTATCTTGAAATTTAAGTGAGGGATCACCTTATAATGCTACCGTCGTCCTAAGCAAAATAAGATGCATAAAAGGATTAACATCACATGCAAATCATAAGTGACATGATATGGCCATGAACTTGTGCTTTTGATCTCCATCTCCAAAGCACCGGCATGATCTCCATCGTCACCGGCATGACACCATGATCTCCATCATCTTGATCTCCATCAACGTGTCGCCATAAGGTTGACGCGCCGACTGTTGCTTCCACGACTATTGCTAACGTTTAGCGATAAAGTAAAGCATTACATAGCGCTTAATGATTGACACGCAGGTCATACAATAATTAAAGTCAACTCTATGGCTCCTGCCAGTTGCCGTACTCATCGACATGCAAGTCGTGATATTCTATACAACACATGATCATCTCATACATCACATATATCTCATCATGTAATTGGCCATATCACATCACAACATACCCTGCAAAAACAAGTTAGACGTCCTCTAATTGTTGTTGCAAATTTTACGTGGCTGCTACGGGTTTGCAAGAACCGTTCTTACCTACGCAAAACCACAACGTGGTGTAGTGATTGCTTTTTGATCTTCTAAAAGAACCCTCTTCATTGAAATCGATTCAACTAAAGTGAGAGAGACAGACACCCGCTAGCCATCTTTATGCAACAAAATTACATGTCAGTTGAAGGAACCTGTCTCGCGTAAGTGTACGCGTAATGTCGGTCCGGGCCGCTTCATCTCACAATCCTGCCGAATCAAGTATCAACTAGTAACGGCAAGCAATATGTATACACCCACGCCCACAACTCGTTTGTGTTCTACTCGAGATCTCATCTACGCATAGACCTAGCTCATGATGCCACTGTTGAGGAACGTTGCATGGGAAACAAAAATTTTCCTACGCACACACAAGATCTATCCATGGTGATGAGCATCTACGAGAGGGAGAGTGAATCTACATACCCTTGTAGATCGCTAAGCGGAAGCGTTTAATAAACGCGGTTGATGTAGTCGAACGTCTCCGCGATCCAAATCGCAAGTCGTCCCTCGATCCGATCACGAACTAGCGCCGAACGGACGGCACCTCCGCGTTCAACACACGTACGGCTTGATGACGCCTTCACCTCCTCGATCCAGCGAGCGATGGTGAAGTAGTGGTTGAGTTCCAGCAGCACGACGGCGTGGTGATGGTGGTGAGGAACAATCTCTGCAGGGCTTCACCAAGCGCTACGGAGATTATGACGGAGGAACTAGAGGGTTAGGGTTGCCGCACACGGCTTGGGGAAATCTTGATGTGTCCCGTGTGCTAGCCCTGCCCCTCTATTTATATGTTGAGCCTTGGGGTCTAAACTTGGAGTAAAAGCCTCTTCCAAGTCGGTTTTGCCCGCACAAGGTCGGTTTGGCCCGCAGGGAAAGAGTCCAACTCGGATCCCTGCCGAACCGTGCACAGCCGCGCACAAGCGGTAGTACCGCTCACAAGCGGTAGTACCGCTTGGGCGGTAGTACCGCTTCACACAAGCGGTAGTACCGCTCGGGCGGTAGTACCGCTTCACCAAGCGGTAGTACCGCTTACGCGGCAGCAAAACTTCTTTTGCACTTTCCAATACCTCGTGGGCTTTTATCCCTTGGTTCATATAAAGTGTTCTCGCACCCGAACATTTCGGTAAACATCCGGAACCCCTTCCGGTGAACTCCGGAACTCTTCCGGAGATCAAAACACTATTATCACATATATCAATCTTTACCTCCGGACTCTTCCGGAGATCCTCGTCATGTCCGGGATCTTATCCGAGACTCCGAACAACTTTCGGTCACCAACATAATAACTCAATTATACTAATCGTCACCAAACGTTAAGTGTGTAGACCCTGCGGGTTCGAGAACTATGTAGACATGACCGAGACACCTCTACGATCAATAACCAATAGCGGGACCTGGATGCCCATATTGGCTCCTACATATTCTACGAAGATCTTTATCGGTCGAACCTCTATGTCAAGGATTCAGTTAATCCCGTATGCTGTTCCCTTTGTTCTTCGGTATGTTACTTGCCCGAGATTCGATCGTCGGTATCACTATACCTAGTTCAATCTCTTTACCGGCAAGTCTCTTTACTCGTTCCGTAATACAAGATCCTGTGGCTAACTCTTTAGTCACTTTGCTTGCAAGGCTCAATGTGATGTTGTATTACCGAGTGGGCCCTGAGATACCTCTCCGTCACACGGAGTAACAAATCCCAGTCTTGATCCATGCCAACCCAACAGACACCCTCGGAGATACCTGTAGAGCACCTTTATAGTCACCCAGTTACGTTGCGACGTTTGATACACACAAGGTATTCCTCCGGTGTCAGTGAGTTGCATGATCTCATGGTCAAAGGAACAGATACTTGACATGCAGAAAACAATAGCAATAAACTGACACGATCATATGCTATGTTCGTAGTTTGGGTCTTGTCCATCACATCATTCTCCTAATGATGTGATCCCGTTATCAAATGACATCTCATGTCAATGGCTAGGAAACCTTAACCATCTTTGATCAATGAGCTAGTCAACTAGAGGCTTACTAGGGACACAGTGTTGTCTATGTACCCACACATGTATTTGAGTTTCCAATCAATACAATTATAGCATGGATAATAAACGATTATCATGAACAAGGAAATATAATAATAACCAATTTATTATTGCCTCTAGGGCATATTTCCAACAAAAAGTCAAGGCGTGGGCTCTCAAGAAGATGGCCGAACAATTCAAGAACTGGAAGAAAAGATTGCACGAAAAGTTTGTCCTGAAAGAGAAGACTCCAACATTCACCGGTCAATATGAGAAGATGAAAGATCACTGGCCCGCATTTGTGGCGTACAAGACATCGGAGAAAGGTAAGAAAAGGTCACTGATAAATAAGCAAAATGCTGCAAAGAAGGAATATCACCATGTTACGGGGTCAGGTGGCCACAAGGTTGCCCGGCCTACGTGGGACAAAGCTGAGAACGACCTGCTTGATAAAGGGATCCATCCAGAGACATTGAACTGGCCTGAACGGGCAAGGACTTGGTTCTTCGGGCATGGGGGAACTTTGCACCCAGAAACAGGGAAGTGTGTTTATACGAAAGCTCAACTTGCAACACCCATCAAAAACATTCAGGATGCAATCCAGGCCGTCCAGGAAGGGAAGTTCCATCCCGACAGAGAGAAGGACGAGCTGTCACGCGCCCTCGAGAATCCTGAACACCCTGGACGAACACGAGGCACATCAGGCTCCGTTCCATGGAAGGTTGGGTTTCCCGACAGCAGAGACACTTATAGAAGCCGAGGGAGAAAGAAGAAACAGGATGCAGACCGGTTGCAGAAGGTAGAAGAAATATTAGCGTTGCAGGAGAAGCAAATAGAGGCACTTAACAGCCAGCGAGCTACCGGCCCATCATCTCAGCGGCACGAAGATCCTTCATTCGATACTTCCCATGGAGCTACCCCACCATCTCAGCGGAAAAGCAGCGTGGCTTCCTCTTTGCTCGTTCGTCTGCCCAAAGATGATATCACGGCTCCTGATCGCTACCCCGTGGATGATATCACGGAGAGGGAACATTGTGATCTACATGCGAAATGCATGAACATAACCTTGAAGGTGGCGGCCGGCTATGCCTTACCTCGTGTACCTGATGGAACTTACCATTGCTCTCCGATTCTAGATGGCTATGCTGTTGTCGGGGTGGATGAAGTTACCAACGGATTTGAGCAGCTGGAGCTTGAGTACCCTATAGGTGAAGGGGAGACTCATCTGGGAGATGCCATAAGGACTACCATTCTATGGAGAAAGGAACACATTGTGCTTCCATACTGAACGCCGCGTCAGCAGACTCAGGCGGAGGAGGCCCCTCAGCAGACTCCTCACAGTCCAGCTCTATCTCCGCTGCCTCAGCCGTTTCCGCTGCCTAAGCCATCTCCTCCGCGTCAGCACACTCCGTCGCCTCAGCTGTCTCCGCTGCGTCAGCGGACTCCGCCGGAGGAGGCCCCTCAGCAGAATCCGCCGCGTCAGCTGACTCCGCCTCCTCCGCCGCCTCAGCACCGGCAAAAGAGATCCGCCGCCGCTCCGGCGGCTAGTAGTACAACAGCGAAGAAATCCAGAGCAGGTAGCGTCAAGAAGGTTCCTGCCAAGTTACCATACGACATGACTGAGGAGGAAACGAAGGAGATCGTGGCTGCCAACGTGAAACGCCAGCTTGCACCGACCCGTCCAGATCCAATGGAGAAAATAGATCCGGTAAAAGCGAGGCGCTTGCTGGAAAACCTTACAAAACCACCACCGCCTCCGCTGCTATCAAACTATGACCGCTCTATTGTAAAGTCATATAGAGATCCACAGCAGCCGTCGGGAAGTAGCAGTAATGCAAGGGGGAAAACAATTCCCCAGCTCGGCGAACAGAAAAACCAATCGTGCCCCCCGCTCAAGGTGTTTACCGATATCGCTAATGATCCAGGGGTAGCGGCCGCTGATCCTGGTTTCACTCTTGGTGATTACTTAGGCGATGAGGTACAGTTCGAAATGGCTGAGTTAGCCTTTAAATTCGAGCACGGGAAGCCTCTCGTCAGACCTGAGGAGCTCCCGCATCTACCAACGATGATGCGAAGATTGCATGACTGGTACTTGGAAGCCTCAAAGCAAGGGAGCAACTATATCATTGCGGGAATTAAAGATGAGCATTACTTCAATGGAGACGAGGAGATTTTCATTGAATTTGAAGAATTATTTCAGTTATACAATCAAGACGCCATCAACAAATCTATCGTCAGTTGCTATTGTTTGTAAGTATCATTTCTGTAATTAAGTCTCTAGCTCAGCTCGTTCATTGCATGTATAATTATCCTCACTATATATATTATGCAGAAAGAAGATCCTCGAATGCAAAAGAGGACAAATCTATGACATTGGGTTCATTAACCCAAATACTATTCATGAAGCTACGGTAAAATGGAACGCCAAGGATACAGAGAAGAACTTGCTAAGGGCGTTAATTAAACAACAAACCAAAAGGGAAATACTATTTCCTTACAACTTCCAGTGAGTGTTATACTATCTTGTACACATCATTCTGTTTCGCTTACTCGATGTTAAGTGTAATTGATGAGCTATGCGTGCGCCGGTTCCACTTTATTCTGCTAGTCATTCAGTTTGACGCAGGAAAAGTACTTGTCATGGACACGTTACGTAAAGACCCTGAGATGTGGGCGGACCTGAAAAAAATTCTCCAGAGGTAATTTCAATCATTATCGCACTATATCGGCAACTATCGTTCATTTCTTGATATCAAGTAATTAATAACTCCTTTATTCATTTTCTTTGCCGGGCATGGTTTGGAAAGAGTTCACCAAGCAGGTTAGGGGTGAATGGAGAGAGGAGCTGCGATTTGAACAACTCAGTGTAATAGTACTAGCTAGGTCCGCGCATCTCTTTGATTCTAGTTTCAATACCACTATCATGCTTGATTATTATTTTGATTGAACTATATTCTCGTAAAGTGCTCGAGGCAGGGATCCGGGAATAACTTATGTGGATACTACGTTTGCGAGTTCATTCGCCAGACGACCTCTGAGACGGGTAGATTTTTTGAAAAACTTGAAGTACGTAAACAATATTCACAAATATATATTGACCCCCTTCTTTAAATTAGATCGAACGGAAGCGGGGCGAACTCCTACCAAAGGCTCGCATACGAGCAATTCAAGAGGAATTGGCGGGATTCTTCCTTCAAGAGATCATAGCTAAAACCGGAGAATACCATCGATAATTGGTAGTGAATGTTGGTAATTAGATATTAGGGATCGTAAGAGATGTTACATTGTATATATGCATGAACGTGTACTATACGTAGTAGCGTCGAATAGATATACGAAAACTTGTTGTTCGACCAAGCACGGAGAAAGAGAGGTCACTTCTCTCTATATTCATGACGATTTGTGTAATGGTTCCTTCATTGCTATATGTAGTAGCTAGCGTCGAGTTGAATGGAAAACGTAAAATAAAAACGAAAACCCTAAATATAAAAGAATTGAATGGTAAACACAAAAAGAAAAGGGGGAAACACAATATGAAACCCCTAAACCCTCCAAAACCCTAAACCCCTCATTTCAAAAAAAACAAAAACAAAAACCCCAGCGCTTGGCAGGTGCTGACGCGTGGCTGCCTTTTAGTCCCGGTCGGTGTTACCAACCGGGACTAAAGGTCCTCCTGCCTGGGTGGCCCACAGCGGCCACGTGGAGCTCCTTTAGTCCCGGTTCGTAACACAACTGGGACTAAAAGTGGGGGCCTTTAGTCCTGATTGCTTAGTCCCGGTTGCAGAACCGGGACTAAAGGCCCTTAGGAACCGGGACTAATGTCATGTTTTCTACTAGTGGCTAATATACCAGCACTGCTGCTACTTGTCAACCAGCGCTACTGCTAACGTTACGCATAATTTTTTTTTGGTACATATTTGCGCTGTCTTTGTACAGGGTTTATACAGTAGTCTAATCATATCATGAACAAACAATATTCTCATCATATCATACACATAATAGTCTCATCATATCATCACATCATCCGAAACAAATGATGCCTCTCATCATCATCTCGATATAGCGATACAAGTTACGTGACATGTCTCGAATACAAGCAACTGCATGGTCATCACATACACATGTTTCATTATCTATATCTAAACTATGATATAGAAGAGAAGAGCGATCACGATGAGCAAGAGCATGATAATGTAGTAGTTCTTGAGGCGCCGGTTACTTTCCCTCTCTCGCGCTAGCGTGAACCTCAAGTAACTATCTTCCGCTTCGGCTCTGCTATCGAACCCTCTTTGGCTGCCACCCGGGAACCGGTACACCTGGGCCTGACACTCAGGCCATTCGTCGTACACTCCTAGAACCTTCCCTACGTACACGGCATAGCACTTCTTCGCCATCGATGATCTATATACCTACATCGTCACATGATGAATTCATCGATAATATGCAACATAATATATAGTTTAGCAACACAAAGAGACAGAGTTAGCAAAAATAGAAGCAACATATCATAAACATAAATAACTAAGTTCATCGTACCCAAACTAATTAACTAGAGTGATCTACGCTAGTTGAGGAGGACGGTTTAATTACATCACAAAGTTTCATTGTGCATAAATTCAAAGTTTCGTCATAGAGAAAGTAGTGACTAAATGGACACATTGTCATCGTCAATCACTCCAACATGTCGTGCCATCCTTCCAAATCAGGGAGGAAGGACCCGAGCGACGTGAAAGGCTTCAGGTCGAGACGCTGAGCGGCTACGCATGTTCGGACGTCTTCCCGCGACATTTGCCCTTCTTCGTAGAACATCCCTGTTTTTTCGACGACCTCCTTCATGATGACTTGGGTAAGTTCACGCTGGATGTGATAGAACTCAGCTCGTAGTCGATGATCCGGTACATTTCCTAGTTTCTTGGCCCATTGCAGAATATCGGCATCGCCGGATTTAGGTGGCATGCGAAGATTCTGCCGATCCCTTCTGTACTCCAGCATGTGGTGGATGACGTAGAATCCATCACTGAGACTACCATTCGGTTGCTGGATGCAGCAGAAGTCGGTCTTATGGGCATGTCGGTGGCCCATCGCTATTGCTAAGAGTGGCCCACCTGCTGGCACCGTGCACACATAGCGGTAGCGGTGGGCCATCGACACGCGCTACTGCTATGGGAATAGTAGTAGCGCTGGTTTTTGTCGGACGCTACTAGTACGGGCAGCCCCGGTGGGTGACGATGGGACCACTTAGCAGCAGCGCTGGTTCACAGGCCAGCGCTACTGCTACCTTTCTACCTGTAGCGCTGGTAAGTTCCACACGCTACTACTAAGTAGCAGTAGCGCTGGGACCCAGCCCCACGCTACTTCTAAGGTTCTATCTATAAGCTTTCTCCTAGTAGTGCAAGCACCGGTCCACCCACATATCAAATTATCAAAGTAGCAAACGCGAATCAAACAAACATGATGAAAGTGACTAGATGAAATTCCCATGTGTCCTCGAGAACGCTTTACTTACTATAAGAGATTGTTCCGGCTTGTCCTTTGCGACAAAAAGGATTGGGCCAACTTGCTGCACTCTTTGTTACTATTGCTACTTGTCACTTGTTACAAATTATCTTGCTATCATACTATTCGTTACCGATAATTTCAGTGCTTGCAGAAAATACCTTGCTGAAAACCGCTTGTCATTTCCTTCTGCTCCTCGTTGGGTTCGACACTCTTACTTATCGAATGGACTACGATTGATTCCATATACTTGTGCGTCATCACTTTTCCAAACACTTTTGCTCTTGTTTTGGACTCTAATTTGCATAATTTGAATGGAACTAACCCTGACTGACGCTGTTTTCAGAAGAATTGCCATGGTGTTATTTTTGTGCAGAAATAAAAATTCTTGGATGAACCTGAAAATTTATGGAGAATATTTTCAGAATATATAAAAAATAGTGGCGAAGAGAATTATCAGAGGGGGGCCACCCAGGCGCCACAAGCCCAGGGGGCGCGTCCACCCACCAGGGCGCGCCTGGCAGGCTTGTGGGCCCCTGGCAGCTCCGGCAACCCTAACTCCAACTCCATAAGTACCTATTCATCCAGAAAAAAATCAGAGAGAAAGAATCCTCGCGTTTTACGATACGGAGCCGCCGCCACCTCCTGTTCTTCATCGGGAGGGCTGATCTGGAGTCCGTTCGGGGCTCTGGAGAGGGGGATTCGACGCCGTCGTCATCATCAACCATCCTCCATCACCAATTTCATGATGCTCACCGCCGTGTGTGTGTAATTTCTTCGTAGGCTTGCTGGACGGTGCTGGGTTGGATGAGATTTGTCATGCAATCAAGTCAATTTTGTTAGGGCTTGATCCCTAGTATCCACTATGTTCTGAGATTGATGTTGCTATGACTTTGCTATGCTTAATGCTTGTCACTAGGGACCGAGTGCCATAATTTCAGATCTGAACCCTTTATGTTTTCATGAATATATTTGTGTTCTTGATCCTATCTTGCAAGTTGTATGCACCTATTACGTGTTATGATCCGCATATCCCAAGGTGACAATAATTGGGATTCTTTCCGGTGATTACCGTAGTTTGAGGAGTTCATGTATTCACTAAGTGCTAATGCTTTGTTCCGGTTCTCTATTAAAAGGAGGCCTTAATATCCCTTAGTTTCCTTAAGGACCCCGCTGCCACGGGAGGGTAGGACAAAATATGTCATGCAAATTCTTATTATAAACACGTATGACTATATACGGAATACATGCCTACATTACATTGATGAATTGGAGCTATTGTGTATCGCTCTACGTTGTGACTGTTACATGATGAATGTCATCCAATACAATTATCCATCACTGATCCAATGCCTACGTTTTTCGCATATTGATCTTTGCTAAGTTACTTTCGTTCCTGCTGTTACAATCTCTACAAAACTGCTATTGTTACTGTTTCTGTTGCTATTGCTACTGTTACTACTGCTATCAAAACTATCATACTACTGTGCTACTAAACACTTTGCTGCAGATATTTATTTCTCCATGTGTGGTTGAATTGACAACTCAACTGTTAATACTCACAAATATTCTTTGGCCCCCCTTGTGTCGAATCAATAAATTTGGATGAAATACTACCCTCAAAGACTGTTGCGATCCCCTATACTTGTGGGTTATCAACGCTTCCCCCATATATACACGTTGAGAACACATCATAGTGGTTTTTGCGATAGTGCAAACTCTGGTAGATCGTTCATAGGTATCCCCCACAAGTATCGCTTCATCAAGGCACGGTAGTGCTCCGGTGTTCCTGGGGTCTCGACGATTGGTCGGTTGGACGTGCGGCAGGACGACAAAGAGAATGGATAAGGTCTGAGGCTCAGGCTCATCCTTACCTCGCCGTAATGGTGGTCACTACGGTGGCGGTGTTCTGGTGATGTCACGCTTGCATCCATTGGCTTATCTGGTCATGCATGGCATTTCAGAGCCCAAATGATAAGTGCCACACGTCAGGTGCGTGGCACTCCAGCCCTGTCATTTTTCGATGGTAATTTCAATCACACAAGGATGGAAAATTCTAGTGACACACGGCAAGTTTCTGTCAAAAATAAAAATTCCAGTGAAGCACAAAAGTTGTCATGCTTGGCAACTAAAGTTGTCATCCTTGCGTAACTAAACCTGCAATCAAAAACGTTCGGAGTTGCCATGTGCTCGTACCTGACGTGTGGCACTTATCAGGGTCCTTTCAGAAACGTGCGCCACAGCACGTAGTGTAACTAGGTGACAAGGCGGGTTCAAAGTTTACCTGGGGTCGTTGGTATTGGTCGCTGGAGCTGGCTACTGAGGCGGTGGTTGTGGGTTAAGTCCGAGCATCTTGGGATGGTGGGGGCTCATGAGTGGGAGCTTCCATCGAGGGCGTCGACGCGATCTTATAGGCGGGTTGGACTCGCCGTTGGGGCTCCGACGCATGCAGAATGTGGGCTCTTGGCCGCGGGCGTGCTCTGCATCGCGCGCACACCTGACATCCCTGTGGAGCTCGGGTGCCACGTGGACCGTTGATCAATCATAAGATCTGACAACTCACTTTATGTCGCGGTTGCGTACCGGCTCGACTAAGGAATTGGGTCGTGGCTGCTTCCGCGGCTAAACCGGTTGGGTTGCGCTGCACTATTGACCCAGTGCAGTGTTTAATTCCCTTTTTCTAACAAATTTGAACTAAGGTTTGAATTTGGCTCTAAATATGCAATTAAAATCCTAAAAATCCCAAAAAATAGTAGGGCTATTATAGATCATAGGAAAAATATTTTGAGCCCCGATGCATGTTTGTAAAATTATTTTATGCAGATGGATTTAGTATGGATTATTTAATAAATCCCTAAAGTGATTTAGGGTTTATATAATAGCCAAAGTAATACCAAATTTCCTAAAATGCACTGAAAATATGATATGCATATGAATGATGTGTTCACATCCCTTGAAAACATGGGATATGAGAACATTAAATCTCTAGGCCCCAATTTCTTAAGAGAAACCTGAGGCTTGGCCGAACGCTAACAACTTGAGACTTTTTGTGAAAAGGCTAAAGCCATATATTAAGTATCACATGTCCTTACAAACACACCCTTATAAAAACAAAATCACATCCAAATCCTTAGGGGTGCCGAAATCTTCTTCCTCCATCATACACCGGCGGCGACCATGAGCAAAGCTCGATGCCGCCTCTGCGTCTCCACCTCGGTGGAGCAAACTTTTTAAAACCAAGGAGCTCTTAGAAGTAGTGGTCGACACAGTGGCGAATCTAGAAAAAAATGAAGGGGGGCTGGGCTGCCTGGGTCATGCAAACATGTGTTGAGCTGGGCTGGGAAGTGGTTGGGCTGGACCTTAAAACTAGTAATAAAAACAAATTTTGCAGCGCTGGAGGGGGGCTCGAGCCTGTTAAAGCCCCCAAGTAGATTCGCCCCTGGGTCAAGAAGTCATCGATGTAGACCAGAAGACGCCGACGACCGTGATCAGCGTGACAAATAGCCATGCTGGGGATGAAAACACAGAAAAGAGCCTGTAGAAACTCCAAAGACCATGAACACCGACCGAATACAGACGAACCCACAGGAGACCAAAGCCGACCAGTTCCACAAAGATCCGTCGAAGACACACCTCCACACGCCCTCCACCGACACTAAGCGCACCGATGAAATGGTGATATGATAGGGAGACATTATTCCTGAATTGTGGCAACGTCGCCGTGTCGCCTCGCTGCCCCGACCAACACACAAAGAGTCTAGAAACCCAGTCTAAACCAAGAGTCCAATGTTGTTTTACGCCAAAGCCGAGCCAAAAGTCGGCCTGCCGCCATCTAGGACCCTGTCTCGGGGGACCTTCGGACTCCGTTGGCACATGCAACATTGTTGTTCAGGGCCACCGGTCTAGAACCTCCGTCCCCCGACCGCACATCCGCAGTTGCCACCAGCTCCGATCTGCTACAGCTGGCCATCCTCATCGCCTGAAACTCCCACGTGGACAGATCCTCCTCGCCCCCCCCCCCCCCCCCCCCCCTGCGGCGGCAACAACGAGAGGGTTGGAGATGTAGGCGATGGCCAGGGCTTCTGAGTCGCTCGTCGCAAGAGGAAAGGACGAGTCGTCAGCAAAGCTACAACTGAAGAAACTGCATGGGCCTAATAGAGGGACTTGGCAAAAAAGTGATGGCAAAAATAAAATAAAATAGAATAACATATACATTCAAACAGTTTCTTCCAATATTTGAAAAGAGCAAAATAAATTATATTCACTCGAGCAAACATAAGACTTTCTTGGCCCATAAACTTCCACTTCCTTTTATGTGTTTCACATACTTCCTTTTATTCCCATACAAAATCATGAGGAATATACATAAGCAAGCAGCAACATCATCAAACAACAGAGTGCTCTCGCGTCACTACTTGGAGATTGGAGCAGCTTTATTAGTTCAGGAAGAAAGCACACAAAAATCAAACCAGGGAGAACATAATCATATATGATCCCTCTGAACTGAATTAGTTGTAGGCGTCTGGGTTGGCAATAAGGTAGGCCTCGGCGGCCCTGAAGATGGCCGTGACAGAATCCTTGGCCTTGGTTATCTCATCTTTCACCTCCACGCCTGGAAGCAGCTTGTATGTCGATTCCACCTTCACCACGCTCCCGCCGTTTGCTGTCGGCTCCACCTTGATGTGCGAAGTGGCTGTCTCGATCGCCGTGCCGATGCCACCGCCCTCGATGAGAGTCGACTTGCACTCACACTTGTCTGCGTCAATGAACTCGAGCGTCTCCTTCATGAGGTTGAAGGGCATGGCTGCAAGATCAACTCTGTCTTATGCTTTGACCATGTGTACCAGACTGCAGGTGATATGAGTTGTATATGATGCGTACCTGAGGCGAAGTTGAACTGCTTGACACAGTGACACTGCCGATGCCGCCTTCTCCTTCAACAGGGTGGGCACTGGCGACGATCTGTGGCGCCAGCTTGGGGGCCAGGGTGTGCCAGTCCATGACGCCGGCACGGAAGAGGCGCGATGCAGCGACCGGTGACTCAATCTCATGGGTCCAGCTGTTGGTGGAGGCCATTTCTGTGCTGTGATGATCAAGCTAGTACAGCCGGTGCAAATGATGTGAGCTGTGAGTGTTGTAATGGCGCAGGGCTGCTTGGTTTCCTGGAGAGCAGAATTGAGCATTATAAATAGGGGCTCCAAAGTGGGGTTGGTGAAGCCTGGCCGGATGGGTCTGGTGAGTGGAGACAGGTGAAGCCGTCGGTTATCATTGCTGGGTCTGAAAGCTCGTGGTTTTGTCAACCTTTAGTTAAAGGGGAAGAATGTGTTCTCTATCCAATTGGCACCACGGTCCGCGTGGGGAAATTGTTCTAGTGCTAATCACGGAGTAGGTGATTAGTCAGCTGCATTACTAATTAGTAAATGCATGTGAGCGTGTACATGCATGTATCATGTAGTATGTTGCACGTAAATCAGCTACGCAGATGAGATGTTGGGTTGCATGCAGTTTGTAATCATATGTAGCTCGGCGCATGCACTAGCATAACACACGTTAATATTTTGCTGGCCGCATGTAGGAGTACTAGCAAAACACACGTTATGTTGGAAAGTTAGGGAATTTCGTGATTAATTCTAGTAATTAAATCATGACATAAACAATTATTAGCATGCATAGCTCTAGCATAGTAGACGAATCAAACATCATCATCGCATATGTAGCAGCAAACATATTCAGATGGTAGATAGAAATACATCGCATGTACTGATCATTTGTAGATGAAGTAGCCGTAGTTGATGTAGGGGCGATGTTGTTGATGACGATGTTGGTTAAGAACGGTCGAAGCAGACATTGGTGACGACAGTGTGCAACAGCGCCAGACCTTGGAGGTAGACGGCATGTGGTGAAAATTCCGGGAAGTCGCGTGAAGCACTTCCCAAAATCCTGATTCACCCTCTCCCAGTTCAAGATCACAAGGGCGAGAGGTTTCAGAGCTCTCTCGCTCGCAAGTGCACGCCGACGTTCAGGATGGAGTAGACTAGAATGGCGGCCCAAACAATGAGGGGGCGGGGGGATCCTAACTCGATTCTTGGTGTGTATTTGGCGATGGCCGATAAGTTATATACATAGGAGATCGCACGCGGTCCTGGGTCGTGATCATGATCCGGATCCAAATCGACTAGGTTTCCAACACGAAAACTTATTGGTCAAGTTTCCAACTCAAAAAATTACTGCTCAAGAAACCAAAAAAATGGCAAAAGAAAGTTGTGCTCCTGCAAAGCCACAGACCGAATTTCCGCAGACTATTTATGCCGCATGTCCACGCCCGACAAGGCGGGCATGCTCGTGTGGTGTTCTCTTTCTCTCGTCGTACCCATCACTTAGTGGAGTGGGGTGACTCCACTATATAACTTGGCCTCACACCACCTTCATTTATGGGATAGGACTAAAGATTGCACCTCTACTCTTGTCATGTATTCTTGGGCCTTTAAGATTTATTTGGATTTATCTATTGGACCAGGCCCAAACATTCTACCAAAGATTGGACAAAATCGGAAAAGGAGAAAAAAAAGATTTTTTAGGGTTGAGAAATATTCTTTTACGGTTTAGAAACAGATTTTGTTCTTGTTGAAATATTGGCAATATGCTGATCGGAGCCTGTCTAAGAGCAACTCCAAAAGTTTCCCTAAAAATCTTCACGTAAAACTGGTTTTACAGGATCACTGTAAATTTTAGGGGAAATTTCCTGAGAGCAACTTTTGTCAGATCCCGTAAACTTCTTCCCCTAAAATTTATTTATTTCTTATTAAACAATCATAGCTAATGGCCTAGGGCCCGCAAGTCAGTGATACGTGTGGTGGTGGCCAGCAAGATGCGGGGCGGGGCGGCAGCACGACGGCGACCCGGCGTGGCAGCGGCGTGGTGAGGTGGCAGCTAGGGAGGGCCGGCGAGGCGAGATGCAATGCAACGGCAGTCCGGAGCTGTGGCGGCGATAGCGCGACGACGGTGGTGCGGCGGAGCGGCGGCGTGGGCGGTGAAGTTTCAGGCGGTTTCCTTGCTGCCAAAACTCTGGGGAAGTTTTCAATATTCCCATAATGCAAAGGGAACTTGGGGCCAAGTTTACATGATCATCTAAATTTATTCTGGGTTTATGGGATCTGTTGGAGACTTTTTTTTTCCCAAATTTCCACTAAACGGTATATTTTTTATAGATAGAAGATCTGTTGGAGTTGCTCTCCAAAAGTTTCCCTAAAAATCTTCACGTAAAACTCGTTTTACAGGATCACTGTAAATTTTAGGCAAAGTTTCCTGAGAGCAACTTTTGTCAGATCCCGTAAACTTCTTCCCCTAAAATTTATTTATTTATTATTAAACAATCCTAGCTAATTGCCTAGGGCCCACAAGTCAGCGATACGTGTGATGGTGGCCAGCAAGATGCGGGGCGGGGCGGCGGCACGACGGCGACCCGACGTGGCTATGCGGTGGCCTGGCGTGGCAGCGGCGTGGTGAGGTGGCAGCCGGCGCTGCGCGACGCAATGCGACGGCAGTCCGGAGTTATGGCGACAGTGGAGCGGCAGAGCGGCGGCGAGGGCGGTGAAGTTTCACGCGGTTTCCTTGCAACCAAAACTTTGGGGAAGTTTTCATATTCCCAGAATCCAAAGAGAAATTGGGTTCAAGTTTACATGATCCTCTAAATTTATTTTGGGTTTATGGGATCTGTTGAAGACGTTTTTTCTAAAATTTCCTCTAAATGGTATATTTTTTACAGATAGAATATATGTTGGAGTTGCTCTAAGAACATCTCCAATAGCTCCCTTAAAAAACTTCCGATATACTGGCTTCATAGGATTACCCTAAAATTTAGGGGAAGTTGTCTGAGAGCTTGAAAATGCAACTAATCCCCGGGTGGTTTTGGTAATTTATAACAACATATATGTCATTGAACTAATGCATATTCAAAGATAGATTTCAGGAAAGTTCAATGTTGGCATGGCAAGGAAAGGTGATTATGGACCCCTCAAAATGCTAAGGACATGAATTGGCAAAAGCTTCAAGACTCTATATTTTTGGTTAACTGATCCAAGATCACATTGAGTTCATAGGAAAGTCAATACTACTAAAAGAGGATGAGGTTTTGATCATGACTTAATTGCTCAAGTGCTTGAAGATATTGCTCCAAAACCCTCAACCATTTTCTCCAAATCCTATCTGTCCAAAACCTAACTTCCAAACTCAGTCCCACCGAAACATCCACATCTGGACTCACCGAGTTGATCTTAGATAGAGCCACTGCCAAACCCTAGCAAATCAGTTGTACCGAGATGATCTTCGGTCTCACCGAGATGAGGTGACCAAGTTTCTGTGACCCTTTCACATCACTCCGGAATCATCGAGTTGGCTTGATCGGAACTACCGAAACGAGGTCTCACTTAGGTCATTGCACATCGGTCCCACCGAGCTGTTCCATTCGGTCTCACCGAGACGTCCAACGTTCAAATCTTTTACACAGGTCGGTCTCAATTAGATTTTCATTTTGGTGTCACCGAGTTAAGTCAAAAGGTTGTAACGGTTGGATTATTGGTGAAGGCTATTTATACCCCTCCACCCACATTCACTCTAAGAGAGAGCCATCAAAACGAAACTACACTTCCGCCATTCATTTTCTTAGAGAGTACCACCGACTCATGTGTTGAGATCAAGGCATTCCAATCCAACCATTTGAACCTTGATTTCTAGCCTCCCCAAGTTGCTTTTCACTCCAATCCTTTTCCTACCCAAGCCAAATCTGTGAGAGTGTGATTGAGTGTTGAGGAGACTATCTTTTGCATTCCCAGAACTGTGCCATTTGCACCTTAGCTTCTGATGAAACAATGTTGCACCTCTTTTGGGACTGTCCATTTGCTTTTGATTGCTGGATGCCCCTTGATATTATTTGATTAAGAGGCATTTCAGTTCTTGATAAAATTCTTTTGACTATGGAAGTCTTGCCCAGACACTTTGCTTTGACCATCATCATCATGGGCTGCTGGCATATATGGATGCAGAGGAATGGTTGGATCTTCCAAGATATCCTTCTTATGGTGGAATCTTGGCGAATCATATTGAAAAAAGATCTTTTTCTTCTCGCCCACAAGATCAAGTCTAGATATGTGACTGAATTCAAGGAGTGGATCACAGCATGTCTTAGTTGAGACACTTTTGTTTACCATGATGTTTGCTAAAACTGGAATTGGATGAGCCACGAGGCTTTGTAATTTATTTTTGTACTTTTGTTTATGTTAATGAAAATACCATAGAACAATCATTCTCCGGTCTCTGGTTCAAAAAATTAATGAGGAATATACATAAACACGCAGGAACATCATCAAACAACAACACCATTTGATAGTCACAAATACACAAATTTTAAACTTCTCAAGTCCACACTCTGCTTAGTTCTCTCGCGTCACTACTTGGAGGTTGGAGCAGCTTTATTAGATCAGGAAGAAAGCACACAAACACCAAACTAGATACATCATAATCATATATGATCCCTCTCGACTGATTTAGTTGTAGGCGTCCGGGTTGGCGATAAGGTAGGCCTCGACGGCCTTGAAGATGGCCGTGACAGAGTCCTTAGCCTTGGTGATCTCATCCTTTACCTCCACGCCAGGCAGCAGCTTGTATGTCGATTCCACCTTCACCACGCTCCCGCCGTTGGCTGCCGGCTCCACCTTGATGTGCGATGTGGCCGTCTCGATCGCCGTGCCAATGCCACCACCCTCGATGAGGGTCGACTTGCACTCACACTTGTCGGCGTCAATGAACTCGAGCCTCTCCTTCATGAGGTTGAAGGGCATGGCTGCAAGATCAACTGTGTTTTATGCTTTGACCATGTGTATCAGGTTGCAGGTGACATGAATTGTATGTGATGCATACCTGAGGTGAAGTTGAACTGCCTGACACTGCCGATGCCGCCTTCTCCCTCAACGGGGTGGGCGCTGGCGACGATCTGTGGCGCGAGCTTGGGGGCCAGGGTGTGCCAGTCCATGACGCCGGTGCGGAAGAGGCGCGATGCAGCGACGGGGGACTCAATCTCATGGACCCAGCTGTTGGTGGAGGCCATTGCTATGATGATCAAGCTAGTACAACCGGTGCAGATGAGGTGAGCTGTGAGCCTGTGACCGTTGTAGTGGCGCAGGGCTGCTTGGTTTCCTAGAGAGCAGTGGTGAGCACTATAAATATTGGCTCGAAACCGAGGGGTTGGTGAAGCTTGGCCGGATGGGTCAGGTGAGTGGAGACTGGTGAAGGCGCCACAGCCAGGCGTCGAGTTTTTCCAAGATGGATGGCACCGTCGGTCAGCTAGGCTTGTTATCATTGTTGGGTCTGAAAGCTCGCGCTTTTGTCAATCTTTAATTAAAGTGGAAGAATGTGCTCTATTCCCAATTGGCACCAGGGTCTGCGTGGTGATTAGCCAGCTGCATTACCCATTAAACAAATGCCTGTGAGCGTGTACATGTATCATTACACGTAAATCAGCTAGTAGTTGAGATGCTGGGTTGCATTCGTTTGTAACATATTTTGCTCGCCGCATGTGCTGGCAAAACACACGTTATTGTTCTTTTTAATGCAAAACCATTGTATATCACGCTTTATCATCTTTGACCATGTATAATGCAAGCTGATTAGAGAGATGCCTGTGAAAATGAATTTTTAAGCATTGATGCTTTTTATTTGTATAGCACTTAGGCACGTCTACTATAAAAACAAAAACTGATGCTAAACAAAACTTGGTTTATTTTTTAAGCAACTAAGCAAGGACCTTGCATTGTATCTGGTCTTAAGAGTTTTATTCAAGAGATGGGCAGGGCATCTCCAACGTGGACCTTCATTTCGGCCCGAAATGTCTGGACTTGACTGTTCTGGCACTTTTAGGCTTTCAACGTGGACCCCTAATTTGGGCCAGAATCCCCGAGACCGATAAGTTCGGACATCCTCTGTGTTGGACTCCGGCAGCCTGGACCCACCCAAACCCATCGGAACCACCCGCACCCCCTCGGACGATGCTCGAGCCTTGATGGACCTCTGCCACTCCACCCAGTCGCCTCTCCATCAAGCCGCCATCGTCGGATCCATCACTCGCCCTTGTACCGTCGACCCCAACTGCTGTCGTCCATGCCGGACCCATGGCACGGCAAGTGTTTGGTCAAATTCCATAATTCATTATTTGACGTCTTCGTTGTATAGTTTCAGGGAAACACGATGGATCTGGACAAGGAGTACTTTTACAAGGAGGAGTTCATTGGTTCTTCTTCGTCAGATGATGAGGAGGAAGACAATGAAACGGCGATAATGATGGCGTCTTGAAGAAATGGAGAAGGCGAAGGAGCATGTTCTCGGCTCCAAGGGTTCAACGCCAGGATATCGAGTGTTGAATAAATTGAATTTCAATTCGAACTGTGTTATTTGGAAACTTTATATTTGGATTGAATATTTATATTTTAACTATTTGTTGCATCGAAAATTTGAAATATTTATTATTTGAATTATTGTTGCATTCTAATATTAATCTTAGAATTATTTCAATGTTATGAGAAAAATGACTTCGAAAAAAAGAGAGGAGGGGCATACAAGTAGCACTACTGGAATCGTCGCAGACGCCGAGTGCCAGAAACACTCGGCAAAGGGCCTAAAACCGTCGGCAAAGCCTTTGCCGAGAATTGCTCTCGGCAAAGGCCACCCGGCGTACACCTCTCAGGCAAACAGAAATTTGCCGAGAGGCAAACGTCGGGCACTCGGCAAAGAGTTTGCCGAGAGCCAAACAGTGCCTCTTGGCAAAATAAATTGGCTTCACGGCCGCTGGTTCCGTCAGGTCTTTGCCAAGTGCCTCTCTCGGCATAACTGCAACAGCCAAGTTCCAGCAGCTCCCAGCGCATGCCACTTTGCCGAGTTGGCCTTTCGTTCCCAGTTCTGATTCAGCAGCTTTTCGTTCGAATCGCTGCAGCAAAAATAGTTATACAAATACTCAAACTTGCATTTCAAGTCACACAAGTTAACAACAAACTCACATAAGCATTCATCCATAAATAGTTCACACAAGTTTCATTTGAAATCACAAAGTAGCTCTTTGGTACAAGTGCCTACTTACTAAACAACAAAGTGGTCAATGCATGTCTACATGCGACCACATGATAAAAGCAACACCAATTATGGCAAACTGAAAGAGAATTATCAAGTTCTTCAATCCACTGAACCCGATAAGCCGTTTCTGGCTTGCACCATTGCCTAATTCAGTCTTTCTCTTCTGGTTAAGCACATAGTGATTGTAATGATACTCTGCCTTCTCTCTGCTATTGAACGAGTCGTGGGAGCTGCCTTCGTAACGAAGCACTTGTTCATTGCATTCAGACCATGAATCGTAGACTCCTGGACACCTACCTCTGTACACCGCATACCACTTCATCTACAAAGAAAGAGAAAAAGAGGCAGAGAAATAATGCAAGGTTAAAGAGCACATCATACATAATCCACGTAAGCATTCATCACTCATATAATCAAAAGCATCGCAAATGGCCATCCAAGTCCATATTAGCAGCTACACAACTATATCACTAAATCAACGTCAAACTATCTAGGTGACTACTCCGAGGTGTAGTCGGTGAAACCAGTGATCGTGGAGTCAGAGCACGTGGGGGCATCCCCCGCAGTGGAGGACCAAGCGTCGTCGGGAATGATGGTCGGTGGACTCAATGGCACCGGGTCGTCACTCTCCTTACGTGGTGGGGCCTTGCCCTCCTTAGCTGGCGGATTCTTCTTGGCCAGATCCTCAAAATACTTTATTAGGATCAGCTGCGGGTTCTTCTCAATGAGCGCCGCCAAGCGGCCCTCGGCGCGCTTCTCCTTGACCGCGGAGTCGACTCTAATGGAAGTTGCGTCGTCGGAGGAAGCCATAGCCACGAAATCGATCGGTGCTAACACCTTTCATCACACAATGAAAAATAACATAAGAATCAAACATCAAAGATTACTTCTAAGCAAATTAATCATGGTGGACACTCTCACGGATATTTCGACTTTCGGTGATGGTCGAGCTGGGCCAGTCCATTGTGCGTGACAAAGGTATATCACAGGACGAACTGGCCCAGATCGACCGCCATCGTCAAAAGTCGATTTTTTCCCCTCCAAGAACAACTCTCATCGACTGTCGGTGATGGTCGCTCTTTCCCTGCTCCTCCTGCTCTACAAAGATCACAGAGGAGGAGCAGAGGAAGAGCGACCCCCTACGACAACAGTCGGTAACATCTCTAATCTGTCAAATATGGTGGACACTCTCTCAAGGGTATTTCGACTTTCGGTGATGGTCGAGCTGGGCCAGTCCATCGTGCGTGACAAAGGTATATCACAGGACGAACTAGCCTAGATCGACCGCCATCGTCAAAAGTCAATTTTCTTCCTCCAAGAACAACTCTCATCGACACTCTCTCACGTATATATGGTGGACCCTCTCTCTGGTGGTGGTATATATATGGTGGACACTCTCTCACGGGTATTTCGACTTTCAGTGATGGTCGAGCTGGGCTAGTCCATCGTGCATGACAAAGGTATATCACAGGACGAACTGACCCAGATCGACCGCCATCATCAAAAGTCGATTTTCTTCCTCCAAGAACAACTCTTATCGACTGTTGGTGATGGTCGCTCTTCCTCTGCTCCAAGAACAACTTAGATCTAGGGTTCAACTATTACCGAGCGCACTCTCGGTAAAAGTCCTAACCTAGATCTAGGGTTTAACCTTTACCGAGCGCACTCTCGGTAAAAGTAGCTCATGCCGAGTACCACTCTCGGAAAAAGCCTGTTATACCGAGAGCCACTCTCATCAAAGTGACTAGTTTGCATCGTTTCATCTAGGCCTGCATCACAAAGTATTTTCCATGCTGTTTCTAGGCATGATTTCATGCGCCGCCTTGCAGATCTGCAATTTCCGGCGATGAAACCCTAGCAGAGCAATAAATTTCTCGAATATTGCACGCGGGTCTGAAAAATGCGGGGGCGTGGCACGTGTCATGCGATGGCCTCCTTTGTCAGCACGGGAAGTTTCGAGGCCAACGGAGCAACAGGACCCACACTTCCTGCACAAACCGGACACGTTCCCTCTCGATACCCAGAGACTAGCTCGGAGATGGTGCGGTTTACAAGCGGCCTCAGGGGAGGCTTATTCAAAACGCGTCCAAACTTTTACCACACCCTACAGGGGCCATGAGATGACACCGTGCCAGCTCTCGAGGAATTCCGGCATCGTACGATTTTCTGAGGATTTAAACGGTTGTATCAGGCATGGCACCGAGGTTCTATCGGCCCCCGGTGGGAGGGAATGCCCCTCCCTCCTCTGCACAAGGCCTACGCATGCCGCAAGGACACCACAAAGTATTTTCCATGCCTCTTCTGGGCATGATTTCATGCGCCGCCTTGCACATCTGCAATTTCCTGCGATGAAACCCTAGCAGAGCAATAAATTTCTCGAATATTCCACGCGGGTCCGAAAAATGCGGGGGCCTGGCACGTGTCATGCGATGGCCTTCTTTGTGAGCACGAGAAGTTTCAAGGCCAACGGAGCAACAGGACCCGCACTTCCTGCACAAACCGGACATGTTCCCTCTCGATACCCAGAGACTAGCTCGGAGATGGGGTGGTTTACAAGCGGTTAGATCATTGTTCTCACACAGACGGCAAACACAAAAATAGTAATAATTGAATTAATAAAAAGCACCGGCATCCATCATTAGGAAGATGGACCGTCACTGTGAATCTTCAATGCCCGGAAGGGGTGAAGATTCACAGTAATGGTTCATCTCCTTAACAGGAGTGTAATGAAGACCGAAGCTTACTGCGTCTGGATTATCCGACTATTTAAACTGGTCATGCTGCTTGTCTCTGGGCGAGGTGGTACTAAAAGTTTTCTAAGAGACGGAGCTTTGTCGAGAGCCACCCTCGGCGAAGCTTATCATACCGAGAGCAGCGCTCGGTAATGGTGCTGTTGGATCATAAATTAATAAAAACCGTCGGCATCCATCATTAAGAATATGGACTGTCACTATGGACCTTCTTTGTCCGGAACAGGTCAAGATTCATAGTGACAGTCCATTTCTTAATAAGAGTGTAATGAAGACCGACGCTTACTTGTTGTGTACTATTTGACTATTTAAGCCGGTCCTGATGGTCGTCGTTAAGCGAGGTGGGACTAAACTCAGCTCCCACTTATATATAGATGAAAAAGAGAAAAATAAATAAGGCAAGTAAATATTGTTTGCCGAGAGCTATTACGCAGGCGCTCGGTAAAGCAGCGCGACCGTCAGAGCGACGACAACCACTGCCGGTCTTGCCACGTGGCTACCCTTTGCCGTGTGCCATAGGCTGGCTCTCGGCAAATAGGTAGTTTGCCGAGTGTTATCCTTTTGCCGAGTGTTCTTTACCGCTTCGTATCGGCGTACGTTCGGGTTTGCCGTGAACCCATTGTTGCCGAACACGGCTCTCGGCGTACCGAAGTTTGCCGAGTGCCCGTGGTTTGGCTCTCGGCAAAGAGCCTGGCACCCGGCGTATAGGGAAATTCCAGTAGTGTAGGGGTCTTTTGGGGGCTACCTTTGGATGGCCAGCGCATGCCCCACTGTCAATGAACACATTTGGACGTGTCCGCGGACAAATGGAGGAGTTTGTTTGACGTTTGCTGTTGGAGATGCCCTTAGATGGGTTGCATTTGAGATGTGGGTAGGCTTTTTGGTGCTTGTCTTTATGTCCATTAACTGTAAAGGAGGACAAGAGTTTGCTGTCTTTTTCGAACAAAAAAGTGTTCGCAACCAAAGATCTAACTGAAGGTCAATAAAAAGGCGAATCTTGTCATGCTAGTCCCTAAATTCATTTAAAAACTAGTAAATTAAAGGCTCACAGAGTGGCCTACGAATCTACCGCCTCATCTCATGACTCAGGCGCACATGTGATTAGCTTTTCCTACCTCCCGTCGGCGCCGCCATCTGATTCCTCATCTCCTGTGGGCTTTAGAGCCATGGAGGCACGATCGACCCCGGCCTTGCCGGCGGGAGGGATATTGCTTCGTTTTTAGGTGTGGGTCAGTTAGGTTTTTGCCCTGCTCTGGAAGGCTAGACGCTTCAGGCTTAATCCCATGAGGGACGAGGACCAAATTACTTTTCGCCCCATGGAAAAAAGCTTTGACATGTCTTTAACAGAGGGGTGCACTCACTTTGGCTTCACCAACAATGACGGCCATGGTTGTTACGTCCCACGATGTGCTACACCCGCCTCCAGTACATTTATTCTATGAGATGAGTTTTGAAGGCCATAAGCATAGGGCCACTTGCATTAAGTGTCCTGCTATCCGATATTTCTATTATGTTATCACTAACATGTTGCAGGCATCTGGAGAAATATCAAAAGTTAATGAAGGGCGAACTGAGAGCTCAGATGGTTAGGTTCCTTGTGGTGAAATTAGCCCACCGTGGTTCAAGTCCTAGATTTAGCATTGGTGCTCGCATTTTTCTAGATTTATTTCAGGCTTTCCGACGATGTTAGTTTAGTGGAAGGAGACGTTCCCTGCGACTACGAAGGCGCCCGTGGTGACTTAGTCAATCTCAAGATGTTGTGTTGGCTAAGTATCTCGGAGGTGCTCATAGGGATACAGCGTGCATGCCTACGTTCATAGGGGTGAGTGTATGTGCATGTATGTGGGCATCTGTGTTTGTACTGTGTTAGAAAAAGGTTAAGGAAGAAAATATGCTCACCCTTGGGAAGGCCGCAAACCCCAACATCGACGTCACGCTAAACTTAGACGCGATTCTTCTACTTCACCTCGCCCACCAAGCGAACCAGACGTAAGGCGACATCACCTGCGGAGGAGTCATCACCGTCTTGGCCAACTCCCTTGGGCTCAACCTTACCGGCTTAAATCCATTTGGAGGTAACTGTCTTGTTAATATTCATGTTCTCTGTGGTGCAGGGATGGTAGTTTCCCGTTATGGTCGTTACTATATCCATATTATTAGAGTGGGACATTTGTTGCCCACTCCTATGCCTAAATGCTTCTCGATTGAGGAGGGAATTTTGCACTATGTTGCGCAGGAGGAGCATGAAGCTTTTGACCAACGGGCTCCTGAACCTGTGGAGGTCGATGAAGAAGAACATCGAAAACAAGAGGTGTAGCCAGAGGATGAAATTGAAGGGGAGATGCCCTATACCACATACACCGACACATACCTCAAAGTCTCTATTAACAACATGAACAACCTCGCCAATTATCTCGGAGAAAACACAGAGTATATGGCGTCCCACTTCTCCACATGGAGTCAGGCATGGACTCCAGGATACTATCAACCGCCTCTACAATGAGCTCTCGTGTTTGGTCTTGCAAATGTCTAAGCTTGGGGACGTCATATTAACATCTACATCAAGATGTGGCGACATTTATTTGAATAAATGGTAATGCGGTTGTACTCAAGCTCATGGAAGAGCTTCGAAACACTCGTGTTGGTCTGCTCTAACACTTTGCATTTTTTTTTCTTCATTAGTTCATTTTTCTTTTTTGTTTGTTTTTCAAAGTTTTGCTTTGTTCGCCATTTTATTTGTGTCTTTTGCAAGTTAGCATTCAAAAACCAAAAATCCAAAAATATAATAAGTTTTTCTTCGCTCTTTACCATTGAGTTTTTCCTTTGCATGTTTGCTAATTCTTTTTGCAGCGGAGTTGATCTACACCGAGCGACGAGCAACACGTCATAAGAACGGGAAGCGTGAACATTCATGGACTACGACTCCCACCTTTTGAGTTTGAAATGCTTATGCTAGATGTCGTAGTAGCATGTGTGATGTATTCAAGCAGGAGTTAGGTCTTGATAGTTATTATGCGTGTCACTGTGACTTTTTCACCCCTCTTGAGTTTATTGTGACGACTCCCCTAGCCTATGGACGATCTACCAGAGTTTTGGCTCAGATTTTGACTGCTGAGTTGGTTACCGTGTGTAGCGGCAATGCTATGATGAATATTATTCGGCTTTCTCGAGAGGAGTGTATGTGGAAAAATGAATACTGATCGCCGCGCTTGAAAGAGAAAAAAAATTGATCCATAGTATTCACATTTTTAGCCACACTCTACTGCAGGAATGCCTAGAAGTGGCGGGCGCAAAAAGGCCAGCAGTGGCGGGCCATGCTCCCAGGGCCACCCGCCACCAACCTCCCGCCACTGCTATAACTGCATCATTCGCGAGCGCCCGCCCGCCACTGATCATGTACTAGCTGTGGCGGGCGTGGCGGTGTCCTAGACTAGGGGGTACTCGGGCCGAATGAGTGGGCTCTCATTCTTGTCAAGATGGGCTCCGGAAGATACACGCAGGAGAAGAGGTCAAGACCGCATCTACCGAAGACTTGGCGCGTACTCCAAGACTCCTCATGCCGCCTCCACGCCTAGATACCGACTTTGTAATCCTAGATACCCTATCCTGCGTGTATATAAGCCGAAGGGTTTAGCCCTTAGAGGGGACCTCAACGCAATCTCATTCACCTAGCCTGAGGACTAGATCATACGATCTTGAGGTAGATCAACTCTGTACTTGATACTTCTCCATCAATATAAACAAGAGCAGGACGTAGGGTTTTACCTCCATCAAGAGGGCCTGAACCTGGATAAACATCGTCTCCATGTTCCTGTTACCATCTGTCCGAGAACCATAGCTCGGGACCCCCTACCCCGAGGTCTGCCGGTTTTCACACCGACACTGGTGCTTTCATTGAGAGTTCCGATGTGAGATCAATAAAGGATCGATGGGATCACCGGCTTACAATTCCGATCTCATGGGCATGATTCCCGCACCTGAAGCTTCAGTCACAGAAGCACCCGTACTTCCACACGGATCAGGAACGATTCATGATTCCTCCCTAGCTCCGGCCAACCCCCTTTCAAGGGGCAAGGGCTAAAGTATTTCCTGGAAAGCGATTCAAATGGCGACCAGCCAGACATGGCCGATGAACCTGATCTTCAAATGAGTTCGGTCGGGCCGACGACTGTAGGCCTGTCACGGGGTGAAGATACCAAGGCTTCGAAAACCCACCCACCTCCCACATCGAGTACTGCCCCGATTACTCGGGGCCCCCAGATATCTGGGATCTAGCCTACGTGCAACAATTCCCTGACAGATCGATCAGACAGTTCTGGGCCAGGTTCTTGTCGGTCAAGGACAAAATACCAAACTACCAGGACGCAGATATAATAACAGCTTTTCAGCACGGATGCAAGGATAAAGGCGTCTCAAGCGCCCTCGCCTGCCGCTGTGTACAAACCATCTCAGAGTTGTCCTACCTGGTGTCTAAATTCTGCACCATCGAGGATGCTTGGATTGCCAAGAAGAGCACAGATTCGATCTGTAATCGCAAGATAAAGCGAGAAAGACCCACACCCCAATGTGCACCTCGCGCAGGGACCATACCGACCAAGCAACCTCAGAAAAAGAAGAAAACCTCTGTCCTCCCTAGGACCACCCTTGATGGTCTCCTAGATAAACGATGTTCGACACATGTTGTCTTGCTTAATTCCTGCCCAACTCACAGCCTTCGCGACTGCTGGGTAGTGAGGCAAGTGGCAAAAGGAGGACCTGCCCTCCTTACGGGCACCCCCAGTCACGCAAAAGAATCCTCGGACGAGGGCGAGGTCATGATGATCTACGAGACCTTTAAGTCCAACAACCAGCGCAAGCGGGCCCTGCGAGAAATCAACTCCATCCGCCAGGAACCAACTCGGGGCGCGTGGATAGACACGCCCATCACCTTTGATCATAAAGATCAGCCGAGGTCTACCCCGAACAGGTGCCCCGCCGCCCTGGTCCTTGACCCAATCGTGGGCAGCTGCCGTCTCCGAAAAGTATTAATGGACGGAGGCAGCAGCCTAAATTTGATATACGCAGACACTCTGGACAGAATGCAAATCGATAAATCGCGCATCGAACAGAGCAGCACCACCTTCAAAGTCATCATACCTGGGCGAGAAGCACGTTGCAGTGGAAAGATAACCTTGGATGTGATCTTCGGAACCCCGGATAATTAACGATCCGAATAAATTACGTTCCACATCGCCCCCTTCTGGAGTGGATATCATGCCCTCCTAGGATGAGACGCCTTCTCCAAATTTCAAGCAGTACCGCACTACGGATATATGAAGCTCAAAATGCCAGGCCCAAATGGGATAATCACCGCCGCGGGCGACCCCGACAGAGCACTCAAAGCCAAGAACAAAATGGCATCACTCACCCTCGAAACTTTGTCTGAAGCCCTCGCGGCCGAGGAAATAAGCGCATTACGAGCCGAAGTCGACCAAGATGATGTCATCCTCGACAAACGGCCGAAGTCCACCTCATTCAAGTCGGCCGATGAAATAGTCAAATTCCAAGTACACCCCACGGACCCAGCTAAAACGGCGTCCATAGGGGCAAACCTCGACCCAGAAATTGACGAGGCTCTATGTAGTTTTCTTAAGGAAAATTGGGACATATTCGCCTGGCACCCTTCGGACATGCCAGGAATACCCCGCAGGCTTGCGGAACACAACCTAAACATGCTGAAAGGCTACAAACCCGTCAAGCAAACACTTCGGCGCTTCTCGGAACCCAAGCGTCAAGCAATGGGCAAGGAACTGGCCAAGCTATTGGAAGCCGGATTCATCCGAGACATAAAACACCCCGATGGGCTTGCCAACTTGGTCATGGTACCAAAGAAGGATATGTCCTGGCGCCTGTGTGTCGAATTTAAAGACCTCAATAAAGCATGCCCCAAGGACCCTTTACCCCTACCACGAATTGACCAAATCGTGGACGCCACAGCCGGGCACGATTCGTTGTGCTTTTTGGACGCCTACTCGAGATATCATCAGATTAAGATGAAGGAATCTAATCAGGCGGCAACATCATTCATCACACCTTATGGGCCGTTTCGCTTCAATACAATGCCCTTTGGATTAAAGAACGACGGCGCCACATACCAGCGCATGATTCAATCATGCCTGGAAAAACACATCGGGAAGACCGTTGAGGCCTACATCAATGATGTGGTTGTCAAAACCAAACACGTCGGACAATTAGTCGACAATCTCCGTAACACATTCGCCAGCTTACGGGAGTATCAAATTCAGCTCAACCCAGAGAAATGTGTCTTCGGAGTACCAGCCGGCAAACTCCTCGGCTTCATATTATCTAGCTGAGGTATTGAAGCCAATCCGGCAAAAATAAAAGCCTTGGACCACTTAGAGGTACCAACAGAGCTCAAACATGTACAAAAACTGGCCGGATGCATAGCGGCATTGAGTCGCTTCATATCAAGACTCGGGGAAAAAGCCTTACCTTTGTACAGACTCTTAAAACAAACAAAAACCTTCAAATGGACCGAGGAGGCCGCGGTAGCTCTGGAAGGCATTAAAGCTCTCCTTGCAACCAATCCTATCCTGGCAGCACCTGGCATATGCGAGCCGATGATATTATACATCTCGGCCACAAACCAGGTGGTCAGCGCAGTACTCGTGGTGGAACGAGACATGGAAGGTCACAAGTTCCGGGTGCAAAAGCCCGTTTACTACGTCTCCGAGGTCCTAACCCCGTGCAAAACACGCTACCCCCACTATCAAAAGGTAGCCTACCCCCATTAAGCGACATAATTAACAACAGGGATGCAATGGGGCGTATATCCAAATGGGCCATAGAGCTCCTACCCTTTGAAATAACTTACCGACCACGCCGAGCTATTAAATCTCAGGTGTTGGCCGACTTCTTGGCCGAATGGACGGAGGCCGAGATCCCTCGAGAATACAGCACTTATTCGCATTGGACCATGCATTTCGATGGTTCCAAAATGCTTGTCGGCCTAGGGGCTGGCGTAGTGCTTACCTCACCCACAGGGGACAGCATTCGGTATGTATTGCAAATTATGTATACCGACTCCAATAATGCAGCAGAATACGAGGCCCTGTTACACGGACTCCGGATAGCAGTCTCCATGGGTGTCCAATGCCTTGAGGTCCGAGGTGATTCCAACCTCGCCATCTCACAGGTCAATGGCGAATTTGATGCAAAGGACCCAAACATGACAGCCTATCGGAATGCCATCGTGTGAATCTCGGCCAGGTTCGAGGGGCTGGAATTTCATCATATACCCCGAGATAGTAACCAGGCCGTAGATATACTCGCCCGAATGGGCGCTAAGCGGGAAAAAGTCCCGGATAACACCTTCCTCGAACGGCTCTTTAAGCCCTCCGTAGTCTGGCAAGATGACATGGGAACGCCGGAATCAAACGAGGCTGGACAACCTACCTCTCCCGAAGATGACGAGGGGCTGGATATAGTGGGCGGCTCGGCTGTTCAGCAAACGGCCTCCGCGCACGAAGTCATGGCAGTCATCGCACCATGGACCGAGCCACTCCTGGCATACCTACTTCGCAAGGAGCTCCCCAAATACCAAATGGACGCACGTCAGATCGTAAGGCAATCTGAAGCCTACAAAGTTCATGAGGGAGAACTCTATAAAATAAGCACCGCGGGCGTCCTCCAGCGATGTATTTCTGAAGAGGAAGGGCGATTATTACTTCAAGAGGTTCACTCCGGCATGAGCGGACATCACACCGCTGCTCGGACCTTGGTCAGCAAGGCTTTCCGAGCTGGTTTTTACTGGCCAACCGCGGGCGCCGACGCCGCTGCGTTAGTACAGCGCTACCCTGGCTGGCAGGTATTCGCCAAACAGAGCCACATGCCTCCTGCGGCTCTCCGCACAATCCCTATCACTTGGCCTTTTGCGGTCTGGGGGCTAGATATGGTCGGCCCACTCAAGGGCGGATCAAGAAAGAATAAATACCTACTTGTCATGGTGGACAAGTTTACTAAGTGGATCGAAGCAAAACCAGTAACTTTGGCCGGTGCGGTCCTCGTACTCGAATTCATATCAGGGGTAGTACACCGTTATGGTATCCCCCACAGTCTCATAACAGACAACGGGACAAACTTCACGGCCAAAGAAGTGAAAACATGGTGCGCCAAAATGGGCATTAAGCTCGACTACGGATTCGTATACCACCCGCAGTCAAACGGGCAAGTAGAACGCGCCAACAGACTAATCCTCAGTGGCATCAAGCCTAGGCTAGTTCGCTCCCTTAAGGAGGCCGACTGCAAATGGGTAGAGGAACTTGACTCCATCCTATGGGGTCTGCGCACCACACCGAATAGGTCCACTGGGTATACTCCATTTTTCATGGTGTACGGCGCCGAGGCAGTGCTCCCCTGCGACATCATCCATGATGCACCTCGGGTACGCATGTACGAAGAACGAGAGGCCGAGTTAGATCGGCAGGATGCCTTGGACGCCCTAGAAGAGGAACGCAATGTCGCTCGGGCACGGTCTACCATTTACCAGCAACAAGCCCGTCGCTACCATAGTAGGGAGGTTCGCGCAAAGGACTTCATCAAAGGAGACCTCGTCATGCAGCTTCACCCGGAGAAGCAGACGCACAAGCTCTCTCCTAAATGGGATGGGCCATTTATCATTGACTAGGTTCTCATCGGAGGCGCTTACCGAATTCGAGACCGAAAGGACGGGCTCCTAGAACCCAACCCCTGGAACGCGGCGCTGCTCCGACGTTTCTACGGCTGAAACTCCAAAAAGCTACCGACCTCTGTATATACACCACCCTACTTTTCTTTTTTCCTTTTTCTCTATTAAAAGATTTCGGAGGCATCCCTTGAAGGGCCCCGAGGAACAAAATCAATATTGCATGTTCTCTTCAAAACACGCATCATTCCACCTCTTATATACTATTGTCTTTCAAGCCATAATATGCATCGATTTGACTTAAGATTTGGCCAAGCTGGGTTGCCCGGCTCCTATGCTTGCCCCTTATGTTCCCGATCTTTCGGCTAAGAGGTAAAAGGAGCACCTCTGCGATTGTTACTCTTGGGTCATCCGGTGCAGTACCTCAGACGGACAAAGCCGAAAGCTAGCACTCTTAAACGTACAAATCGGTCGGCCATGACATAGAAATAAAGTGGAAGGGGTCTCTCAAACCCCGACCAGGGGCTTCACCTCTGGGGTCACCCATCTTCAGACTTATGTGTTCGACATAGCTACCCGAGGAAAGGAACTGTTGGAAGAACTATTTTCCTCAGAAGATGTTTCTTACATTAAAAAGTAATATAACATAACTCTCTGCCTCACTCTCGTCGCTCGCACCATATAGCCGGATTGCCTTGTCTCCTGAAGTATCTGTTCCGATCACTTTGGACAGTAGTAAGCAGACACTCCTCGGTCACAGATCGAGGAGGTAGAAGCCGATGGCTGGTTGGCAGAGTTTATATGCGCAGATTGAATAGTGACGTAACGTACTTTGATACATAGAGTCATACATTATCATTTCATTCCACACGCTCTAACTCATCTATCAAGATGTCTAAGGCGCAGTCCTTCTGCGACGACCGAGCGGCAGGCATAACGTTCTCGTATACGAGACTAGTGGGTATTTCCTCCCTGTCCGGACCCATTGGCCCTACCTCGGCCAGGTGCGCCGTATCAACCTCCATATACCGGGTCTTGACCATGGCCCATGCTTCCCTCACCCCTTCCCGGCAAGCAGACACCTTCCACGCCTGGATCTGACGCCGAGCTCACCGCATATGTTCAGCTAGGACGGCCATGTCTTCGGGAACGTGCTCCACTTCGGTCCATAACGCCTTGAAAACTTCCTTCATTGATTTACGTGCACTTTTGTGCACCTTGGCTAGCCGGGTCGCCATGTCTTCGGGAACCGGACCTCGGTCATCAAGGGGTCGGCCGGACAGCGAAGCTGGCAAAAAGCATGTATTAGCACGCTAAACATCTCGGCTGAACCCCCAAACTCAAGTAACGATTCTTGAAATAAAAACTTACCACAAATCGTCTCATCGGTTCGACGATTCTTGGCTTCGGCGGCAGCCAGTTGAGCTTTTAAGCTCTTGATCTCATCCGCCTGTCGGGCGTTTTCGGCCCTTAGTGCATTAACGCCATCCACCCTTTGAGTCACCACATGTTGATTGGCCTGGCGCTGCGACTCCGTATATAGCAAATCCTCGCAGGCCTGCTTGAGATCTCTTTCAAGATGACCTAGGGCTTCCACTGCTACATCGGATTACGCTGCCAGGAGACCTCGATAATTAAGATTCTCGTATACAAGACAAAGCACTTAGCGTGCGCCTCTCGGGTGAACTTTTTCACCTATTCCACCTCAGTCAAGGCAGTCTCCAACCTCCCCTTCGCTTGGGAAAGAGCCTCGGATAGCTGATCATTCCTCGCCCATGCACTCTACAAAAAAACACAACTTCTTCAGGTTGAGATCAAGCCTTGCTACGAGCATTGTTGCCCATAACAAGCCTTAGGGGCTACTACCACTGTAGACAGTATGAACAAACAGAGACATAAAGAAATCTTCAAGATAAAATGAGCTCGGGCTGGACCTTACCCGCAACCCTTGCGACAAAACATCTAGTGATTGATCAAATACCGAACGGGTCGCCCCGAGGTATGCGTCCACCGAGCTGAGAGCATTGAACTCCCGATCCGAGAATGCTAAACTCCTCAGGGAGGTCTTTCGCCGCCGATAATTCGCGGCGCATTGGACCTCGGAAGGAGTAGCCGAGCTGGTCTCTGAGTCCTCGGGCTGGGGAACTTCTGGAGTAACTCCTGAAGAAGGACGTGCTTCGGCTTCCCTGTTCGAAGCCGACATCCCCTCGGCCCTCACACTCGCTGCCACGGAGGACGGAAAGGACTGCCTGCGAATGATCGAAGGGGTCAGAACCCGAAATAGCATTTCTACAACATACGGTGATCACAATCACCTGATAATCGGAGGAGCGCTTTCGCTTGCCTCCATGACCTCGGCCTGTGCTTCCTCCGCTTCTTGCGGGCGGTTCCCTTGAGGAGCCATCTCTCCGCGCGAACGTTTCAAACACCGTCCCTTCGGAGGAGAAGTCAGGGGACCAGGGGCTCGCTTTCGAGTAGAGGAAGAGGGCGTTACCGATGAAGCCGGCCTTGTCCCCGGCGCGTCCGGGGTGACGGCAACCCTGGAGCTATCAAGGCACTCCATATAAAATTTCCTCCCCTCATAGATAAGAGCCAGATCCTCGTCCTCGTGAAAGAGGGGGCCTTTCGCTCATTGGTGTGTTTCCAGCTCGGGCGCCGGGCTGTTTAGAGCGTCCACCCGACGCCTCCATCTCTGCTCGAAACCAACAAAAGATCGGTCAAATGGATTGGCTACCGAAAAACAACTCGGGTGGGCAAAATAAAGCGGAAGAACTCACTATGTCGGCCGGATTGTAGTAGGACAGCCCGTCCCAGAATTGACGTCGGGCAAAGTCCTCCGCCGTTCCTTGGTAGATACCGGCCATTACTGTCCCGAAGGCCGCCTGGTCAAAGAAACTTTGCCGAATTGATCGGGAGCAGTCTTCGGTTCCGTTGTATGCGCACAACGGGTGAGGGTGCAGCCGAAGTGGTTGGACTCTTCGGTCTATCGCCATGGCCATTACGTCTATTATGGTAAGGCATGTCCTTACCAGTTACTTCACCTTGGCGGCCAGCTCGGTCACCTCGGCACCACCTTCTGGGACCATACCCTGTGGCCTCCAGCTATATCGCCTCTTCGGGGGCTCCGAAGAGAAAGGGGGAAGCCCTGGCCAAACTAGGTCTGAGAGGGGGACGTCGTCTATATAGAACCACTCTATTGGCTAGACGTCGGTATCCTCCCGAGGTGTGCCTGGAGGGTATTCCGTCCCCTCGATTCGATAGACTTCGGCCGCTCCAACCTCGTAAATCCTTTCTGTTGGAAATATGCCCTAGAGGCAATAATAAATTAGTTATTATTATATTTCCTTGTTCATGATAATCGTTTATTATCCATGCTATAATTGTATTGATTGGAAACTCAGATACATGTGTGGGTACATAGACAACACTGTGTCCCTAGTAAGCCTCTAGTTAACTAGCTCATTGATCAAAAGATGGTGAAGGTTTCCTAGCCATAGACATGAGATGTCATTTGATAACGGGATCACATCATTAGGAGAATGATGTGATGGACAAGACCCAAACTACGAACGTAGCATATGATCATGTCAGTTTATTGCTATTGTTTTCTGCATGTCAAGTATCTGTTCCTTTGACCATGAGATCATGCAACTCCCTGACATCGGAGGAGTACCTTGTGTGTATCAAACGTCGCAACATAACTGGGTGACTATAAAGGTGCTCTACAGGTATCTCCGAGGATGTCTGTTGGGTTGGCATGGATCAAGACTGGGATTTGTTACTCCGTGTGACGGAGAGGTATCTCAGGGCCCACTCGGTAATACAACATCACAATGAGCCTTGCAAGCAATGTGACTAAAGTGTTAGCCACGAGATCTTGTATTACGGAATGAGTAAAGAGACTTTCCGGTAATGAGATTGAACTAGGTATAGAGATACCGACGATCGAATCTCGGGCAAGTAACATACCGAAGAACAAAGGGAACAGTATACGGGATTAACTGAATCCTTGACATAGAGGTTCGACCGATAAAGATCTTCGTAGAATATGTAGGAGCCAATATGGGCATCCAGGTCCCGCTATTGGTTATTGGCCGTAGAGGTGTCTCGGTCATGTCTACATAGTTCTCGAACCCGCAGGGTCTACACACTTAACGTTTGGTGACGATTAGTATAGTTGAGTTATTTTGTTGGTGACTGAAGGTTGTTCGGAGTCCCGGATAAGATCCCGGACATGACGAGGATCTCCGGAAGAGTCCGGAGGTAAAGATTGATATATGTGATAATAGTGTTTTGATCTCCGGAAGGGTTCCGGAATTCACCGGAAGGGGTTCTGGGTGTTTACCGAAGTGTTCGGGTGCAGTAACACTTTATATGGGCCAAAGGGGTAAAGCCCACAAGGTTTTGGAAGTGCAAAAGGAAGTTTTGCTATTGCCTTAAGCTGGTAAGGCAGTACTACCGCTACTGTAGCAGCGGTACTACCGCCCAAGCGGTACTACCGCTACCGTAGCAGCGGTACAACCGCTCAAGCGGTACTACCGCTCGTGAGCGGTACTACCGCTTGTGTGCGGTACTGCAGGGATCCGAGTTGGATTCTTTCCCTGCGGGCCAAACCGACCTTGTGCGGGCAAAACCGACCTGGAGGAGGCTTTTACTCCAAGTTTAGACCCCAAGGCTCAACATATAAATAGAGGGGCAGGGCTAGCACACGGGACACATTAAGATTTCCCAAGCCGTGTGTCGGCAACCCTAACCCTCTAGTTCTCCCGTCATAATCTCCGTAGTGCTTGGTGAAGCCCTGCAGAGATTGTTCCTTACCACCATCACCACGCCATCGTGCTGCCGGAACTCATCTACTACTTCACCATCGCTCGCTGGATCGAGGAGGTGAAGGCGTCATCAAGCCGTACGTGTGTTGAACGCGGAGGTGCCGTCCGTTCGGCACTAGTTCGTGATCGGATCGAGGGACGACTTGCGATTTGGATCGCGGAGACGTTCGACTACATCAACCGCGTTTCTTAACGCTTCCGCTTAGCGATCTACAAGGGTATGTAGATTCACTCTCCCTCTCGTAGATGCTCATCACCATGGATAGATCTTGTGTGTGCGTAGGAAAATTTTTGTTTCCCATGCAACGTTCCCCAACACTTTCGGCGGAGGAACAAGGCACTATGCAGAAATACCTCCTCCTGAGTCCAAAGTGCGCTTCACACCCGAGATGCATCTCGCATAGGTCGACGTACCCCGCAATGTGCAGAATCGAGTTGGGGGTAAGGTGGTGGAGCTGCAGCCCATAAAACTCTAGCAGGCCTCAGAGGAAAGGGTGAATCGGAAATCCTAAACCGCGCAGCAGGAAGGAGATGAAGCATACCCGTTCATCCTTTTGAGGGGAGAGGAAATTCTCTGCGTGTACCTGCCCGTTGATGGATGTTAAGCCCGGGCGGGTCGCTATCAGATCTGAATCTGCCAGGTATCCTTGCCTGGCCAGGCGCTCCAGTTGGAGGCGCGAGACGGCGCAACTACCCCAATCACCCCTGACGGGGCCATGAGGGCACCTCGAAGAACCTGCGTCGCTCGCCATGGGAAACCCTCAAGGATGGACTTGGGTGGAAGGGGAGCGCTTGTGCAGTTTGCTTGAAAGGAGGATTGGGGGCTTGTGATAAATCTGCACGTCTGACTCGTGGATAATAAGGGGGAGGAGACCGATGCTTTGACGTTTCGCCATAAAGCTAACCCGCTTCCCCGTAAGACACGGTTCCCCAAAGATCAAAAGGTTGAGGCCAAGCATGGCGGGGCTGGGCCCACTCGGCGGGATTGTCAATCTTTCCGAGGTCTACTTGAAGCTAAGCTGACGAGATCATGTACGGAACTTGCCTGCCGAGCCAAAGACTCTGGAACCGAAGTCCAAGAGTGTCGTCCTCGGTATCGGAGACTAGTTCAGGGGCTACTGACGGTGTCCTAGACTAGGGGGTACTAAACTACTCGGCCCGTATTCCTCGGGCCGGATGAGTGGGCTGTCATTCTTGTCAAGATGGGCTCCGGAAGATACACGCAGGCGAAGAGGTCAAGACTATAGGGGAACGCGACAGAAAACAAAAAATTCGGTACAGCGAGCACGCCCAGGATCACTATGGAGATGCATACAAGGTTTGGATCTGATCGTTACCGACTCGTAGCGCAGCGGAAGTACAGTCGATGTAGATCGTTGGTGCAGATCCCCGCAGCTAGGATTTACAACCTCCCAACCGCGAGGATGTTCTCCCTCGTCTGCTCCTCGGACACTCCCTCGGACAGCCCTCCGGGAGGCGGTCGGACAGTCCCCGGACGGTGTCACGGACAGCCCTTCGGGAGGCACTCACAGAAACTCGGACGGTCACTCGGACAGCCCTCCGGGAGGCACTCTCGAACAGCCCCTCGGGCAAAAAGATCGAACCTACGACCTCTCTACGGGGTGGCACACATACAGTGTCATCTATCCGACAGGACTTCGCTGTCCAGAACTAGTTCCCACCGGAACCCAGACAGCCTTTCGGCTCTACGAAACTATTTCGCGGGGAGGGAGAGAGAAGGCCAGATCATGCATGGCATTTGTATGTGAGAAAGAGTGAGTGTGGAGAGTGGATCTCCACCTCTATTTATAGGAAAACCCAAGGGGTAGGTGGCACTTGAAATACCCAAAAAACCCATCATATGGATTTTCCAAAAGGGCAAAATGGGAAGGCTACAGGAGCTCCTCCTTGGCCGGCCACTTCAAGTGGGCCCCCATGAGGGGCTCTCATCCATCCATGTCATCCCCAAGATATTTTGGAGCAAAGCCCAAAAAGGTGGCTTTCCCAAAAAGTAACCATAAAGTGATTTTCACTATTCACGGAAACATTTTTCCGCGACCGTTAAATCCGAAAATATTTCTATAGATCTTAGAACATTTCTAGTACCCACTAAAATAATTTTGGACGCGTTCCGAAACAATTCCGGATTAGTGATTTTCATCTGCGAAAAGCAACCAAAGCGGTTCCGGCAGCTCCAGAATATTTTTGGGTTTTTTCTCCGGAAAAATCCCAGAAGTTCCCAGAACAATTCTGGCACCCTCTAAGAATTTCCAGGCATGTGCCGAAACCATTTTGACTTAATGGTATACTCCAAAACAACCTTTCGGTTTTACCGAAACTATTCCAGTGTTCTCTCTCCGGAACTCTTCCGTTGTCTCCGAAACTTTTCCGGTGACTTTCTCTCAGACTCCCTGTCTAGAATTCAGCAGATAGATGACCGTTAAGCGTGTGACCCTATAGGTTCGGTGAAGTATAGACATGACCGGAACACTTTCCTATCAATGATCAACATCGGAGCCGTGGACACCCATATTGACCCCTATACCCACACGAATAAATATTCGAGTGAACCTCCAGTTGCCATGTGCTATTCTTGTTGCTTCGTGATATGTTACAAATACCCGAGGTGAGATTTATCGGCATCTCCATGGATCAACACTTGTCCACTATGCCAGTTACCTCGTTACCGGTTTTGTTCTTTTTTCTCGTTCCCGTGTTCTGGTATCCCTGTGATCAAATCACAATGTGTCTGGCCAGACGATGATGGATACCGTAACACCGAGAGAGCCCAAAGAATATCTCTCCATCGTCGGAGGAGCAAATCCCAATCTTGAGCTATCAAGTCCCTTGTCATACTTTCCCATGAACCCGTAAGCCGCCGTTATAGCCACCCAGTTACAGATGATGTTTAACAAACCCCAAAGTTCATGAATCAAGCATGAAGGAACTCGATACTCTCATGGTCTAAGGAATTATGCAAACGTTAACTTTCTCTATGTTATTAACCATTAACTTGTGACGAATGTATCTCATAGCATAACATCAATTCGGGTCGATTCAACACAAATGTTCTACTAACATTGTGCCCTCAAAGTTGCCGGCATAGACATGCCCATGATCAGGAAAACGTGATCATCATGCAACACTTGAGCCAGTCTTAGAGGCTTGACTAGGAATACTTTTTACCGTTTATTATTCTACATGTGCACATGGGTTTTCCTCAGAGCCTTTATGGATATACGGGCTCGGGAACCATAGCTGTTATAGCATGGAACATAAACTTAATTAGGAACTTGGGGATAAATAATAGCATTTATTATTGCCTCTAGGGCATATCTCCTACAGACTCCCACTTGCACTAGAGTCAATAATCTAGTTAATGCTAATGCACTTTACACCTATGGCATACCGTTGTAAAATATGCTTCGCTTGTGGTATAGTCTTTTTCTAACGGATCTGACAACTTCAGGTCCGTGTGTAACTTTGCATATCCTCGCGTTTTCATGCTTTCACAAAATTCATATTTTGTGTGGACTTGGCTTTGTATATGTGAATCACTGGTCGAACCTTGATTCCTCAGACTGAGCTATGGAGCAACTATCTACAATAGTGTCCCATTGACCAAAGCCATCTTGGAACCATACTAAGTTCATGAATGAACTATATGATTCAACATCTTCTTTGTCGCTCCTAGAGCGTCAACATACTTAGCCTTTGTTATAGAATTCGCCACAGTAACCTGTTTGGAACAATTCCAACATACTGTGTCACCATGTCGTGTATTACACAAAAACCTTAACTTAAATCGAAAATCGCATGGAGCATTGATGAAGACTGTATCGATGTAACCTTTTACAACAAACTCTTCATAATCTCCGCTTGCGAGAAAACATGTCATCAGTGCTACTCTAGTACTCAATGACATCTTTCACTGTTGTCCCATGATCAGTACTTTCATCACTTTGGTATCTATACTCGCAACTGCTTGGGAGTACCGGACATATCTGGTTGTTTTACATACCATGGAATACATGATTAATCCAAACACAAAGGTGTGTGGAATATCCATCATGTATATTGCTCATCAGTGTTTTAGGACACCGAGTTTTGCAAAACTCTTTCCATGTGACTTCGGCAAGAATCACTCCTTGGCGTTTTAATGCTAAACTGTTTTAACATCTTGTCAATATGTATTTTTGGCTTTAGCCCATTAGGCCATATTTATCTCCATAGATAAATATGCCTCATATCGAGGCTACCTAGCCCAAGCACTTCATCGAAAAACTATTTTTCAATGAAGTCTTAATTCATGTCAAGAAATTGATATTATTTTCAATCAACAATGTGTCAAGCACACAAGGTTTTTAGAAATATTATTATGCTCCCACTTACTTTATTGTAACCACAAGCATCTTCGTTATCCATTGATGAAATCAAACTCTTTTGACTATTTCATCAAAAACGAAGATTCCAACTCCATTTTGCTCTCTTCTGTCCATCGCTGGAAACCTAAAGTTTGCATACTCACTAGCATCCTCTAGGATGAAAAAATACCTTTGGACTGTATCACCTGCAAGTCCTAGGTTGTATTTCCATCTCATGGAAATCCTTTTGGCATCCATGTATCATATCTCATGATTGAATTATGTATTAATTGCTAGTTTAACCCGAACCGACTTTAAGCATCGCTACGGAGAGACAATCTCGCCGTAGTCAATTCCTTGAATTTGTTATAAGCAACAAGTCGAGATTTATGGATAAAACATTTTTATCCATATTAGTTTATAGTTCCATTAATATTCGTTAGACTCTAAGTCTTCCGAAAGGTGTATCAAGATTTTAATCTTGAATCATTTATATGGAAACTATCTCGGATTATATTGGTATTTAGCCAATTCTGGAGTCAGGGCCCATCAACGCTTCCTTGTGTATCGTAAGTATACTGTTGTCTAACAACAATATCTCGTTTGCACACCTGAGAGGTTTTCACGCCTTTTGCCTACGTGGTTCAGCTGCAAGTTCGACCTAAGTCCATACATCTCATGTAGAGGCTTCCGTATCAGTCGCAGTAGGAAACTCTGGAATTACTTCCAAGGTTTCTTTCCATTGATCTGATGATGAAGATACTGTTATCTCGTCAAGTTGCACTGTCCTCCCACTCACCTTTTTGCAAGAAACATTTTCTTTCAAAATCATACCGTTCTTTGTGGAAAACCTTTTGCCTCGGTATAGTGATGGAGGAATTCCCAATAATTTGGGATAACCTACAAAGTAGCACTTGTCTGATTTGGAATAGGTTTGTAAATATTTTACACAAGCCCCATATTCCAAATGTTAAGAAAAGATATAACATGGTTGGGTGTACCATACCATGGCGTCATTTCAACAGATCTGATGGCGCTCTATTCAGTGTAAAAACCGCAATCTCTAAAGCATTACTTTAAAGGGGATAATGACAAATTGATTTATGTCATCTTTGATCTTACCATGTCATAAATGGTTTGATTACATCATCACGGTCATTCCACTTACTGTGGTGTTTCGGGAGGTGTAAGTTATGAAACTCTTTTCACAACTCATCAGACATTCGCTAAACTTGTAACTCAAATATTCCTTTCCACAATCTAATTGTAGAAACATAATTTTCTTGGTACAATAATTTCTACTTCATTTTGAAAACCTTTCGAATGATTTCAAAAGATCCATACTTACGTCTCATCAAGTAAATATCCATATATCTACTAGAGTCATTTTTGAAGATAGATAAATCCACTGCTAGCAACAACATTTATCAGACTACATACATCAAAATGTATGATCACCAATAAGTTCGTTGCTCGTTCCTTATGGCCTATGAACGGTATTTCATTCACTTCACTTCTGGACGAAAGTTGCAAGTGTCAGATGATTCATAATCAAATGATTTCAAAATCCATCATAATGGAATTTCTTCATGCGGGTTTCTCCAATGTGACCAAATGCAGTGCCATACATATGTGGTATTCTTTTAGTCTTGCGACATTTAGCGTTAGTGTCACAGATGTATCATATTACTATCAATATTCATAACATACATTCCATCCATAATGGAAGTATGGCCCTTATGTTATTCATGACATCGAAGAACAAATTGTTCTCTCGTGAACAACCTTCTTGCAACAAAACTTTATGCAAAGGGCTAGAGTGTATAAAACTCTAAAATGAATTATGAAAGTAAATACAGAGGTAATATATTATTATCAATATTCATAACGTACATCTCATTCATAATGAAAGTATGGCCCTTATGTTATTCATAACACCGAACATCAAAAGTTCTCTTATGAACAACCTTCTTGCAAGATACTTTATGCAATGGTCTAGAGTGTATAAAAACTCTAAAATGAATTATGAAAATAAATACAAAGGTAGTATAGCAACTTTTACTATGTTCCTAGTGCATATCTAAACCTCATTACTGGCAAGTCTTTTAGGCCATAGTAGTTCTTGCATCAAGTCGCAACAGAATGCAATCGAGCGGGTATCTCCGTGATCAAGTCACAATACCCAAGAATCAGTGATTAACATGTTTAATCATAATTCCCAAGAATTATATTTTTGACCAGCCTTCTATACATCAATAACTTGTATGACATCCATACATGAGCTGGATATTCCAGTCTTCTCTCTTTTTGCCTTTATACTTCTAATAGTTTAACTTTCAGTATTTCTCCTACTCTCAGAAGAAGCACCCAACTTAAGAGTGGCGTTAGCCCCGGACTTCCTAGGCGTGTAAGTCACACTAACACCCTTTGGATATTTCCTTCCTCTTTAAGTTGTTGTTTTAATCACCTTCATTTACATGACAGACGTTCTTCTGGATCCCTCTCTTATCAGTCAAATGCCTAGTAAACACTTTACTAATACTTTGCAAACAAACATTGCTTCAGATATCTCATATCTTTCAGCCTTTGTCTGCATCTGAAAACAATTTTCAGTTCCATGAATATCATATAACTATCCCAAACTTCTTGAAGTTCGGGTTTTATGGAAGAAAACATTTTGCACTTGACCGTAACAGAATTCTAGCTTTTGGAACGATGGACAAGAGTCACATCATCCATAGCATTAGCGGGAGAGTACCGAAAGCATGCGATAGGACAAAGTCCTTCTCGGCACTCTAGAGGACAATCCTCACATTACGTTACCAATCGTAAAGTTTAACCAGATATTTAACAGTTATTCAATTTTAATAGGGAAGGTGGAAACGCGAGCCATTATTCTATAACTATTATGCAAACAACACTTAGACAGTGTCCATAAATAATTGCACTAAGAATTTAAACAAGTTAATTCTAAAGTGCGCTCCCACTCAAATCAATATCTCTCCTAATTGATTGTGAGCGATTCAAGACCCGCATTTCAATTCAATGCCATTGACGGGTTCATCACTGATGATGCGAATTTTAATCGGTAGGCCAGCTTGCCAATCACATCTCTATGTGACTCTTGTCCATCTTTCGATGCGCGTGTTCCGAGCTCAGGACTGTCCTGCCTGAACATCAAGACAACCAAGTGATCACGCAGTGAGGTCTGACCTTCACCCGCCTTACACCTCTCTAATCCTTTGTGCTCATGTGTACATGGCGCACCCCGAAAAGATACGTGTTGTAGACGGTGCTACACTTGGGAGAACACTAACTACTTGATATTTTAAGTGAGAGATCACCCTAATAAAAAGCGACTACCGCGTAATCAAGAAGGGTGCATCATAAGGGATAAACATCTCAGGCAATTCATAATAGCATGATATGGTATAGCCCTTTCTGACGGAGAAGTCTTTATTTTCTTCGTCTTCGGCATTTGCGTCGGTGTTCGCCTTCGCGAAGATTGCCACCACCTTGTCGATGCACCAGATGATATTGCTATCTCTATAGCTAATAAAATAAGTGCATTACTTAAGGTTGACACGCAGGTCATTAAAGTGATAATCATATGGCTCCAGCCATCATGCCTAATCATGACACGCAGGTCATGTTAGTAAATTTACATCATATAGTCATCTCATACATAATCAAATTAAATATGATGTGTGACACCCTGGTTTTCGCTCCTTGTTTTTTTTCCTTCATGGGATTTGGCTCCCGCCTTTTTTCGGTGTTATTGGATTTTCTGTTGCTCTTGGGTATATGAAGATGCTCATTTAGCCTTGCCTTTCCTATCCAACCAGAGATTCTCTCCAGTCCACCCTGTCACCCAAGTGACCTCAACTTTTGCCAGGACCTAGTCCTTCCTATCATATTTCATTTTGACATAGTTTAAGCTCCCCACTCTCATCCATTTCTCCACAAGATTCCACCAAAGTTCCTGTTCAGAAGCTAAGTCATCTCAAATCAGTCAGCTCCTGCCCCCACATCTATCCAAAACCCTCACATGTCAACTCACCGACCTCTGGTGCACCGCATTGACAAGGCCTGGCAGTGTCTGGACGCCGCGGACACGCGGCACCCGTGGTGAGCATGCGGTGACCATGCCAAAATAGGCGCTCTGCGTACTGTCATCGTGTGCCAGGCCAACTCCGGCCAGCTCCGCTCGTCCGATCATGTCCAACAGCTTCTCTGCGTCCGCGCACCCCCTCTCTGGTCATTTCCCCCTTCGTTTGCTTCCTCCCCAGGCCGCGGCGAGCCCCGCCACCACACTGCTCCGCCCGTGGCCCGCCGTCGTCACTTTCCTCTCTGTCTCCTTCTTCCCCGAGCTCTCTCGAGCGCTTCCGAGGCTTCTCCACTCTCCGTGAAGCCGCCCGACGCCGCAACCGTCCAGCCACGTCACCCCTGAGCTCCAGTGCGCCGATAAGATCGCCATCACGGCCGAGCCAATCCTCGTTGTCGCCCGGCTATTTATAGGCCCTCCCCGAGCCCCTAGAGCTCACCAACTCACTCTCCTCACCCTCTAGCCCACTCCCGCAACCTCGCCCGGTCGAACCCCTCGCCGGAGCGCCGGAATTTAGCCACGGCCGCCGCCCACAGCCACCACCGTAGCCCCGCAGCCAGCCCACCCTGGCGCTAGTGGAGCTGCCCACGAGAAGCGCCGCACGCTGGGGAGCCCTCCCGTGCCCTCGCCGAACCCATTCCCCCACCGGAGCCCCTCCCTTGGCCGGAGCCGCCGTCCTCGGCCGCGCCGTGGATCTCCGCCTCTGGTCGTCCCCAACTGTCGCCGAGACCTTCTCTGTACGCGGCGCACGCCGGGGCACCCGCCCGTCCACTCGCCCGCCGGAGTGGCCCATCGGAGCGCAGGAGCCCGCGCCGGAGCTGCGGCTCTGTTGCCGCGTCAGGGAGGAAGAGGGGAGGAGGAAGAAGAGAAGGAGGGAGGAGAGAGAGACCTGACATGTGGGGCCCGGGCCCACTCGTCAGCGGGAGGGAGCCGGCCACGTCATTTAAGTGGAGGCGCACGGCGGCCAGTGCGTTTTCTCTCACTGGAAAACGTATTTTTTCTATGGCTTCAGTTGGAAATACGCTTTCCATTGTTGAAAGCGTATTTACCAGAAGGCGCTTCCTCTCTCCAGCCCGGCGCCGAAACCTTTAGATTGCGGCCGTTCGTCGGTTAAGCGCAGAAATGAACACCTTTTTGTTTGTTTTCTACCTAACGAACGAACGCCCGTATCTTTTCAACCGTAACTTCGATTCAGGTGAATCCAAATCTCACTTTCTCAGTTCGTCGAGCCCGTTTCGATGGTATCATTTTCATGAGGTTGACACTTTCTGAAAATGACCATTTTGCCCTTGCCCTTCTATCAGCCCCTCCGAGAGAGAATCCTTTCCGGCAAATTTTCCGCGAGGTGATTGCACTTCTTTCCGGAGTATTCCTTCACCCCCAGGCAAGCCGACCATCTGATATGTGCCCTAAAGCATTGCTCTGTGTTATTCTTGTGTGTTTAAACGAATATGCTTATGCTTGTATGCGTAGTGGTGAGCTGTATGTGACGCTAATGAACCCTTGCCTGCCTCTCTTTGGTGACGGCACCATGCCTGTGTTCTGAGCTGCTTCCGGCCGTCCGGGGTGGATGCCGACTTTATGTTTCTCTTTTCAACAACTGGCCCGTGTTCTGAGCTGCTTTTCGGCCGTCTCGGGCAGCTATTGAATTTCTTTCTGTAGCGGTAACCCTATGCTCTGAGCTGTTCTTCGGCCGTCTTAGGGGACCGCTACACTCTTTTTATCAACACCGTCTCATGCTCTGAGCTGCTTTTCAGCTGTCTTGAGCCGGGGTTGAGATATTCCGGTAACGTCCCAGATCTGAGTTGTAAAGACCGTTCTGGTGGCTACTGGTTTATTTGCCGGTTTCATGCAAGGGTTCAGATGGTCGTAACTTACAGCTAGAATTTGTTTGCCATTTAAATATTGCTTCTCTAATAACTTGTTGTGATATTGTATGGAGATAGGTTGTTATGTTTTTCATAATTGTTACATCATGCATTGTTACTGTTATTGCAATAATAAAGAATGTGACTTAATGATAACAACCTCCTCCGTCGGCTGGATCGAGTCATAGTGCCACTGAACCGAGCTCATCGAGTGCAACCACATTTGCCGGTATGGGACGGCCCTAGCTTGGTCTATTGTCCTGCCTCTTGTCGGTACCTCCAAATAGGGAAGGTTATGCGTGCGTGCTACCCTGGCCCGGTAGGCGGCGATAACCTTGTGAGCCCAGTTGAGTTATATGGATCCAGGTCCCCGTTTGGGACAGTTTTGTTTGGCCACGACGGTGGCAGGTGTCACGGGGTGACACAAGGGCCACCCAAGACATGACCCTGGGAGGGTATGATTGTCGGTGGGACCGTAAGAGTGCCAGGCAATAGACAAGGTTTTGTTGGAGCAGCACCGGTCCACCCGAATGGGAACATGTACTAAAGTACGAGGCCAGGAGCTCCATGGTGTGGGTAAAGTGCGCAACCTCTGCAGAGTGTAAACTATTCGAATAGCTGCGTCCTCGGTCATGGGACACAGTTTGTACTAGGTCACACTATTTGGTCTGTGTCGAGTCTAGAGGAGCAAATTATATAATGTTATTGCTAAGACTGAACCAAAGAATGGTAAGGTTGGTCAGACTTGCAGTGCAGATGCATGGACATTAGGTGATGTCAGAGATATGAGTGTTAGCCATGCGATGGCTATGAGATAAGTGGTCGGATGACCACAAGACTTGGATTGGATTTGGATCAGATTTGGGTTGGATCATGAGATACTCGAAGTATGAATTAATTATTTGATATGTTTTACCTTACTGCATTTACTCCAATAGTTATCATGCTAGATAATCTTGCTATAACATGTTGATTAATATTTCTAGATAAGTATGCTATGCTATGATAATTAATGTTGCTCTAATAACAAGTGCATGCTTGAATGCCATGGATTGCTTTGTTTGGTGTATATGTTGGTTTGGTTTGCTTGCGAGTACATTCAAAAGTACTCAGCGGCCTTCAATGTGGCCAGGTTCACCTAAGGATCCGACGTCCACTAGCGAGGAGCCGGAGTGTTCGCGGGCTAGAAGAGTAACCCAGTCAGATCCCTGTGGATTGGAGCCGTACCAAGACCATGCTGCCTTAGATAGAGCTTTTCCGCTGCCATCACCCTTGTAAGATATTATGTAAGATTTATATATCCATTAATAGAAATGCATGTGTTCATGATACTTGTTGTAAAAGCACATGCCAGAGTGATTTCCTGGGCTGGTATGTGCGGTGACCGTCTGACTACAGTGGTATTCAGGCGGGGCGCCACAACGGATGGTATCAGAGATAGGCTGACTGTAGGTTACCCTAGCCAGATTTTATTGCCTCTTGATCAGTAGAAAGCCAGATGGATTTCAGCCATCTTTGCCAGCCGGGCATGGCTACTATTGATCATAAGGCAACCCCCATAGGTTTTGGCTCCATCAGACCCCAACTCTCATAGTCTTTGTCTCGGGATGAAATGTCCACACCAGGCAACGACCCATGAGCCCTGAACCCCTAGGTAAACCAGATATCCCCACCTTGCTTGCTAGCCATGGCATTTCTCTCCTCAAATCCAGTTTCCTTTGGGAACGCTTATAAATTCCATATTTTCCTTGAAAACCCTAGGATCATTGACTAAGCCACTTTGGCTATGGTCGTGCGTCGAGTTTGGTGTTCCCTAAGGAAGTAGTAGGAGCTTGACCCCAATTGCTACCAGGAGCATTGTGTGGTTTGCTTCTAAGTCCTTAGGGGTGCATCGAGTGCGCTATAATAGTTATACTAGTGAATCTTCGGCCACATGTGTAAGGTCCGCAAAATTTGAGCTTTATTTGCTTTTTGGTTTTTGCGGTTCTTGCTTCTTGTGTCAATCCCGTTCTGCCGCTTCGACTGGATCCATCTGCAAGAGCTGTCAGGAAGACCAGCACATAACTTGGATAATACCCAATAATCCAAATTCAGTAAGAGTCAAGCCAAGTCAACGACCCGATATTCAGAATATTATCGCCGGATCTGTCAAGAATGAAGAATGTGTCAGAAGCAGACTCTGCGTGGCACGGGACAAGGCCAGATTATACCTGAGAGATATTGCCCCAGAATAAATCACACTTAAGGAACAGCCAGATGAGCTATCGGGAATGGACACCAGTAAGAGCAAATTATTCCGTCCTCGACACAAGGATTATTTCAGCCAGTGAGGTGAACCTTGAGTCTTTTCTCAATGGATTCAAGAATCATTTACCGCCCACAGAAGATATATTTCAAGAATTTGAATGTGCTGAGAGCAACAACAACACTCTGGTATGTGGATACACATTTCAAAACATATTTTGGAATTTACCGGTGCATATACAAAATTTTCTGGGCACTATGAATAAGATTTGCGAGACATATGGATAAGTCCATGGCTATCCGGAATCAATGAGAATTCCAAACACCTAGAAGCTCAGCTAAACCGAATGAAATTATCCGTCAACTGCTCACTACCAGCAACACGTGGTTTGAATGCAAAGAGAATTCCAAATTAATTACCAACATGAAGTTTGCGTCAGTTGTGCAACCTTTACAGCAACAATGAGCGGACCAGCAGAATGACAAGTGGTGTGCATGACCAACGGAATATCTTCAGACAAGGTATGGTCTATACCAAGTGTTGGCTCCGCTATGGGTAAATTCCGGATACTCCGGAAGGAAGCCAAAATCAGCCACAGGTCCGACTGTGTATCGCAGTGCAAGGCTTTAGGGTACAAGGAACCCAGCCTTCCTCCGCAAGCTATTGGAAAGAGTTTACGACGCAAGACTCCCGGTCCTCCTCGCTACGTCACTTGGTAGGAAAGAATCTTCTGGAGTACGACACTCCAATCTTCCTCAGCCCGCTACCACGTAAAGCTTCTGGCATAAGGCACCTGACCTTCCGCAGTAAGCCACATTAGGGAAAGCTTCCGAGGCACGACACCCAGCCTTCTTCGGCACGCTACCCTGGCAGAAGCTTCGAGCATAAGGAATTCAACTTTCTTCAGCACGCCAACGTGCCCACGACAATCTTGTCAGAAGCATGAACGAGTTCGGACAAACATCCACCTCAGAACTCAGTGGTTATGAAAGGATTTACCCTACCCCTACATATGATGTGAGCATGCAGTCCAGGGGATCAGTTCATGCGAGCCACTCATACACAGGAATGACTGTGTTCAGAGAAACATCGGCCCCATAGTTCAAAGAAGAATATGAGCACAGCAATCCCTACGAGATATGCAAGAGTAAATTGTGAGTACCAGCCCAGCAACCTAGAATACGACCAAGGAGCCGTGTTGGCCAGTGATGACAGCTCCACAAACAGGAACCCTCAGGAATAAAGAAGTCTTGGATAAACACCTCCGTGACGGTCAATAAAATAAAGCTTCATGGATAAGGTGATATTATCAATCCTTGTCAGGCTCTTGCATATACGGCCACAACAATGCAGCCAGCATGTTATACTCATCATGAATCTAGGCCATCAATCAAGATAAGAGGCTATGTTCCGAAAGATACACCGGATGATAGCCATACTATGTCAACCCAGTGGTCATAGCAAGGACCACAGAGGCTATATATGGCAGAGTCACCTCAGAGATTACCGTCTATGATTACTTTGTGATCATGCCCGACATTTTAGTTGGGAATCACTTGAGGACGAAGTCAGAATGCAAGAGACAGGAAGAAAGCATCCGTATAGAACCCACATCCAGATTGAGCATGCAGACAAGGCAAAAAGGAGAGCCACACTTAGCCACTCCAGGCCATACAAGCACGTGAGTCCGATACCCAGAAAGAATGTCTTGCCCTTGGCAGTCAGTGTACGAACTATCGCAATAAAACCCGAAGCAGCTAGTCCCAGGCCATGGAAACCAGACTATTTGTCAATACTCGGAGCTACCCACCAACCCCAGCCAACAAACTACCAGCACAAAGGGTTTACCTGACAGGAAAGAGAAGGATTCAATGCAGCCGTCTGAAAAAGACAGCACCTGAGCCATCAAAAGAGGCAGTTAAAAGGTCTGTAAACAAATGAAGACAAGATAGCTGATGGATCCAAGTCGCACACAGGTAAGTCCCCTTCACCGGGAGGTAAGCCCGGAAATCTCGAGGACGAGATTTTCTTAAGGGGGGTAGGTTTGTGACACCCTGGTTTTCGCTCCTTGTTTTTTTTCCTTTGCGGGATTTGGCTCCCGCCTTTTTTCGGTGTTATTGCATTTTCTCTTGCTCTTGGGTATATGAAGATGGTCATTTAGCCTTGCATTTTCAATCCAACCAGAGATTCTCTCCAGTCCACCCTGTCACCCAAAAAATTATTCTCAGGATTTTGCCGCCGAAACCCTACCTTCCGCGTTACTGGAAGGGAAACCCTAATTCCTTCTATTACGCAGGAACCCCAATTTTCTTTGATCTATTGCCTCCAAAACTTTTCCCAGTGATCATCCTATCTCTATAAACCCTGGATATGTAAAAATATTGCCAAGACATTTGCAATATTTTTCATTTAAAATTAATTCCTTTTTCTGCTGTTTAAAGGAATTAAATCCAGGAAAATATCTATCCATCTCCAAAGTTCATGAAAACTTGTGGAGATATTCTTTGTGATCATATTGTGCTCCTATAAAAATATTGGCCATAATTAAATAAGGGAAATTGCATTTTCCTATTTAAAGCTAATATTGCATCTTGGGCACTTTCTAAAGGAACTACAATTTTGGTAGCCAGGAAAAATCCCAAATAATTTGTGTAGCTTATCCTATCCATATCTTCACCCTTTCCATCAATATCCCAAGTTCTATAGTTCAAATTTTGAGCACAACATCCATTTGCAAATTCTGTTCAGATTTCCAGTTTGCAAAGGAAGTGCCTGCTCCCTTAATCTTTTTGGGCTGAAATTTTTCAGGGTGGTTAAAAATGATAAATAACCCCTGGATACCAAAAACCAGCCCATTTCATTTAGCCAATTTTCCCCAGTAAATCACCTAAGTTTCTGTCCAGATTGCATCTCTGTGAAGGAAGTACCTTCATAGATGATCAATTTAAGCTGAAATTTTTCCAGCATCTCCATATACCTAAATAACCTTCCTCCACCAAATTTCAGCCAATTCCATTTAGCCAATTGAGCACAACATCAAGATTCAGTTTCTGGGCCAGATTTGGCATTTCAAAGGAAGTGCATTCAAACTTGGTCCAAGTGACCTCAACTTTTGCCAGGACCTAGTCCTTCCTATCATATTTCATTTTGACATAGGTTAAGCTCCCCACTCTCATCCATTTCTCCACAAGATTCCACCAAAGTTCCTGTTCAGAAGCTAAGTCATCCCAAATCAGTCAGCTCCTGCCCCCACATCTATCCAAAACCCTCACATGTCAACTCACCGACCTCTGGTGCACCGCGTTGACAAGGCCTGGCAGTGTCTGGACGCCACGGACACGCGGCACCCGTGGTGACCACACGGTGGCCATGCCAAAATAGGCGCTCTGCGTACTGTCGTCGTGTGCCAGGCCAACTCCGGCCAGCTCCGCTCGTCCGATCATGTCCAACAGCTTCTCTGCGTCCACGCACCCCCTCTCTGGTCATTTCCCCCTTCTTTTGCTTCCTCCCCACGCCGCGGCGAGCCCCGCCACCACACTGCTCCGCCCGTGACCTACCGTCGTCGCTTTCCTCTCTGTCTCCTTCTTCCCCGAGCTGTCTCGAGCGCTTCCGACGCTTGTCCACTCCCCGCGAAGCCGCCCGACGCCGCAACCGTCCAGCCTCGTCGCCCCTGAGCTCCAGTGCGCCGATAAGATCGCCGTCACGGCCGAGCCAATCCTCGCCGTTGCCCGGCTATTTATAGGCCCTCCCTGAGCCCCTAGAGCTCACCAACTCACTCTCCTCACCCTCTAGCCCACTCCCGCAACCTCGCCCGGTCGAACCCCTTGCCGGAGCGCCGGAAATTAGCCACGGCCACCGCCCACAGCCACCACCATAGCCCCGCAGCCAGCCCACTCCGGCGCCAGTGGAGCTGCCCACGAGAAACGCCGCACGCTGGGGAGCCCTCCCGTGCCCTCGCCGAACCCATTCCCCCACCGGAGCCCCTCCCTTGGCCGGAGCCGCCGTCCTCGGCCGTGCCGTGGAGCTCCGCCTCTGGCCGTCCCCAACTGCGGCCGAGACCTCCTCTGGACGCGGCGCACATCGGGGCACCCGCCCGTCCACTCGCCCGCCGGAGTGGCCCATCGGAGCGCAGGAGCCCGCGCCGGAGCTGCGGCTCTGTTGCCGCGTTGGGGAGGAAGAGGGGAGGAGGAAGAAGAGAAGGAGGGAGGAGAGAGAGACCTGACGTGTGGGGCCCGGGCCCACTCGTCAGCGGGAGGGAGCCGGCCACGTCATTTAAGTGGAGGCGCGCGGCGGCCAGTGCGTTTTCTCTCACTGGAAAACGTATTTCCCTGCGGCTTCGGTTGGAAATACGTTTTCCCTTGTTGAAAGCGTATTTACCAGAAGGCACTTCCTCTCTCCAGCCCGGCGCCGAAACCTTTAGATTGCGGCCGTTCGTCGGTTAAGCGCAGAAATGAACACCTTTTTGTTTGTTTTCTGCCTAACGAACGAACGCCCGTATCTTTTCAACCGTAACTCCGATTCAGGTGAATCCAAAGCTCACTTTCTCAGTTCGTCGAGCCCGTTCCGATGGTATCATTTTCATGAGGTTGACACTTTCTAAAAATGACCATTTTTCCCTTGCCCTTCTATCAGCCCCTCCGAGAGAGAATCCTTTCCGGCAAATTTTCCGCGAGGTGATCGCACTTCTTTCCGGAGTATTCCTTCACCCCCAGGCAAGCCGACCATCTGATATGTGCCCTAAAGCATTGCTCTGTGTTATTCTTGTGTGTTTAAACGAATATGCTTATGCTTGTATGCGTAGTGGTGAGCTGTATGTGACGCTAATGAACCCTTGCCTGCCTCTCTTTGGTGACGGCACCACGCCTGTGTTCTGAGCTGCTTCCGGCCGTCCGGGGTGGATGCCGACTTTATGTTTCTCTTTTCAACAACTGGCCCATGTTTTGAGCTGCTTTTCGGCCGTCTCGGGCAGCTGTTCAATTTCTTTCTGTAGCGGTAACCCTATGCTTTCAGTTGTTCTTCGGCCGTCTTAGGGGACCGCTACACTCTTTTTATCAACACCGTCTCATGCTCTGAGCTGCTTTTCAGCCGTCTTGAGCCGGGGTTGAGTTATTCCGGTAACGTCCCAGATCTGAGTTGTAAAGACCGTTCTGGTGGCTACTGGTTTATTTGCCGGTTTGATGCAAGGGTTCAGATGGTCGTAACTTACAGCTAGAATTTGTAAAGTGATAGTTTGCCATTTAAATATTGCTTCTCTAATAACTCGTTGTGATATTGTATGGAGATAGGTTGTTATGTTTTTCATAATTGTTACATCATGCATTGTTACTGTTATTGCAATAATAAAGAATGTGACTTAATGATAACAACCTCCTCCGTCGGCTAGATCGAGTCATAGTGCCACCGAATCGAGTTCATCGAGTGCAACCACATTTGCCGGTATGGGACGGCCCTAGCTTGGTCTATTGTCCTGCCTCTTGTCGGTACCTCCAAATAGGGAAGGTTATGCGTGCGTGCTACCCTGGCTCGGTAGGCGGCGATAACCTTGTGAGCCCAGTTGAGTTATATGGATCCAGGTCCCCGTTTGGGACAGTTTTGTTTGGCCACGAAGGTGGCAGGTGTCACGGGGTGACACAAGGGCCACCCAGGACATGACCCTGGGAGGGTATGATTGTCGGTGGGACCGTAAGAGTGCCAGGCAATAGACAAGGTTTTGTTGGAGCAGCACCGGTCCACCTGAATGGGAACATGTACTACAGTACGAGGCCAGGAGCTCCATGGTGTGGGTAAAGTGCGCAACCTCTGCAGAGTGTAAATCTATTCGAATAGCTGCGTCCTCAGTCATGGGACACAGTTCGTACTAGGTCACACTATTTGGTCTGTGTCGAGTCTGGAGGAGCAAATTATATAATGTTATTGCTAAGACTGAACCAAAGAATGGTAATGTTTGTCGGACTTGCAGTGCAGATGCATGGACATTAGGTGATGTCAGAGATATGAGTGTTAGCCATGCGATGGCTATGAGATAAGTGGTCGGATGACCACAAGACTTGTATTGGATTTTGATCGGATTTGGGTTGGATCATGAGATACTCGAAGTATGAATTAATTATTTGATATGTTTTACCTTACTGTATTTACTCCAATAGTTATCGTGCTAGATAATCTTTCTATAACATGCTGATTAATATTGCTAGATAAGTATTTTATGCTATGATAATTAATGTTGCTCTAATAACAAGTGCATGCTTGAATGCCATGGATTGCTTTGCTTGGTGTATATGTTGGTTTGGTTTGCTTGCGAGTACATTCAAAAGTACTCAGCGGCCTTCAATGTGGCCAGGTTCACCTAAGGATCCGACGTCCACTAGCGAGGAGCCGGAGTGTTCGCGGGCTAGAAGAGTAACCCAGTCAGATCCCTGTGGATTGGAGCCGTACCAAGACCATGTTGCCTTAGATAGAGCTTTTCCGCTGCCATCACCCTTGTAAGATATTATGTAAGACTTATATATCCATTAATAGAAATGCCTGTGTTCATGATACTTGTTGTAAAAGCGCATGCCAGAGTGATTTCTTGGGCTGGTATGCGCGGTGACCATCTGACTACAGTGGTATACAGGCGGGGCGCCACGACGGATGGTATCAGAGCCAGGCTGACTGTAGGTTACCCTAGCCAGATTTATTGCCTCTTGATCAGTAGAAAGCCAGATGGATTTCAGCCATCTTTGTCAGCCGGGCATGGCTACTATTGATCATAAGGCAACCCCCATAGGTTTTGGCTCCATCAGACCCTAACTCTCATGGTCTTTGTCTCGGGATGAAATGTCCACACCAGGCAACGACCCGTGAGCCCTGAACCCCTAGGTAAACCAGATATCCCCACCTTGCTTGCTAGCCATGGCATTTCTCTTCTCAAATCCAGTTTCCTTTGGGAAGCGCTTATAAATTCCATCTTTTCCCTGAAAACCCTAGGATCGTTGACTAAGCCGCTTTGGCTATGGTCGTGCGTCGAGTTTGGTGTTCCCTAAGGAAGTAGTAGGAGCTTGACCCCAATTGCTACCAGGAGCATTGTGTGGTTTGCTTCTAAGTCCTTAGGGGTGCATCGAGTGCGCTATAATAGTTATACTAGTGAATCTTCGGCCACATGTGTAAGGTCCGCAAAATTTGAGCTTTATTTGCTTTTTGGTTTTTGCGGTTCTTGCTTCTTGTGTCAATCCCGTTCTGCCGCTTCGACTGGATCCATCTGCAAGAGCTGTCAGGAAGACCATCACATAACTTGGATAATACCCAATAATCCAAATTCAGTAAGAGTCAAGCCAAGTCAACCATCCGATATTCAGAATATTATCGCCGGATCTGTCAAGAATGAAGAATGTGTCAGAAGCAGACTCTGCGTGGCACGGGACAAGGCCAGATTATACCTGAGAGATATTGCCCCAGAATAAATCACACTTAAGGAACAGCCAGATGAGCTATCGGGAATGGACACCAGTAAGAGCAAATTATTCCGTCCTCGACACAAGGATTATTTCAGCCAGTGAGGTGAACCTTGAGTCTTTTCTCAATGGATTCAAGAATCATTTACCGCCCACAGAAGATATATTTCAAGAATTTGAATGTGCTGAGAGAAACAACAACACTCTGGTATGTGGATACACATTTCAAAACATATTTTGGAATTTACCGGTGCATATACAAAATTTTCTGGGCACTATGAATAAGATTTGCGAGACATATGGATAAGTCCACGGCTATCCGGAATCAATGAGAATTCCAAACACCTAGAAGCTCAGCTAAACCGAATGAAATTATCCGTCAACTGCTCACTACCAGCAACACGTGGTTTGAATGCAAAGGGAATTCCAAATTAATTACCAACATGAAGTCTGCGTCAGTTGTGCAACCTTTACAGCAACAATGAGCGGACCAGCAAAATGACAAGTGGTGTGCATGACCAACGGAATATCTTCAGACAAGGTATGGTCTATACTAAGTGTTGGCTCCGCTATGGGTAAATTCCGGATACTCCGGAAGGAAGCCAAAATCAGCCACAGGTCCGACTGTGTATCCCAGTGCAAGGCTTTAGGGTACAAGGAACCCAGCCTTCCTCCACAAGCTATTGGAAAGAGCTTACGAAGCAAGACTCCCGGTCCTCCTCGCTACGTCACTTGGTGGGAAAGAATCTTCTGGAGTACGACACTCCAATCTTCCTCAGCCCGCTACCGCGGAAAGCTTCTGGCATAAGGCACCTGACCTTCCGCAGTAAGCCACATGAGGGAAAGCTTCCGAGGCACGACACCCAGCCTTCTTCGGCACGCTACCCTGGCAGAAGCTTCGAGCATAAGGAATTCAACCTTCTTCAGCACGCCAACGTGCCCACAACAATCTGGTTAGAAGCATGAACTAGTTCGGACACACATCCGCGTCAGAACTCAGTGGTTATGAAAGGATTTACCCTACCCCTGCATATGTAGAGAGCATGCGGTCCAGGGGATCAGTTCATGCGAGCCACTCGTACACAGGAATGACTGTGTTCAGAGAAACATTGACCCCATAGTTCAAAGAAGAATATGAGCACAGCAATCCCTACGAGATATGCAAGAGTAAATTGTGAGTACCAACCCAGCAAGCTAGAATACGACCAAGGAGCCGTGTTGGCCAGTGATGACAGCTCCACAAACAGGAACCCTCAGGAATAAAGAAGTCTTGGATTAACACCTCCGTGAAGGTCAATAAAATAAAGCTTCATGGATAAGGTGATATTATCAATCCTTGTCAGGCTCTTGCATATACGGCCACAACAATGCAACCAGCATGTTATACTCATCATGAATCTAGGCCATCAATCAAGATAAGAGGCTATGCTCCGAAAGATACACCGGATGATAGCCATACTATGTCAGCCCAGTGGTCATAGCAAGGACCACAGAGGCTATATATGGCAGAGCCACCTCAGAGATTACCGTCTATGATTACTTTGTGATCATGCCCGACATTTCAGTTGGGAATCGCCTGAGGACGAAGTCAGATTGCAAGAGACAGGAAGAAAGCATCCGTATAGAACCCACAGCCAGATTGAGCATGCTGACAAGGCAAAAAGGAGAGCCACTCTTAGCCACTCCAGGCCATACGAGCACGTGAGTCCGATACCCAGAAAGAATGTCTTGCCCTTGGCAGGCAGTGTACGAAGTATCGCAATAAAACCCGAAGCAGCTAGTCCCATGCCATGGAAACCAGACTATTTGTCAATACTCGGAGCTACCCACCAACTCCAGCCAACAAACTACCAGCACAAAGGGTTTACCTGATAGGAAAGAGAAGGATTCAATGCAGCCGTCTGAAAAAGACACCACCTGAGCCTTCAAAAGTGGCAGTTAAAAGGTCAGTAAACAAATGAAGACAAGATAGCTAATGGATCCAAGTCGCACACAGGTAAGTCCCCTTCACCGGCAGGTAAGCCCGAAAATCTCGAGGACGAGAGTTTCTTAAGGGGGGTAGGTTTGTGACACCCTGGTTTTCGCTCCTTGTTTTTTTTCCTTCGCGGGATTTGGCTCCCGCCTTTTTTCGGAGTTATTGGATTTTCTCTTGCTCTTGGGTATATGAAGATGGTCATTTAGCCTTGCCTTTCCAATCCAACCAGATATTCTCTCCAGTCCACCCTATCACCCAAAAATTTATTCTCAGGATTTTGCCGCCGAAACCCTACCTTCCGAGTTACCGGAAGGGAAACCCTAATTCCTTCCGTTACGCAGGAACCCCAATTTTCTTTGATCTATTGCCTCCCAAACTTTTCCCAGTGATCATCCTATCTCTATAAACCCTGGATATGTAAAAATATTGCCAAGACATTTGCAATATTTTTCATTTAAAATTAATTCCTTTTTCTGCTGTTTAAAGGAATTAAATCCAGGAAAATATCTATCCATCTCCAAAGTTCATGAAAACTTGTGGAGATATTCTTTGTGATCATATTGTGCTCCTATAAAAATATTGGCCATAATTAAATAAGGGAAATTGCATTTTCCTATTTAAAGCCAATATTGCATCTTGGGCATTTTCTAAAGGAACTACCATTTTGGTAGCCAGGAAAAATCCCAAATAATTTGTGGAGCTTCTCCTATCCATATCTTCACCCTTTCCATCAATATCCCAAGTTCCATAGTGCAAATTTTGAGCACAACATCCATTTGCAAATTCTGTCCAGATTTCCAGTTTGCAAAGAAAGTGCCTGCTCCCTCAATCTTTTTGGGCTGAAATTTTTCAGGGTGGTTAACAATGATAAATAACCCCTGGATACCAAAAACCAGCCTATTTCATCTAGCCAATTTTCCCCAGTAAATCACCTAAGTTTCTGTCCAGATTGCATCTCTGTGAAGGAAGAACCTTCATAGATGATCAATTTAGGCTGAAATTTTTCCAGCATCTCCATATACCTAAATAACCTTCCTCGACCAAATTTTAGCCAATTCCATTTAGCCAATTGAGCACAACATCAAGATTCGGTTTCTGGGCCAGATTTGGCATTTCAATGGAAGTGCATTCAAACTTGGTCCAAGTGACCTCAACTTTTGCCAGGACCTAGTCCTTCCTATCATATTTCATTTTGACATAGGTTAAGCTCCCCACTCTCATCCATTTCTCCACAAGATTCCACCAAAGTTCCTGTTCAGAAACTAAGTCATCTCAAATCAGTCAGCTCCTGCCCCCACATCTATCCAAAACCCTCACATGTCAACTCACCAACCTCTGGTGCACCGCGTTGACAAGGCCTGGCAGTGTCTGGACGCCACGGACACGCGGCACCCGTGGTGACCATGCGGTGGCCATGCCAAAATAGGCGCTCTGCGTACTGTCGTCGTGTGCCAGGCCAACTCCGGCCAGCTCCGCTCGTCCGATCATGTCCAACAGCTTCTCTGCGTCCACGCACCCCCTCTCTGGTCATTTCCCCCTTCGTTTGCTTCCTCCCCACGCCGCGGCGAGCCCCTCCACCACACTGCTCCGCTCGTGACCCGCCGTCATCGCTTTCCTCTCTGTCTCCTTCTTCCCCGAGCTCTCTCGAGCGCTTCCGAGGCTTCTCCACTCCCCGCGAAGCCGCCCGACGCCGCAGCCGTCTAGCCACGTCGCCCCTGAGCTCCAGTGTGCCGATAAGATCGCCGTCACGGCCGAGCCAATCCTCGCCGTCACCCGGCTATTTATAGGCCCTCCCCGAGCCCCTAGAGCTCACCAACTCACTCTCCTCACCCTCTAGCCCACTCCCGCAACCTCGCCCGGTCGAACCCCTCGCCGCAGCGCCAGAATTTAGCCACGGCCGCCGCCCACAGCCACCACCGTAGCCCCGCACCCAGCCCACCCCGGCGCCAGTGGAGCTGCCCACGAGAAGCGCCGCATGCTGGGGAGCCCTCCCGTGCCCTCGCCGAACCCATTCCCCCACCGGAGCCCCTCCATTGGCCGGAGCCGCCATCCTCGGCCGCGCCGAAGAGCTCCGCCTCTGGCTGTCCCCAACTGCGGCCGAGACCTCCTCTGGATGCGGCGCACGCCGGGGCACCCGCCCGTCCACTCACCCGCCGGAGTGGCCCATCGGAGCGCAGGAGCCCGCGCCGGAGCTGCGGCTCTGTTGCCGCGTCGGGGAGGAAGAGGGGAGGAGGAAGCAGAGAAGGAGGGAGGAGAGAGAAACCTGACGTGTGGGGCCCGGGCCCACTCGTCAGCGGGAGGGAGCCGGCCACGTCATTTAAGTGGAGGCGCCCGGCGGCCAGTGCGTTTTCTCTCACTGGAAAACGTATTTCCCTGCGGCTTCGGTTGGAAATACGCTTTCCCTTGTTGAAAGCATATTTACCAGAAGGCGCTTCCTCTCTCCAGCACGGCGCCGAAACCTTTAGATTGCGGCCGTTCGTTGGTTAAGCGCAGAAATGAACACCTTTTTGTTAGTTTTCTGCCTAACGAACGAACGCCCGTATCTTTTCAACCGTAACTCCGATTCAGGTGAATCCAAAGCTCACTTTCTCAGTTCGTTGAGCCCGTTCCGATGGTATCATTTTCATGAGGTTGACACTTTATGAAAATGACCATTTTGCCCTTGCCCTTCTATCAGCCCCTCCGAGAGAGAATCCTTTCCGGCAAATTTTCCGCGAGGTGATCGCACTTCTTTCCGGAGTATTCCTTCACCCCCAGGCAAGCCGACCATCTCATATGTGCCCTAAAGCATTGCTCTGTGTTATTCTTGTGTGTTTAAATGAATATGCTTATGCTTGTATGCGTAGTGGTGAGCTGTATGTGATGCTAATGAACCCTTGCCTGCCTCCCTTTGGTGACGGCACCACGCCTGTGTTCTGAGCTGCTTCCGGCCGTCCGGGGTGGATGCCGACTTTATGTTTCTCTTTTCAACAACTGGCCCGTGTTCTGAGCTGCTTTTCGGCCGTCTTGGGCAGCTGTTGAATTTCTTTCTGTAGCGGTAACCCTATGCTCTGAGCTGTTCTTCCGCCGTCTTAGGGGACCGCTACACTCTTTTTATCAACACCGTCTCATGCTCTGAGCTGCTTTTCAGCCGTCTTGAGTCGGGGTTGAGTTATTCCGGTAACGTCCCAGATCTGAGTTGTAAAGACCGTTCTGGTAGCTACTGGTTTATTTGCCGGTTTCGTGCAAGGGTTCAGATGGTCGTAACTTACAGCTAGAATTTGTAAAGTGATAGTTTGCCATTTAAATATTGCTTCTCTAATAACTCGTTGTGATATTGTATGGAGATAGGTTGTTATGTTTTTCATAATTGTTACATCATGCATTGTTACTGTTATTGCAATAATAAAGAATGTGACTTAATGATAACAACCTCCTCCGTCGGCTGGATCGAGTCATAGTGCCACCGAACCGAGCTCATCGAGTGCAACCACATTTGCCGATATGGGACGGCCCTAGCTTGGTCTATTGTCCTGCCTCTTGTCAGTGCCTCCAAATAGGGAAGGTTATGCGTGCGTGCTACCCTGGCCCGGTAGGCGGCGATAACCTTGTGAGCCCAGTTGAGTTATATGGATCCAGGTCCCCGTTTGGGACAGTTTTGTTAGGCCACGACGGTGGCAGGTGTCACGGGGTGACACAAGGGCCACCCAGGACATGACCCTGGGAGGGTATGATTGTCGGTGGGACCGTAAGAGTGCCAGGCAATAGACAAGGTTTTGTTGGAGCAGCACCGGTCCACCCGAATGGGAACATATACTAAAGTACGAGGCCAGGAGCTCCATGGTGTGGGTAAAGTGCGCAACCTCTACAGAGTGTAAATCTATTCGAATAGCCGCGTCCTCGGTCATGGGACACAGTTCGTACTAGGTCACACTATTTGGTCTGTGTCGAGTCTGGAGGAGCAAATTATATAATATTATTGCTAAGACTGAACCAAAGAATGGTAAGGTTGGTCGGACTTGCAGTGCAGATGCATGGACATTAGGTGATGTCAGAGATATGAGTGTTAGCCATGCGATGACTATGGGATAAGTGGTCGGATGACCACAAGACTTGGATTGGATTTGGACCCGATTTGGGTTGGATCATGAGATACTCGAAGTATGCATTAATTATTTGATATGTTTTACCTTACTGTATTTACTCCAATAGTTATCATGCTAGATAATCTTGCTATAACATGTTGATTAATATTGCTAGATAAGTATGCTATGCTATGATAATTAATGTTGCTCTAATAACAAGTGCATGCTTGAATGCCATGGATTGCTTTGCTTCGTGTATATGTTGGTTTGGTTTGCTTGCGAGTACATTCAAAAGTACTCAGCGGCCTTCAATGTGGCCAGGTTCACCTAAGGATCCGACGTCCACTAGCGAGGAGCCGGAGTGTTCGCGGGCTAGAAGAGTAACCCAGTCAGATCCCTGTGGATTGGAGCCGTACCAAGACCATGCTGCCTTAGATAGAGCTTTTCCGCTGCCATCACCCTTGTAAGATATTATGTAAGACTTATATATCCATTAATAGAAATGCCTGTGTTCATGATACTTTTTGTAAAAGCGCATGCCAGAGTGATTTCCTGGGCTGGTATGTGCGGTGACCGTCTGACTACAGTGGTATTCAGGCGGGGCGCCACATGATGAAGACTATACCACATCTCATGCACATCTCATGTACATCCTGCAAAACCAAGTTAGACCCCTCTAATCGGTTTATGCCAAATTTTATTTTACGTGGCTTCTAAGGTTTCGAAACAAACCGAAGCTACCAACGTTTATCATCAAGTATGATTATTCAAGTCACTAGATTAACTTTGCGGGGTGTATGAATCACGAGATAATAAAATCTCAAGCCCCATACTGAACTTCGTCATACGCATGACCCCCGTGCAGATCATATCCGCATTGCCCTTTCGTCTGCGAAATTTCATCTTTCTTAAAACTATGGTGGAATTCAACGAACTGTTAGCACTTCGTTGATCAATCAGGATCGCGGATTGCCAGAACTTTGAAACTCCACCATGCCGTTATCAAGATCAGAAATACGCAAATTTCAGGGAAGCTACAAGAACATCGGGTAACTAATTTCATCTGCTACCCACACAAATAATTTTCAGCAATAGAACTCATCTACTACAAAAATATATTGTGCAACACCCATACATCTCTATGTATTCTAGATCGTAACCTGCAACTACACATAGCACGGCTCATGATGCCACTGTAGGGGAACGCGACAGAAAACAAAAAAATTATGTACAGCGAGCACGCCAAGGATCACTGTGGAGATGCATACAAGGTTTGGATCTGATCGTTACCGACTCGTAGCGCAGCGGAAGTAGAGTCGATGTAGATCGTTGGTGTAGACCCCCGCAGCTAGGATTTACAACTTCCCAACCGTGACGATGTTCTCCCTCGTCTGCTCCTCGGACAGTCCCTCAGACAGCCCTCCCGGAGGCGGTCGGACAGTCCCCGGACGGTGTCACGGACAGCCCTTCGGGAGGCACTCACAGAAACTCGGATGGTCACTCGGACAGCCCTCTGGGAGGCACTCTCGAACAGCCCCTCGGGCAAAAATATCGAACCTACGACCTCTCTACGGGGTGGCACACATACGGTGGCATCTATCCAGCAGGGCTTCGCCGTCCAGAACTAGTTCCCACCGGAACCCAGACAGCCTTTCGGCTCTACGAAACTATTTCGCGGGGAGGGAGAGAGAAGGCCAGATCATGCATGGCATTTGTATGTGAGAAAGAGTGAGTGTGCAGAGTGGATCTCCACCTCTATTTATAGGAAAACCGAAGGGGTAGGGTGGCACTTGAAATACCCAAAAAACCCATCATATGGATTTTCCAAAAGGGCAAATGGGAAGGCTAGAGGAGCTCCATGGAGGAGCTCCTCCTTGGCCGGCCACTTCAAGTGGGCCCCCCATGAGGGGCTCTCATCCATCCATGTCATCACCAAGATATTTTGGAGCAAAGCCCAAAAAGGTGGCTTTCCCAAAAAGTAACCATAAAGTGATTTTCACTATTCACGGAAACATTTTTCCGCCATCGTTAATTCCGAAAATATTTCAATAGATCTTAGAACATTTCTAGTACCCACTGAAATAATTTTGGACGCGTTCTGAAACAATTCCGGATTAGTGATTTTCATCTGCGAAAAGCAACCAAAGCGGTTCCGGCAGCTCCGGAACATTTCCGGGTTTTTTCTCCGGAAAAATCCCAGAAGTTCCCAGAACAATTCTGGCACCCTCTAAGAATTTCCAGGCATGTGCTGAAACCATTTTGACATAATGGTATACTCCGAAACAACCTTTTGGTTTTACCGAAACTATTCCATTGTTCTCTCTCCGGAACTCTTCCGTTGTCTCCGAAACTTTTCCGGTGACTTTCTCTCAGACTCCCTGTCTAGAATTCAGCAGATAGATGACCTTTAAGCGTGTGACCCTATAGGTTCGGTGAAGTATAGACATGACCGGAACACTTTCCGATCAATGATCAACATCGGAGCTGTGGACACCCATATGGTCCCCTATACCCACACGAATAAATATTCGAGTGAACCTCCAGTTGTCGTGTGCTATTCCTGTTGCTTCGCGATATGTTACAAATACCCGAGGTGAGATTTATCGGCATCCCCGTGGATCAACACTTGTCCACTATGCCAGTTACCTCATTACCGGTTTTGTTCTTTTTTCTCGTTCCCGTGTTCCGGTATCCCTGTGATCAAATCACAACGTGTCTGGCCAGACAATGATGGATACCGTAACACTGAGAGGGCCCAAAGAATATCTCTGCATCGTCGGAGGAGCAAATCCCAATCTTGAGCTATCAAGTCCCTTGTCATACTTTCCCATGAACCCGTAAGCCGCCGTAATAGCCACCCAGTTACGGATGACGTTTAACAAACCCCAAAGTTCATGAATCAAGCATGAAGGAACTCGATACTCTCATGGTCTAAGGAATTATGCAAACGTTAACTTTCTCTGTGTTATTAACCATTAACTTGTGACGAATGTATCTCATAGCATAACATCAATTCGGGTCGATTCAACACAAATGTTCTACTAACATTGTGCCCTCAAAGTTGCCGGCATAGACATGCCCAGGATCAGGAAAACGTGATCATCATGCAACACTTGAGCCAGTCTTAGAGGCTTGACTAGGAATAGTTTTTACCGTTTATTATTCCACACATGCACATGGGTTTTCCTCAGAGCCTTTATGGACATACGGGCTCGGGAACCATAGCAGTTATAGCATGGAACATAAACTTAATTAGGAACATGGGGATAAATAATAACATTTATTATTGCCTCTAGGGCATATCTCCTACAAAGACCGCATCTACCGAAGACTTGGCGCGTACTCCAAAACTCCTCCTGCCACCTCCACGCCTAGATACCGACTTTGTAATCCTAGATACCCTATCCGGCGTGTATATTAGCCGAAGGGTTTAGCCCTTAGAGGGGATCTCAATGCAATCTCATTCACCTAGCCTTTGGACTAGATCATACGATCTCGAGGTAGATCAACTCTGTACTTGATACTTCTCCATCAATATAAACAAAAGCAGGACGTAGGGTTTTACCTCCATCAAGAGGGCCTGAACCTAGGTAAACATCGTCTCCCTGTTCTTGTTACAATCTGTCCAAGATCCACAGCTCGGGACCCCCTACCCCGAGGTCTGCCGGTTTTTACACCGACAGGGTGGCAGCGCGCGCCCGCCACTATTATGATTCTTACGTGTGGCGGGCATCGCATAGCGCCCGCCACAGTTGTTTCAAATAACTCTAATATTTAGTACATACACAGTACAATACAATAAGTGCATACAAAATATGTATATTCAATAAAGTGCTATCTAGTATCATAAAGTAGTACATATATATACGACACCCAGATCACCATAGAAATTATACATATTATGGTGATTGCGGGACATCGTACCACATATTGATTTATCTTGCCATGGGAAGAGGTGCTTTGTAATGGGTTCGATCTTGCGGTGCTCAATCCCAGTGACAGAAAGGGACATGACACGTATGTATCATTGATATTAAGGGTAAAAATATGGGGTTTATTCATGCATGAGTTTACTTTGTCTACATCATGTCATCTTGCTTAAGGCATTACTCATTCTTTATGGACTTAATACACTAGATGCATGCTGGATAGCGGTCGATGTGTGGAGTAATAGTAGTAGATGCAGGCAGGAGTCGGTCTACTTGTCTCGGACGTGATGCCTATATACATGATCATTGCCTTGGATATCATCATGATTATTTGCTTTTCTATCAATTGCCTAACAGTAATTTGTTTACCCACCGTATGCTATTTTCTTGAGAGAAGCCTCTAGTGAAAACTATGGCCCTCGGGTCTATCTAAATCATATATTAAAAACCCTAAAAATACCTTGCTGCACTTTTTGTTTATTTATTTTATTTTTTATTTTTGTTTCTATCTATCTATCACATACAATTTAATCTTGCAATTAACCGCCGAGGGATTGAGAACCCCTTGTTTGCGTTGGATGCAAGGATTTGTTGTTTTGTGTGCAGGTGCTGCTAACGAGGTGTTGCGTGATTCTCCTACTGGATAGATAACCTTGGTTTCATAACTGAGGGAAATACTTATCTCTACTGTACTGCATCTCCCTTCCTCTTCAGGGAATTACCAACGCAGCTCACAAGTAGCAGGGGCATACATGCTTCGTTCATTGCCGAGACTTCCGTATGCTAAATAAATGGTAAACCACACAACCTATTTTTGTTAGATCCACACATAATCCTATATGCCTAACTATAAATAGAGGCAACAAAGCTGCGCATAGTGAGAGGTAAGAATGTATCACACAGGTTGGTTGCTTGTCTTCTATCAAAAAATATTCACGAGTACTCCAAGGTAACATATTTACTTTACATTTTGTATGCACTAAACTAATATTCGATGTGTTCTAACAAAGTTGAATGTAACTATTTCAGGTTCAAATGGCTAACGTCTGCGACATTTGTGGTACTGGTGTAATACCATGCACCTTATATCATGAACAAGTACCACAATTCTGGGCGATAGTTCCAGACAATCATCGTTATGGGAATGTGAGTCAACATTTTTTGGTTTGTAATGTGATATGTAACTGTATTATATATCAAACTGAGGAGTAACTTACTACGTACACTCATTATGTATAGGATGTACCTTGCCGAGGCGTGAAGCAGTTTAGGTACTACATAGAGCAATGATATTTCACAGCCAGGACTTCTCACGGATCAAGCTACAGGATGTGTGCGAGAGACAATGGAGATAGAATTTGTATAGAGGACACTGGATGGGATTGCTTTTGCTACGACTACGATATAAGCAGAGACTACGATATAAGAAGAGGAGACACAATACATTTTCGCTACAACTGTAGAGATTTGGTGATATATATGTCCCCAATACATCCAAATGGTGAACCAAAGGATATAATTAGTAAGTACATATTGTTTATATTAGTTTTTTCTTTAGTAATATTTTTTTATAATTAACAATTGTTCAATTTTTTTATATTCATAAAGCTGGCGTATTTGACGAAGGAGAAAGACCTGTTGCATACAACAATGAGTTTAATCTAACACAAAGGCAAGTCAACAACATGCACACTTTATTACAGACGTATGAGGACTATCCTGCGCGGGTCCATTGCTTTACAGCTGCGAACATATATCATAATCATTTGGTAAGTAATATACAATATGTAAAATGCAATCTCATCACTTCACATTTTAATAAAATTTATTCTTTTTTAATGCAGGTAATACATAGACCAATAGTTGGGAGCCTTGGTCTACAACAATATGGTTCAATTTTACTGCAAATGAGCTGGCAAACACACCAATCAATAGAAGTTGAATATCATATTAGAAGAGATGACCATCTTGAAATTAACGGTCCTGCATGGAGTATTTTTGTAAGTCAACATGAGATATACGTTGACGTGTGGGAAGTAATACTTGTTATTCCTGAAAACAATAGGCAAGAAGTGACGTTGAGATTCAAAGCTATTACACCAGTTGGAAGGCAAGTATTAAGTTCTGATCAAGATTCTGATTCGGAAGATGAAGACTAGGACCATTGTTCTTTTAGATAGTTTTTAGAATAAGTTCTTTTTTTACTATGTATTACAAAGATTTATATAATTTTTTAGAGTGTGTATTACAATGATTCATATTTCTTTTTAGAGTATGTGTTCTACATCAACCAATAATACAGAATATGGATGGACAAAAAATTTGGGCATGACTTCTGTTAAAAAATGAAAACATTGAGTGTCAAAAATGTAGTGAAATGGAAATTAATCAACGTTTCGTGATATTTTAGACACTCCTTTGAAGCCCTGTTAATCAATTCATCTACAATCTATATTTTTTTGGCGTGTCATCTACAATCTATATTGACGTGCATATACACACCAACATTAATCTACAATCTAACATGAATCAAATTTAATTACCTTCACACTGCTTGAGCATGAGGCGGACGAGGGATCGGCGGCCTCGACTGAGGAGGAGTTGGCTGGCGGCGACGGTGTTAGCCCCCTGCTGCTGGCGCAGGCCATCGCATTCGGGGAGGATGAAGGAGGGCGGCCGCCGTGGATGAAGGCCTCGGCGGACGAGGACCCGGCGGACGAGGGCGGCCGCGATGGACGAAAATAGCATCCGCGGTGGACAAAGGCACCGGCGGACGAGGGAGGCAGGCCGCGGAGGACGAGGGGGCCATGACGGAGGACGGCATCCGCGGTGGACAAAGGCACCGGCGGACGAGGGAGGCGGGCCGCGGAGGACGAGGGGGCATGACGGAGGACAGGGCACTACTAGGGAAAACCCTAGCAGTAGCGCGGGTTTCTGGCCTAGCAGTAGCGCGGGTACCCGCGCTACTGCTACGGCGCTACAGCTAAACTTTAGCAGTAGCGCGGGTTTGACCACCGCTACTGCTAATGATATGTAGCAGTAGCGCGTTTCCCTAAACAGCGCTACTGAAAATAACTGCAGCGCGCACCGACATGTACGCGCTAGTGCTAAAGCCTCGCTGCTGCTATGCGCAGGCCCCGCGCTACTGCTATTTTTCTGTTTTTTTTTCTGCAGCGTATTTCATGTCTATTTGTACAGGTTTTATACATAGAATAAAACCATCATATCATACACATACAAATAGTCTCATCAAATCATGTCATCATCATCCAACACAAATGATGTCTCTCATCATCATCGATCTCGAAATAGCGATACAAGTTATGATATGTCTCGAATATACACATGTTTCATCATCCATCTATATCATGATATAGAAGAGAAGAGATATGACTATGAGCAAGAGTGGAATTATGCAGTACATGAGGCACCGGTTCTGATTCCTCTCTCGTGCTAGCGTGAACCTCAAGTAACTAGCTTCCGCTTCTTGTCTGCTATCGAACCCTTTCTGGCTGCCGCCCAAGAACCCTGACACTTGGGCCTGACACTCTGGCCACTCGTCGTAAACTCCCTGTAACATCCCAAAATTCTAAATTTTGGAATGTTATATTAAATAAATAATTATGATTGTTTGTTTTATTGTTGTGTGATTGAATGTGTGAAATTGAGTGGAATTTGAAACTTTTGAAAGTTGAATGAGAGGGAATGAAATGACTTTCCCAAACTTTCATCTTTGCATTTGATCTCCAATGAATTCAAATCCGATTCATCACAACACCCTAGAGTGAAGATGATATGACTTCTTCCATTGAAAGAAATGAAAAGGGTTTTGAAAGAATTTGAATTCCATTTGAAAGTATTTCAAATTCAAAGACTTTATGCAACTCAATGATTTTCATGAGAGAGGATAATAGGACTTCTTAAAATTATATGAAATATGAGTTGGAAATTTAAAAGAAGGATTTGAAAGTGGTTTGAAATTCAAATTCAAAACTCAATTTGAGTTATTTGGTTTTATTCAAATTATTTTTCTCCTAAAAAATATATATGGAAATAAGGGTAAAATGATTCCCTTTAACATAAAAATGGAGAAAAGTAAATTTGAAATCATTTTGATATTTTAAAATAATTTTATTTGCATTTTAAATGCAACAGCAGCACTATTTGCATTATCTGAATTTTTTTGTATTTTAGTTGTATTTTAAAATATTTTCATGTTTTAGGAAATCTTTTTCTGAAAATTTTGATATATTATATGCCTATATAATATTTTTTATTTTATTTTGTTTATTTTTCTTTCTGTCTGTAAAAAAAAAACTACTCGAACAGTGCCATGCCGAAGCCCAGCGCTGTTCTCTCTTTCTCTCTTCCTCCCCGAGGCCCATCTAGGCAAAACGGCCCAAGGCCTCTTCCCCTCGCGACCCTTCGCGTCAGCCGCCCGCACCGCATCCCTCTCTCGCTCGTTTCTCTGTGTCGCCGACAGGTGGGCCCCACCCCTTCTCTAACCCCTCGCGCACGCCATGCCAAACCGGAGCGCGCCCGCGCCGCCGCCGGATCTTCGGGGATTCGATCTCCAGATCGCCCCCTCCTCCAAGTTGTTGCCCTATAAGTACCCCGCACCCTCCTCGACCGATTCCCCCTTAAAACCTAGCTCGAGACCACCCCAAGAGCTCACCATCATCGATCGCATCTCGCCGGAACCGAACACCTTCGCCGGAGGAATCCCTCGCCGGTGAGCACTCCCGTGAGCCCCTCCTCTGTACTTCGGCATAGTCCACCGTTTCCCATCTGTTTGACATGGTCTTGCCCATCCTACTCCTCTACAGCAACGTCCCCGAGCTCGCACGCCTCACCGGAGCGCGAAGTTCACAGGAGCTTCGCCGAGCACATTCCGCTCGCCACCGACGTCCTTGACCTCCATCTCCACCACCCCCGAGGTCCCCTCGCTCTGCCGCGTCCACCCGTGCACTCGCCGAAGCTCGCCGACCACCGTAGCCCTCGCCGACGACGACGCCCGAGCCCTCCTCGCCATCGCCTCCGTCCAACCACCGCGGTACGTCCTCGGTCGTCCGATCTTCTTTCAACGGTCTAGATTAGATCCAAACGAACGGTTAGGTTTTTATTTATTAGATCAGTTTTATTTACGGTTAAGTCCGGTTTAGTTGGAACCGAGTCGCCTCGGTTTTTCTCTGTAAGTCGCCGGGATCGCCCCGTCCGTTAGATCTCGATCGTGCGGTGCAGATTAGAAATTTTAAAACGCGAAACGTTTTCTGGTAAGTCTCGGACGTCCGCTCGGTTAGCTTTAGCGTGCGCACCTCCTAGCCAACCAGACACCGCCACGTAGCCGTCGCCCGATCCGTAGCTTTTTCCTTATCTTCTTTTCTGTTTTTATTTTCAGATTAGTTTCTGTTTTAGATATTCAATATCTTTTTGTGTGTTTATCCAAATTGAATGATTCTTTTTGCATTGGATTCATAATTTCATGGAGTTTCTGATGGTACACTTGGATTTCAAATTTGAGTATTTTAAATTTGAATTTGCTGAATTTTATTCTAATCACTATTTTGGCCCTAGTTTGAATTCTAGAATAGATTTTTGAATGTTTCTTTTTGCTACGGGTCACTTGTGAGTTTGTTCATCAGTAGGTTTAATTTGAGTATTTTTAGCATATTTTAAATTAGGGTTTATTAGAAACAGTACTATTTGCATGTATGATTGTTTTAGCTATTAAATTGTTGTTTTAAGTTATTTTAAATTAATTCTTTTTGTCCCTTTTGACAAATTGAATTGTGTCTCTGTTGGTTAACAGTAGGTATAACTTTAGAATTTATTTTTATGGTTTAGATATTGTTTTGTTTTATTGTTGATTATCTATTTAGTTATAGTTAATAGAATAGTTTTATTATTACAAAAGTAATTATTTTGCCACTTCAAGTTATTTTATTTTTGCTTCTGTTAATTAGGGGTAAATTAGTCCTTATAGTTATTTAGTATTGATTAGTACTGTTTTAATGTATGCTTGGTTATTATAACTATTTTAGTGATTAACTATATAGCTATAATAGTTGTTAAATTAGTTCTTTTTACTAGTTAATAATTTAGTAAAATACTTTCTGTTGTTTTATTAAAAATTGTATTTTCTTTGCTGTAGAAAAGTTATTTAGAGTAATTTAGTCCTGTTTTGAGAGCTATTGGTTGTTATTGTGTGAGTTGGTTTCCCTTGTTTTCTTTGAAGTTTTCTTTGGATTTTTGTTTGGATTTCTTGGATTTCATTATTATGTTCTTTATTACTTTTGATTGTTCTTTTGATTGATAGTATTGATTGCTAGAGTTGTTTGCTTATGTGAATGCACTGTTTGACTATATAGATTTTCATCGGAGTGCCGAATATTTCTACAAGACATTATCTGAGGGCGTTATTATCTTCATCAAGTAATACCAGGCAAGTTCACTTTGATCATGCTTTTCATACCTAAGTTTTATTTGCATGTAGTATCACCCTTTCAACATTTTTCTTCTAGTAGTGTTATTGACTTCTTGTAGTTGAGTAGAATGCATGAGGTAGGAACCCATCTCCCCGTTATCAAGCCCCGGGACGTTATATAGTTTTAATGCTACGCTATAGTAGACGGGGTTTGGTATGAGTGCCCGGGAGTGGTGTGAGAAGGAGGACTCTACGTCAATGACGACAACTTCATGATGGCATCTTCAAGGCCTGCATCTTCAAGACGTCACGACTTCAAGATTTCAAGACTCGAGACAAGACTTCAATACACACTACTGGGTGGACTGGTTGTGAGGCACCCAGGAGTACCCAGTGGATGCCTAGTGAGCTGGAGTAGGCCAGTACTCATGAGGAAAGTTCCACCCAGACTCAAAGAGACGGAAGAATACTTCATGCCCGGAAGCTTACCTGTGCAACCGCAAGTCATTATGGGCTCTGGCTTGGTTGGCCTTAGTTGTGACTCTGGCTGGGACGGTGCTAGCAGATGTAGAACTACGGTAGGATTGGATGAGCACCGGACAGTGGTCAGAGGAACTCTTCGGAATACCATGTTTCGATCGTCTTGTTCTCAAACACCCGGAAGTGCGAGAACGTAAAGAGAGGGATCGAATCTTGTGGGTAAAGTGCACAACACTCTGCAGAGTTAAAACCTAATCGATTAGCCGTGTCCCCGGTTACGGACAATTTGAGCCTCTGGTCTTGGATCTATCTTGGAACTCTCAACACCGGACTGATAACTAAATGTGGGCAACTTATGATACTTGTGGGCTATGAGACATCGGTTGGCGGAACCATGTCATAATAGATAACTCTGTAGTGAAGCCTCCTGATATTCCTTTGTTGTAGGGAAAATAAAACCAGCTTTTATGCAAAAACTCAGACAAAGAGCCATAAAGCCATATTGCATATAGAATAGTCTTTATCATCTGCTTCATATTGTGATCTTGCCGGTACATTCAATGTACAGACCTACACGGCTGCAACGTATCATGTTGCAGGTATTTCTACGACGAGTAAGAGTACGATATAGGGTTACGGTCTACACTCAACTTGCCGCTGGCGTTGATGGACTCCACCCATATTATTTTGTTTCCGCTGTGATATATAAGGTATACTCTGGATCTACGGTATTATTTTACATGTGATGTTATGATATTTTCATCGAAGTACTGTGTGTGCCAGCTTACTGATCCAGGGATGGCACAGAAAGCACAGAGACTTGACCGTATTGAGTCGGGTCGCTACACTCCCGGAACCCTCCCTATGTACACGGCATAGCATTTCTTCGCCATCCAGGACCTATGTACCTGTTAGAGATGCATGCATCTTCATCAAGTGAATTCAACGATATATAGTATGCAACATAATATACTTGAGCAACACGAAGAGAAAGAGTTAGCAAAATATGCAACATATAGTAAACATAATCAACGCAGGTTCATCGTACCCAAACTAATTAACTAGATGTACGCAGGTTCATCGTACCCAAACTAATTAACTAGATGTACGCAGGTTCATCGTACCCAAACTAATTAACTACCGTTACGCAAGTTCAGCGGGACCATTTAAATAAAGTACTAATTCAACCAACACAACATCATCGGCATCATGAATCACTACAAGTTCCATCCATCCATATCCGGGAGGATGCACCCTAGCTTGGTGAACGGCGTCAGGTCCTGACGTTGCATGCCTATGCAAGTTCTGACGTCAGCTCGTGATATAGGGCCGTGGTAGAACATCCCCCCCTCTTCGACGACATCTTTAATGATGATCGATGCAATGTCCCTCTGGATGCGAAAGAAGTCATCTCTGAGCTTATAGTCCGGTTCGGCTCCTAAGTCTTGTGCCCATTGACGGATATGGTCATCGTTTTTGGTTGTCATGCGAAGACGTTGGCGGTCCCTTCTGAACTCCATCATGAGATGGAGGACGTAGAATCCATCATTGTGGCTTCCTGCCGGTTGATGGACCGAGCAGAACGTAGTTTTATGCGAGAAACCCTGCGCGCCCTTCCTTTGTTTCCTGATCTTGATGTGGCCACCCATCATGCTGAAGCTGTTGAGAGCACTATCCAGAATATCCATTATGTGGGTGTAGTCTTTCTTCTCGAAGTTTCTGGACGAGTCAAAATACACGGCGTGGGAGACTCGTGGGAAAAGAACGATAAGGACGGCGCGCCCGTTGCTGCGGAAAATAAAGACACCTCAAATTAGCCACCATATGAGCGAAGGAATGATTGAAATGTACGAAAGGGTTTTCCGGCAATGACTTACATTGGATGATAAGGCAGGAGAACCGTATCCTTGTCCTTATTTATTATCATGAAGTTCTCGATGTACTGCCTAGCAGCTTGATGTTCAAATTCACCGAGACAGAAAAAGGACTCATGCATGTAGTATGGATCCGCAACCGAGATTTGATCGATTTGGTCTCTCCTGATGATGAAGTTCATATGTAGTGCAAAAAGGCAGACGATCGTAAAATCGAGCCGCCTCGTGAGAAACATGTCAAATATGTGATCAAACCGCAGGAAGAACACATCCGCGGGGAGTGTGTCGATGTAGCACTTGGCCTGAGGCACACGAACCGCATAAAGCAGGTATCCTGGAGCCTTCGAGGCTAGAAGGGTTTTCTCTGTCGACAGCACATGGTCGTGCAGTCTCCTGAGATCCCCTGATATGCCCTCTAGCAATTTTGGCGGTAGGATCGGCTGGCCCACGACATGAAACATCGCCGCACCTTTGACTGGTACACGGTCTTCAAAATCAGTCGGCGGAGCCGACTGGCTGCTAGAAGCTTTGGCGGCAGCAGAGCCTCTCTTCTGCGGTTTCTTCCTCTGCTTCTTCTTGGGTTGAGGTAGTGAGCCTTCCAGGCCCTGTCTGACCTCTGCGACCAATGTGTTCGGGCTAAGCATTGCACGACCCTCGGCTACTTGACTGTGGGTTGAGCCGGCATCTGGAGGCGTCTCCTGTGAGGATTGCATGAAGAGAGACTTCTTGCAATCAACCCTACGACGTTCCTGCTCCGGCACATCATCCAACTCCTCATCCACATGCTCATAGCCCGAGTCACATTGCTGACTCATCATTTGTCCGTCGTCATAGGCGCCGGTGTTGAGGAACCGGAGAGGGTCCTCCTCCTCCATCTCATCATCCATTCCTTGTTCCACGGGGGCGACTACATCATCCACTATTGGACCCCCTTCCTCTCGTCGTTCGCCGCTCTCACCCGGCACGAGAGGCACTGGTAATTGCGTAGGCGGGGTGGTGGTGTTCATGCCTTGCTGATGTGTGGTCATTGGTGTGCTCTCGGCCGCCTCCAGACGAAGAAGATTCTTCGGCCATAGCAGCATCCAACCCTTGCATTCTCCAAGCCGCATCGAGGTCTCGTCCTCCTCTCCCCCGAGCTGTACTGGAGGAGTCAAATCCTCGTGGCCTGCTTTCACACTCGACAAGGTAACCCTGAAGGTGCCAACGGGGATCAGCTGGCCGTGGAACGTGAGTTCCAAGGGCTTCGTTATCACAGCCTTTCCCACGTCCACCTTCTAGCCATTGATCATGTAGAGTACGGTGCATGGGGTTTCGTCGGCCTGCGAAGACATGTCTGCGGCGTAAGACATCCGAAAGGCAACGAAAAACAGAAGATTATAGATATGTTGGTGCGACGTGTAATTACCGTGAGGGCGTCGAGGTCAGCCAAAGACGAAGGCCCACCTAGCATGCTAGAGACAGAGGATGGGCTGCTATGAGCGGGTGCGGGAGCAGGCGCGGGTGCGGGAGCAGGTGCGGTTGCGAGAGCAGGTGATAATGGTGCGATGTTCACCGAGTTGCTCCCGACGAAGCTGGGCATGGGAAAATCCTGTGCCGTCTTGTCTGGATTTTGCTTCGTCCAGTCAATAATAGCCGGAATCAAGTTAGTAGCAAAATCATTTCTGCAGGCAGCTAAAGCTGTATTGACTGCCTGCTGGACCAACTCATTTCTGGTCGCTTCTGCGGCCTCAGCTGCTTTTTTCTCGGCCTCAGCTGCATTTTTCTCGACCGCAAGCTTCGCCTTCTCGTCGATGTTCAACTGACTGAACTTCTTTTTCTGCTTTTTGGCCTCCGGGCCCTCGTCGTAGTAATACTTCCACGTGGCGTCGTCTCCGACGTCGTGCACACGTCCATATTGCGGCCGCTGGTCCAAAGGGAGTCCCTTCAGTTGGTTCAAGGCCCGGTTGAGAGGGGTGTCCCACTTGGGCCTCGTCGACGACTGAGACGATGAGTCGCTTTCGGCCGCAAGCCTGTGTTGCTCCTTCTGCAAAAGGAACATGAACCGTTTACGAATGTTACTACAACGTGTAGTCGACTTGATCAGAAGCTAAATGTAAGGTGGTAAAAGAATAATTACCAGTAATCTAATCAATTTCCTAGTGATCGGGTCCATGTACCAAACCTTCTTTTCCTTGTCCCACTTGTACCGGGCCCTGATGAAGTCACGCTCCTGCGGGTCGGTGAACTCCGCGAAGGGGTCTGGGATCCCCGCGGCTTCACGTTCCGCGTCCTCCTTATCCCATATGGGCCTCTTGCCAAGGTAGCCACGGCTTCCGAGGCGTTGGTTCCCCGTGTTCCTTTGCTGAAGCCCCTTGTATTTCTCAGCCTTAAGCTTGGCTGCCTCGGTAGCGGAAGTGTCCTTGAACTTTTTGAACTCCTCTTCCGTAAGTGTTGGATTGTCCGCCAAAATCTTGGACAGGGGTTCTTTAGCATCAATCGCTCGTTTCACCCTCCCTTTCCAGGCGGCCAAATCGTTGCTGAACATGCCCATGGCGTGGTTGTTAATATTTTTCATGGCAGCATCATCCCACGGGTGTTCTATGCGGTCATCTCGGTCGGGGAACTGGAATCTCTTGCGCAGCTTCGTTAGGAGCAAGTGCTCCATATGTGGTTTACTCCTTAAGTCATTGTCGTTGATGCTCGCGGTTTCCCGTAGGATGCATCCGACTTGGTTGCCGTAGCACTTGCGAGCTCAACCGGCGCTATTGGCTCGAATTTGTCGGGGTGCATCTCTGTAACCAGCAGTCTTCCGATGCCGAGTTTGTTAGGGCGTCGTGTCCTCTGCTTCTTCTTTTCGTTACCGGCTTCGGCGCCAGTACCTTTTGCGCCAGTCTGCCGGAATGCCGTTTCATTCCCGTCCCAGCAAATCCCAGGCACTCGATATGCCTACTTTCGAGCACAAGTCATGCCGAAATTCACGGGAAATTTTGACATGACCTTTGCTAAAAAGTGGACATATCGAGCGCCTGAAATTCGCCGGAACGGAAATGAATCAACATTCCGGCAAAACATAGGCCACTCGGAGTTTCCCTGCATATTGAAAAATGGCTCTGCTTGCAAATTCAAAATGGATATCATCTGGATGTCAAGATAGCTTCCAATATCACTCAATGGATATCATCATGGCGTACTCAAAGGAGATCATCATGCTAAAATTACAATACAAAAAGTACTAATATTCCACTAAAAAAGCACCTAAAATTCTGTTAACCCCCTCTCACCCACTTACTAATATTCCACTAATATGGCACACTCTCACTCACTTACTAATATTACACTAGAATTCTGTTAACTAAATACCTAAAACACCTAAAATACTTAGAATTCATTTAACAGAAACACCTAAACCCTAGAATTAACTTAACTAAACACCTAAAATACCTAACCCTAGAATTAAGTTAACTAAACACCTAAAATACCTAACCCTAGAATTCAGTTAACTAAACACCTAAAATTCAGTTAACCAAAACACCTAACCCTAGAATTCAGTATGCTAAAATGACAGAGAGGAGGGGTGGGGACTTACAGCGGTTGTCGGGGGAGACGGCAGCGGGGAGGTGGAGGTCGGGGGAGACGGTGGCGAGGCGGCGACAAGGCTGGCGCACCGGAGGGGGCGACGTCGAGGAGGGCAGGGGCTCTGGCGGCGATGAGGCTGGGGCGCGGCAAGGGCAGGGGCTCCGGCTCCGGCGAGGGCAGGGGCTCCGGCGGCGCTCGAGGGCAGGCGCTCCGGCGGCGCTCGAGGCTGGGGCGCGGCGAGGGCAGGGGCTCCGACGGCGACGAGGGGAGAGACAGAGTTAGCAGTGCAAATTGGGGGAGGAATGAGGAGGAAGGGAGCCCGCGCGGTGGTTAAGTCAAACATAGCACTAGCGCGGGTTTAGACCCGCGCTATAGCTAACTTAGCTGTAGCGCGGGTTTCCCAAACACGCGCTACAGCTAAGTTAGCTATAGCGCGGGTCCAAACCCACGCTACTGCTATAGCTAACTTAGCAGTAGCGCCGGTTTGTCGGACACGCGCTACTGCTAAGTTAGCTATAGCGTGTGTCCAGACACGCGCTACTGCTATTCCTTTGATTTTTCTTTTCATTTTCTCCTTTTGCTTTTTCTTTTTATTTTATTTTTCTTATTTCCTTTCTCCTTTTTTTTTTCATTTCTTTTTCTAATCCTTTCATTTTCTTCTTTCCTTTCTCATTTTTCTATTTCTTTTCATTTTCTTTTCTTTTCCGAAAGACGACCGAGCCGGGAAGAAGGGGATCGGATACAATGTATATAACTCAGGCGACGATATATATTACACATCATTTGACCGATAGCGATTAAGTGCGTACACAAAATAAATACATATATATAAATGATGGTTTCTCAGCGTCGACGTTTTCGTTTCTGAGTGAGTTTCTTTCCCTTCTTGTTCGCTGTCGAATATTTGAGCCCCTCGTTGTGACTTTTCCTTTTCCATGGAGTACGATCTTTCTTAGATAATGTAGTATTGATTCTTCTTTTGACGTATGCTTCATCGTCATCGTCATCTTCCCTCATCGGGTTGCCGTACTGGTCGTAGTCTTCCTCGTTGGCGACTCCATCCATTCCGATGATGTTCCTTTTGCCTCTCCTCACGACAACACGGCTGGGATTGCTCGGGTCGGTTACGAAGAAGCATTGTGTCACGTGCTTAGCGTGTACCCATGGCTCGTTTTTTGCGATGGCGTTCATGGTAGCGTTCTTGGCGTCGGGTATAGACATGGTAGTGAAATACCGGTTTTCTCTTTCGATGTTCTTAGCCCATCTGACACAGAACATCGTCGCATTGTGCAGTCCAGAGTAGTCAAGCTCCCAGATCTCTTCGACCCTTCCGTAGAATCTTTCAGTTGCAGCGTTGTCGCCGGTCATGCATTCCATCGTCACCCCTGAGTTCTGAAAATCACTGTTTATATCTTTGGCCTCCGTGTAGAACGTGTATCCGTTGATATCGTATGCCTGATAGGTCGCGAGGTTGGCCGCGGGGCCTTGTGCTAAGGCGTATATGAGCAATCCGTCCGTAGAGCCCTCTTCCGGGGGATTAGCAAGAACATGCTCTTTGAACCAAGGCAGGAAAGTGGAGTTGTGCTCTCTAATAACTTCGGCGTTCGTCTTGCATAGCCCCCGGTCACGGTACTTCTTTGCGATGGTTTCTTTGTGCAGTGTCGCGAAAGGATCTACCACGTCTAGGTGTTGTAGCACTACTAAGTTTGCTCTGTCAAAGTCATTGCGTCGACCCGAGTGGTCCACATGCAGTTCCCTCCGGCCGTTGGTGTGACCTTCTCCTCCGAGCCTCCCAAGGTGCTTGTTAACGGGCAAACCAACAACAGGGTCTCCACCATATAGATAATTCTCGCAGAAAGAGGTGCACTCTTGGGTCAGATAGCCCTGGATGATGCTTCCATTCGGACGGGACATGTTACGAACGAATCATTTGATGACCCCATTCATCCTCTCGAATGGCATCATGTTGTGCAGGAATGTCGGCCCGAGGTCTATGATGTCGTCCACAATGTGGACACACAGATGCACCATGACGTCAAAGAACGCGGGCGGGAAGTACATCTCAAGCTCATTTAGTATCACAACGATCTCTTCCTGTAGCCTTCGGAGTTGCTTCACACTGATCGACTTTCGACAGATAACGTCGAAAAAGTTGCAGAGACCAATAAGCGTGTCATGGATGTGCTTGTCCATTATCCCTCTAAGGGCAACAGGAAGTATCTGCATCATCATCACATGACAGTCATGAGACTTCATCCCGCTGAACCTTTTCTTCTTGGTGTCTAGAAATCTGCTTATCTTCCCACAGTAACCAGAACTAACTTTGATTCTGGTAAGGCACTTGAAGAATTGATCGATCACCTTCGGACTTAAGGTAAAGCAAGAAGGGGGGCAATAATTCTCTTCCTTCTTGTTGACTTTTTTGCCCTTGTCCCGCGCCTCCGTCTCCGTCTCCGTCTCCTCCGACTTTTTACGGGGCGGCATGTGAAGATCTGCCCTGATGTTCAAATCTTCCAAGTCTCTTCTTGCCTTCGGCCCATCCTTGGTCTTATCCGGCATGTTCATCAGTGTTGCAAGCAAGCTCTCAAGGACATTCTTCGTGATATGCATTTGATCAAGGCAATGAGGCGTGTCGAGTTTGGGCCAGTACTCCAAGTCCCAGAAAACAGACCTCGTTTTCCATACCTTCAGCAGCGGCTCCGGCGCCTTTTTCATCTTTCCCGGCGCGAGGCACTGTTCCTAGTTTTTCAACAGCTCATCGATTTCGGCGTCGCTCCTCTTACGTGGAGGTCCTCGATGCTCAGCCTCACCATTGAATAGATCTCCACGGTTTCTCCATGGATCGTCCTTCGCGAGCCATCTTCGATGCCCCATGTACACGATTTTCCCAGGCCTGCCATCTTTCGTTAGCTGCTGAGACGTTGTATCATCCATGCACCGCGTGCATCCGCAATATCCGTGGCACACCTGGCCTGTGACATATCCATAACCGAGATAGTCGTGCACCGTCGTCATCAGCGCGGCTCTCATATAGAAATACTCGCCTTTGCTGGCGTCCCATGTCTTGGCCGGTGTTTTCCATAACGTGTCTAACTCCTCTTGAAGTAGCCCCAGATACAGATTAATATTATTTCTCAGTTGTTTCGGCCCTTGAATCAGCATGCTCATGTGTATGTACTTTGACTTCATGCACAACCAGGGGGAGGTTGTACATCCATACAAACACGGGCCATGTGCTATGGTTGGTGTTTTGGTTGCCAAACGGATTCATGTCATCGGTACTCGCACCAAGCACGATGTTCCTTGCATCACCTGCGAAATATCCATATTCGGCATTGAACGCTCTCCACTGGCTTGCATCCGCGAGGTGTCTCAGCTTCGGATCATCTCCATCATCGGGCTTCACCCTCTCCGCATGCCAGCACATGAGCTTTGCTTCCTTAGGATCTACGAAATAACGTTGCAGACGGGGAGTGATCGGTAGGTACCATACAACTTTCTGGGGAGATTTATTTCCGGCCTTCTTGTATCGAGAAGCATTGCACACCGGACAGTTGGTTTTTTCCGCGTGCTCCTTCCGATAAATGATACAATCGTTGATGCATGCATGGTATCTAATGTGCGGCAGATCAAGAGGGCACACGATCTTCTTGGCCTCATCGACACTAGTAGGACACATGTTCCCCACGGGAAGAACCTTCTTTAGATACTTGAGAAGCTCATCTAGGCTTCTGTCGGTCCATTTGTTTTTTGCCTTCGTCTTTAGAAGTTCGAGCGTGAAACTCAAGCGGGTCACCTCGGGATCGCAACCATCATACAATGGAGTCTTCGAGTCTACCTCCAGTTGCTCCAGCTTGGCCTCCTCTCTAGAAGCAGCTCTGTCGCTACTCGTCTTCTTGCGAAGCAGGTCTCGAACATGAGGGTCCCGCACGATTGAACTTAGTAGCGACGAAGGCTGCGGCATGTCCGCGTCTTCTCTGGCGCCATTTCCGGCCTCTTCTCCGCGGCCATTTCCGGCCTCTTCTCCGCCGCCACCATGTCCGGCCCCTTCTCCACCGCCATTATCGGTCATCTCTTTGTCTGGCCCCATGTCGTCATTGGCTGCCCCGTCGGCGTCCTCATCATCATCATCTTCACTTATCCACCGAGTATAGCCATCCGTGAAACCAGTCATGAGCAGGTGCGCCTTCAAACGACCATCCTTATAGGGGTCGAGCCAAACTCCTCCTTTGCATCTTCGACACGGACATAAAATCTCTGTCCGGTTATTTTCATACATGTCCTACACCGCCGATCGTAACCACCTTTCCACCATCGTTCCACTCACCATCATGATCGCCTGCGCGGTAATAATACGAAAAATGATTATAAAAACGCATGCATGCATCAAAGTCATACAAAAAATCGGCATGACCTTCCCTAAAAATAGGACATATAGAGTTTGCCCGAAATTCGCCGAAACGGAAATAAATCGACATTTCGGCAAAACATAGGAAGCTCACGCACAATTAAATGGAAAGATCTAGTTGGGGAGGTAGAAAGGTCACTTCACTAAATGGGTAGATCTACATAGCTAGTTGGGGAAGGAGATGGCTCTAACTAGTGGAGGGGGTGGAAAAGTGAGGAAAAGAGAAAGGGGTTGCATTAATGGAGGTGTGGTGTAGTTAGGGGCATTAAAGAGAGAGAAAGAGAGGTAGGAGAAGAAAGAGAGTAATGGGGGGAGAAGCAAGGTGAGGAAGAAGCAAAGTGAGGGAGACAGGAGGGGGGGCAAAGTGAAGGGAGAGAGGAACGGGGAGGGGGAGAGGGTTCAAAAGGTGGCTGTTGCGCCTTAGCAGCAGCGCGGGCCAGCAAACAGCGCTACTGCTAAAACGTTAGCAGTAGCGCGGTCCTGCAGGCCGTGGTGCTACTAAGCGGGGCCCACCATGTGGCACAGTACAACATTAGTTGCAGCGGTGGGTCTGCAACACGCGCTGCTGCTAAAGTTTTAGCAGTAGCGCTCTTCAGGCGGGCCGCGCTGCTACTATACATAGCCTGGTGGCTAAGGGGGGCTCACATAGCAGTAGCGCCTTTCGTCTGGGCTATGCTACTGCTAAATGGATAGCAGTAGCGCCTGTGCAGTAGCCGCGCTACTGTACATTAGCAGTAGCGCGTTCCACAAAGCCGCGCTACTGATAAGCCTCCACCTATAAGGTTTTCCCTAGTGGTGGGGGCCGCGACGGAGGAGGGCGGGCGCGGTGGAGGACGGGGGCGGGCCGCGGTGGTGGATGTCGGCGGCGCAGGGCGGGCGCGGGCCGCGACGGAGGAGGGCAGGCGCGGTGGAGGACGACGACGGGGGTTGGCCGGATTCTAAAGAGTGGACGGAGTTTGAGTTTCCAGATGCAGTTTTTGGGGGGAAGTGAATCGGCGCTGGGGCCGGCAATAAGAGCGGCGGGTACTCGCAAATGCCCGCCACGCCAAATAGCAACGGCGGGCACTGGAGACTGCCTATTACGTACGACGGAGTTGCAAGTTTTGGGGTTAAAGTTCTTGTGGCGGGCAGTAATTACTTCCCGCCAGTTCTAACTTCTGAATATATAAAATCTAAGTTCTTGTGGCGGGCAGCACGAAGAGCCCGCCACTGTTAGCACAAGTTGCAGTGGCGGGTGCAGATAAATGCCCGCCACTACTCACTTTCAACACGCGGACACACCTGTGGGAGCATACTTGTGGCGGGTTATATTCTCCGCCCGCCACTGCTTCAGCATCTCCAGTGGCGAGCGCTGATTGGTACCCGCCACTGGTACTTTTCGAAATTAGCTATGGCGGGTGCTACGCTGTGCCCGCCACTCATTTGAGTTCACCTATAAGGCTTTTCCCAGTAGTGACAATAACTCCCCCATTGCATGTATCAATTTTTTTGGCATCCTCTCGTCACCATAAGAAGAAAGTTCTAGTAAGCAACGACTCAAGGAGCGCTTGCGAGCCTTGATAAGGCGATACTTGTGGGTGTTAGTGAGTTACTCTAGCACCGTGCCGTCGTTTGCATATCTTTCACTCCCTCAAATAATGTTTCTGTTGCAAAGTTCTTCCAAAGTGTTACTAGCAAGGAAGTGTTAGCTAGATGAAGTAGAATGATTGCTAATTGATTACTTCATCGAAACTAATGAAAGCTTTATATTAATTATCTTGGCCTAACAATCTTGCATAAAAACCATTTTCACCGCTACAGCTATGCTAAGTTTTCATGTAAAGAAAGCGGTGGGCTATCTAGGCATACTGGTCGTAAGTGAACCGAAACCTTCTCGTTATTTTAATTTAAACAGCTAAGTTCCTTATGGTTTTATTTCTTGCTCGAGGATGATCAAGGTTTCATCTTGGGGAGGTTCATGTCTATATTTTTTATACTCATTCTGCCATTGTTTAAACTGGAAAATCACTTCGATCTTATCACTAATGACTAATAAATGCAAAAGATTGCAAATACCTATGTTTAATTTATTTCCGCGGGAAATGGACCATTTGAGGGAAGAAAATGAAGCTATATATGGAAATACGAAGTGTGGAGATCAAGCCAAATCAACTAGAGGCGCAACAGAGGAAAAGAGCACAAGATGGCGTATGGTACCACCCTATGACGGTTCCCTGACGTCAACACGACACACTTTTTAAAAGGCCCGGGGACCGGACAGAGAGTCGCCAGATCACCAGAATCACCGCCGCCACCAAGAGCCATTCCCAGGAGAAACCCTTGCCGGCGCCATCTCCATCTCCATATCTACTCTCCCAAGAGTTTGCCATACTTGTAATCGATACATCACATACGGCGACATTGTAAGAACTTTATCAATTATTCATGTATCAATGCCATCTACAATGTTTTCCATCTGTTATTTGATTGCTATGCGTGAGTAATCATCCTCTCATGCCATGGGCATAGCCTTGCAGCCCTATATACTTGTGCACATGATCGTTGGTACTGACTCTACTTAATTGAAAGTTATTTGTATGTGTTATCACAGTGGATTTGTCTCTCACCTCTTTCTCATTCTAAGGCCCCGCGGGTACCCAGGATTATATAGATAGATCAAAGAGGAGGTAAAGTGCAGGGATGCGTGTAAGGCTATACCAAAAGCTGGTGAAAGTAAGGATTATCATGGTAGCCGAAAGCAACTCCTTGTGGTTCATAAGGTGTAGCCTTTAAACGCCCAACGTGTTAGTCTGGAGAAATTCTTAATGCCCGAGGTAACCCCGTGCGACGGTAAGGGCCTTGGTTAGACAATAGACTGGTGATGCAGGTTGTTGGCCAGTCGTGCTGTTATTTGGACGCTTCCCCCACTTATACATGTTGAGAACACATCATAGTGGTTTCTGCGATAGTACAAACTCTGGTAGATCGTTCATAGGTATCCCCCACAAGTATCGCTTCATCAAGGCAAGGTGGTGCTCCGGTGGTCTTGGGGTCACGACGATGGTCGGTTGGACGTGTGGCAGGACGACAAAGCGAATGGATAAGGTCCGAGTCTCGGGCTTATCCTTACCTCACCGTAATGGTGGCCACTGCGGTGGCGGGGTTCTGGTGATGTCACGCTTGCATCCTTTGGCTTATCTGGTCATGCATGGCATTTCAGAACCCAAATGATAAGTGCCACATGTCAGGTGCGTGGCACTTCGGTCCTGACATTTTTCGATGCCAAATCCAATCACGCAAGGGTGGCAAATTCCAATGAGACACTACAAGTTTATGTCAAAAATAAACTGAAGTTGACATCCTTGCGTACTAAACTTGCCATAGAAAACGTTCGGAGTTACCGTGTGCTCATACCTGACGTGTGGCCCTTATCAGGGACCTTTTCAGAAACATGCGCTAGAGCACGTAGTGTAACTAGGTGAGAAGGCGGGTTCAAAGTTTACCTGGGGTCGTCGGAATTGGTCGCTGGAGCTGGCTATTGAGGCGGTGGTTGTGGGTTAAGTCCGAGCATCTTGGGATGATGGGGAATCATGAGTGGGGGCTTCCATCGAGGGTGTCGACGGGATCTTATAGGCGGGTTGGGCTGGCCGTTGGGGCTCCGAGGCATGCAGGACGTGGGGTCTTGGCCGCGGGCGTGCTCTGCGTCGTGCGCAGGAGAAATAGGCGAGAGTTGACGATGATGAGGTGGGCCCACCTGACATCCCCTGTGGAGCTTGGGTGCCAAGTGGATCATTGATCGATCATAAGATCTGACAACTCACGTTATGTCGCGGTTGTGTACCGGCTCGACTAAGGAATTAGGCCGTGGCTGCTTCTGCGGCAAGACCGATTGGGCTACGCTGCACTATTGACCCAGTGCAGTGTTTAATTCCCTTTTTTTTCTTTTTTAACAAATTTGAACTAAGGTTTGAATTTGGCTCTAAATATGCAATTAAAATCCTAAAAATCCTGAAAAATAGTAGGGCTATTATAGATCATAGAAAAATATTTCGAGCCCCGATGCATGTTTGTAAAATTATTTTATGCAGATGGATTTAATATGGATTATTAAATAAATCCCTAAAGTGATTTAGGGTTTATATAATGGCCAAAGTAATACTCACTCCGTCCCATAATATACGAGAGTTTTTTACACTACAGGACGGAGGGAGTACCAATTTTCCAAAAATGCACTGAAAATAAGATATGCATATGAATGATGTGTTCACATCCCAATTTGAAAAAATGGGATATGAGAACATTAAATCTCCAGGCCCCAATTTCTTAAGAGAAATCTGAAGCTTGGCTGAACGCTAACAACTTGAGACTTTTTTGTGAAAAGGCTAAAGCCATATATTAAGTATCACGAGTCCTTACAAACATATCCTTATAAAAAAAAGAAAATCACATCCAAATCCTTAGGGGTGCCGAAATCTTCTTCTTCCTGCATCCACCGGCGGCGACCATGAGCAAAGCTCGATGCCACCTCTGCATCTCCACCTCGGTGAAGCAAACTTTTTAAAACCAAGGAGCTCTTAGAAGCATTGGTCGAGAAGTCGTCGATGTAGACCAGAAGACGCCGACGATCGTGATCAGCGTGACAAATAGCCATGCTGGGGATGAAAACGCTGAAAAGAGCTTGTAGAAACTCCAAAGACCACGAACGTCGACCGAATACAGACAGACCCACTGGAGACCAAAGCCGACCAGTTCCACAAAGATCCATCGAAGACACACCTCCACACGCCCTCCACCGACACTAAGCGCACCGATGAAACGGGGATATGACAGGGAGACATTATTCCTGAATTGAGGCAACGTCGCCGCGTGGCCTCGCTGCCCTGACCAACACACAAAGACTCCATAAACCCACCTAAACCAAGAGTCCAATGTTGTTTTATGCCAAAGCCGAGCCAAAAGTCAGCCGCCGCCATCTAGGACGCTGTCTCGGGGGACCTCCGGACGCCGTTGGCACATGCAGAATTGTTGTTCAGCGCCGCAGGTCTAGAACCACCGTCGCCTGACCGCACATCCGCAAATGCCACCAGCTCCGATCTGCTACAGCTGGCCATCCCCATCGCCTGAGACTCCCAGGTGGACAGATCGTCCCCCCCCCCCCCCCCCCGCGCGGCGGCGGTAGCGAGAGAGTTCGAGATGTAGGCGGCGGCCAGGGCTTCTGAGTCACTCGTCGCGAGAGGAAAGGACAAGTCGTCGGCAAAGCGACAACCGAAGAAACTTCATGGGCCTAATAGAGGGACTTGGCAAAAAAGTGATGGCAAAAATAAAATAACATATACATTCAAACTGTTTTTTCCTATATTTGAAAAGAGGAAAAGAAATTACTCCCTCCATTTCAAAATAAAAACCCTTCTAAAGATTTTAATAGGGACTACATACGAAGCAAAACGAGTGAATCCACACTCTAAAATATGTCTATATACATCCGTATGTAGTCCGTATTGAAATCTCTAAAAAGTCTTATATTTAGAAACGGAGGAAGTATATTCACTCGAGCAAACATACGACTTTCTTGGCCCATAACTTCCACTTCCTTTTATGTGTTTCACATACTTCCTCTTATTCCCATACAAAATCATGAGGAATATACATAAGCAAGCAGCAACATCATCAAACAACAACACCCTTTGATAGTTACAAATACACAACTTTTAAACTTCTCAGGTCCACACTCTGCTCAGTGCTCTCGCGTCACTACTTGGAGATTGGAGCAGCTTTATTAGTTCGGGAAGAAAGCACACAAAAATCAAACCTGGGAGAACATAATCATATATGATCCCTCTCAACTGATTTAGTTGTAGGCGTCTGGGTTGGCGATAAGGTAGGCCTCGGCGGCCTTGAAGATGGCCGTGACAGAGTCCTTAGCCTTGGTGATCTCATCCTTCACCTCCACGCCTGGAAGCAGCTTGTATGTCGATTTCACCTTCACCACGCTCCCGCCGTTTGCTGCCGGCTCCACCTTGATGTGCGAAGTGGCTGTCTCGATCTCCGTACCGATGCCACCGCCCTCGATGAGAGTTGACTTGCACTCGCACTTGTCTGCGTCAATGAACTCGAGCCTCTCAACCATGTGTACCAGACTACAATTGATATGATGCGTACCTGAGGTGAAGTTGAACTGCCTGACGCTGCCGATGCCGCCTTCTCCCTCAACGGGGTGGGCACTGGCGACGATCTGCGGCACGAGCTTGGGGGCCAGGGTGTGCCAGTCCATGACGCCGGCGCGGAAGAGGCGCGGTGCGGTGACCGCCGACTCGATCTCGTGGGTCCAGCTGTTGGTGGAGGCCATTGTTGTGATGATCAAGCTAGTACAAGTACAAACGGCGCAATTGTGTTGTGTGAGCTGTGACTGTTGTAATGGCGCAGGGCTGCTTGGTTTCCTGGAGAGCAGAATTGAGCGCTATAAATAGGGCTCGGAACCGGGGGTTGGTGAAGCTTTGCCGGATGGGTCTGGTGAGTGGAGACTGGTGAAAAGGCGTCAAAGTCAGGCGTCGAGTTTTTCCAAAATGGATGGCACCGTCGGTCGGCTGAGCTCTGAAAGCTGGCGCTTTTATCAATCTTTATCTAGGTAAAGAGGAAGAATGTGTTCTCTATCCAATTGGCACCACGGTCCGCGTGCGAAATCGTTCTAGTGCTAATCAGGGAGTAGGTGATTAGCCAGCTGCATTACTCATGAGTAAGTGTACAGGCAGTATGAGATGTTGGATTGCATGCAGTTTGTAATCATATGTTGCTCGCCGCATGTACTAGCATAACACACGTTAATATTTTGCTGGCCGCATGTAGGAGTACTAGCAAAACACACGTTATGTTGGAAAGTTAGGGAATTTCACGATTAATTCTAGTAAATAAATCATGACATAAACAATTATTAGCATGCATAGCTCTAGCATAGTAGACGAACCAAACATCATCGTCGCACATGTAGCAGCAAACATATTAGATGGTAGATCGAAATACATCGCATGTATTGATCGTTTGTAGATGAAGTAGCCGTAGTTGATGCAGGGGCGATGTTGTCGAAGATGATGTTGGTGAAGAACGGTCGAAGCAGACGTTGGTGACGACGGTGCGCAGCAGCGCCAGACCTTGGAGGTAGACGGCATGTGGTGAAAATTCCGAGAAGTCGCGCGAAGCACTTCCCAAAATCCTGATTCGCCCTCTCCCAGTTCAAGATCACAAGGGCAAGAGGTTTCAGAGACCTACTCTCCCGCTCGCAAGTGCACGCCGATGTTCAGTATGGAGTAGACTACGATGGCGGCCCAAACAATGAGGGGGGGGGGGGGGGGGGGGGGGGGGGGGGATCCTAACTCGATTCTTGGTGTGTATTTGGCGGTGGCCGATAAGTTATATACATAGGAGATCGCACGCGGTCCCGTGTCGCGATCATGATCTGGATCCAAATCGACTAGGTTTCCAACTCGAAAACTTATTGGTCGAGTTTCCAACTCAAAAAATTACCGCTCAAGAAACCAAAAAAATGGCAAAAGAAAGTTATGCTCCTACAAAGCCACGGACCGAATTTCCGCAGACCATTTATGTCGCATGTCCACGCCCAACAAGGCGGGCATGCACATGTGGTGTTCTCTTTTTCTCGTCGTACCCATCACTTAGTGGAGTGGGGAGACTCCACTATATAACTTGGCCTCACACCACCTTCATTTATGGGATGGGACTAAAGATTGCACCTCTACTCTTGTCATTTATTCATGGGCCTTTAAGATTTATTTGGATTTATCTATTGGACCAAGCCCAAACATTCTACTACCAAAGATTGGACAAAATCAGAAAAGGAGAAAAGAAAAAGATTTTTTAGGGTTGAGAAATATTCTTTTACGGTTGAGGAACAGATTTTGTTCTTGTTGAAATATTGGCAATATGCTGATCGGAGCCTGTCTAAGAGCAACTCCAAAAGTTTCCCTAAAATTCTTCGCGTAAAACTGGTTTTACAGGATCACAGTAAATTTTAGGGGAAGTTTCCTGAGAGCAACTTTTGTCAGATCCCGTAAAATTCTTCCCCTAAAATTTATTTATTTATTATTAAACAATCCTAGCTAATGGCCTAGGGCCCACACGTCAGTGATACCTGTGGTGGTGGCTAGCGAGATGCGGGGCGGGGCGGCGGCACGACGGCGACCCGACGTGGCAGCAGCGTGGTGAGGTGGCAGCTAGGGAGGGCCGGCGAGGCGCGACGCAATGCGACGGCAGTCCAGAGCTGTGGCGGCGACAGCACGACAACGGTGGTGCGGCGTGGGCGGTAAAGTTTCAGTCGGTTTCCTTGCCGCCAAAACTCTGGGGAAGTTTTCAATATTTCCATAATCCAAAGGGAACTTGGGGCCAAGTTTACATGATCATCTAAATTTATTCTGGGTTTATGGGATCTTTGGAGACATTTTTTTTTCAAATTTCCTCTAAACGTTATATTTTTTACAGATAGAAGATCTGCTGGAGTTGCTCTCCAAAAGTTTCCCTAAAAATCTTCACGTAAAACTCGTTTTACGGGATCACTGTAAATTTTAGGCGAAGTTTCCTGAGAGCAACTTTTGTCAGATCCCGTAAACTTCTTCCCCTAAAATTTATTTATTATTAAATAATCCTAGCTAATGGCCTAGGGCCCACAAGTCAGTGATATGTGTGATGGTGGCCAGCAAGATGCGGGGCGGGGCGGCGGCACGACGGCGACCCGACGTGGCTACGCGGTGGCCCGGCGTGCCAACGGCGTGGTGAGGTGGCAGCCGGCGAGGGCTGGCGAGGCGCGATGCAATGCGACGGCAATCCGGAGTTGTGGCGACGACGGTGGAGCGGCGGAGCGGCGGCGAGGGCGGTGAAGTTTCACACGGTTTCCTTGCCGCCAAAACTTTGGGGAAGTTTTCATATTCCCAAAATCCAAAGGGAAATTGGGGGTCAAGTTTACATGATCCTCTAAATTTATTCTGGGTTTATGAGATCTGTTGAAGACTTTTTTTTTCTCAAATTTCCTCTAAACGGTATCTTTTTTTTCCAGATAGAAGATCTGTTGGAGTTGCTCTAAGAACATCCCCAATAGCTCCCTTAAAAAACTTCTGATATACTGGCTTCACGGGATGACCCTAAAATTTAGGGGAAGTTGTATGAGAGCTGCTTCCCGTAAACTTCTTTCAAAAAAAATTATTTTATTTTATTTTTAATTAAAGAAAAAAAGATAATGGCATAGGACCCGCGAATCAGTGACACGCGTGACGGTCGCCGACGAGGGACGACGCGGTAACCGCCGGTGCGAGGCGGCGTGGGCGGGGGAAAGCCACCGACGAGGGGCGGTGCGGACAAAGGTGCGGGCGTGGCGGCGTTCTTGCGAGGTTCCAACTGGGACGCGGCGTTCCGGCGGGGCACGCGGTGAAGTTTCCCGCAGTTTCTAGCCTGTCAAAATTATACTGGAAGATTATCTTACCGTAACCCTAAGGGACGAAAGGACCTAGTTTACAGGATCCCCTAAAGTTCGACAAGTCTACGGTACCACGACCCTTACGCCGCCAACTCCTATTTGGCGCCCTTAGCACCGGTTATAGCCTAACCCACAAACCGGCGCACACCCCCTCCCCGTCTTGGGCTCGGCCCTTTTACTCATCGAACCTCCAAAAAATGGTGCGCGTAGTAAGATTCGAACTCCAATCCACCTGGTTTATTTCCAACCGCAGTAACCAACTAGATAGATCACCTATTGCCCGTACTTCTACTTCTTTTTCTTCTTGTCGTGCACATTTCCAGTTCAGGTTCCGCAGGGTTTTTCTAGGTGTTTTTTTCTTTTCGGTGTTTTCATGCACGTGTTTCCCTCGGTTTTTCTTTATCTTTTTTCTATTTCTTTTTCATTTATATTTTTCACGAACTTTCTTCTGAATTTGTGAACTTTTTATAATCATGAACTTTTTCGAAATTCGTGAAACAATTTTCAAGTCCACATACTTTTTCCACATTTACGGACATTTTCCTAACTCGTTGATTTTTTCAAATTCATGAACTTTGTAAAATTCAAATGCGGGAACAATTTTCAAATTCGCAAACATTTTTTTTCAAACTCATGAACGTTTTGAAAATTCATGAACTTTTTCAAATTTGAACTCGTGAACAATTATAAAACTCATGAACCTTTTAAAAACCATGAATTTATTTAAACTCGAACTCATGAACAATTTTTAAATTTGTTAAGTTTTTTTAAAAAGTGATTGTTTAAAAAAATCATGAACGTTTTAAAATTTGAATTTTTGAACAATTTTCAAATTCATTTAAATAACTCATGACCTTTTTCAAATTCATGAACATTTTTAAATTCAAATTTGTGAATAATTCTCAAATTCATGATTTTTTTCTAAATTCCTGAAATATTTCAAATTCACCAAAAGAATTCAAATTCATGAAAAAATTTCAGATCCACAAATTTGTGACCATTTATTCTAATCCCTGAACTTTTTCAAATTCGTGAAGTTTTTCTTATATAAAGTCGTGCACATTTTATTCAAATCTGTGAACTTTTTTCAAATCCAAAAATTCGGGAACATTTATTCAAATGTGTGAAATTTTTTTAATTTATGAATTATTTTTTAATCTGTAAACTTTTAAATGTGAAGATTTTTTAAAAAATTACTATGAAAGACCGGCTTTTTTTTCCTAGCAGACCAGTTGGCGCAATATTGGGCCGCGGCCCGCTGGCATGCGCGCGAGCGCCAGCGTGTGAGTTAACATTCATGGCCAGGGCTTCTACTGGGCCGGAAGTTTCGGCCCGCTCTCCTGCCATTATATACCGAAACCGCGATCGCACTCTCCAGGTCCATCCAGCGCCCCTCCCTCCCTCCCACCAAGCGAAATCTGAAAAGCCCTAGCTAGCACCTCCTTCCCTCCGCTCCCCCGGATCCGTCGCCATGGCCGCCGTCGGCCCGCAAGGGCGAGACCTACACCGACACCAAGCGTCGCGACGACGTCCGCGGCGCCAACATCGCGTCCGCGCGCGCGGTCGCCGACGCGGTGCGCACCTCCCTCGGGCCCCGCGGCATGGACAAGATGATCTCCTCCGGGGACCAGGAGGTCATCATCCTCTCGCGCATGTCCCTCCTCCAGCCCGCCGCGCGCATGCTCGCCGAGCTCTCCCGCTCCCAGGACGCGGCGGCAGGCGACGACACCACCACTGTGGTCGTCATCGCCGGGGCCCTGCTCCGCCGCGCGCAATCCCTCCTCGCGGCTGGCGCCCACCCCACCGCCACCGCCGACTCCCTCCACCGCCTCGCGGCCCGCGCCGTTGAGGTCCTTGAGGGCATGGCCATCCCCATCGAGCTCACCGACCGGGACTCCCTTGTCAAATCTGCATCCACCGCGCTCAACTCCAAGGTCGTCTCGCAGTACTCCAGCCTCCTCGCCCCGCTCGCTGTTGACGCCGCCCTCTCTGTGGTCGATCCCGCCCACCCGGAGCTTCTTGATCTCCGTGACATCCGCATCATAAAGAAGCTCGGCGGCACCGTCGATGATATTGAGCTTGTCCGCGGCCTTATCTTTGACAAGAAGGCTAGCCATGCTGCCGGAGGGCCATCTAGGATCGATAATGCCAAGATCGCCGTCATCCAGTTTCAGATCTCACCGCCCAAGACTGATATTGAGCAGAGCGTCATCGTGTCCGACTATGCGCAGATGGACTGCATCCTCCGCGAGGAGCGTAATTACATCCTAGGGATGGTCAAGAAGATCAAGGCTTCTGGATGCAATGTCCTCCTCATCCAGAAGAGCATCTTGCGTGATGCGGTGACTGAGTTGTCGCTACACTATCTCGCAAAGGCCAAGATTCTGGTGGTCAAAGATGTAGAGAGGGACGAGATTGAGTTTATCACCAAGACTCTCAACTGCCTGCCCATTGCCAACATTGAGCATTTCCGTGAGGATAAACTTGGATATGCTGATGTTGTCGAGGAAGTGTCTGCCGGAGATGGCAAGATTGTCAAGATCACTGGCATCAGGTACATGGGGAGGACCGCAACTGTGCTTGTCCGTGGTTCCAACCAGTTGGTTATTGATGAGGCTGATCGCAGTCTCCATGATGCCCTCTGTGTCATCAGGTAATGTGACATCCACTGAAACAATCTTCTCTGTGTTATTTGCTTGAAAAGTTCTCAATTGTAGGCCTGCTTTTCTAGGTCAATTTGAGTATGGTGACTTGGGTGAAGTCTTATTGGTAAATGATGTGAAGTAACTTAAATATGCACAACATTGTTGAACGATTATTAATTATAGTCGATTAAGATGATAGGATCATACTCATAATTTTCTATTGGATCTGTTCATTGCAGTAAATTGTTAAGTGGTGTAACCGAGCATCTGTTCTGCTATAATATGTTTATTTAGATGTTGAAAGCAACATTGTTTTTAATTAGTTTAACGCACAAAAATTATAGGATCCTTGTGTTCTTGTAGGTTGGTTGCAATCCTCATGCTTAAAGTAAATGACAATTTCCTGTCACGTTGCCTGCACATATACTGCCATGTTCTCTTTCTTCCATTATCAACATGGTCTCCTTCTCTTATGTTGCTTCCACATACACCGTTGCAACAACTTACGGAGAAAATAGCTATGCTCCCTTTGACCACTATATATGATGCGGTAGACACATAGGGAACCACGGGGAGCATAGGTTCACTAGGTGATTATGTTTGACACCGAGCCAAGTTTGATCGAGCTCAATTTACGTTCTTATGCCATTTGAGTGACTCTCAGTGATCCAGTGATAACCAGGCTGGCATATGCCACATGGTGCTTCGTGTGGACCATAGTCTTTCTCATTTGCTAAGTTGCATGTAATGTCTGTTCATGGTACTTTATGATGGCCCTTTGTTATCTATACTTTTGAATCCGTACATTGGTGCTTTATGTCGATAATAATAGATTTGTCAAATTAAATTCACAAGAGTAAGTGGTGAGCTTCCTTTGTGTGGAAGCTTTGACCTTTGAGCAAGGTGGAGACCTTTGAGGGTTAGCCTACTACTTACCGCCACAAGCAGCACTTCTGTATTTCATTCATGGACTGGCTGCTCATTTTCACTCAAAAGAAATAGGGTTTTGTTGCAGCGTTTACTCCATCCTTTATTCTGACACTCCACATCTGCTTCGTGAACACAGTGAAGGCGAATCTCTCTCGCTCTTCACCTCACCCCTCTGCATCGCAGTGCTTGAATCTGATGGCTAAATCACCTCTTATGGGCTAAGTGCTGCAGTATGGCACCACGGAGTGGCTAGGAAGCACCTTTTGTTAGTTCTAATCTTGTTACAAGTGGTAGTTGTTAGAATCTGTGCATGCATGCCGGCATGTTATGATGTTTCTAGTTCTAGAAAGATGAAAAAAAAAGTAAAATGTAAGTTGGCTAGTAATATTAGCTAGCACTTAGTCAGCTAGTTGTACATTCTTGAGTTGCATGTAAGTTGGATATCGAAGTCAGTTTGGCTAGTCATGAGAAGCAATAGTTAGTTGTTTGAGATTTAGCTGTAAAATGTCAGCTTGGTAAAGTTGGTAGTGGTGTAGGTCTGTTTGTAGTCCTAATAAAAGGACCTTGTGTCTTCCTTGTAATACAAGCTTGTTGTAGTGTATAAGCTTCAGACCAGTAGTTGTGTGCATGTTTATGTGAGAAACCAGGATAGTGACAAAGGGGTATGTGCATCATGTCCTTTAAAATGGAAATTCTAGTGAGAGCTAGTAGCTAGCTCCAATCCTTTTTACTGCCTTTTGTAACATTGGTGTGGTATCAACATACTTGTTTTGGCTCATCTTACTTATGTAGCCTTGGTTTGATCAATGCATGACAATGTGTGGGTCCACGCATCAGTTCATGTTGTGAAGTCTAGATGTGAGAATGTGTGTGCGTGTTGATTCATAATTAGATGGTTGCTTCTGAATTTTACTAAAGAAACAACTGCTTGTAGTACATGGTTTTCCAGCTCTTTTTCACCCAAATATGGGGACCTGGCCTCATGGTCTTCTTGGCCTTGTGGGCATAAGTATAAAGATAAGTTCCATGCCAATTTATAGGCCTTGAGCGTAAGTAGACATGTATCCTCATGAAATGATTAATCTTGCTCATGGTCTATTTCAAGCTTGTGCATCATTTTGTGGTATTTATGGCGTTACATATAACCATATTATATGAAGCAACTTAGTACTACTTTTAGCTTGCAAATGTATTATTTCTTCAGTGTTCTGATCCTGTTCATGTTTATTTTTATGAAGGTGCTTGGTGAACAAGAGGTTTTTAATTGCTGGTGGCGGTGCTCCTGAAATAGAAATGTCAATGCAACTGGCTGCTTGGTCAAAGGAGCTTCATGGGATGGAGAGTTACTGCATCAAGGAGTTTGCTGATGCACTTGAGGTCATCCCTTACACACTGGCAGAGAATGCAGGGCTCAACCCAATCGCCATTGTTACCGAGCTAAGGAATCGTCATGCCAAGGGTGAGAAGAACACAGGCATCAACGTGAGGAAGGGCCAGATCACAAACATCCTGGAGGAGAATGTCGTGCAGCCGTTGCTTGTGAGCACGAGCGCCATCTCGCTGGCGTGCGAGTGTGTTAGAATGATCTTCAAGATTGATGATATAGTCATTGTAAGGTAAAGCCCGTAGGGCGGATGATCCATTTTAGGGCTGTATTATTATGTGTGAGGGGACAACCACTTTGGCCTGTCTGGTTCTATCTGGCTTCTTGTTATGTAGGTGCACTGAATTACAATTTTATTTGTGAACTTGGCTCTTTGATGTGTTATGATTTTGTGGCTTTGGTGTCTGCTGAAGATATTGGTATCTTGTATCAATAGCATCAATCTTGAGTTTGAAGCACCCCAACATTCTCCAGCAACTACATATATATGCACACTACTTATAAAACATACTGTAGATCTAAAGTAGGAGGAAGTGAAATCATTCAATGATTGTTCACTGAATCCAGATTTTATTCCATGGTTGGGCATCCTGCCATTTCGATATCTTATGGTTGGATGTTAGCTGTGCACATGACAAAACCATAACTAGGTTTTGAGATCGGGTTTGGACTTTTGAGATGATCAGCATTTTGTGGGTGTTGTGTGGCACCATGCAGTATGTTTATGACGGGCGCTAGGCGCCATCCCCCTATATAGGGATCAAAAGATCAACCGCCTTGTGTACGGTGTGTCTCATCAAAGCCACTCATCCTCCCACGCACACACAGCTTGGCCTTCCTCCTCGCAGCAATGGCCTCATGTAGCATTGGCGGTACCGTCAAAGCATGCCTCACAGTATTGCCGCAGCCATTGAAGCATGCCTCGCAGCATCGTCATGGCCGTCGAAGCTGTCGCATGGCTGTCGAAGCATCATCACGGTTGTTGAAGACTTGGAACATTTATTCCCACTGGCTGTATATACTTCTATATTGAACGTACCTATTTTGTGAAATTTTGATCAAATTTGTAATGCATGGTCTGCCAGCTTATATTGTCTATCTTGTTCATTTGTTAGCCCTAATTCTGCCAGTTGTATTTGATTGAAAATAGCATGAGCTTACAATTTGCAAGCCTGTGATTTGATTTTGCATATTTATTTGAAAAGTTAGGTTGTACTATTTGGTTGCCTTGCAGCATCGTCGTGGCCATCAAAGCATCGTTGCGACCGCTGCAGTACGCCTCGCGGCAGGTGTGTCGAAGCAGTTGTAGCGAAGCACGTCGTCACAGTACCGATGGCCACCCTCGGATCCCCATGGCAACATGAAGCACCGTCCGCCGCCCTCGAAGCCTAGTCGCTTGCAGCACGGTGTTGCGGCATGGCTGTCGCATCTGTTGCAGCGGGGTCACCGCTGGAAGCATGTCGTCGCAGCACCGACGGACGCCCTCGGAGCCCCATTGCAACATGGCGTCGTCGCTTGTAGCAATGACATCGCAGCACCGGCCGCCGCCCTCAGAGCATCGTCGCACCACTCTCGCCGCTGCCCTCGTTGCATTTGCGTGGCCTCTTGCAGTAGCTCGCCGCCTAGCATCGCATTGCAGCGCGGGCGGACTGAGCAGCGAGTGGGTTGCCGATCTGCATATGGAGAAGGCAAGGAGAAGAAGGAGAGGCTCATGGAGCTACATCTCGCCGGAGGTGTGGAGCGGAGAGAGGAGAGAGGGATGGGGGAGAGGATCTCGCGAGGAAGAAGATGCGTACGTACGAGAAGTTTCATGACTAGTGGATAATTGTGAGGGGATGGTCCGACCGGGACGACTGCATGGGTACAATCGCTCGCAACAGCTGGCGGGGGTTGAAGCGCACCGCACGATTGCTCAAATCCAATGTGTCCGGGTTGGCCGAAAGAGCAACTGCGTACAACCAGCTGAAACAAATTGTTTTCCTATGTTTATTTGGACTTCGTCGAGTATTTGTCATTTATGTGTTCAATACAATTGAATTTGAACTCTGGTGTTTGACATCATGGATTTGTATATGACTAAATTATGTGCATATTGCCGCGGATGATCTTATCATGTGAAGATGAACTAAGATTTCAAAAATGAAACTCAGCAAAAGCTGTTTTGAAAAGTTTGAGAAAACAATCTTGAATATGTAACATGCCCTTGACTATAGTTGAGAATTTTACAGCTAGCATGGCCCGATGAGAATATCATAAATTCTAGTAGTGCAACTAGCGGATACCAGTGGCGGGCGCCCTGCCCACCACGGCTTTTTGCGCTGCCACTGATAGCCAGTAGACAGTAGTGGTCGGGATGGGTTGGTTCGACATGGCGGACGCGTCCGGACTGCCTCATATCCGCCTCATATATGGCATGTATATGAAGTGTGCCGGGCAGCCCGGACATATCAGCCAGATTTGGGGGTCCGGTTGGGTGACGTTTTTGGGCCCGGACATTAGGGAGAAAGTGAGGGGTCCGGTTATAGATGCTCTTACTCCACGACTTCATACCGGCAAGAAGATAGTAACCTCGCTGAAATTGTTAGCGCAAGAAATCTACATCAAATCGGCAACCATGAATCCCCACGCCTTTCCTTTCTCAGCTAAGATCCTATAACTGAAAGCACAACAGGAAAATCCTGCTTTCCCGTGTGTTAGCCTATAAGCCGTGAGCTTTTTTTCGGGTACTCGGCTTATGTTCATCTAAGCCGAGTCTAGAAAAGAAAACACCCGGCAAATACAAAGGACTCGGCTTATGGCTATCTATAAGCCGAGTGTTGCAAAAAAGCTCTCGGCTTACAGGGAGCACACGGTATCTACTGGGAAAAGCACCCGGCTTACAACTTGCAGTCGGCAAAGACATCTGCCACGTGTCTACAACGAAGGTGGCTGACGGTGCCGTCACGGAGCAGCCTATAAGCCGTGTGTCAAAAGATAGCACTCGGCTTACAGGGTATATAAGCCGTGTGCCAAATGAAAGCACTCGGTTTACGGGGTATATAAGTCGTGTGCCCAATGAAAGCACTAGCTTACATTTTTGCAGATTTTTTTCCAACCCATTACATTTTCGTTGCATTTATCTTTACTACTTAATTATTATTTCTTTCTCACCTATTTTCTCCCGACTAGTTTTCATGGGCCTTATTTTCGAAACCCTCAATTTACCGCCACTTGATGGCCTTGTACTCTTTCGACCCCCTAGCGTACCCATATTAGGATCACATGCAAAAGTCACTACCGAAAATTCACTCTACGCCGAGTGTTTGGCTCTTCGCCGAGAGCCAAAACACGGGCACTCGGCAAAGTGAAGTAAGCTGGTGGCTGGGCCTGCCCCTCCATCATCTCCACAAGGCCTACGCATGTCGCAAAGACATTACATAGGAATTTCCATGCCGCTTCTGGGCATGATTTCATGTGCTGCCTTGCAGATCTGCAATTTTCGACGCTGAAACCCTAGCAGTGCAATAAATGTCTCAAATATTACAGGCTGGTCCGAAAAATGCGGGGGCCTGACACGTGTCATTCGAAGGTCTCCTTTGAGAGCACGAGAAGTTTCGAGGCCAACGAAGCAACAGGACCCGCACTTCCTTCACAAACCCGACACGTTCCCTCTCGGTACCCAAAGACTACCTCGGAGATGGTGTAGTTTACAAGCGGCCTCAGGTGAGGCCTATTCGAAACGCGCCCAAACTTTTACCTCACCCTACAGAGGCCATGTGATGACATGGTGCGAGCTACCGAGGATTTCCGGCATCGTACGATTTTCCGAGGATTTAAACGGTTGGATCAGGCATGCCACCGAGGTAATTTCGCCCCCCGGTGGCTGGGCCTGCCCCTCCCTCGTCTGCACAAGGCCTACACATGTCACAAAGACATCACATAGGATTTTTCATGCCGCTTCCGGGCATGATTTCATGTGCCACCTTGCAGATCTGCAATTTCCGGCGCTGAAACCTTAGCAATGCAATAAATGTCTCAAATATTGCAGACGGGTCCGAAAAATGCGGCGGCCTGGCACGTGTCATTCAATGACCTCCTTTGAGAGCACGAGAAGTTTCGAGGCCAACAGAGCAACATGACCCACACTTCCTTCACAAACCCGACACGTTCCCTCTCGGTACCCAGAGACTACCTCGGAGATGGCGTAGTTTACAAGCGGCCTCAGGTGAGGCCTATTTGAAACGCGCCCAAACTTTTACCACACCCTACAGGGGCCATGTGATGATGCCGTGCCAGCTCCCGAGGATTTCCGGCATCATACGATTTTCTGAGGATTTAAATGGTTGGATCAGGCATGCCGCCGAGGTAATTTTGTCCCCGGTGGCTAGGCCTGCCCCTCCACCTGCGTGTGGCCCAATGTTGGTTTGACATGTAACAATGACCTAATATATGTATGAAATAATGAAATAAGTCAAGAGGGTTTCATTTATAAAAACAATGAAATAAAAATACAATAAAAAGAAAAAGAAAATAAGAAGAAAATAAAATAAGTATAATAAAAATACAATAAAATAAAATACAGAAATTTTTAAAAGTAAAAGTGATAAACTTTTTGTATTAAAATAGAAGAAAAATAAAAAAATACAAAAATTGTAAACCGTGTATTGCTCGCTGACACTCGGCTTACCTTCTGCTCTAGGCTTATCAGTACGCGCGGGACTTAGCGAAAATAGACGCGCGCACAGCTCATTTTGCCCCAAATCCCCCGCGCGCACTGTCTCTCCCCCGCGCCCCCCCCCCCCCCTCCTCGCGCCGCCGCCCACCCTCCACCCACCGGCCGCCTCGCCGTCATGCCCCCGGCGCCGCCCCCTCCTCGGCGCTGCAGATCCTCCCCGCCCCCTCCCCGAGCATGAGCTACCCCGAGCTGGCCCTCCCATCGGCGCCGCCGCCCCTCCCCGTCCGCTAGGGTTGAGGTCGCCGGGCCGTCTCCGCCGCGCTACCTTCCCTCCGCCGGCAGGTACCTCTCTCTCTCTCTCTCTCTCTCTCTCTCTCTGACCGGCCTATTTCTTCTCTGTTGACCAGGTCCGGCTCCTATGGCGGCAAGGTGCTCAGCGAAGACGAGGTGCCCCTGCTGATCTCCTCCTCGTCTGCAACAACAACAGCAGCAACCAGGTCTTGGTTTCCCTCCCTCCCCCAATTGCATCTTCAGGAACACATGTAGGGTCTATAGAATATGGTAGTTATCATACAACTTGGATGGATGTGTTGTCAGGAAGGTCCATTCCTTTGTGAAATGTGGCTTCTATGTATGATGTATGAATTGTTCGATTATTACTGCTGTTGTACTTGGTCTGGTTCACTTGATTTATTCCTCATTTTGTTTATTTAGTGTCTTACATGGCTAATTTAGTTCTTGTGGCTGCTTTGTGGTTTTAGGTTATCTACATAAAGATCCCACGTATGATCCTGATGCCTTTTCCCCTTCTTGGTTACAGCCGGTCTGCCGTGATTTATTTTATATTTGAACTTTGTCTATTTATTTGACACAGGGGTCACCAAATCACTGTTATACTATGGAGTGATGCAGCTTTGAATTTTGAGGCAGGTGAGATTCTGGAGCTTAGTAACAAACCTGTCAGTAGTTATATTTGTTGGTACATTGGTGAAGACTTGTGACGGTGAGGGCGCTTTATACTTATCAAGCTACACATGTATAGCCTTAGTAATGTTGGCCAGGTTTTCCACACTCCATGTAGATGATCAGAAGCTACTCTTTTAATAGGCCACAGGGGTATATTAACGAGGACCTGCTTGATATTAATACAAGACTTTTGCTGCTTTGCAACATGTCTGCTGCTGTCTTCTTCCTTTGCACCATTTTTTATGTTTTCCCTATTCATGCATGACAACAGGTCTGCTTCCGACCTCGCCGCAAGAGGCGGGGATGGCTGACGCCGAAGTCGGTGGTTGATGCCGCCCTCAAGGCAACGTCGTCGTGCTTCTGGACCACTGCCTCCTCCGAGCCCTATAGGAATCAGGGAGCATGGAAGCGGTGGCGGCAGATGGATGCCAGGAGCTTGTTGAAATGGTCCATGCTAAGGAAGACGGCAATGTCGAGTATGCTCAAATTGACTGGTCTAAACTACATATGAGTTCTTCCTCGACCCGATTTCTTCTTCTCTACTGAAAGCCTGCATAGTTATAGATTTACCCCCCTCCCTCCTCCTTAGATAACTGATTATATTATGGAAGCATGGGGATGGATGTTTTGAAAATGTGCAGAATACTTTCTTATTTAATTATTTTTGCACATGTGACATCCCTTTTATCCTGCTGAAAAATAGATAGGTAGTAAAGTAATAGTTCATTGAATATTGCTTATTTGTTGATCCGGATAGCGTTGTTTTGTGATAGCGTCGTTTTGTTGGCGGCAAGCAAAGCTTTCCTGTTTATTGGATCAGTATAGATTGATTGTGAATTTCTTAGTATAATGTTGCAAATGCAAGCTCGAATGATTTTTTCAGTATAATTTTTCTTCCGCTGGTGATTCTGCTATCTGTTGATTACTTATGATGACAGATTACATGCAATCATCAGTCAGTAAATCAGTATAGATAATTAGTTATGCCAGGTTGTTGAATTTCTCTCCTTTGGCCAATATAAAATATGATGCATGTCATGTTAATACAGAGGGAAGGTTTAGACTCTTTCTCAACATGAACTCTGGCACACCTATAGCGACAGAGACCACCTTGGTTTGCATTAAGTAGACGATATGCAGGAAGAGATGATCTTATATGTTCCTCCATTTTATTAGATGCATATATGTGGCCATCTCCTTTTTGGCCAGATTGCTATTTGAAGTTTTCAACCTTATAGATTGCTCTATATATGGCAGTAAATAGTTTGTATTTTAGCGCCTTGGTTGTGAATTCGTTATAAAAATATTCTAACTGATATTCTAACGTCGTCATATAGAATGGACATGATCTCGCCCCCTGGGAATTGCATGCTGCAGTAAAGCAATTTGATGAACCACTATTGAGAGCATATTCTAATAATTCATTTGGTCAACGATATTCAGTGTTCGGTGGGGGGACGGAAGAGGGCGACCGTGGTCAACGATATTCAGGGTTTGGCATGGAGCTGGAAGAGGACGTCCGTGTGGTGGGTATGGAAGAGGGCATCCATGTGTAACGACCCGGATGTGGTAGTATCTGAAATCTCTGTGCTTACTCTTTCAATAACTGTTCAACTCGTGGACAGCACTTGGGACACGCTGCAGAGGTAAAGTCTGGATTGTTGACTTGCTATGTCACTCAATGTTCATGAGTTTTTATGAAATTGCCATATGTGAGGTGACCTATTTTACACGTTTCTTTTTGTCACAAAGAAGATTTTAATTTTGTGGAGTAACTGTATCTAATCATTGATTTGGTCCAGTATATATAGGCCTTTGATATATTTTATTTTTTTGACCATGCAGATTTAGGAAAATAAATGCAACTCTACAAAATTTATATGCTGGCTATGTAAAGAATGTCTATTATCCAAAAATATTTGCACTTTGTTATCCATGTTGACTATTTCCTATAGCTTAACGAAATAGAAATGGTATAACACTGCTCCCCCTATAAAAAAATCTGTCCAACAGCCACAGGTTTGGTAATAATTTTCATCGTAATCTTTCTTTTTCAGACAGCCTCGAAGCAAGGGGATGGCGGTGGCTCGCAGGTAAGAGGCCAGGGCAACATGGTCTAACACATCTCTGTACATATTTACAGGAATGAACCGGGTAATCTACAACCGTAGTTAAATTGCACCGGAATTTTGTGAATTAAAAAAATGGACACTTAGACAGCGACATGACATTTTTTGCTAATATATGCAACAAGGAAATAATTGGGCCTCTCCCTACTCCTCGCTCCCGTGCTCGACGGAACCCTGCTTTCTTTTATGAGGAATGGCTCGCAGATCTGATTACTGTCCACTCTGATTTGTTTCTTGTGCCTGTCTCCTCCCTATCTCACTCATCCTCTGCCTGTCCGTCTCTCTTTCTCTTCCTCTCCCTTGCTGATTTTCTATCTGATTGACCATGAATAGCTAATTCTGAGATGCGCGAGCAGTAGATAAAGTATGGAAGACAGTTGATTTTCCAGTATTAATTTCCTGCTGATTGATACACACAAGTGCATAAGATGTACCAGCCATATATACATTTAGTGCTACTGTACCCTCCATTTTTTGGTTGCCAATGTAAATGCTTGGTATTCATACTATGACAGATCTTGCTAGGTCCATGCTAACAACAATCCTCTTGGTTTAAATTTAACTTTTACCAGGTCTCAAGTGATAAACACATCATGAGAGGGGCGACGATCAACAACCCGATCTATCTCACTGACTATGAAGGTACACATGTATACATGGAGTAGAAAGCTTTGTTGCCTCTGAGTTATATTGATAATTTCATAATTGACATGCTGATTGGTTTGGTTATTTAGGTAGACACTCAAGGGTCAAGACTCTATGCAGTGAACCAGCAAGGCTATCAAGTATTAGGTTATTGCGCGGTTACTTAGGATCTTTGTCTCTAACCGCCCTTATGGCTCGCTTTGTCTATATAATGACTGAATTACCATATCTACTTTGTGACGCCCATTGTGCTGGTTTACATTTGGAGCCAAAATGCTGCTGGGCATTTGGTATGACCAATTGCACTGCCCATTTGGTGTTGTTTATGTATTGGTCAGAATTATGTTCATGGTTCCATGCATTAAACTGGTCCATTATGTGCTTTGTTTAGACGTTCGGGCAATGGGTTGAACCAGGCACCGCGCGCGTTTCCTACCTAGTATGTATATATGTTGTTGCTGCTCCCTGAAGCAAGTAAAAAAAATGCCATATGGCCTATAAGCCGAGTATCCCAGCTAAACAGCATCCGGCTTATAAGTCATATAAGCCACGGGCAGGCTATAAGCCGTGTACCCCAGCTATCAGGCACCCGGCTTATAGGCCATATAAGCCACGGATGCCATATATAAGCCGTGTACCACAGTCCTTGGCACCCGGCTTATAGCCTACATAAGCCGTGTACCAACGTTTCCTGGAACCCGGCTTATACATATAAATAAACCGTGAGGTGAGGGTGACACTCGGCTTATATAGTAACCGTGTGGCTCGCTCTGGCATCCGGCTTATATGGTAACTGTGTGGCAGCCGAGGCACTCGGCTTATACATAAACCGTGCAACGACGTAGCACTCGGCTTATACAGACGGTGACACGTGGCCGTTAACACCTGGCTGCCGTCATGTTACTTTATTAAACCGAGAGCCTCCGGGAAACACTCGGTTTATACATAAGCCGGTTTTTTTTTTGGGCGACTCTCGGCTTATACCGTATAAGCCGGTCCACTGTAAACCGTGTCCTATAAGCCGGGAGTTTTACTCAGCTTATACATAAACCGAGTTCAAAACGGCATAAGCCGAGTGTATTTGGTACACGGCTTATAATTTTTTTCCTGTAGTGAAGCTCAGTTCATGAATGTCAAGATACCTACCTGAGAAGGTCCAAATGCATTCACATGCCTTCTTTCCCTGACGATTTGTCATTAGCACTCCACTGATAAGGTGCACGATGATTCATTACTTCCACCAGCCAGTGGGTTATACTCCTACATCTGCAAGGGTCAACCATCCGTGCAAGGCTAGTGGGTCTGAAGAGTGCAGCACCGAAGAAATGCATGCAATTTTCAGATGATCTGTCTTCACAGTGGGTGGCTGGGTGCTCCAGGTGTCCATAATCTTTGCTGTCAGGATCTTGGTGTTGAAATAACCTCAAAAGCCAAACTGGGTTAGTTGGATGCAATGGCAGACATAATGTTTCAAGCACATTTATCTTGATTCCCATGCCAAGAGAATCTTCTGCTGCCACGCTCCAAATATCTGTGCCAACTTAGCTGATCAACCAGAAGCAACCTGAGCTAAGAAGATCCAAAGATCCCCAACCCAACTTGGCACCTATAAATAATCCCCACGAATCCACGATGGAATACTTGATCCCATCAGTTTCTGCACCAACAGCGCGGCACATACTAACAAGGCATTCTTCTTCTTGCACAAATGGCCTCCATTGTGCCCCTTTTCTCTCTACTGTCATTATTCTTGTGTTGTGTTCTTGCCAAGGGAGGCATGAAAGTGGCCCCTTCGACAAATTGGGATGATCATAGAGGCCGGTCTCTACAGTCAAATAATGTTTTCAGTGTGCTTGGTTATGGGGCTTACGGCGATGGACGCCATGACGACACAAAGGTATGTATAGTGCAAAACCACCTCAAAATACATAGCATAATTCATTTCACTAGAAATGGAAATGGATACAGAAGGCTTACCATCGGTTTCTTGCGCATCCACCTCTTGTAGGCATTGTCAAAGGCATGGGCTGCAGCATGCTCCTCTTTGAATCCTAGCATTGTGCTCATCCCCAGGGGCAAGAAATATCTAACCAAGCATTTAACCTTCTCTGGCCCATGCAAATCCAGTATCAAGTTAATGGTGAGATAGATGAATGACAAGAACATGCATGCATTATTTTCTTCCATAAAATTTTGCAAACAAAGATGACAAGTTGTACCAAACTCCAGATTGAAGGTACTTTGGTAGCTCCTCCAAAGAGGTCATATTGGATAGACGATACCATTAGGCACTGGATTTTGTTCAGAACCGTGAGAGGTCTTACCGTCACCGGTGGTGGGACCATTGATGGAAATGGAAAGATTTGGTGGCAGAACTCCTGCAAAGTAAACTCAAAACTCGTAAGTATATTGAACTTCTAAGTTGCACACTAACGAAAACCACTGGAAAATGTAATGTTTCACTGTCAACTTTGAAGTTTAACTATTACAGCTTTCATTTCTTTTTTCTTGAAAGCTTTCTAATATGAATTGTTCCTTTTCTTTTCCTTGACAGCCTTGCAGGCAAGCTCCAACGGTGAGTGCATCTTCCAATCATCATCTTAGTTCGCATATTCCAATCGAGTAGCCTTGTTTTCTTGATCACATATTGGCTATCTTTCTTTCCACTTTCCAGGCTTTGACGTTCTATTCTTGCACTAATCTGAAAGTGAATAATTTAGAACTGTTTAATAGCCAACAAATCCACATATCAGTGGAGCGTTGCAGTGATGTAAGGATGTCATGCCTGTCAATCACAGCACCCGGCAGTAGCCCCAACACCGACGGAATCCATATCGCCCATAGTAAGGATGTGAAAGTCATGGACTGCGCAATCAAGACCGGGGACGACTGCATGTTGATCGAGGATGGAACTGAGAACCTACATGTCAAGAACATCGTGTGTGGACCAGGGCATGGGATAAGCATCGGGAGCTTAGGTGATCGCAACTCTCAAGCTCAAGTCGCAAACATCACCATCGACGGGGTGCGACTACGCGGCACGACGAATGGGGCTCGTATCAAGACATGGCAGGGCGGGCGGGGCTATGCAAAGAATATCGTGTTCCAGAACATGATGATGGATAATGTACAGAACCCGATCATTATCGACCAGAACTACTGCGACTCGGCTACACCATGTAATGAACAGGTAAAAGAACATGACGACCGTGTTGGTTTTATTCATTTGTTTATGCGCATAGATATAATCTAGCGTGTTTTTTTTTTGGGTGTAGAAATCGGCTGTGGAGGTGAGCAATGTGTTGTTTAAGAACATTAGGGGGACAAGTGCCTCAAGAGAGGCCATCAAGCTCAGTTGCAGTAGAGCTGTGCCTTGCCATGGGATAGCCTTGCACAACGTCAGGCTTACTCTAAAAGGAGGAGGTGGTGATGCAAAGGGCACCTGTGAGAATGCAAAATGGAGGAAATTGGGAACAGTCATGCCTCAGCCATGTAATCTCAACGACTGAAAATATACGACAAGGATTTGAAACGGAATCGCCAAGGCCTGCCTACTTGTGATCGTCGCCTCTTCTAAAAAAAAAAGTGACCGCCGCGCTCTACTCATTGTTCAAGAGTTCTTTTTGTATTTTTTGATGAGTATCTGCTGTGTGGTATTTCTTTTAGAACGGAGCGGAAGATAGTAGTGCATTAATTACTTTAGCGAAATTTTATGTGGAGAGGCTTGCCTGCTCTTAGTGCATAAACCCTTTTGAGCATTTAGCAAACTTGGTGCGGCACTTCTACTCAAGCTGAAACTGGAAAGTTATATGCTTTTTCACAAGCAGCAGTACTATGAGAACTCAAATCTACAAGTTAAATTCTTGGCTATCAAAGATATTTTTCATGACTTCACAATTGTTGGACGGAAAATGCAGTAAAGTGGCCAAAAAGTTAAAATATCTATATCCAAAGTACAAACAAGGGCCAGTATTCTTTTTATGGCCAAAATCAGAAGGGTTCATTTTGGGCAGAAACCAAGGTGAAACCATACCCCAAAGGGGGAAAGAACTGTATGGAACAGTGCTAGTATACAAGAGCAATCAGTACGTAGTCAGTTTCGCCAAACCGATGAGACGAGTTCTCAAGAAGTACAACACGAGGGCGGGGCAAGAATAACGGCAACCTCACCAACTTACCTACAGGCTACAGATGAACATCAGAGTATCTACCCACTGTTGGCTATCTCCTAACAACCTCTTATGTACCGCGGACAACCGGATTTGCCAAAAGGTCAGTGTAAGTGCTAAGCATCTTCTCCTACAGTGATGTAAATGGTACACACTAATACACCCTCCTCTTGACGAAGAGCCTGAAAGATATGAACAAACTCAGCCAGCTAGAGAACTCCTAGGTGTTACTCGCATTGTTGTATCTGTTATAGTGTTATTACTCTCAACAATAAGAGAGGTCAGCTCATTTTCTTGTTGACTTCTCAATCTTGACAAAGTAGGGAGGCTCCTTTTGATTCTCTCGGGTATATACCTGGAAAATTTTGGAAACAGATCCTTTATGACTATCAACTACAACTAGAATAGTTCAATGTACACGACTGAAGAAACATATGGTTGCGGAAAGTTGGTCCACGGAAGGCAACTTACATGTCAATTCTTTCTGCAATTGCTCTGCGCACTGAAGAGTTGAGGCCGTAAGCAATCGAATTAAAAAGGCCCTAAAAATGTTGGGGAACGTTAGTCTAGGGAATCGATGAAAAATAGGAGAAATATGTAACAAAGTTATCAATAAAATTATTTCATATATAATGTGCGCACAAAGGAACAGTATGATTCCAGCAAATACACTCATAAATGCCCTAAGGCCTGTTTTGATGGTGGGTTTTATCCTAATCTATTAAACTAATTTAGTTCTTCAATGAAGGCTAGCAAATACAAGCCAACTGCATTGGCTCGTTCCAAGAAATAAAGAGGTTGGAACACAAGCTCGCCCATCATTTGGAGTAGAAATATCAACAAAATGTGGACTGGTTTAGTATCTCCAGGAAGTAGGATCCCCGAGTTTGCAACTTTGCATCATATGAATCCAGAAGCAACTACTCCAAAATTCAAGACAAAAACATCCAAGACTCACCATAAGTCCAGCAAACCCAATATCAAGGATGGATAGCCAAAATATCTTGTGACCAGGATTAGCAAAGTCATATAGGCGATTGATTGTCCCGAAAGACCATGAACCGATTAAAATCAGAGGGTAATAACCCCACCGATTAAATGCCTGCAGAAGGAAGCAAATAATGGTAAGAAGCTGATCAAGGACACGCCAAAGTAGCATATAATAAGTGGATTACACATAACGACATAATTCTCACAATAAGAGCAGTTGTAAATTTTATCAGTTCATTTTATAGCCAAGGAGTAGAAAAACTGAGCTTATGGACTGATAATGTTGAACAGTCTGTTTTCGGTCAAAAACTGTTGAACAGCCTCTACATAATGCATACCTTTTTGTCTGCCCTCATGTCAGATTGACTTGACCGATCACTCATGCCAACAGCCATCTACAAATTAACATCAACTTTTCAGAAGATACAGCCAGAAAGACCAGAACCTACCAAGTGCTACAATAAAAGCCTCAGTCCATGTGTGCTGTATGCATACCCTTGTCGCATTGTTCAACATGCGGTTTACTTGATAGTATGTAAACCCATTGTAGAGAATGGCACCCCAAAGTGGAAGGTAAAAGGTAATCAAGTGTAAGATCTGCAAGTAAAGGGCATTCTAGTGAAGCAATTGATAAGAAGCTGATACAGTGAAAACATTTCTACATCTCAGGGACTATACAGATGGACTGTCAATATATTGCAATGTTTCTGTAATCTGAAGCTAGTACAAGCAAGATATGTCAGCAATCCATATAAATGATGGTTATTAGTGTGTGGAAGTTTGAACCTTTGGATAACAGCTATGGATGAAGTTCAAATGCTAAATGGAAACACTAGCATTCAGGAAGATAACTAGAACTATTTGGGCTGGTCTTGGAATCACTAATAAGCAAAATAGGATAAAATGTATCTCAGTTTAAGCAACAGGAGTGTCTATAACCAAATTGAAAGGCTCGCAATAAGAGAGAAAGATGTACCTTTCCCATGCTTCCCTGCTGGATCCAACACCAGGTCCCTGGCCTTCCATAATCACTTCCTATTGAACGTAATACAGTGGTAGCTAGTGAAGTTCCTGAGGAAACAAACAAAAAAAAGGTTAGAAAACCTTACCAACTGAACTAGGACCTCCCGTCATAAAATCATTATTGTAATGTCCTACTTCTAAAATAGATATATGCAATGTAGTGATCCTCTATGTTTAAAGAAACCCATACACACAATATGAGCTAGGACGAAAATACAATAAAGGGAAATGGATGTTTTGCGTGATGATCTGCGACGAAACACCTAGAAAGGTAAATTCAGATGATGCATAAATAAAATCTGCAGCACAGGTTACTGACATAGTTGGTTACAAGTTACAACTATATGAGGTCGGCAAATGCAATAAGCGTACTCATTTTCCACACATAGGCATGAGCATCTAAATGGACAAACAACAGAAATTGGTACTGGAATACATGATAGGCTAGGTTGAAAATAGCAACACGAAAGTACGTCACATAAATGTTGTCATGAGATATTTAGCAACCTAAATGTTAAGACATACAAAGCATTATGCATCGGACACAGCTGACAGTTGTGTGGTCTAAAATTTTCCGTTTTCATCAGCAAATTAGCTACACATAAATGATACAGCTATGAAATTGTGAAATTTTCAGAAATGTAATATTTTCAAAGAATTCATTTTAACTGGTTTGAAGGTCACTGCAAGTAATTTGGAAACATGATTTCTAAGAAAGGCAGGGAAGTGCCAAAGTGGTGAACACATACATACCCCATACATACAAGTGGAAGATGAATCCAAAATCCTCAACATCAGTTTTGTGCTTGACAACTGTGCGATGAAGAGTGAATGCAATAGTGGTTGTCCATAGAAAGGAAGCCACACAGAAGAAGTGTGCACTGTAGTCATGCGCAAAGCAATAAAATGCATTTGCTGGGCCCCTACAACATTAAAGAACAAACTCACTAAATTAATCTGCCACAAACACATAACAGAGACTCACTAATCCAGCAAAACAATGTGTATAGCAGATAAATATAAAATACGAAAGAGAAAAAAAGAACAGTCTGTTTTCTTCTAGCAGAAAAAAGTGCTATTCCTCATATTGATATCTGTAGAAAAATATATTACCCGTGATAAAATCTGTATGTGGCCTTTTGCCAGTCTTATTAGCAAAGATGAATATAATCAGAAAGACAAGAAGCAACTATGTTCAGAAGAGAGTATAATAATAATAAATACAGACAGCAACATACCCCATTATAGTGAATAAGCTGCCAAGCATATCCTGCAATTCAAATGAACACTGTCAGAAAAACTAAAGCATACAGTAGTTAAAGCAATGAAGAAAGTTTGTTAACATAATGCTTTCACTAGTATCGGCGGAGTACTTTTGGACATGTATTTCCTTTTTCTAAGAATAATTCCGCATTCTATTGCCGAAATAAAAATGGCGGATGCTCATCATCCCACTGGTTGCAATTTTCAACAAAACATCAGGGCAGCAATGTGATTTCTTGCAAATGAACAAGTTAAGGAATACCTATTGGATGCCAGTTTTTCCACATTCGAGTATATACATGGACAACAACCTACCACTTAGATTCATTAAACTGGAGCATCCCATGTTGGAATGGCAACAGGTCACATGATCACAATTATCTTTCGATCATCTTATGAAACAAGTGTTAATTTGATCAATAATTCAAGCTAATCATAGTGTAAGATATGTGCACCTTTTCATGCCACAGCTACTGCAGCTATGAAACTATCGGGAGAATGAATCTCTTATGGCCCCGAGTGGCAGAAATAAGCACAATGGGTCAAAATTGGACGCACATTTTTGAAGATCCCAGTCCATACTACCTCCTGCACCAAATTCTCCACATCTACTTCAGCTCGTACGTTCAAAAAGGAAACCATTATGAGCTATAATGTGCTAAATTAGCGTTACGGGGCATACAAAATGCTCAATTACAGACCAAACTATCAAACCACTGCTCACAGATCGCGCCACAAGCCCCAAATTCCAAGCCACGCCCACGCCAGATCACGCAATTAGCATCCCAAACCCATAAAACAGAAAGCGAAGCTCTCAGATCCGATGCTCTCACCGCAACAGCGAGGAAGTAGACGAGCTTGAATGAGAACTTGCGGAGCTCGCGGAAGAGGAGGTAGCAGAGCACGATGAAGGAGGAGCCGGCGAGCGAGAGCGCCGCCGCGGTGGTGCCCACGGCATCGAGGATCTCGCGGTTCCTCATGGACTGGCTCGCCGCCGCCGACGCCGCTAGGGCCGACGCTGCCATCGCGTCGCCGTCGCCGGTGATCTCTGCGGTGGTGGAGGTGGGGGAGGACAGAAGTGGCGCAGAGGAGAACGGCTGGTGAAAGTCGTTGGCTTTTTTTTTTTTTTTTTTTTTTTTGAGGGAAGTGAAAGTCGTTGGCTGTTGGGTTGGGTTGGGTTGGGACCGAGTGCCTTCGTAGCGAAGGCTGTGGCTTCATTGGGCTTTTCGATGGGTATTTTGGGCTGGGATTTGGTGTACTTTTAGGCCTGAATTTGCGGGAGACGGAGTTATGCTTTACAACCAGTCGAAAATAAACCCCAGCAAATTCCCCTAAAAAAGACTGTAGAAAAAGTTGTTTTTTCAGGGAGAAGGAGTAAAAACCAAAACTTAGGACGAAATTGTAATGAATTTTTTATTTTCTATGATTTTTATTTATTATTATTGTCAAAACGAAACGTCTGTTCTTTTAAATTATATGTAATTATTTAATGTGAAAACAAACATGTACATTTTGAGTTTTCTTCTCTCAGAGAAGATTACCTGAGGAGAAAACACACTAGAATTCTAGAGTTGCTTTACTTGTCAGTCTAGTTCATTTAGGTTCACGAACTTTGATAATTTTTTAGTGGATCACTAGAATATGCTTTGTTTGTCGCAAAGTAAAAATGCTTTGTCGACTTTTGACTAATTGCGTGGTGTGTAACTGAATGCCGATGTGTCATTACAATCGGGGATGAAGAAATGTGAGGCGATTTGAGCACAACAAAATACTTGTCAACATATTATTATCTTGTTTTAAATTGCATTTGGAGTTATTTGACTTTTTATAAGTCTTAGCTCTGTTCTTTTTATGAGGAAAGTCTTAGTGATTCTACGAGGGAGTTTTTCTGCTAGCACTACTGGAATCGCCACGTACGCCGAGTGCCAGAAACACTCGGCAAAGGCCGAAAAACCCTCGGCAAAGACTTTGCCTAGAGTTGCACTCGGCAAAGGCCACCCGGCGTACACCTCTCAGGCAAACAGGAATTTGTCGAGAGCCAAAACGCGGGCACTCGGCAAAGAGTTTGCCGAGTGTCAAACAGCCCCTCTCGGCAAAATAAAGTAGCTAACGGACGGCAGACGGGGATGGTGGTTCTTTGCCGAGAGGGGCCCTCGGCAAAGACGACCAATAGGAAACAAACACGTGCCAAGCACCTGCAATGTGGGTCCCCTAGAACAGACCGAGCGCCATCTTTGCCGAGCGCAACCCTCGGCAAAGGCGGCCAATAGGAAGGAGCCACGTGTCCAGCTCCTGACATGTGGAGACCGAAGAATAGACCGAGCGCCATCTTTGCCGAGAGCCACCCTCGGCAAAGACGGCCAATAGGAAAGAGCCACGTGTCCAGCTCCTGACAAGTGGGTCCCGAAGAATAGACCGAGCACCATCTTTGCCGAGAGCCACCCTCGGCAAAGACCGCCAATAGGAAAGAGCCACGTGTCCATCTCCTGACATGTGGGTCCCACTGAATATGCCGAGAGCCATCTTTGCCGAGAGCCGCCCTCGGTAAGGAGAGCCAATAGGAAAGAGCCACGTGGCTACGACCCGACAGCCGAGTCTGTACTACGCCGAGAGCTGCTCTCGGCAAACCTTATATGTTTGCCGAGTGTCGGAAGCTCTCGTTAAAGATGTCAGGCGGCGCTACAGGTTGGTATCCTTTTCCGAGAGGCCTCTCGGTAAAGGTGTCAGGTTCTACAGGTTGGTATCTTGTACCGAGCGTCCCTCTCGGTAAAGGTTGTATCCTGCTCCGGTTTCATAGGCTTTGCCGAGAGCCGCTCTCGGTAATGTTTTGCCCAGCAGTCCTTTTTTTGCCCTTTTGTTTCATTCCTGCAGCAAAACATATACAGTAGCAGCATATAGTGCATCATTGAACAAAAAAAGCAATGATTCTCAAGAATATCCCACATAAAAGCAATAGTGCATAAAAGGTGCAATAGTTGTCATGCACACTTGACTACCACAAGTTCACAAGTCTCAAGATCACACAAGATGCAATAGTTCTCAAGCACATACAAGGAACAGTTTCAAACACAACATAACATGAAGTTCACACGGTTTTGAAGATCGGAGTGGGAACATCAACATCAGAAGGCGTCATTCTGTTTGCTTCCCCAACTCCACCAACTTGAGGTGGAACTACCGGAACATTGTTCGACCCTTACTCAGTACCGAGGGTCGATAAGCGGCTCTCGGTAATAGTTGCCTTTACCGAGAGGCACTCTCGGTAAAGGTCCTAACCCTAGGTCTACACATCCTCACCGCTCGTAGTCGTGCTCGGTATATATGTGTTATTCTTTTTGTTGTTGTTTACATCTCCTTTATTTTCCTACATGCTTCGCAAAGCACCTTACCATTATAGTTAGACATTACCGAGATGGGGTTTTCCGAGAGTACCTCTCGTGGTACAGGTCCTAACCCTAGTTCTAGGGGTCTTCCCCGTTTCTAGCCGTGCTCGGTAAATATGTGTTATTCTTTTTGTTGTTGTTTACCATCATAGTTAGACATTACCATTATAGTTAGACATTACCGAGATGGGGTTTTCCGGTCGTGCGCCCTTCCGGTGGCCCGGACGGTCTACGACGTTGACCGGCACCGAGAGGGGGTAGGGGTTGATGAATACCTGCTTCTCCGTGTTACGACAGGTCATTGTGAGATGCCAGACCAAGTTTTAGCCCATTCCCTCACAGGATCGCCCACCGCCGGCTCGACCTGGGTGACGAACGTAGCTAGTCCTCGACGTTCGGGCCCGTGCATGTGTCCGGTTTGTGAGGCATCTGCCACGTCAAGGATGTGCATTGGGTATTCGTACACCACACCACCCTTTCATACATATGCCTTGGCCACACGCATGTAGGGCCAGTTGCCGGACACCCCCCCCCCCTCAGGCGGCTTCCTGACCGAGCACCCAGCCGGTGGCCCCGGCGGTCTACGGCGTTGACCGGCACCGAGAGGGGGTAGGGGTTGGTGAATACCTGCTTCTCCGTGTTACGGCAGGTCTCTGTTTTCATTCTTTTACTTTATAGTGCTTAGAAGTTGAGATTTGAAAAAATCTAACCCAAAACACAAGTCATCAAAAGTCATGGCATTTTGAAACTTGAGTCATTAAAAGACATGAAATATCAGACACAAAATGAGAGTGGCAAAAAAACACACACAAATAAAAGGGAAATAGGATGTGGCTTACTCAGTACCGAGGGTCGGTAACCGGCTCTCGGTAATAGCTGCATGTACCGAGAGCCCTCTCGGTACAGGTCCTAACCCTAGGTCTAGGGGTCTTCTCCGTTTGTAGCCGTGTTCGGTAGGAATCTTTCTCCCTATTGCAAATATCTCTTTCTTTCCTGGCCTAATTGATTTACTTGGCACTAACCAACAAATTAGCCAAGGACAACTTCGTCCTAAATCCGCTATAATTTTGTGCCTTGGTCACCGTGGCAGAGATAATACACTTTACATAAAGGAACGGAGGGAGTAGTGCTTAGAAGTTGAGATTTGAAAAAATCTAACCCAAAACATAAGTCATGGCATTTTGAAACTTTAGACATTAAAAGATATGAAATATCAGACACAACAATAGAGGGCCAAAGAACACACAAAAAAAATAGGAAAATAGGATGTGGCATATTCTGTACCGAGCGTCGACAACCGGCTCTCGGTAATATGGAAAGAAACTGACGGAGCCGTCAGGTGCGAACGGGCATGCCACGTGGCTACTCTTTGCCGTGTGGTGCTCTCGGCGTCTGTACCATTTGCCGGGTGTAGTCGCTTCGCCGTGACTCTGTGTCGGCAACATGGGCTAGTTGCCGTGAACCCATTGTTGCCGAGCGCGGCTCTCGGCGTACCGAAGTTTGCCGAGTGCCCGTGGTTTGGCTCTCGGCGAAGAGCCTGGCACCCGGCGTATAGGGAAATTCCAGTAGTGTAGCATTATTTGCCTGGCCGATTCCACCCTAGCTGTCCTTCCTAGAGCAACATTTTTTGTAATGAATTTTGTCAACTCCATTTAACTCATAATTTGAAGCGATCACAAACTCCACTAGTCCCTGCTGGATCTTGGCAATTTTAATAGCTCGACAGGCTCCAGCAGCCCATGGTCTGGGCTCATTCAGCAGCTGCACACATTCTTAACAAAAATGAACAGGTCATCTAGTCAAGTTAATGACGATCAGTTCGCCCGCCCATGATTAAGCTAGCTCAGAATCTTGGTTTAGCTCAGGCGGTCGGTCGTATAACCAAGATTTGTTTATCCCGACGCATTGTCGAGCTTATCTTGCAGCAAGCAACTTAGCAGGCGAGCTCGATCGGAATAGCTTAATGGCAAGTTCCTCAGCACTTTTGTCTCGCAGTACCATGAACACACACGCGCGCGCGCGCGCGTATGAGTCAGTGGCTTGCTAGATTGGCGCATCTGATTATGGGGGTGTTTGTACTTTGTAGCATCCAGCTCTGTTGATTATTGGTGACTATGGTGGCCAACTAACTAAACCACCTGCTCGAACGTTGATGGATGGATGTCACAGCGGTCAATTGCCGGCCCTTGAGTGCTCCATGGGACGCACTACCCTTCAAGAAAAAGAAAAGACGATCCTCAAAAAAAAAAAAAAAAAAAGAAAAGACGCCATCTAAAGCTGTATAGGCCATAGATTTTGTTATCTTAGTACAAAAATTCAACTGCCGCACGCAGATGACGCCTCACTTACAAGCAAAGAGGACGCCTCGAAATAGGCTCGCCCCCCGCTTTATATATAAAGCAACAACATCCAAGTTACACGGCGAAACGATACAAAGTGATGAGGTAGTCCTCTGACACAGCAGATCCCTAAATAACTGGTCACCATAATCACACATGACTATGGTGCCGAACAACTAAGCACAGGACGATCAGATTACACCGCCACGACACGACCTAGGACACCTAGCCTCCACGACAACGCCCTCAGGAGGGTAACGCACACCGCCGCTGCCGAGCCCAAAAGGACAAAGATTTTCACCCGGAGACTCGTCACGGAGAGGAGAACCACAACGGCGTCTTCAAGAAGATAACGGCACCCGCAGATGTCGTCGCCGCCGGCGCCAAAGCGCGGAGCTTTCGCTCGGCAGCTCAGACACAATGAGGCACCCAGACCAATCATGGCGAGAACCGGTCTCCAGATCCGGATCTGGGCAACGCTACTGCCAAGGGCAAAAAGTGTGCCCGAACCACCCATCGCGACACCCCTCGCCGTCCAGACGACCAAGAAGCGTGGCCATCACTACCGCCATGGGGCCTGCCGGAAAGCCACCATACGGACCGCCATCCGGGGCCGCCGTCCCGGCATCCATGTCCCAAGTCACCGCCAACCGTCGACTTCACAATGCCCAGCCACGGTGGATGGAACGAAAGGGACCTCCTTCCGCTCCTAGCCCGGCATCAGCCACCTGGCCTGGGTGGACGCCTCCACAGTAGGAGGCGTCCACGCCTGCATCCCCAGTCAATCCCTGTGGGTCGAGGGGGACACGGCCTAGTAGCTACCGACGGCCACCGCCGAGCCAGCCCCAACACTGGTCCCTGACCTTGGTCGAGACGAGCTCACACGCCGCCACACACATGACCAACGGCGCTGCTCCGACCAACGGCATAGTAGCCACAAGGGCACCAACTCGGACCGACGCCACAACGGAGCCACACGACAAACGGGCACTAACGCGATGGACGGAGCCACCACGGACTAAGTCGGCCACCTGCCTTGCACGCCGCCGAACCCCATCCACCGCCACACGCCAGATCCGCACCGTCCATCGGGGCCAGCCTACAGCATCCACGCCCGACCGCCGACGCCACGGATCGAGCCGCCACCAGCCAAGGGAGCAGCCCCGCCCCACCGCCGCCAGGGGATCCCCAGCCGCGCCACCGCGCCAAGCGAGCGACGCCCCGTCGCCCCTGCACCAGGAACAGACCGTGGCCGCATGCCCACCGCACCCAAAGCACCAGGCCCTGCGCTGCACACCAGCCCCCGCGCCAGATCTGACCGGGAAGAAGGGTACCCGCACCCACCCGAGCAGACTCACCGGCAGCCACCGCGCCGCAGCCAAGCCCCAGGGAGACGCCGAGCCGCCACCTGGCGACGCCGCCGCCAGCATGCGAGCTTGCTGCTGCGCCACCGAGCCCCGCCATAGCTCAGCACCTCGAGCGGCCAGCCGTCCTGCACCGGCCAGGGAATCCGCGCGGAGGGGGAGGAGCGGCGGGGAGAGGGGTTCCCCCGTCCGCTCGCGGGAGCGGCTCGAGGGAGGGGAAAAAAGAGGGGACTTCTCGGGAACCCGTTCTCGAGTATAGTCAACAAACCAGAAACAACAATATATCTTCTTCGCGTAGCATAGCAAGAAACAGGAACAAACGAGAGAGAGCGAGCTAATCTCTGACCCTGAGCATACATTTTAATCGATCAGTATGGTGGACGCGGGGGCGGCGAGGAGGGCCATGCAGTTCCGCATGCCGCGGCGCCGGAGGGCGGACGCGGCGGCGTCAGCAGCGGCGAGCGGGAGCGGCGGGCGGAGGAAGAGGATGGCGGTGGCGAGGCTGGGCGGCGATGGTGGCCGCGGTGGCGAATCGGCTGAGAGGAGGAGGTTCTTCGGGGCGCTGCGGCGGGTGCGGTGGCTGGCGGCGCTGTACCGGCGGACGCTGCGGCGGCTGCGCGCGAGCTACACCAGGGCCCTCCGCGAGCTCGTCGAGGGCAGGGCGCTCCTGGGCGCCCTCAACGCGCCCGCCGGCGTCGAGTGCTCCCGCGCCGCATCGTTCGGGCCGATGGCCACCGTGGGGTTCTGAAATCCTGATCGACCTGACGGTGGGCGGTCGGCCGTCAAAGGGTTTACTCATCGTGTTGTTATATATATATATATATATTTAAAGGAGGAACAGTCCCAGGCCTCTGCATCAGGACGACGCATACGGCCATCTTATTAAAATCCAAGCAAAGTGCGCAGTACGGTACAACTCGCAAAAGGAGCAAGAAAGATGAAAAAAAGTAATGCCACAACCGGCGGTATAAAAAGGCTAGATGACTAAACACATATCCTATTATTGGACCGCCATTCAAATCGGTTGTAGATAACCCGTGCGACCGTCTCCCATCGGTTGCACCCAGTAGCCAAATGCTCCCTGGACTCCGTATGAGTGAGTGGCGAGCACGAACGGATCCAAGCTGTAGCCCTGTATATTACCTACAAAAAGTTTATGAGATTTTGCCTGTTAAAGATCATATCATTTCTGTAGTTCCATATAGCCCAAAGTAATGCACATATTTCTATCCGAATACGTCCCGCAATAACTTGTTCCACTCCAGCAAGCCACGTCCCAAATAACATGTCGATGCTGGCTGGAGGGGTTATGTTGAAGGCTATATGGATCGAACGCCAAAGCAACTTAGCAAGCGGGCAATCAATGAATAGGTGTTGAATCGTTTCGTCATTGTTACAAAAACAACATCGTGGACTACCTACCCATCTTCGCTTGAGTAAATTGTCTTTGGTGAGAATCACTCTCTTGTGGACAAACCACATGAAGATCTTAATTTTGAGTGGAACTTTAATTTTCCAAATGTGTATCGATCTCGGGATTGGGCCAGAATTAATCAAATCAAGATACATGGACTTCACCGTAAACACACCGTTCCTAGTAAGTTTCCATCTAAACGCATCCGGTTGGTCCGAAAGGTGCACATCCATCAATCTTCGCACTAGATGCAGCCAGGAAGTCCACCGTTCCCCCACGAGAGACCTCCTGAACTGGATGTGTAATGGCGATGATTGTAATACTGTAGCAACGTAGTCCTCCTTACGCTGTACAATATTATACAGAGAGGGATACTGCAAGGCTAGAGGCATCTCCCCTAGCCATGTATCTTCCCAGAACCTTGTTGTTGTACTGTTGCCTACAACAAACTTTGCTCTGCGAAAGAAAGTATCCTTTGTTCGCATGAGCCCCTTCCAGAACGGCGAGTCATTAGGCCTACCGGTCACCTGAGCCAACGTCTTAGTTTGTAAGTATTTGTTACGAAGAATCTGTGCCCACATACCATCCGTTTCCGTGGACAGCCTAAACAGCCACTTGCTCAGCAAACACTTATTTTTGATCTCCAAGTTCTCAATCCCAAGTCCCCCTTGGTCTTTGGGTCTACAAATGATGTCCCACTTGGTCAATCTATATTTCGTCTTAACATCATCGCTTTGCCAGAAAAATCGGGATCGATAAAAGTCTAGCCTTTTCCGTACCCCTATGGGTACTTCAAAGAAAGATAACAGAAACATCGGCATGCTAGTCAACACTGAGTTGATTAACACAAGCCGGCCTCCATAAGACAAAAGCTTGCCCTTCCAGCAACTTAGCTTTTTCTCAAATCAATCTTCAATACACTTCCATTCTTTATTCGTGAGTCTACGATGATGAATTAGGATTCCAAGATAACTAAACGGCAAGGACCCCATTTCACACCCGAACAATTGTCTATATGCGTCTTGTTCCTCTTTAGCCCTTCCAAAGCAGAACAGTTCGCTCTTGTTAAAGTTAATTTTCAATCCCGACAATTGCTCAAAAAGACAAAGCACTAATTTCATATTTCTAGCTTTTGCGATGTCGTGCTCCCTGAATATGATCGTGTCATCAGCGTATTGTAGGATAGAAACCCCTCCATCAATCATATGGAAGAACTGAGTATTGTCATCACCCTGGACAACTTTAAGTGTCTTAGCCCTCATAGCCCATTTCAGTTCTTCTTCTCTAAGAAGATCTCGAAGTTGCTTCTCTGCCTCAGATTTTGCGGCCCGTTCAGTTACGTGAAGCAGGGTAGATTCCGCTTTGAGGTCGAGGACTTCAATTAGATGGAGAAATCTCTCCTTTTCCTATTTATATATCCCACTTTCGTTTCTGGCCCAACCCCGCAAAAATTGTCGCAGATGTCTAATCTTATTCTGCCATCTTTCGACATTCGATCGGCCTCCACAATCTTTAGCCCATTCCCTTGCAATAATATCAAGAAACCCTTCTCTCTCGAACCAACCAAGTTCAAAAGAAAAAAGAATTCTTATTCCCGAGATGTGTCGCGTCCCCTGAATCAACCAGCAGTGGTGTATGATCGGAAATAGCCCTTTGTAATGCCTGCACCGTTACCAGTGGGAATTTTTGTTCCCAATCAATACTTGTGAGCACTCGGTCCAACTTCTCATATGTTGGGACCGGTAGCGAGTTCGCCCACGTGAACTATCTACCGGTGAGTTCTATCTCCCTCAAATTAAGGCTTTCGATAATAGCATTGAACATAAATGACCATCTTCCATCGAAGTTGTCATTGTTCTTTTCTTCTCTCCTTCGAATAATGTTAAAATCGCCACCAACTAGTATCGGTAACCTTTCCGCCCCACAAATTCTCACCAGATCAGCAAGGAAGTCAGGTTTGAGCTCTGGTTGAGCTGCACCATACACAACCACCAAAGCCCATCGGAAACCGTCTAGTTTGGACTTAACTCGAAACTTAACGGCAAATTCCCCTTGTACAACGTCCATCACTTCTAACGTTTCACATTTAACCCCAAGTAGAATCCCTCCGGATCGTCCCCTTGGGGGTAGACAGTGCCAATCAAAGTCTACACCACCTGATAAGGTGCCAAGAAATTGCAAAGTGAAATTATCTCTGCCCGTTTCGAGTAGGGCAATGAAATCTAGTTTATGTTCTAGTGACGCTTCCGCAAGAAACCTTTTTTTAGCCAAGTCTGCTAGACCTCTGCTATTCCAAAATATTCCTTTCATTTGTCATCGTGGAATTTTTTCTTGAATTTGACTCTCGCGCTTCTATGAACCGCCAATGCAGGATAGACCTTCCTCTTCCAGGATCGTTTTGGTTTATCATGCACCTCTTTCGCGTCCAAATGACCGGAAGAGGCCGGTTCAGTGCCAACGGGCTGTAGAGGTGCCTCATACACCTCTGAACCCGTATCATCTACCACATCCTCGGGCTCCGAGGGTGGTATGAGATCATCGCACAAGCTCTCTAGTGCCGTTATTCCCAAGTTATTAATTTCATCATTATTCATTGGCTTTGCCGCTGCAATATTCCGGATCATTTCTAAAGTTCTCTCAGCTTCTAAGTCTAAAAAGTCATTGACCGATTTTGCTATTGCCTTCTCATTAGAACCCAGAGATATCCCTAAGTTGCCCGCATTATCTATTATATCATGCTCAGAAAAATGCAGAATGGAACAACTCGTATTGACAGACATACCTGTAGTCGCTTCGATGTCACGAAGCTTGGCTGCCCGCATAGCATGCCCTAACTACAGATCGTCAGCATCAGGTTGGGCCTGAATCCGGTGACTCACACGTCTATCACCGGATGTCGGGTCCACGATCCCTCCATAGGCAATCACCTCCTCCATCGTCCATCCAGCCTGGACAGCGGCGCCTGCCATGTGCCCAACCGGTGCCGCCTCGACCATCGTGGGGGAGGCGGGGATGACCTTCGGCTAGATACCCCCCACCGGTGCTTCCTTCCTCGCACCGTGAAGAGACGTCGAGCGCGCCACCCCAGGAGTCGGCGAACAGGGTGACTGTGCGCGCAACTGAGAGGCCGGAGAGGGAAAGTGTGAGTGAGGGGCCACCTGCCCTTGACTCCCCACCCCCTCGGCCTCAGGCTCGACGGCCGGCCCAGGCTTCAGCGAAGCGGGTGCTGGCGCGGTCACCATCGGTGACAGTGGGAGAGGGTGGCGGAGGAGGGCCTCCTGCCCGCGGCTCCCCACCCCGTCTGCCCCGACGGCTTGGGCCACCGAGCGCCCGCGGCAACCATCATCAACCGCGACGTCAGGGGCCACCCGAAGATCCTCCCTCGGTGCCCCGTCCAATCGTGTCGCCGGCAATGACGGCAACACACACTCCGTCGGTGACAGTGGGAGAGGGTGGCGGAGGAGGGCCTCCTGCCCGCGGCTCCCCACCCCGTCTGCCCCGACGGCTTGGGCCACCGGGCGCCCGCAGCAACCATCATCAACCACGACGTCCGGGGCCACCCGAAGATCCTCCCTCGTTGCTCCGTCCAATCGTGTCACCGGCAACGACGGCAACACACACTCCGAGGTGTCCTCCATCTCCACTCTGTGGCTCCAAAGTCGACTGGAAGCCGATGATGCACGAAAAGATCCGAACCGTAGCGTATTCATCGGTGTAGACGACGGAGCTACCTCCTTGGCAGGCTCAGCCGTCGAAGAAGACTGACCGTGGGCCCTCGAAGTGTCATTACGCTTATTATGCTTAGAATGTTTATCTCGTTTACCTGTGCCACCATCACCCTCAGTCATATCAACATCATTCTGCCCATCTGCCTCCTGGAATATCGGAGGTGTTTCAATGTCCACATCCAAATCATACATAACGCCTGCATAAGTCCATCGTACCATGTCCGGCACGAACTCAATATCTACCACACTGACGAGCAAACGAGCCGCCCCATGTGTGCGAGTGAAAGGCATATCCACCTTCTCAGTCTTGCCAATAAGAGACCCGAGAATGCAAGTCACCGAGTAGTCCATGAGAGGCTTAGGTGGAGCCCCCGAAAAACGAACCCAAATCTGAGATAACGGGGTTCCCTTTGGCGCCTTCTGCTTCCACTAATCGAACTCAAGAATGCAATTGCTGCTGTGTACTCTGCACATGCCAAACTTAAGTAGACGTGCTAGATCTTCCGGCGTCGGGAAGTCCACCTTGTATGACTGATCCTCAAGTTTGACAAGCTCCCACTGAAAATTACCTGGGGCCAACTCACGCAGCTGCTGCACGATTTGCGCCTCAGTCATAGACCCATTAGTCACTTTGACCACACCCGTTCTCGAACTCTCCGTCGTGAGTGCGGGCATAGCAACACTGGGTGACTCAAAGAACATCAGTTGGGGACATCATACACCATAGATCGTAACAACTGGCTTAGGCCCTAGGAGGACTGGACACTCTCCAGACCCATGCAGCGGTTTGAGACAAGTGTCACATAGTTCCATGGTGCATTCAGCAATAAAATGTCCCGGCTCCCCACAGCAATAACGAATAATTTTCTCTTTCTTGCGAGCCCACTTCGTAGCTCGTTCGCCGTCTGACTTATCGGGCCCTTTGTCCGAAGAAGAATCCTGAGGCTTCGCCGCGACTTGCTTGGCAGCAGGAACCTCCACGGCCGCCAAAGCACGCACCGTATCCAATGCTGCCCCAGATAAGGCCGGCGAAGTAGCCGCGGCCGACTCCGATGTGTTCTCCACAGTATGCTCGTCCTCGGAGGTTTTCGGCGGCGGCGGAGGCGGCCGTGGCGGAGGCGGCCGTGCCGGAGGAGGCCGCCTGCCCCCTCCTCGGCCCCCGCGGAACGTACGGTGACCGCCCCGGTACCGGTTGTCAGGTCCGGATATCCCTTCCACAAAGTTGCTCGGTGGTCCTTGGAAACCCCGACCGGCCCCTCCGCCGTTATGCCAAGCATAACCGCGGCCGCCGCCCGTAGACGACGAACCGCGATGTTGGCCTTTGCCATATGCATCGTAACCATCATCCCCCCACTGCCCATGCGGTGGGTTCCGGCTGCCATCGAACTCGCCGTAGTACTCCTGGCCGGGGCCCCCATCGCGAACACGGCCGGCTCCCGGAGGAACCGCTCCCACAACGAACTCCTGCCATCCCGAGCCTGCTGCCGTGGTGGGCCGTCTGCCCGGTCCTGCGGCTGAACTCCTCGGGGCGGCGGGGGCCCTCTGGGCTGCGGTGGCGCTGCTCTGGGAGGCGGCGGCTGCCCCGCTCCCCTACCGGCCATGGTGGCGTCAACCGCACGGGGACCAAAAATCCTCGCGGCGCGACCCTGCCCGAGCGGAGGGAAACCAGGCACAGCAATGCGACGACGAACCCTAGCGCTATCCACACGACGTGCATGATCGGGCTCCCGATCCAAGACATCCGCATGCATCGACGCCAGGGGCGAAGATGCTGGGCCTGTGGTCTGGGCTTCGTTCTGGGCCGTATACCCAGAAACTTCGGAGCCCACTACCGTGGTCGCAGTCATCGGCCCATCCAAGCCCAGCAGGCAATTCAAACGTGCACAGCGAGCCACCCGGATCCCATATGATCCGGCGATCGCCGGCGCCGGCGGCTGCATCGCCGCCCGGCTCTTCTTCTTCCTCTTTCTTGTGACTAAATTCCATGTCTCCGGTAAAATGAAATCTGACAAAGTAATCGGAGGGAGACATACCTTAGGAATCGGCCCTTTCCAAGGCTTCATCATCGGCTTCACCGGCTCCAAGGAATGCCGGCCGGAGTCCTTCGGCTTGACATCTTCCCTGGGGTCTCCCTCGGATGGAAGCGAAACTCCGGAAGCTGGTAACGCGTTCAGCTGCGGGACCATGGCGGTGCTCACGTCCCCGTCGTCATCGTTGTCGCTCTCTGCGAGCAACCAGAACCGCTTGCGATCCGGCCCGGGAACTGGATCCGCCGCCACCTCCTTAAGCTTCGCCCCCACGAGCCCCTCCGTCAGAGAAGGCGCAGATAGACCAACCAGATCAATCATGTCTGGATCACTGCTTCTCTGCTCAATCGGACTTCCAACAGTAACATCATAGACGTCGATCACCAGATGCCCACCATCGACCACGATCTCATCTTCCCGCAGGTACCAGCCTGCAAGAATATCATCATCCCGATCTCGCACCGTGATCCACCCCGATGGCGGATGGAGATTGAGAATCCCCCTCCGGCCTCCATCTGACCCACCGGCTAGACGGAACGTCGCCCACCACCGCCGCAACCTCACCAATTCCGGGGAAGACCGAAGCGCGCACGCCAGCGCTGGGATCCGGGCCCCTTGCGGCAACGGTGGTGGATCCGACGACGGGGGCGCAAGCGCCGAAGCCGCGGCCTCTGCCTCTCTCATGTTGACCTCCGCCTTTGTGTCTCTCATGTTGACCTCCACATCGATCCAACGCCATGGACTCATGGCCGTAGCGGTTATATAGGAATGGCTATTCTCGTGTTGTTATATACATCCTCCGTTTCAAAATAAGTGACTCAACTTTATATAGTTTTTGGGGTATGTGACACCACCTTCAGTTTTTGTACATAGGAAGGTGTGCTTCGCGCGCGTAACAAGGCCGCAAACTTTTTTGCGCTTTTATTGTGTGTTTTCGTGATTTTTAGTTCTGTCTTTGCTTGGACCTCCATCCATGTAAAGTTTCCCTAAAGAAAATGTAGTATGTAAGAGCATCTACAGCCACGCGCCTCAAACCCGCCTCATACGCCCGGGCGGGCCGCCCGGTCACTGACCGGTCACGATTTCTCGACCCAGCCGGGCGCCTCAAACGGGCCTCAAACGCCCGGGCTAACCGGCACCCCCATATCCAGCCCAAATATGGGGCGGATATGGGGGCGCCCGGGCATGCCCGCCACGTCGGACTGACGGCGGGGTCCCACGCGGAAACTCCCGGAAACCCGGCGGTCCGAAGCTCGTCTCCTCCGTCGGACCGCGTGGCGCCGCTCCGGCGGGCCGCGTAGTGCCTAGCCCGGCTATTTAAGTCAACCGGCGGCACCGAAACCCTACCCCACATTTTTCCTTCCGCCTGTCCGCCGCCGCCGCCACTTTCCACTCCACCCGTCCGCCTAGTAGCCATGCCCCCACGCCGCCGGGTGATGAGTGAGCCCTTTCTGACGCCGGAGCGCCGGCTCGAGCTCCTTGAGCAGATCTGGGCCAGGCGCGAAGCCCGGATCGCCGTGGGGCTACCTCTGGATGCAGTGGATCTAGAGGAGGAGTTGGAGGAGGAGGAGGAGGAGGAGGAGGACGACGAGGAGGACACTAGTAGAAAACAGGGCATCAGTCCCGGTTCCAGAGGGCCTTTAGTCCCGGTTCTGCAACCGGGACAAAACAATCGGGACTAAAGGCCCCCACTTTTAGTCCCGGTTGGGTTACGAACCGGGACTAAAGGAGCTCCACGTGGCCGCTGTGGGCGCCCAGGCAGGAGGACCTCTAGTCCCGGTTGGTAACACCAACCGGGACTAGAAGGCAGCCACGCGTCAGCAATTGCCAGGCGCTGGGTTTTTTTTTAAAGGAGGGGTTTAGGGGTTTTGGAGGGTTTAGGGGTTTCATATTGTGTTTCCCCTTTTCTTTTTGTGTTTACCATTCAATTCCTTTACATTTAGGGTTTTCATTTTTATTTTATGCTTTTCATTCAACTCGACGCTAGCTACTACATATAGCAATGAAGGAACCATTACACAACATCGTCATGATCAATATATAGAGAGAAGTGACCTCTCTTTCTCCGTGCTTGGTCGAACAACAAGTTTTCGTATATCTATTCGACGCTACTACATATAGTACACGTTCATGCATATATACAATATAACATCTCTTACGATCCCTAATATCTAATTACCAATATCGCATTGCAAATTCCGATGGTATTCTCCGTCTGTAGGTATGACATGCTCAACAAAGAATCCCGCCAATTCCTCTTGAATTGCTCGTATGCGATCAGTTGGTAGGAGTTCGTCCCGCTTCCGCGAGATCTAATTTGAAGAAGGGGGTCAATATATATATATATATATATGAATGAAACTCAACACAATTGATGGTAATAAAATAAAAATGTGAATATTGTTTACGTACTTCAAATTGTTCTTCAGATCTGCGCCGCTCAGAGGTGTGGTGGCGAATGTACTCGCAAACGTAGTATGCACATAAATTATTCCCGGGTTCCTGCCACAAGAACTTTACGAGAATAGAGTTCAATCAAAATGATAATCAAGCATGATAATGGTATTGAAACTAGAATCAATGAGAGATGCGCGGAACTAGCTAGCTAGTAGTACTTTCTTTGGGGTGTGAAAATCGCAACTCCTTTTTCAATTCACCCCTAACCTGGTTGGTGAACTTTTTCCAAACCCTGCCCGGCAAAGAAAATGATTACTTGATATCAGGAAATGAATGAAAGTTGCCGATATGGTGCGATAATGATTGAACTTGCTTCTGGAGCATTTGACTCAGGTCCGCCCACTCCTTAGGGTCTTTACGTCTCGAGTCCAAGACAATTACTAGTCCCGCGTCAAGCTGAATGGCTAGCAGAATATAGTGGAACCTGCGCACCCATAACTCATCAATTACACTTAACCTCGAGTAAGCGAAACAGAATGTGCACAAGACAGTAACACTCACTTGAAGTTGTAAGGAAATAGTATTTCCCTTTTGTTTTGTTGTCCAAGTAACGCGTTTAGCAAGTTTTTCTCAGTATCATCGGGGTTTTTTTGTACCGTATATTCATTTAAGGTATTTGGGTTAATGAACCCAATATCATAGATTTTTCCTCTGCATTCGCGGATCTTCAATCTGCATAATATAGTGTGAGGATAATTATACATGCAATGAACGAGCTGAGCTAGAGACTTAATTACAGAAAAAAATACTTACAGACAATAGCAACTGACGATAGTTTTGTCGAGGGCGTATTGATTGTATAACTGAAATAATTCTTCAAATTCAATGTACAACGCCTCGACTCCATTGATGTAGTGCTCATCTTTAATTTCCACGTAGATACTGTCGGTCCCTTCCTTGCAGGCTTTCAAGTACCAGTCATGCAATCTTCACATCATCGTTGATAGACGCGGGAGCTGCTCAGGTCTGACGAGAGGCTTCCCGTGCTCGTATCTAAAGGCTACCTCAGCCATTTCGAACCGTACCTCATCGCCTAAGTAATCACCAAGAGTGTAACCAGGATGAGCTGCCGCTACCCCCGGATCATTAGCGATATCGGGAAACACCTTGAGCGGGGGGCACGATTGTTTTTCCTGTTCGCCGAGCTGGGGAATTGTTTTCCCACTTCTTGCAGCACTGCTACTTCTGCTACTTCCCGACCTTTTCACTTCATCAAATGTCTTTACAATACAACGGTCATAGTGTGATAGCGGCGGAGGCGGTGGTGGTCGCTTAAGGGCATCCAGACAGCGCTTCGCTTTTACCGAATCTATTTTCTCCTTTGGATCTGGACGTTTCGGTGCAAGCTGGCGTTTCACATCGGCAGCCACGAACTCGTTGGTTTCCTCCTCAGTCATGTCGTATGGTAACTTGGCAGGAGCCTTCTTAACGCTTGGACCTGCTTTGGATTTCTTCGTTGTTGTACTGCTAGCCGCCGGAGCGGCGGCGGGTCTCTTCCGCCGTTGCTGAGGAGGCGGAGTCAGCTGACGCGGCGGAGGAGGTGGAGTCCGCTGAGGCGGCGGAGACAGCTGAGGCGGCGGAGGATTCTGCTGAGGGGCCTCCTCCAGCGGAGTCCACTGAGGCGGCGGAGACAGCTGAGGCGGCGGAGTGTTGTGACGCGGCGGAGACGACTGAGGCAGCGGAGATAGAGCTGGACTGTGAGGAGTCTGCTAAGGGCCCTCCTCCGGCTGAGTCTGCTGACGCGGCGTCCATTGTGGAAGCACGATGTATTCCTTTCTCCATAGAATGGTAGTCCTTACGGCATCTACCAGATGAGTCTCCCCTTCACCTGTAGGGCACTCAAGCTCCAGCCCCTCGAATCCGGTGGTAACTTCATCCACCCCGACAATAGCAAAGCCATCTGGAATCGGATTGCAATGGAAAGTTGCATCAGATCTAGGAGGTAAGACATAGCCGACCGCCACCTTCAAGGTTAGGTTGATGCATTTCGCCATTAGCTCACAATGTTCCCTCTCCGTGATATCATCCGCGGGGTAGCGAGGAGCCGTGATATCAGGCCGAACGAGCTCCGTGGAAGCCACGCTGCTTTTCCGCTGAGATGGTGGGGTAGCAGCTTCGTGGGCAGTATCAAATGAAGGATCTTCGTGCTGCTGAGATGGTGCACCGGTAGTTCGCTGACTGGTAAGTTCCTCTAGTTTCTTCTCCTGCAACGCTAATCTTTGTTCTACATTCTGCATCCGGTCTGCTTCCTCTTTCTTATTTCTCCCTTGGCTTCTATAACCAGTGATGTAGGGAAACCCACGCACCCACGGAATGGAGCCTGATGTGCCTCGTGTTCGTCCAGTGTGTTCAGGATTCCCGAGGGCGCGTGACAACACGTCCTTCTCTCTGTCGGCCCTTCCTGCACGTCCTTGATTGCTTCCTGAATCTTTATGACGGGTGTTTGAAGTTGTTCTTTCGTGTAAACACACTTCCCTGTTTCTGGGTCCAAAGTTCCCCCATGCCCGAAGAACCAAGTCCTTGCCCGTTCGGGCCAGTTCAATGTCGCTGGTTGGATCCCTTTAGCAAGCAGGTCGTTCTCAGCTTTGTCCCACGTAGGCCGGGCAACCTTGTAGCCACCTGACCCCGTAACATGGTGATACAGCTTCTTTGCAGCATTTAGCTTATTTGTCTGTGACCTGTTCTTAGCTTTCTCCGATTTCTTGTACGCCACAAATGCGGGCCAGTGATCTTTTATCTTCGCATATTGACCGGTGAATTCTGGAGTCTCGTCTTTCTCGACAAACTGTTCATTCAATCTTTTCTTCCAGTTCTTGAATTGTTCTGCCATCTTCTTAAGAGCCCATTTTTTAACTTTTTGCTATATAACTGGGTTATTTGTATCCTCCTCTGGCGGTAGGCTGAAATTTATCATGAGCGAGTTCCAAAGCTCATCTTTGCATCTATCGTCGACATAAGAAACTCCATCGTCCTTCTTCTTATTCCATTCTTGGATGTTGATCGGGACGCTGTCCCTAACAACAACTCCGCACTGATGTATAAATCGGTCTTGGGTCCGCTTGGGAACAGTCGGTTTGCCATCTGGATCGACTTGTTCGATCGTGAACCTTTTATTCTCGCCCAACCTTTTCTTCGGGCCTCGTCTCCTTATAGAAGTTTGGCTCGACGATCCGGAGGGCTAAAAGAAGAAAGAAGCGTTAATATATGTACATACAAAACAATTAATGCATCTAGTCAGCAGAGGCTTAATTAATATATATACCTCGCCGGACTTTGCAACAGTTAAGGCTCCAACACCGGCGGAGCCGTCATCTTCTCCCTCCTCCATTCGATCACCGGAGCCGTCATCTTCTCTTGCCTCCTCCATTCGACCATCGGAGTCGTTGAGAAACTGTGAGGGGCTATCATCACCTCCGTCGCGGATTATATCCCCAACATCTCTTCTTTTTCTAAGTCTCTGTCGTGTTCCATAGTTTCTGCAAATATTACAACATGGCAATATACAACCATGAGAGATGGATTAGTGGCAAACATAGACCTAATCACAACAAGGAATCATATGCATATGAGCAATGGATTAGTGGATTATCGGGGTTATGTTTTAACGACCCCCTCCCCCCTCATGTCGAAGTTATACCGAAATTATCGGGGTTATGTTTTAACGACCCCCCCTCATGTCGAAGTCAATGAACAACATGAAAATTTGTAAGTGATTGCAAAACTTTTATGCTTCATTTATATGAAGATCAATTATCCAATATAACTATGTTCGCGATATGAGGCATTGGACATTATCTAGAATCATATCTGATGAGTCGTCCTATCTTTCGGGAGAGGATACTTTGCGGACCGCCTCTCTCATGCCTGTCCGACGTGCAAATCAGGTTTTCATATGCCTCAAAATCAAAGTTATCGGGGTTATGTTTTAACGACCCCCCCCCTCTCATGTCGAAGTTACGACGATATTTGCACAAGATGAATACAAGATTTATACACAAGATGAATACAAAATGAATACAAGATGAATACACGATTTATACACAAGATGAATACACAACTCAACAAATGAACCAACCATGATCCTATGAACAAAACTCAACATACGACAAATGGACACCTTTTGTCGAACAGCGGAGGGACGATCAAGGACCAACTCCACGGAGATGCAACACCACAACCTGTAATTCCACCGAGTGAAAAAAAATTAGGCAAACCCAAGTATGCCACTGGATAGAATGGAAGATTTTAGTTGAAATGGACCTATAAAGATCATGGCAAATGGATGCACGGAACTCAAATGGTGATCAAAGCAATATGCAATGCAAATCTGTCCATTATAGCTAGATACCAATTTGAAAGCAAGATTTGAACATGCTACAGAATTTCTACATGGCAACAAATGGCATGACATGAATGTACATGTAACACATGGCAAAACATGCTTACTGAACTAATTCAAATGACCCCTAGATCAATGGCAATCATCATGACAAGTTGACAAGTATTAACAGATTTTCAGACTTAGTGATATTTGCATGACATGGCAGAAATGAATAGATAGCAAGTTTACAAGCTTGTAGAACTCACTACAGGTCCTAACATGGCATGAAGTAAAATGTACCAGCAAGATGACATCAAAATGCTCCTACTTCATGTTCAAAGATTGCCCAAAAGATGCTTGCATTAAAACATACAAAAAAGACAAAATGAACTCTAATGCAAAAAATTTGTTCTTTGATTTGCAAAGGAGCTATATTCTCCCCAATTCTTTTGCACCCACAAAAATTACTCCATCTATTTGACAGTACCCACAACCCATTCCACCAAAAACATTTGGTTCCATAGTTCAAATTTTTAAAATTTCATTCGGTTCAAATTTGGACCAGATTCAAACTCCATAGTCAAAGCCCAATTTAAATTGCTCCAAAAATTCTGAAACTTTGCCAGACTCTCTTTTGTGCATCAACACCTCACCACAAAAATTCTCAAAAATTCCTAAAATTCCTAGAGCCCTCTGGCATTTCATCATACACTTGATGTGCACTGTCAAAAAATTCAGAAAAAAATTTTGTTCTTCAATTTGTTTAATGCAAAAGATGCTTGCATTAAAACATACCATTTCTATCACCATTTCTTCATGTTCAAAAATTTCTATCACCAACATACAAAAAAGACAAAATGAACATGGGCGGCGTCGTCGGCGTCGTTGGGGTGCGGGCGGGCGGCGGCGTCGGGGCGTGGGGGGGAAGGAGGAGGAGGGGAACGGCGCGGCGGCTCACAGTGTGTTGCAGGGGAGCGGGGGACGGCGTCGGGGCAGGGCTCGACGACGGCGACGTCGGGGCAGGGCGCGACGAGGGCGTCGGGGCAGGGCGCGGCGAGGGCGTCGACGAGGGGGGGGGGGCGGCTCGGAGGCGATGGCGATCTCCGGCGCAGCAGCCTGGCGGCGTCGGGGTAGGGCTTCGGCGTCGGGGGAGAGATTGGGAGAAAAACTCTTAAGTGCTGCTTATATACCCAACCCTTTAGTGCCGGTTGGTGGCTCCAACCGGGACTAAAGGCCCCCCTTTAGTCCCGGTCCGAGACACCAACCGGGACTAAAGCTCGTTTTCAACAGCCCAAAGGGCGGGAAACCCAGGCCTTTAGTCCCGGTTGGTGGCTCGGACCAGGACTAAAGGGGGGCCTTTAGTCCCGGTTGGAGCCACCAACCGGGACTAAAGGGTGGCACAGCCGTGGGGTGGTGAAAGTTTAGTCCCACCTCGCCAAGCGAGAGGAGATCGCACTGGTTTATATAAGCGGCTGCGATCTCTCTCCCAAGCTCCTCTCTAAAGCGGGCAGTTAATTGCCTAACCAATGCCCTGTTGGGCCTACTAGCCCCGCGGGCCTGCATCCTGGCCCATATATAGTTGGGTTTCTAGTCGTATGCAGGCCGTGGTGTCTGCTAGTAGGCGGGTATTTTTTTATTTTTTATGTTATTTTTTGCATATGTTATGTTTTTTTTATTTTTTATGTTATTTTTTGCATATGTTATGCCAATTTTAATTTTTTTTCATAACCACTATAAAATATATGGCACATGTTATGTCTTTTTATTTTTTATGTTATTTTTTATGTTACGGCAATTTTAATTTTTTGCATATGTTATGTCTTTTTATTTTTTATGTTATGGCAATTTTAATTTTTTGCATATGTTATGTTTTTTATTTTTTATGTTATTTTTTGCATATGTTATGTCAATTTTATTTTTTATTTTTTATGTTATTTTTTGCATATGTTATGTCAATTTTATAGAGACGAGCGGGCTTGAGGTAAAGTCGGAGGTATGTACCTCATTTTTATATAATTTTAAGTTAATATTATTTTGATCATAACTAGAGTTTTATAAAAGCTTTTTAGTTGATTCTTTTTGCTATTGAAGAATATTATAGTTTTGTTTTAGTTGATCATAACTAGAATTTTATATAACTTTATTCTTTGACACATCAGGTGGTGGTTTGTCAATATGTTTTTGAAAATATTGAGCAACCAACCGGTGCTCAGAAGACATTCATATTTTGTTTGGACATAATTGCATTGATTAACTCCTCTGTATAATTAAAATACTAAAAGGTTAGGAATAATTGAAATTTCATAACTTAATAAATAATTATTATAAAATCATGTTTCAAATGCCAAAATGCCCTAGCTAGCTTTTACAAAGATTCCCTCCGGTTTGTCCGAAGTGGCACTTTCCAGCTATAAGTCCGGAAACTCACACTAGAGAGAAAGTGATGGCGGTGAAGCCGGTCACATCCCAGAGTGGGATCTTGGGGTATAAAACTATTTCTTCGCGTGTGTCCCTTGCTTATTGCGCCGTAACCATGGATAATCTTCATCATTTAACAGGATGCTTGGGTCAGTCTTCACTCTGAAGGGAGAAATTTCATGAAACTTTCATAATCTTCTGACATGTCTGTCTTGTCCTCCACTCACACGATGTTTCTTTTCCTTGAAAGAACTATGTGGCGCTTTGGATCATCGTATGATGTATTCGCTTCCTTATCTTTTCTTTTTCTCGGTTTGGTAGACATGTCCTTCACATAGAAAACCTGCGCCACATCATTGGCTAGGACGAATGGTTCGTTTGTGTACCAAGATTGTTGAGATCCACTGTTGTCATTCCGTACTGCGGGTCTACCTGTACCCCGCCTCCTGACAGATTGACCCATTTGCACCGAAACAAAGGGACCTTAAAATCACGTCCATAGTCAAGTTCCCATATGTCCTCTATGTAACCATAATATGTGTCCTTTGCCCTATTGGTGATCAAAGCGGACAATTTTGGTTGGTGCTCTTTTTATCTTGGGCGATCGTGTAAAATGTATTCCCATTTATCTCGTACCCTTGGAAAGTCAATACAGTCAAAGATGGTCCTGGCCAACAAGTACAGCTCATCTCCAACAGTGGTGTTACCCATGAGATGTGTTTGCAACTAACCGCCGAAAGTCCCCATGTGTTCACGTGTAATCCAGTCGTCAGACTGCTCCGGGTGTTTGGAGCGTAGAATATTCTTGTGTTCATTGATATACGGGGACACCAAGGTAGAATTCTGTAGAACTGTGTAGTGTGCTTGCGCCCAAGAATGCCCGTCCCTACATATTATTGAGTTCGGTCCTAGCGTGCCTTTTCCACCCAGTCTCCCCTCATGCCGCGATTCAGGAACACCAATCGGCTTAAGGTCAGGAATAAAGTCAACACAAAACTCAATGACCTCCTCTGTTTGATGGCCCATGGAGATGCTTCCTTCTGGCCTAGCACGGTTACGAACATATTTCTTTAAGACTCCCATGAACCTCTCAAAGGGGAACATATTGTGTAGAAATACAGGACCCAGAATTGCAATCTCGTCGACTAGGTGAACTAGGACGTGCGTCATAATATTGAAGAAGGATGGTGGGAACACCAACTCGAAACTGACAAGACATTGGACCAAATCATTCTGTAACCTTGGTAGGATTTCTGGATCGATTACCTTCTGAGAAATTGCATTGAGGAATGCACATAGCTTCACAATGGCTAATCGAACATTTTCTGGTAGAAGCCCCCTCAATGCAACCGGAAGCAGTTGCGTGATAATCACGTGGCAGTCATGAGACTTTAGGTTCTGAAATTTTTTCTCTGCCATATTTATTATTCCCTTTATATTCGACGAGAAGCCAGACGGGACTTTGATACTGAGCAGGCATTCAAAAAAGATTTCCTTCTCTGCTTTGGTAAGAGCGTAGCTGGCAGGACCTTGATACTGCTTTGGATGCATGCCGTCTTTTTCGTTCATACGTTGCTGGTCCTCCCGTGCCTCCGGTGTATCTTTGGTCTTCCCATACACGCCCAAGAAGCCTAGCAGGTTCACGCAAAGATTCTTTGTCACGTGCATCACGTCGATTGCAGAGCGGACCTCTAGGTCTTTCCAATAGGGTAGGTCCCAAAATATGGATTTCTTCTTCCACATGGGTGCGTGTCCGTCAGCGTCATTCGGAACAGATTGTCCGCCAGGACCCTTTCCAAAGATTACTTGTAAATTCTTGACCATATCAAGTATATCATCACCAGTACGGAGGACAGGCTTCTTCCGGTGATCTGCCTCACCTTTGAAATGCTTGCCTTTCTTTCTTAAGGCAAGCTTGGTCGGAAGAAATCGACGGTGTCCCAGGTACACATTCTTCTTACATTTATCCAAATATATACTTTCGGTCTCATCTAAACAGTGCGTGCATGCGGGGTATCCCTTGTTTGTCTGTCCTGAAAGGTTACTAAGAGCAGGCCAATCATTGATGGTTACAAACAGCAACGCTCGTAGGTCAAATTCCTGCCGTTTGTGCTCATCCCACACACGTACACCTTTTATGTCCCACAGCTGTAAAAGTTCTTCAACTAATGGCCTTAGGTACACATCAATGTCGTTGCCGGGTTGCTTAGGGCCTTGGATGAGCACTGGCATCATAATGAACTTCCGCTTCATGCACAACCAAGGAGGAAGGTTATAGATACATAGAGTCACAGGCCAGATGCTATGATTGCTGCTCTGCTCCCCAAAAGAATTAATGCCATCTGCACTTATACCAAACCATAAGTTCCTTGCGTCACCTGCAAAGTCCGGCCACTTTCTCTCGATTTTTCTCCACTGCGACCCATCAGCAGGTACTCTCAACTTCCCGTCTTTCTTACGGTTTTCTTTGTGCCATCGCAACAACTTGGCATGCTCTTTGTTTCTGAACAGACGTTTCAACCGTGGTATTATAGGAGCATACCACATCACCTTGGCAGGAACCCTCTTCCTGGGGCGCCCGCCCTCAACATCACCAGGGTCATCTCGTCTGATCTTATACCGCAATGCACCGCATACCGGGCATGCATTCAAATTCTCGTACTCCTCACCACGGTAGAGGATGCAGTCATTAGGGCATGCATGTATCTTCTGCACCTCTAATCCTAGAGGGCAGAGAACCTTCTTTGCTTCGTACGTACTGTCAGGCAATTCGTTATCCTTTGGAAGCTTCTTCTTCATTATTTTCAGTAGCTTCCCAAATCTCTTGTCGGATAAACCATTCTCTGCCTTCCATTGCAGCAATTCCAGTGCGGTACCGAGCTTTGTGTTGCCATCTTCGCAATTTGGGTACAACCCTTTTTTGTGATCCTCTAACATGCGATCGAACTTCAACTTCTCCCTTTCACTTTCGCATCCTCTCTGTGCATCAACAATGACCCGGCGAAGATCATCATCGGGCACATCTGGTGCCTCTTGATCTTCAGCTTCCCCCGTTACAGTATCACCGTATTCAGGGAACATATGATAGTTGTCATCATCCTCTTCTTCTTCGTTGTCTTCCATCATAACCCCTCTTTCTCCGTGCTTGGTCCAAACATTATAGTGGGGCATGAAACCCTTCTCAAGCAGGTGGAAGTGAAGGGTTTTCGAGGAAGAGTAATCATTCATATTTCCACAGACAGTATATGGACAATACATAAAACCATTCTGCTTGTTTGCCTCAGCCACTTCGAGAAAATTATGCAGGCCCGTAATGTACTCGGATGTGCGTCGGTCACCGTACATCCATTGCCGGTTCATCTGCGTGCATTATATAATTAAGTGTATCAAAAACCATTACAGAACATCATGAATAGAGAAATGACCAAATTAATACAAGTTCATCATCACATTAAAACCAAAGTACAGTAATGATCAAATGTTATTACTGAAAAAATAAATACATAAAGTTCATACTTAGTTCTCATAGAACAACATACAACTCTCTAGAGCATCTAATTAAAACATACATTGAAACTAACATACAACTATGTAAAACATTTAAATGCAACAACAAATGCGATCAAAATCGCAACTAAGGTAACAATTGATCCAACAACATAATGATACCAAGCCTCATTATCAATGGCATATTTTCTAATCTTTCTAATCTTCAAGCGCATTGCATCCATCTGGATCTTGTGTAGATCGACGACATCGGCAACATGCAACTCCAATTTCATCTTCTCTTCTTCAATTGTTTTCAATTTTTCTTTTAAATAATTGTTTTCTTTTTCAACTAAATTTAACCTCTCGACAAGAGGGTCGGTTGGAATTTCCGGTTCACATACCTCCTAGATAAAAACATCTATGTCACGTTGGTCGGCATAATTGTCATAAATACTAAATGAAACAAATAGTTATAAAAGATAATATACCACATCCGAATCATAGACCGGACGAGAGCCGACGGGGCGGATACCAAAACCATGGCACTATATAATAACAAACAATAATACAAGTCAAAAAATTATACAAGTAGCTATCTAAATCATATAAGTAAGAATTTTTTCTTTTAAAAAGAAGATAAGAACAAGAGGCTCACCACGGTGGTGCCGGCGACGAGATCGGCGCGGGCGATCGACGGCGGTGAGGACGGGGACGGGGACGGGACGACACCCTACACATGTGCAAACTCTAAGAAGTTAATTTGAGCTCAAATTGTGCATCTAAATCAAAAGAACTCCCACATACACACCTCCACTAAAACCCACAAACCACTCTACTTCTAGAGCATTTGAAATGAGCTAAACTAGCAGTGAGAGATGAAAGGATGAAGTTGCTAACCTTTTAGAACACTTGGATAGTTGGTGCACTGCCAAACCTAGACAAATCTTGGGGAAAATGTAGCTTGGAGGTCGAGCTTAGAGAGAAGAAAGCTTAAGTGTAGCTCGGGCATTTCATCAAACACCTCATGTGCATAGGAGGTGAGAACAGAGTAGCACACACCTCCCACACGCCGGCCGGCCAAAAAACAGAGGAGTGAGCGCGCAGGGGCGAGCATATATATAGGCATCTTTTTAGTTCTGGTTGGTGTCTAGAACCGGGACTGAAGACTGACCTTTAGTCCCGGTTCCATACACCAACCGGGACTAAAGGGGTTGCGCCAGGAGCGAGGCCCTTTAGTCCCGGTTGGTGGCTGGAACCGGGACTAAAGGTCCCAGCCGAACCGGGACTGGTGCCTGCCGAGGCTCGGCCGGCGTCCTGGCCGCTCGAACCGGGACTGATGCATGCATTAGTCCCGGTTCGTAAGTAGACCGGGACTGTTGCTCTGATCTGGCAAAAACCAATGCCTTGTTTTCTACTAGTGGGAGGAGGTTGAGGAGGAGGAGGATGTGGGGGACGCCGGCGACGCGGATCTGCATGCGGAGCAGCAGGCCATCCTCGATTCTTTCCGGTCGGAGTCGGCTGTGGAGGCCAGACGTCGTCGCTGGCAGGAGATGGAGGCGCAGCAGGCCGCGGAGGAGGCGGAGATGCTCGCGTACATGGATGAGGTCGAGCAGGAGGAGGATGAGACGGAGCCGTCCAACCCGCCCGTCCAGCCGGCGCCCGGCACCGTCGTCTTGGACATCTCCGACGACGAAGAGTAACTAGGATAGTACGTAGTATGTAGTACGTAGGATTTCTTTTGCATGCTTTGTATGGATTTAGGGGTTCAAATATGAGAGAGTCGGATGCAGAGTGACTAATTTAAGGCGTGACCGGTCAGTGTCCGCGGACGCGTCCGGTCGCGTCCGTGGGCGTTTGAGGGGCCGGATTTGCAAAGTCCGACTGTAGATGCTCTAAAGTTCCACTTTTTTTATTTATCTTTTTTAGATTAGATAAGTTTTATTTTTTTTAAGAAAAACTTTCGATCTATTCATCAACTGTCAAGGTAGTACAAAGAACACTAGAAGTAAAATTTACATTCAGGTCCATAGACCACCTAGCGATGACAACAGCACTGGAGCGAGCCAAAAACGCGCGGCCGTTATCGCCCCTCCCTCATTTGTATTACTCAATAAGTTCTATTACAATCGGCACGACACAAACTTCTAAATCGCCTTTTGTGTGTGGGGCTGTTCTAAATCGCCTAGACCCGATCGAATGGAGCCAAACAGTTGTGCATCGCTCATTACGTGCAAACTTAGCCATGGCCACTGGTCTGGACCATCTCACCATACATGTTACATGTTATTATAGGGATTCGAGCCATACGTATTTTCTACCATATACAAGAGGAATACGGGGTTTGTAGTGGCGGGACGATGCAACAACTTCCTCTCCCGTTGATGCAAAAAAAAAAAAAAAAACTTACTCTCCCATACACATTATCTGCACCTTCCAACTCCGATCCTTCTGCGAGTCTTCCTACCCTAGCCGCCGCCACGAGCCAGGCGACTAGGGAGGCGATCTCCTTCCACCGATCTCCACCGGCCGGGGCGCTGGCCCCCTCTCCCTCCGGCTGCTCCGGCGGCAGGAGGGAGGGGGGCCCGTTCCTCCGCTCTGTAGTTAGGGTTTGGATTTGTAGGTTGTGGTGCGCCGTTGGGGTGGTGGGAGCGGCGCCCGAACGAATAAATTTGCCTCAGCCCCACTCCCACACCGGCGGTGTCCTTCATGGCGGCGTCTCGGAGTTGATGGCATCGTGTGTCTGCCGATCCTTCAGATCGGCGGCGTTAGGGTTCATGAATGGTGTTGGCGAGGCGGCGGCGGCGACTCCATCAGGTGTGTCTCTCCTTCTGCTATGTCCCCGTTGCTGTGGCATTCTCTCCGACGTCATGGTGGAGCAGGGAGGTTTGGTCGTTCAGGAGTACGCGCAGACGGTTGTCTACGCAAGTGACAGCTGGAAGATGGAGCATCTTGTGCTGGGTTTGTGGTTGGAGGCTGACAGTTCTGGTTTCCTCCTCCAACGTCGTCGTCACGCGGGGGTGTCAGTTCTGAAGTTCGATGGCGTGTCCGGGGACATGTTGTCCCGGTCTGATTCTTTCAACGGTAATGGTTTTGCTTCTGCCAAACTACTTTGGAGGTTCGTAAAGCTGCAGATCAGCGATGGAGCCGCGTCGAGCTTGGGTAAAGAGGTGATATGTATTCTTCCCCTTTGGTGGCCGCTTCGGTGGTGTTGAAGGAAAGGAACAGACGTTGATATTTTGCATAGGATTTTCTTATCTTTTCAGTCATATAAGGTCGGTGCTTACGTGCCTTGTAACTTGATCTTTATTCTATAAATGAGACACGTATTACCATGAAAAAAAAAACTTCCTCTCCCGTAGAGCCGCTTCTTCCAGCGCCGTCTTCTGGCGGCTCTCCTCCGTCGGCGACCTTTTGGTCGTCGGTGCTGAGGGGGGTCGCTGGATCCCGCGCGTCTGGATCGTTTTAAGTTTAGTTTTTAGGGCCCAAAAAGCTTAGGGTTTTGGTTCGTTCGACATCTTGGCTTCGGTGGTGCTGAATAAAGAAGCTCCGGATTCTTCTCCGGCGAGACGATCGTCTCTATGGTCGGTGATGGATTTGAGAATCAGTCTGTTCAAGCGGGGATGTCGTGGCGGTGGCGGCATCTTTGTGGTGGACATGAGTCCTCGGGCTCCGCCGTTGCGACGGCGTCTGCTCCAACGTCGGCGCGGAGCTTGGAAGGTAATCGAGGAGCGGATGCAGATTGTGGTCTGCATCGACGACATCTGGAAGACGGAACGTGTGCTGGGTTCGTGGTTCGTGGATGGCAGGTATGGTTTCCTCCTCCGACGTCTTAGTCATGTGGGGGTGCCAGATCTGGAGTTCGATGGCGTGTCCGGGGTGTTGCCCCGGTCTGATTCGTTCAACGGTAATGGTTTTGCCTTTGGCGAGCCACCTTGGAGGTCCGCAAAGCTGCATATCAGCGATGGAGCCGCGTCGAGCTCGGGTGAGGAGGTGATCCGTCATTTTTTTTCTTTCGGTGGTTGCTGTGGTGGTGCCGGAGGCAGGTGACGGGCGTTGGTGTCAAACTCTGAGACGTTCTGCTATCTTTTCAGTTTTGTCATGTCGGTCTTTATGTGTCTTGTACTTTAATCTTTATGATATGAATGCGACACATATTATCATGAAAAAAAAACCTTTCTCTCCCGTGACCATGCAAAAAAAAACTTCCTCTGCCGTGTGATGGGCCACGTGAGGAACCTCAAAAAGGGAATTTATTATTGGTATATGTAAATTTATCCCAGAGCGAGTATGCTGACGAGTCTTGTGTGCGTGGTAATGCATTGAAAAAAATGAATTGCTCGGTTGTAAAAACACCGGGATGCAGTTCCGGTTTGTCCACCTTCGGCGGTGAGATGCAATCTATGGAACGCAGCTTGACGCAGAGGATATAGTTGTGTGGTGGCGATGATGGGATTTCTAGCCCAGCGCATGTAGCCGTTGGGATCATAAAAAAGTGATGGCGACAACGCATGTTTGACTTCGATTCGGTGGTGCTTCTCGAGTATTCGATCTCGAGCTCTGAGATGAAAATCCTATGTCTGACCTGAGTTGGCTATACTTGGCAATATTGATGTTTTTGCGTCGTTACCTTGCTGAAAGCATTGCTCGGATATGCTCGGACTTGTTTTCAGTATGAAAAGCTAGATTCTGGCCTCTAGCGGTTGGATCCAGTGACGGTGGCGCTTGTGCGTCATTAACTTCCTAAATGTGTTGCTGTTGAAGAATCTCATCGCCCATGTGGTATCAAGAGATGGTCGGTGCAGTTATGGTTGTTGTTTTAGTTTGTCAACCGCTTCGTTTATTTTTATTTTCTTCGCTTAAGGCATAGCATTGGTCTTATATAACGTTGCACTTTTGCCGGTGTGTGTTTTTGTGTGCTTACGTCGGTATTGGCTGTGTGCATCCTAACTATATAGAAGTAGGGTGTATTATATTTGTATCCTTTTGATGGCCATTTTAAGTTAATAATAAAATTCACCTTTAATAGAAAAACAATCACAGGGGAGCTGCACCATTCTAAGGAGAGTTCCATGCAAACTGTTGCTTCTGCTTCAAAGGCTAATGAACATACCTGAATAGTAACAATAATACTGCTACCTTTGGTTCTCAAAGTCGTGTGAAAACTCTCTAAATGCACAAACTGCTGATTTGGTTTCTCACATTGTATACTTTGCCAGGAGTTTTTTTTTTTTTGCTAAATGTTTTGTTTATGTATTCTAGCCATTCAGTGGTCTAGTCGTCGCGTCATAGTACAATCAGACTCCTTGGGCGCCTTCTCATCGATTGCGGATGCTTCACTCATCAAATCTTCTTTTGGTAACTTCGTTAAGGAAATCAAATACTCAATGGAAGAGCGGGAGTTTAAACAAAGTAAGATTGCTAGATCGCAAAATAGGGTAGCTCATTGTCTTGCGAATTATGCACGGACAGCTCGAAGCACCGCTTGTTGGTTGCATAGAGCTCCAGATTTCGTTCAAGATCTTGTATTAGCTGATTGTAACCCTATTGAATTGGAATAAAACTCCCTGATTCCCTGCAACAAAAAGGCAATTCTTAAACGGCGCCCGTTGCGCCCGTTAATGTGTTAAATGCAAACCGGCGCACACTGCCCCGTGAATCTGGGCCGGCCCGTTTAGGTCTTTTTTTTCCCGTAAAAACTGCGAAAATACGCGTGCGTAGGTGAGTTTGCCGCGACTCGAACCTGCGATCTCGGAGTACATGATAAATGACCTTGACCACCCGGGTCACCTCATCTGTTGTGGTTTCTTCTCCCTTTCTTTGTTTTTCTTCTATCTCTTATATTTTTTCTCTTTCCTTTTGATTTCTTTTTCTTTTTCCTTTTTCCTTTTTCTTAATTTCTTGAACTTTTTCAGAATCCGTGACTTTATTCCAAATTGATGATTTTATAGAAATTGATGAACTTTTATTCGATTTTGTGAACTCTTTTTGAAAATTGATGAACATTTTTTCAAATCGACGAACTCTTTTTCCGAATTTGTGAACTTTTTTTGAAAATCGATGAATTTTTTCGAAATTGATGAACTTTTATTCGAATTTGTGAACTCTTTTTGAAAATCGATAAACTTTTTTCAAATCGATGAACTTCTTAAAAATCGATGAACTTTTTTTCAAATCAATGAACTCTTTTCCGAATTTGTGAACTATTTTTGAAAATCGATGAACTTTTGTCGAATTTGTGAACTTTTTTTGAAAATCGATGAATTTTTTTTCAAATCGATGAATTCTTTTCCGAATTTGTGAACTTTTTTTGAAAATAGATGAACTTTTGTCGAATTTGTGAACTTTTTTTGAAAATCGATGAACTTTTTTTCGAATTTTGTGAACTTTTTTGACAATCGATGAACTTTTTTTCAAAATTGATGAACTTTTTCAATATGAATGAACCTTTTTCAAATTTGTGAACTTTTTTTAAAATTGATGAAAGGTTTTGAATACGTGAACTTTTTTCTAATTAGCGATTTTTTTAAACTTTGTTCACTTTTTTTTTTTCCAAAAAATCACGTCTTTCTAAATGTGTGTGCCAGAAATAGCGCGGTTAGTGTTGTTCTTAACCTTCTCGCGCTGTAATGAATCACTAGATCCTAGTAGCTGTAGTGGTTAGGCACGATGCATTGTATGTAAACGGCGTGAGATCGAATCCTGTTGGGAGCACCTTTTTTGGAGGTTTTTTCTCTGCGTGTTCCTGGGCCGGCCCACCAGATAGCGGCAGTGGGCGCCATTTGCCTGTACCGGCGCTTAATGCGCCGTATAGGAGCTCCCCAACAAAAAGTAATCTACTCTTTAAAAAAAAAAAAAACTCTGCTCAATATATTTGCACTCAGGCCTGGTAAAAGAGGGCCGAAGCACCAATCCGCAGGGGAGAAGGATTTCGGCCTGGAAGGCCCAGCACCGGACCAGCCATGCCCCTGCCCAGTCTGACCAAGTGAGAAGTGACCAGTCCAAGCCCCGACGCTCCCCAGCGGCCAGCGCCTCCAGTCGCTCCCAATTCCCCCCGCCCGCGCCGCGCCGCTCCGGGCAGCCTCGGTCGCCGCCGCTGCCTCCACCTACCGCCGGCCGACGACGCTTTTCGACCCCTCCCGCCTCCGCCTCCGCCTCCATCTTCAACCGCACATGCCTACGCTCCTACCAAATCGTCTCTGAGGTGAGTAGATCGTGGACTCTGAATCTCTGATGCTGCTTTGGTCGCAGTAATTTGTGAGAAATGGACCCATTAAGTTGCTGCAGTAATGTATTTGCCTTTTGGATTTGTTTCCTGTAGCCTCCATGCTTATACAGAATCACAGGGTAGTTATTGCCAAAACCAGTGGCTTTTCGTCCCCAAATACAGGAGTAGTGGATTTCATACAAAATGTTAGGATATATGTTGATTCTCTTCATGTGATTTCAAAATGCAAGTTACATTTGAGGGCTGCAATTTGGATCTGTTTCATGTATCCTCCATGCTTACAAAGAATCATATGGTAGTTATGCCCAGACTAGTGGCTTTTCCTCCCTAAAAAAACACTAGTGGCTTTTCTGATGCAGTTTTCATACAAAATGTTAAGTTATATGTTGATATGCCTCATGGGTTTGCAAAATGCAAGTTGCATTAGATGGCAGCAGTTTCGTGTGTGATTTGAGACAAAAGGCAGCAATTGCCGTTGTTGTGCAACAGAAATGGGTCGGCCACCAAAGGGTCTCCAGGGAAGGGAATTAGGGAAGGAACCGAAGTGGGTAGGTCCAGCACCCTAGTTCTTCCTTTGATGTATTCGGTTGGGAGTTGATCTGTCAACCCTTACATAACCGTGCCAGACATATATGTACTTTTGCTATCATATGTATTATATTTTGATTGCAATCTAGGGAGACTTCTAATATGTTTGGTTAGCACTTGGTGGCTAAACTTTTACACTAAGCATAGTAAGTTTGACATAGTTCAGACATAAGCATAGTCGTCCTGCACATCTGAAGTAGTGCCAAAAAATTGAGGCATTTGACTTTCTCAATTTTTGGAATATTAGAATTCCTTATGAATTATTAGACCACTTTTATTTTCTACAATTTAAAAGATGTTAATTGAGAAAGTTAATTTAGATCGAGCAGTTAAACAATATTTTTATTTTAGTACAAATTTTTTAAGTGTGAATACCTGGTTTACTTGAACTCATTAGATTGTTTTGCTGTTTTCCAAAGGAAAAGTAAGTTATAGTTAGATATCTGAATGTTTCCCTAGATACAGTATATCCTTCCATAGATCAGGTGGAAATCACCTTCCCCGAATGTGAATTATTATCCAAAATGAACTATCCAGAAACAACCAGGTCCTGATCTGATCTGTCGGGAAATATCGACCATGATTTCGGTGGGATGACTTTTGTGGTAACTTTTCACGGTGATTGTGGCTGTGCAATCACAACCACCACAACTTTGATAGTCTTGGTTAGCTTTGCTTAGTTCTGGTTACCAGAATTTCTTATTAATTTAGACACTTGAATCACAGTACAATATCTTTGATGGTTTCATGCCATGCATGCATGATTGATTCGATGAGAGTACGGGAATCCAAGAGTCGCCAGCAACCATCAAGAGTCGACGAAATTCAGTCAAATAGTGCAAATTGTAGAAAAGGCCAAATTGCTAAGTATGGTGACTAGCATTGGAGCCCAAATGTCATTGGCAAAATTGTAGAAAGGAAACAACAAGCCCCATCCACATGGTGTTCCAGTTTGTGAAAAGTAACCCAGGAAACGCTAGATGCAACTTCCTTATTGTACATGAGCTACTGGAGTAGATGAAATATGGTACCGTGCAATTTATTACGTAACATAAAATCTGGGAAGTTACACAATTATAATACTGGAACTTGTGAATGCATGTATACATTTGGTGAAGACGCACAATGTGTGCTATATTGATAGTAACATCAGGTGTCAGATTACTAGTTTGATTTCCTTGTATTGCCTTACCATTCCAGTGTTTACTTCTCTCAAAATGTACATTTCACCCTATTAAAATATGAAAATGATAAATTGGAGCCATTAGTTATGTTTTTAATGATGTCAATGTGTTGCCTCATGCAGTGCAACCAAATTGCCCCTCAGTTGGACTGATAAAACTTGATTTCTGTGTTGATGATAACAGATGCAGACATGTCATTCTCTGAGCGGTACTAGATAAATTTCAGGGACACTTGAATTTTGGGACAACATAAATATTTCTTGCTTCTTTCAAATGATTTTTCTTCTTGCTTTTCTTTATTTTGATTCCACAGTGTGCACTGTGGATCATGTTTTCTTGTACCACCATAAATCCTCTGAATACCTGTAATTCAAATGCAGTTGAGCAATCCAAGTAAAGCAGATGGCTACATCGGAACCAGTACAGGAAAGCTGGGAGCTGGAACCCAGCAGGCCTCGGGTCCTCCTTGCTGCTTCAGGGAGTGTAGCTGCTATAAAATTTGAGAGCCTCTGTCGTATCTTCTCCGAGTGGGCGGAAGTCCGAGCTGTGGCGACCAAGTCATCATTGCACTTTGTTGATAGATCATCTCTGCCAAGTGACGTCATTCTTTACACAGATGATGATGAGTGGTCTACTTGGACGAAGATAGGAGACGAGGTTTTGCACATAGAGCTACGAAAGTGGGCAGACATCATGGTGATCGCCCCCTTATCAGCAAACACTCTGGCCAAGGTCTGTAATCTCTTCTTCCATGAACATTCAGATTCGATGTTGCATCCCTGAATCAGTTAACAGAACAGCAAGCTGCTCTCGTTCCAGCACAGACTGACATTTCATTAGTTTCACAGATTGCCGGTGGGTTATGTGACAACCTCCTGACGTGCATAGTGCGGGCATGGGACTACAAGAAGCCGATCTTCGCCGCGCCAGCCATGAACACCTTCATGTGGAACAACCCGTTCACGGGTCGCCACATCGAGACGATCAACCAACTCGGCATTTCCTTGGTCCCTCCCATCACGAAAAGGTTGGCCTGTGGGGACTATGGGAACGGCGCGATGGCTGAGCCCTCGCAGATCCATACGACCGTGAGGCTCGCGTGCAAGTCGCAGACGTTTGGTACGGGCATTTCACCTGCGATCCCTTCCAGCAGCCACCCTGTCTAGCCGATGTGATGGTGATCACTGTGTTCAGGTGTTTATGCTTAGTGCTTCGGTGTTTTCTGTGTTGCCCACATCTGGGTGTGAGGAGTGGAGAGTATCATCAGGTGTTTGTTCATCAGTGGTGTCTGTATTGACCAACATGTGGTACCTATGGAGTATGGATCAGCATATTTGTTACTACCTCTGTCCCAAGTTACTTTAGTGCGAGATACATCCATTTGAGCGACAAGTAATTCCGGACAGAGGGAGTAGATGTTAGGGCGTAGAGATTCAGGAAATGTTGTTGTTCCAGCCATAATGTTATGTTATCTATGGATGAATCTGCTTCCGTTGTTGTTCTGAATTTTACTGTGATGGTTTGCAAATAACTCCAGCTGGGACTCGTCAGCAAGAAGCGAAATTCAGTTTCTTCATTTTGTGGTGGACGGACACTGCACGTCTGCACTGTCAGGATCGGAGCATTGTGCGAACGTGACGTGGCGCGGGAAAGTGCTCTGGTGAATCAGAACCTGTGACTAGGCAACGAGATAAGATAAGTCCCAAATCCAGATAAGCATCAGGTAGAGGTTGCGGATTCAGTTCAGTCGCCGTCCTGGCCTTGTTTCTACCAGCAGTAACAGGGACGTTTTGATTTTGTGCCCCCACAAGGCAGGCCACAAAGGTTGTGGTGTGAGATGAATATGGTTGGTTGGTCAGTGCTGGCCCGTCTGGATAAATGGATAATCGTAGCAGTTTTCGTATTTTTATCCATGATGAAAATGTAGCCGCTTCTTCGTCTCCCGCAGCGAAAATGACATGATTATTGCACTATACATGTGCGCTATTTCATCATGGGTATTTTATTTCTTCTAAAATTACATTTTCTATTGCATTATACATGGTTGGTGAGTGCGGGCTCGTCAGGATAAATGGATAATCGTGCCTATATTGGCATGTCGGAAATTTATATGTTACGAGTAAAAACTCGAAGAAACCATATCGAATGGGAGAAATGCCTAAACCAAAACTCATGAGATGCCTTGGGACGTGCTTTCTGCGTAGATATTTCGGAGTCGCCATTCTTCTTTGATTTGCAGGATTATGAAAATATAGTACGTGGTAATTCCACAAGAAACAAAGGCTTAGATGATAAGATCTACAAAAGTAATCGTTGTCATCCGTCTTTACACGGGTAAAGCGCATTACGTGGGCACTTTCGTTGCCTCAAAACTAATTAAGTTGGCCGGTTGGTACAACTCTTGCTGAAAACGTGTAGATCTTTTCTCTTAATATAAGATGTCATGTCACCAACTCGCCATTTCTCTTCTCAGGGTTAATTCACAAAACCGTCACCATCTCTTGGTGTCTCGTAGCGAAAATGACATGATTCATATTGCACTATACATGTGCTCTATTGCATCAAGACAAATACAGTGTCGTGATGGGTGCAGGGTAGAACACCTGTTTGGCTGAGGAATTACGTGCATAGATCGTCGCGACTGATTATACCAGTATTCCCTATCTAAAGAAATATATTTCCCCCCCCCCCCCCCCCCCCCCCCCCAAAAAAAAAAAAAGACGAATACAATGTCCAAGAAAACTCTCATGCCATAATTTTGCCCTTTGTTCTCCAACACGGTTGTTTAAATTTGAACCGAAGCCACGACACTTATTTTGGAAATGGAGTATGATCTAAGCAACCGAGACTACGAAATCAGAAGTAGCGAAGTCGAAGTTTTTTAACTTTTCGAACTATTAACCAACATGTGGTACCTATGGTCTATGGATCAGCATAAGATCATAAAGCTCGAGCCACCGCGCAGATGAACTAGCACACCCGTGAGACGGGCGAATGGAGCACGCACCAGCTCATCCAGCTGAATCAGAAAGCAGAAGTAATCGTGACTCGTGAGAATGCAGGAGAGAATTTGCACTCTGACTCTCTCACCATACAGATTGTACTTTTCCCTTTTCTTTCGAGACATTGCGTGCAGACTACAGCTAGCTAGCGATCCATGTGACGGCGGTG